>CM066316.1:39263922-39908922 GCA_033807775.1 Saussurea involucrata
ATTTCCCACCATAGTCGGAGGTAGGCTAGACGCCTCGGTCTTCGTCTCGTTCCCACTTCTAGTTCATCCCTCCGACGTGGTCTTAACTTGATTTTCCAACAATGCTTGCAAAGTCTCTTGCAGTTTGCCCATTTCAGTAGTAAACTTTTCCTTCGTCATGAACGCTTGGTTCCGGTTTCTCCTCAGGCTGTTCGACTGACTCCCTCCGCCTACCGAGGTGATACTTTCTTGATGAAAAGGATCACGCACTTCAAGTGCTCCCACACTCGTAGCCCGACGGGTCGTCGGCATCTTTTTCCCTCCTCGAGTTGCCATGTCGGCCCCCACTGATTGGGAGGCGGCCCGCATCGGTGGTCTTCCCCGTCCTCTTCCTCGACCCCCACCCCTTCCACGGGTGGCCGCCCGCCTCGGAGGATTTACCGGTTCATCCTCCGGAATTTCCTCCACTCGAATGTCCCTCGCAACCGGAATCGTACCCACTACCGGCACGGATCTACTCCTCAAGGTTCTTTCAAACATTTTGGATTACTGAAACATGCCAAAATAAATAACTTAAGGTTACAACTCCAGAATAATAAAGCAAATTAAGCATATACATGTACCTGTAAATTCACAATTACACTGGCCAGGCGTAACCCCGAATCTACCTTACATGACCGTCCTCGCTACCCTATTAGTCTTATCCTTATTATAGTGTTCTCCTAACGCTCTCTTAATTCTCAGTTGTGATTTCTACTCCCACAGGTTAAGTCTAGGCCCGTCCGGTCACCTAAATCCCTTAAACTATGGCTCTGATACCAATTGTAACAACCCAAACAGATCGATAGCATAACATAGCAATGAATGATAAATAACTCAAAAAGGGATTCCAAAATTTCTCAACATACAACTATCTCAAACTAGGTTGGCGGAAACAACCTATACACAACTGAGAATGTCAACAAAAGTCTAAAATAGCAAAGTGAAGCGACTATCAACTAGAAGCATTCACGCTCTAAGTCTTCTCCTTACTCTTGCCGGAGCTTCCTATTAACGGCTTCCCTGAAATGGTTTGGTTTGAAAAGCGAGGGTTAGACCATGATGTCTAGTGAGCTCCCTCTAATGGCAACAGTGTTAAGTGCATTTTATGCACCTAACTTTGTGTATTTTTAGTTGAACATTTCATGCATTATAGTCATTTCGTGCATTTTTTATTGTTCTTTTGCATTTTTCTCTATAATCACGGTCAGAATGGTTTTGGAATAGTTTTTATGCTTTCGGTATGTTTTGTGCAGATTATACGAGGCGTTGTGGGCGACAAGATGGATGGCTCGGAAGGGATGAAAAGTAATGTGGAGAAGGAAGTAAAGAAAGAAAATACGAGTAGCCTTGTTGATGAAGATATGTAGGGAGAAGTCAAATTTGAAGTGCTGAAGATTCTGCCATGCTTCGCGGACGCGAAGGTTTCTTTCACTGGCGCGAAGAAAACTCCCCAGAACTCCTAATTGCATTCTGTTTGGTTTCACGCCATTGAAGGATTTGTGAAGATATTCTTCGCGGGCGCGAAACGTCTGAAATTTCATTGGGCTTTTTAAAACTATTGGGCTTAGCCTTTTATATTTCTTTTATACCCCTTATCTGTATTAGGCGTTTCCTTTAGAGATTAGACGATCCTATTAAACGACGTTTTCAGTTTCAAGGGGTGGGTTTGTTAGGATCCAAGAGCTTACCACTACGCCAAAAGTAATTGCCGGCGGAGAAAGCGCAACTTATTTCCATATAGCGTAGCAGCCCGCGCCACGTTTCTATTTAGGAAGATGCTGGTCAATAACCCAACAATCCCCCTAGCATCTGCCAACACTAACGATCTTCGCTAGAAGTCAATGGCTGCACAACATGCCTTTGGCATTTTAAATGCACTCCATGGGATTCGAACACGTGACCTGCTCTGATACCACATGTTAGGATCCAAGCGCTTACCACTATGCCAAAAGCAATTGCTGGTGGAGAAGGCGCAACTTATTTCCATATAGCGTAGCAGCCCACACCACGTTTCGATTTAGGAAGATGCTGGTCAATGGCCCAACAAGTTTCTATTGTGAACGAGTTCTTCAAGAATTGGGGGAAGAAGATGAATTTGCAACAAGCTTAGGCCATTGGAATCCGACTTGATACCGGTTTTAATACTAGTATCTTCTTCCCTTTCTTCTTAAGTTACATGGTTGTTGAATTCTTGTTTTTCATTGGGTTGAATACAATGTTTTGTTCATCAGTTCATCTTTGTTCTTAATTGAAATATTAGGTTTAGTTTCCCTCCATCTCTCTTATGTTTGTTGTGTTTCCTTTCACTTTCTTGCATCTCTATTCTTTCTCTCTACCCTAATTTTCTGCACTTTAATTTTAGATTGATCAATTTTATGCATTTTAATTTTCTGCACATGTTTAGTTAATAACTTATTGTTAATCTTTCATTGGTTAGTGTTTAATTGTTGTTAGATTGAGTCTAATGTAATCTCTTTGTTAGTCTAGGTTTAATTTTGTTTTTAATTTCGTTAGAGTCTAATTAAGTAACTTGTGCTTGATCTCATTCAAATAGTTTGTGTTATTGGGTAATCATCGCCTTAGGATTGAAGTTTTGGTATTGATTAATTGTTTCTAAAACGGATGTTGAGTTTTAATCTGTTTTGAATTTACGAAAGTTGAATTGATTTAATTGGGTTTTAACAAATCATTTAGTTAATTCGATGGGTTTTTGATGAAAACGAAAGTTTGATCTTTTACTCGAGTCAAATTGATCAATGACAACGGTCCTAACATGTAAATAGTTAGGGACGTTGAGTGGGAAATATATTTATTTTAAGTCTCAATGTTTCCTCCCAATATATACGTATTGCGAAAGTAAATACGTATCTTGGTTAGAAAAGCTTTCCCACCTCGAGAGAGGGTTGAATTAATTTTGGAAAAAAATGAATTCCCCCAATTACCAAAATCCGAGGTTGATATTACCCAATGTTCTTAGTTTTAGTCGTCTTTTCTCTTATTTAATTTTAGTTCGAATTGCTTTTTCTTGTGTCTCCTTCCTTTAATCCCCTTTTAGTTTAAGTTCATCTAGATAAAAAGAAAATCAAACCAATTATCTGATTCGCATAACTAGCCAAGATTATTTAGTAGTTAGTGTTTAGACCGTCACCTCCCCGTGATCGACCCGTATCAACTTTTTGGCGCCGTTGCCGGGGAGGCGACTAGCCTAGCACTAACCTAGTTTTTGATTTACCAGTTTATGTCTTTACCCCATTTCTTTTTATGATTTCATTTTCGTCATATCGTCTTTTATTTTGTTTAATCGTGTACTTGAAGTTTTTGTTTGTGTAGTTTGACCGATTTGTAGACGAAATGAAAAGTCACGATTGATGAAAAAAGCGGTGAGTGACGGGCCATTGAGATGTTCGTTTGGTAAGACCGAGATAATTTATTATCTCTATCTCGTTAAATGCTTCTCGTGTGCTATTTTTGCTATTTCTTGGTTCGGTATTTTTAATGTCAAGCCGGACATCATCGATCCTTCTCTCTTTACCCTTTGTTTAATTCTCGGTTTTGGGTAGCGTAATGTGTTCTATAACGATAACACACCGACTATCGGATGTGTCATTTGTGTATTTACACGACTCATACGAATCAGTGACCATATAAGTCAATCCTTTGACTTTTGTCGATTCGTACCCTCTCTTATCTCTAATCGTTTAATTCTTCGTCAAGCTCGTGACGATAAAGGAGCCATCCTCCCTCTTGTTTAATTCTTGGTTCGAAGTCAAACTCGTGACTTTAAACGAGTCTCCGTTCTTCCCTCTATTTTATCCATTACCTTTTGAGTATTACGGGTCTAAAACGCTCGAAAATCGACCTTAAAGTGTCTCTCGGCACTTTGTAATCTTTCCCCCGATTCTTCGCCTTGTAATTTTTTTTTCGTCTTGAAATTTTTTCTTTCTAGTCGTCTTCGCGGACTTGAAGGATTTATTCACTGGCGCGAAGAAATGTGCTTCTAAATGCAACTTTGGGTTATGTCTGATTTCACTGGCCCGCGAAGCAAAGTGCTTCTAAAATTGAAATCTTTCTGTTTGATTTCGCGCCAGTGAAGGGTTTATACATAGCATGCGAAGACCCTCGCGAAGAAAATATAAAAAAATATAAAAAGAAATATTATTTGAGTTTTATTTTATTTTATTTTATTTTATTTTATTTTTACTAACATTTATATGTTAAAAAACTAAAAACTAAAAAAATATTTTTTTAATTTTTGTAATTTCTATTTTGTTATTTATTTATTTAATCTATATAAAAAACAAAAAAATAATTAATAAAAAAACCTGACTTTTGTTAATTTATTTTTTTAAAGAGAAATAATTTATTTTTCACAAAAATAAACAAAAAACGAAATTTACAAATAGATTTTTTTGTTTTGCCCTTTCTTTTATTTTTAGAGTTTAAAAAAACAAAGAAAAACAAAACAAAACCCTAATTTTTACTACCCCTCTCTCCCTTTCACCGTCCGCTTTCTTTTCACCCACCCCTTCACAAGATCGGTAACCAGCCGCCGCCATCTACCACCGTGAACGTCACCATCTCCTCTCGTTTTTCCGTCTGGAACATCAACAACAATCGCCGCCTGAAACCGCCGCTATAGAACCAGCAGCGGCGTCCACGTGCTCGAACGCCTCTGCCCATTTCCCTCTCCGTTTCCTTCTCGTTTTCCATTTGGAAACCAACGAGAACCTCCAGCCGCACCGTCGTTCGTTTCCACAGAGCACGGCCGTGGGTCTCCTCCATTCTCCTTTCTGTTCCGTCGCACTCCAACCATCAACCACCATTCGCCCTATTGTGCAGAGGCGGACCCTGGAAATTTTTCTTACGGTGGCACCTTTGACGAATCTAAAAATTTTCCACGTCGCCCGATGTTGTTTTAGCCTAATTCCACTGTTTTGAGAAGAAAAAAATTAATGTTTTTCTCGATTTCGAGGAACTTTAAAAAAAATCAATTTCGAGAGAACTTTTCGGGTTTTTTTGGGATTTTTGATTGATTTTAAGAGTTTTTTTTGGATTTGTAATTGATTTTAGAGTTTTTTTGATACAGTTGCACCATTTAAAACGATACGGTTGCACTCTTCACACGACTAAAAAAATTTACCTTTTGCCGGACGAACGAATAGGTGGCACGTGCCACCTATTGCCAAAGGCTAGGTCCGCCTCTGCTATTGTGTGATCCTTCCATCCTTCGTGAAGCAAGAGCAGTAACTTCCTTCCTTCGTGCTTTCTTGTTCAGATTTGCCATCATTGGTTTGGGTACATTCTTTCCATAACTGTTGTGATTTTCTTTATCGTTCTTATAATGTTTCATGAATTGACAATTAGCTTGTGGGTGAGTGTTCCAAAATGTGTTGACATAGAATGATATTCTAGTTAATCTGCATTTTTTTTTCTGATTGAAAGTTACTTGGTCGTATTTCTGTGATTGTACTTTGGACTGCTTGTGGGTTGTCTCTTACATGCTTAACTGGTGCATATTTGCTTGCTTGGATTTTATTTTGGCGTGTTTTGTTAGATTGTGCCGTCACCACTGGCGGACATAGGCTTTGTCGCACACACGATTACTTTGCATACACCTTACCTGCACTCATGGCATCCAGGGCCATTTCCCCCTCCACCGTGATTTCTTTCCTTACACTCTTACCCGGGCATTAGGGGTGTTCGCGGTCCGATTTGGGCGGTTTAACCCCTCAGACCACAAACCAAACCGCAAGTGGCGGTTTATTAAATTTTCAAACCGAGCGATTTGATATAAAGTGCCCAGACCGGTCAAATCGGACCGCGGTTTAGGCGGTTTGGACCTTTTATGGGCTTTAAAGTTTAAACTTAAGAAACATATATAATTTTGAATTTTAGACTAAAAAATTAAACAAAGATTTGTTCATTTGAAGTAAACAAAGTCCACAAAATAGTTAGCAAAGTCCACAAAATAAGTAACAAAGTCCATGGCTTCACTTCTTCACTTTCCGTTCTTTGTATTCCACAATCCATAAAGATTTCAATATTTTATCAAACAACAATATGTAAAAAAACGACATTATATAAATTAGAAGAAGAAGAAGTATAGAACTAATCAATATATATATATATATTTGTATTTGGCGGTCGGTTTGGTCCAAACCGCCCAAAAAAACCGCCAGATCGTAGACCGGACCGGACCGCCCGGTTTGGCAATTTTTCAAACCAGACCGGACCGCCAGACCACTCAAACCGCCAAAAACGGTCCGGTTTGACTTGGTTCGACCGGATTGAGCGGTCTAACGGTTTTTTTGAACACCCCTACCAGGCATTGTGGACAATGCTCCTCTTAGCGTGTGGGTGGGTGTTTTTCCTTTTCTTTTCTTTTCTTTTTCCATTCTCTCTGCATATAGTATTACATTTCTTTGCATATATATACAAAAAAAATCCAAAACGATTTTTGATTTCTTTTTGTTGTGTTAAGACGCGTAGTACACCATATCTCATCTCACATGATTTAGTTGCTTGATTCACTAATTGCACATCAACTTTTTGCAATCATGTTGAATTAATTCTCTTCTTTGTTAGGAATAATGTTACCTTAGTTGTCACTTGCACACATCGTTAAGCACGTCGTTCCACGCAGTCTTTTAGGACTAGTTTGCATACCATAGTCCCCCTACATTACAACAAAGTGACTATTACGGATGGAATTACCTAGTGAGACTTTGGGTCTTTTGGATTGACACATATGTATTATGTAATCAATCCCATTTTCTCGTTTCTTGTGTGTACCTCCCGTCGAGGTGTAGTTATAGACTTTTGAATGGTTTCTCGTCCAACTTTATCATAAATATACATAGAGGCCTTCATTTCATGAAAATTAAATCCCGAAAAATTCAAAAAAATATTTTCCCTTTGTAACCCCTTTTGAGCCTAAACACTAGCCTTTATTTTGTACACCTATAAACCCCCAAAAAATACACATTGTTGAAGTCTTCGAAAAAATAGATGGATTTGGTATTTAGCTTAGAGATAAACACAAGCAAAGCTTGTGGGTAGTTCCTTGAGCCCCTAAAACAAGCATAGCTTGTGGATTCACAAAATCAAAAAAAACAACAAAAAATGCAAAAAGAAAAGAAGAGCAAAAAACAAATAAGCCTTCAATCCGTCAAAAACATTAAGAAAATAAGTCTTATGTGCATACCAAAAAAAATGAAAAACCCTGTAAACCGTTAAGGCCTCCAACACCAATAAACAAGCCTAATCCTACCTTTAACCCCTAACCGTACCCCAAAGTCCTCATTGCACGTATTATTATGGTAAACTCTTGGACTTGAGAATAAATTCAATTGTGTCAAGATTGCATTCATTTGTCTCGATTGGGAAGGACTTGAGCGTATACACGTCCCTATACACACTTGAGAGCATAGAGTGACACAGTGAGCATCCATCTATATAGATCACAATCCCCTTCCCTAGCGGCTATGGTATGTTTGCGAAATCTTTTTAGGTTGCGATGTTTTACGATATGCTTGATCGGTATGTAGTGGGTAGACACTTTGGTTTTCATATGTTCCTACTTACCATGCTTTAATCCAACTCATGGCGTTTAGTTGTGCGTGTGATCTTAATACTTGATTATGTTCTATGAGATTGTGGGATAACTCGTTTTGACATCTTCAGAGGTTTTCGTTCCTTTTTATTTCCTTTTTTTCGCCCGAACATGTTCTATCTCTTTCTTGGGGACAAGAAAGTTTAGCTTGTGGGTAGTTTGTTAAGTGCATTTTATGCACCTAACTTTGTGTGTTTTTAGTTGAACATTTCATGCATTATAGTAATTTCGTGCATTTTTTATTGTTCTTTTGCATTTTTCTCTAATCACAGTCAGAATGGTTTTGGAATAGTTTTTATGCTTTCGGTATGTTTTGTGCAGATTATATGAGGCGTTGTGGGCGACAAGATGGATGGCTCGGAAGGGATGAAAAGTAATGTGGAGAAGGAAGTACAGAAAGCAAATACGAGTAGCCTTGTTGATGAAGATATGGAGGGAGAAGTCAAATTTGGAGTGCTGAAGATTTTGCCATGCTTCGCGGATGCGAAGGTTTCTTTCACTGGCGCGAAGAAAGCTCCCCAGAACTCCTAATTGCATTCTGTTTGCTTTCATGCCAGTGAAGGATTTGTGAAGGATTTCCTCGCGGGCGCAAAACTTCTGAAATTTCATTGGGCTTTTTAAAACTATTGGGCTTAGCCTTTTATCTTTCTTTTATTCCCCTTATCTATATTAGGCGTTTCCTTTAGAGATTAGACAATCCTATTACACGACGTTTTCAGTTTCAAGGGGTGGTTTCTATTGTGAACGAGTTCTTCAAGAATTGGGGGAAAAAGATGAATTTGCAACAAGCTTAATAATTGAAGTATTAGGTTTAGTTTCCCTCCATCTCTCTTATGTTTTTTGAGGTTCCTTTCACTTTCTTGCATCTCTATTCTTTTTCTTTACCCTAATTTTCTGCACTTTAATTTTAGGTTGATCAATTTTCTGCACATGTTTAATTAATAACTTATTGTTAATCTTTTATTTGTTATTGTTTAATTGTTGTTAGATTGAGTCTAATGTAATCTCTTTGTTAGTCTAGGTTTAATTTTGTTTTTAATTTCGTTAGAGTCTAATTAAGTAACTTGTGCTTGATCTCATTCAAATAGTTTCCCTCTTTTACCTCTGACCTCCAAAAGGAATACCTGAGTAAAAAGGATGGGAGACGTATGTAACACCCCAAAACAGGGGTTAACAAAAACTTCCATAAAACGGAAGGGTGGTACTCATTACTAAAGCAAAAGTATGCATAATTATCATTACTTAACCATTATTACAAAGATTTAGTCAATTATAACTACTAATGGACCACTAGCTTATTTGATCACTACTATAGCAATCAAATATCAAAAGGATGTCGATAAATTCTATTATCAATCTTCCAATCTTTAACTCTCCAACAATGATCCCATGCTCACAACCCCGTTCTAGACCTTCTTGTGTCCGGAACCACTAAAATCTGTAATACATAAAACACATAACAAGTGTTAGGCTTTTAAAGCCTAAGTGAGGTTTACACATAGCACATAGAGCATAATCATAGCATGTAGGAATAACAATTCGATACATTCACAAATTGGATTCCATGGAGAAGGCCCATATCGCTACCCAATTACATCATAATTGAAGATATACCTTGATCGGTACCCCACGGTATTGTCACAAGGCATAACACAACGGAAAACCCCACGGTATCCGAGTGTATGAATCAATTACACTTACCCCACGGTGTGTAAGAATATATCCTCCAATGCCTACTAGGTGCTCCTCCAATTATGTGAATACCAAATATATTAATCCAAATAATATTCAAACATATTTAACACATAACAATGGTCCAACCATTTAGCATGTTCAATACTACTTCCATGTAGTTCATATACATCCATATGTATTAAATCATATTCCATATGCTATCAATAATAAACATCCATGTTTACAATTCAATAATAGGTCCATTTTGACCATTAAGCCATATTTGCTTCATTAAGACATAAATTAAGCCATCATCATAATCACATACCAATGATGTATAATCAAGCCCAAACCTTTAACACAACATTTACCATGGCATTCTAAGTAATAAAACACAATTAATCCACCATAACTTACTTGAACTCTTCTTGTTTCCCTCTTAACCATTGAGAGCTTATAAATCAAGATTTCTCATTAACAATACCAAAATCAAGATAAAGAATGGTAGATAAGTATAATACAATCAATTAGATACAAGTTACTCACCTTAATTCTTCAATTGGAGTAATCCTAATCTTGATGATATGAACTCAAACACTCCAATAAGAAGGATGAAGATATATAGCCCTAAATGGAGTTTAAATGGTAAGATTCATCTAACAATTGCTTGAATTGGATTAGGATTAAGAGATGTAAGTTTACCTTAGGATTTGATGTAAAATCGTCTAAGAAGAAGGAGCAGGAGCAAAATTCTAATCTGGGAGTTCTTAAGTGAAAGAATGAGTGACTAAGGGTAAAGAGGTGGGTTTAACCCCCTTTTGGCACGTCAGGTGCTCGGCGCCGATCACCCGCGCCGATGCATCGGCGCCAACCATCGGCGCCAGCCTCTGTTTGCTTGCTTCTCATTTTCCACTAATTTGGCTGTAACTTCTTTGTTAGAACTCGGTTTTTACCCCGGAAAGTACCGTTGGACTCGTATTCAAATTACCTAACCAACTAATCCATAAAATCTAATATTTAACTTTATCATCTATTTTTCATTAATTTCCTTAAGTAATAAACTTACTGATTTCTATCGGAAGTTATCAAATAACAAGTAAAATCACGGAAATTACTTAGGAATTCAATTATAATCTAAGAAGTCAAAATATAAAGAAATATTATGACTATTATTACTCACAAGGATTTTCCGGGTGTTACAATTCTCCCAACCTTAAAACGATTTCGTCCTCGAAATCTATATCCTTTACAACCCAAAATCAACCGACTCACTGTCGACCAAAATTTAACAATTCCTAACGGGAATCTAAATTCCATCCACACGGTCTATAAAGACAATTCCTCGAACAATTGTTTATTAACAAAGCCCCTACACATACTTTGTACTTATGTACGGATAAACGTTCCAACCATAGAGAAACTCCCAACCATACGACTTCAGTCATCTCCCAACCTTAAAATGTTCTATACATGTTGATTTCAGTTTCAAACTCTAAATCAATTTTTAAGGCTCAATTAATACTGAGACCAACCGAATCTCTAATTTTAAATTGTCCCTATCGTTAACGGCCATTCACATCCAAAGAGCTCTAATAGACCCCAAAATCCATCTCAAATAATTAATCATCAAACGGACAGGTTCATTAACCATACACAAAGATTAGTTCCCTAAAACCACTCATCACAAATGAGTATCTTAAGGTTACTACTAGCATCACCATCATTCCTTTTAAAATCAGCTACAATTCCCTCATTAAACTAAAGGTGTTTGGCCTTAAACCCAAAAGTTAACACCTAATTATCACCAACCTTTGCACTTTAACCAATCCCACACATGAGTTCCATTTACAAATAAAAAACCTAAAAGGAACAAGGATTCATCTTTCATATTTCCTGAACCTTACTTCTTTCCTCATTATCCGCTTCCCAACTTAGATTTGTAAGCCTCCTTAAAGTAACCGTTTATCATTAAACCTTTATCCGACTATTGCTTGGTCTTCAATACCGTCATCATCCACATCTTAATCTCCAGATCTCAAAATAACATTAACGTATACTGTTTGAAAATCCATACTTACTTTAAATTGAGCATACTTACCATGTTCGTGCCTAATTCTTCATTATATATAAACCATCTACATCACAAGTAGAATGTTCATCTACAACAATAGTCTTTCACTATCCTAACACCCCCCACAAGGTGATCCTTCAACTTTTAATCTTCCGATTCTAACTTAACATTCATACATGATCTCAAAAGAAAAAAAAAATCAATGTATTCACATTACGCAAACTTTAATTATAACATAATTCATGTAACATACTCTAGAACACCATGCATAAAAACTTTACTCACAAATGAAGGCTAATTACTCAACGAGGTCAATCGTCTTACTTACGTAACTTATCATTGACATTCTACCTCCGACCGGTGGTTGCCCTCTTGGCCTTATGACGTTTGCTATACCTGCATTCCACGATTCACGTATCCACCATGTCATACTATTTTCGTCTTGGTCAAACATCTCATATTCTATCTCTACACGCATCAACCACCTATTAAAGGTTACCTTGGCGGACGTTCATGAATCCCGCCAATTTCCAGGTTGTCCTTCCAACCCCTAATCATTTACCGATCTGTCCTCCAAAGGATTTTGGTGGCATAATCACCATCGTTCTACTATAACCTAAAGGGATAATCATAAGAAAATGGTTATGCACATACCCTTATACAAAATGTACTTTACCGATCGCTAGTCACTGTAACAATTTAGAAATAAGCATGCTCGCGTAATAATATATTGATAATAACAGTAGCTAACTGGAATTGTAAACATATTATACATGAGAATTCTCATTACCATTGTCATAGTACTAATTTCACGTATTTATGTCAACTATAAGACTATCCCGTCTTAGTACTTCTACCCATATCTCACAATCATAACTTAACTCATCACAGCTTAAGTCTAAGTACCTCCTCAGCATACTTAGTTCACTTAAGCTAATGCTCTGATACCAACTTGTAACACCCCAAAACAGGGGTTAACAAAAACTTCCATAAAACGGAAGGGTGGTACTCATTACTAAAGCAAAAGTATGCATAATTATCATTACTTAACCATTATTACAAAGATTTAGTCAATTATAACTACTAATGGACCACTAGCTTATTTGATCACTACTATAGCAATCAAATATCAAAAGGATGTCGGTAAGTTCTATTATCAATCTTCCAATCTTTAACTCTCCAACAATGATCACATGCTCACAACCCCGTTCTAGACCTTCTTGTGTCCGGAACCACTAAAATCTGTAATACATAAAACACATAACAAGTGTTAGGCTTTTAATGCCTAAGTGAGGTTTACACATAGCACATAGAGCATAATCATAGCATGTAGGAATAACAATTCGATACATTCACAAATTGGATTCCATGGAGAAGGCCCATATCGCTACCCAGTTACATCATAATTGAAGATATACCTTGATCGGTACCCCACGGTATTGTCACAAGGCATAACACAACGGAAAACCCCACGGTATCCGAGTGTATGAATCAATTACACTTACCCCACGGTGTGTAAGAATATATCCTCCAATGCCTACTAGGTGCTCCTCCAATTATGTGAATACCAAATATATTAATCCAAATAATATTCAAACATATTTAACACATAACAATGGTCCAACCATTTAGCATGATCAATACTACTTCCATGTAGTTCATATACATCCATATGTATTAAATCATATTCCATATGCTATCAATAATAAACATCCATGTTTACAATTCAATAATAGGTCCATTTTGACCATTAAGCCATATTTGCTTCATTAAGACATAAATTAAGCCATCATCATAATCACATACCAATGATGTATAATCAAACCCAAACCTTTAACACAACATTTACCATGGCATTCTAAGTAATAAAACACAATTAATCCACCATAACTTACTTGAACTCTTCTTGTTTCCCTCTTAACCCTTGAGAGCTTATAAATCAAGATTTCTCATTAACAATACCAAAATCAAGATAAAGAATGGTAGATAAGTATAATACAATCAATTAGATACAAGTTACTCACCTTAATTCTTCAATTGGAGTAATCCTAATCTTGATGATATGAACTCAAACACTCCAATAAGAAGGATGAAGATATATAGCCCTAAATGGAGTTTAAATGGTAAGATTCATCTAACAATTGCTTGAATTGGATTAGGATTAAGAGATGTAAGTTTACCTTAGGATTTGATGTAAAATCGTCTAAGAAGAAGGAGCAGGAGCAAAATTCTAATCTGGGAGTTCTTAAGTGAAAGAATGAGTGACTAAGGGTAAAGAGGTGGGTTTAACCCCCTTTTGGCACGTCAGGTGCTCGGCGCCGATCACCCGCGCCGATGCATCGGCGCCAACCATCGGCGCCAGCCTCTGTTTGCTTGCTTCTCATTTTCCACTAATTTGGCTGTAACTTCTTTGTTAGAACTCGGTTTTTACCCCGGAAAGTACCGTTGGACTCGTATTCAAATTACCTAACCAACTAATCCATAAAATCTAATATTTAACTTTATCATCTATTTTTCATTAATTTCCTTAAGTAATAAACTTACTGATTTCTATCGGAAGTTATCAAATAACAAGTAAAATCACGGAAATTACTTAGGAATTCAATTATAATCTAAGAAGTCAAAATATAAAGAAATATTATGACTATTATTACTCACAAGGATTTTCCGGGTGTTACAATTCTCCCAACCTTAAAACGATTTCGTCCTCGAAATCTATATCCTTTACAACCCAAAATCAACCGACTCACTGTCGACCAAAATTTAACAATTCCTAACGGGAATCTAAATTCCATCCACACGGTCTATAAAGACAATTCATCGAACAATTGTTTATTAACAAAGCCCCTACACATACTTTGTTCTTATGTACGGATAAACGTTCCAACCATAGAGAAACTCCCAACCATACGACTTCAGTCATCTCCCAACCTTAAAATGTTCTATACATGTTGATTTCAGTTTCAAACTCTAAATCAATTTTTAAGGCTCAATTAATACTGAGACCAACCGAATCTCTAATTTTAAATTGTCCCTATCGTTAACGGCCATTCACATCCAAAGAGCTCTAATAGACCCCAAAATCCATCTCAAATAATTAATCATCAAACGGACAGGTTCATTAACCATACACAAAGATTAGTTCCCTAAAACCACTCATCACAAATGAGTATCTTAAGGTTACTACTACCATCACCATCATTCCTTTTAAAATCAGCTACAATTCCCTGATTAAACTAAAGGTGTTTGGCCTTAAACCCAAAAGTTAACACCTAATTATCACCAACCTTTGCACTTTAACCAATCCCACACATGAGTTCCATTTACAAATAAAAAACCTAAAAGGAACAAGGATTCATCTTTCATATTTCCTGAACCTTACTTCTTTCCTCATTATCCGCTTCCCAACTTAGATTTGTAAGCCTCCTTAATGTAACCGTTTATCATTAAACCTTTATCCGACTATTGCTTGGTCTTCAATACCGTCATCATCCACATCTTAATCTCCAGATCTCAAAATAACATTAACGTATACTGTTTGAAAATCCATACTTACTTTAAATTGAGCATACTTACCATGTTCGTGCCTAATTCTTCATTCTATATAAACCATCTACATCACAAGTAGAATGGTCATCTACAACAATAGTCTTTCACTATCCTAACACCCTCCCATAAGGTGATCCTTCAACTTTTAATCTTCCGATTTTAACTTAACATTCATACATGATCTCAAAAGAAAAAAAAATCAATGTATTCACATTACGCAAACTTTAATTATAACATAATTCATGTAACATACTCTAGAACACCATGCATAAAAACTTTACTCACAAATGAAGGCTAATTACTCAACGAGGTCAATCGTCTTACTTACGTAACTTATCATTGACATTCTACCTCCGACCGGTGGTCGCCCTCTTGGCCTTATGACGTTTGCTATACCTGCATTCCACGATTCACGTATCTACCATGTCATACTATTTTCGTCTTGGTCAAACATCTCATATTCTATCTCTACACGCATCAACCACCTATTAAAGGTTACCTTGGCGGACGTTCATGAATCCCGCCAATTTCCAGGTTGTCCTTCCAACCCCTAATCATTTACCGATCTGTCCTCCAAAGGATTTTGGTGGCATAATCACCATCGTTCTACTATAACCTAAAGGGATAATCATAAGAAAATGGATATGCACATACCCTTATACAAAATGTACTTTACCGATCGTTAGTCACTGTAACAATTTAGAAATAAGCATGCTCGCGTAATAATATATTCATAATAACAGTAGCTAACTGGAATTGTGAACATATTATACATGAGAATTCTCATTACCATTGTCACAGTACTAATTTCACGTATTTCTGTCAACTATAAGACTATCCCATCTTAGTACTTCTACCCATATCTCACAATCATAACTTAACTCATCACAGCTTAAGTCTAAGTACCTCCTCAGCATACTTAGTTCACGTAAGCTAATGCTCTGATACCAACTTGTAACACCCCAAAACAGGGGTTAACAAAAACTTCCATAAAACGGAAGGGTGGTACTCATTACTAAAGCAAAAGTATGCATAATTATCATTACTTAACCATTATTACAAAGATTTAGTCAATTATAACTACTAATGGACCACTAGCTTATTTGATCACTACTATAGCAATCAAATATCAAAAGGATGTCGGTAAGTTCTATTATCAATCTTCCAATCTTTAACTCTCCAACAATGATCACATGCTCACAACCCCGTTCTAGACCTTCTTGTGTCCGGAACCACTAAAATCTGTAATACATATAACACATAACAAGTGTTAGGCTTTTAAAGCCTAAGTGAGGTTTACACATAGCACATAGAGCATAATCATAGCATGTAGGAATAACAATTCGATACATTCACAAATTGGATTCCATGGAGAAGGCCCATATCGCTATCTAGTTACATCATAATTGAAGATATACCTTGATCGGTACCCCACGGTTTTGTCACAAGGCATAACACAACGGAAAACCCCACGGTATCCGAGTGTATGAATCAATTACACTTACCCCACGGTGTGTAAGAATATATCCTCCAATGCCTACTAGGTGCTCCTACAATTATGTGAATACCAAATATATTAATCCAAATAATATTCAAACATATTTAACACATAACAATGGTCCAACCATTTAGCATGATCAATACTACTTCCATGTAGTTCATATACATCCATATGTATTAAATCATATTCCATATGCTATCAATAATAAACATCCATGTTTACAATTCAATAATAGGTCCATTTTGACCATTAAGCCATATTTGCTTCATTAAGACATATATTAAGCCATCATCATAATCACATACCAATGATGTATAATCAAACCCAAACCTTTAACACAACATTTACCATGGCATTCTAAGTAATAAAACACAATTAATCCACCATAACTTACTTGAACTCTTCTTGTTTCCCTCTTAACCATTGAGAGCTTATAAATCAAGATTTCTCATTAACAATACCAAAATCAAGATAAAGAATGGTAGATAAGTATAATACAATCAATTAGATACAAGTTACTCACCTTAATTCTTCAATTGAAGTAATCCTAATCTTGATGATATGAACTAAAACACTCCAATAAGAAGGATGAAGATATATAGCCCTAAATGGAGTTTAAATGGTAAGATTCATCTAACAATTGCTTGAATTGGATTAGGATTAAGAGATGTAAGTTTACCTTAGGATTTGATGTAAAATCGTCTAAGAAGAAGGAGCAGGAGCAAAATTCTAATCTGGGAGTTCTTAAGTGAAACAATGAGTGACTAAGGGTAAAGAGGTGGGTTTAACCCCCTTTTGGCACGTCAGGTGCTCGGCGCCGATCACCCGCGCCGATGCATCGGCGTCAGCCTCTGTTTGCTTGCTTCTCATTTTCCACTAATTTGGCCGTAACTTCTTTGTTAGAACTCGGTTTTTACCCCGGAAAGTACCGTTGGACTCGTATTCAAATTATCCAACCAACTAATCCATAAAATCTAATATTTAACTTTATCATCTATTTTTCATTAATTTCCTTAAGTAATAAACTTACTGATTTCTATCGGAAGTTATCAAATAACAAGTAAAATCACGGAAATTACTTAGGAATTCAATTATAATCTAAGAAGTCAAAATAAAAAGAAATATTAGGACTATTATTACTCACAAGGATTTTCCGGGTGTTACAACGTAAGCTGACCGAACAAACTTTCCGGACACTACATCGGGAAACTAAACTATCCGGACACCCTTTCCGGATATCGACAATCCGGACAACTTTTCTCGGATACCAACTTATCCGGATACTCTTTCCCGGATATCGACTTATCCGGATACCCTTTCCCGGATACCGACTAATCCGTATACTCTTTCCCGGATACTGACTTATCCGGATGCTTACCGGACACGGGGTTCTGGTACTTCATACCAGACGCGAGGTCCGGACACTAGCATAGTGTCACTTACCGGACGCGAGGTATGTGACAGATTGGGGCATTAAATCCACTGCTAAACCCAAATAGCTTAATTTCAAAAGTAATAAATGCATTAATACTAATTCTTAACCATATCTTAATAACCCTTTCGTTGCTAAACAAAAGAATACCTTCTACTAACCACTTGGAGCAATTATTGCAAGTTTTCAACCACAAAACCCAAAAGACTGATTTCTACAAAACAAACCAAGAACAAAAGTGCTGAATCAAGAAATTACCTGAAAGGATTGTTGCAGTGAATGGTCTCCAAGTCTTTGCCTCCCTTGATTTCTTCCAAAACTCTCTAATGGCAATCAATTTCTTCTCCTTGCTCTATCTTTCTCTCTCAACTCAGCCGCTCAAGAATATCACCATCATCTAGGGTTTTGTGCCAAATTAAGGGTTTTATACCCTCTCTCTAAAATTACAATCCAACCCCCGAAGTTAAAAGTTTACCACAATCCCCACGAAACTCTTATTCTTTTCTTAAAGAATCGTGGTTATTACAATTATATTACTAAAATAATCTAGAAATTTATCCTCCTAATACACCTTTTAAAAATATTTTCTATAAAGTAAAATATTAACTCAACTCTATTGGTTAGAATGAATAAAAAATTAATTTCTCTCTTCATATATTAAGTTTTAGAGGATTCTCTAAACTTGGAGTTTTTGTTAGTTTTCTCTATTTTAGAGAACCATATAGAGAAGTTGTTGGAGCAATATAGAGAACAAAACTTCATATATTAAGAAATTATTTTTTAAGATTTATTTATCAAATACCTTATAATATAATATATATAGTACAATTATACATCTACATTGATTTTTATATAAAATATTTTTGTTTTCCCACATTGGTTGGGGAGGGGAACAAAGGTTGCCTTATAATAGGAACTTGATACCTCCCCTATTAGACGCGTTTTAAAACCGTGAGCCCAGGTGTATGGACAAAGCGGACAATATCTGGTACGGTTTCCTGGGATGTTACAGATGGTATCAGAGCCGGGAACCGAACTGGTGTGCCAGCGAGGACGCTGGGCTCCCAAGGGGGGTGGATTGTAAGATTCCACATTGGTTGGGGAGGGGAACAAAGGTTGCCTTATAATAGGAACTTGATACCTCCCCTATTAGACGTGTTTTAAAACCGTGAGTCCAGGTGTGTGGACAAAGCGGACAATATCTGGTACGGTTGCCTGGGATGTTACAGATGAGCATATATTTTAGCATTTCGATGAATAACCATTCTTATTAAGTTAATTGTAAATCAAAAATGGTATTTTTTCTCCTCTGAAACTTATTAATTTATCTTTGAATAAATAAAACACTGTTTCCTCAAATGAAGATTGCATGGTTTTATGTGTTATTTAATTTAATTAAAATGTTTGAGTATTTCTAAAATTTTATTATAGAAAAACACTTAAAATCAAGAATATCAATTATCAAAATGACCAAATAATATATTCGGAATTTTTTAGACACTTGACATATTACGTTATAAATTTTTCTATACAAAAATATTAATATAAACGACAAAGAAACTGTCTTTCACTTGTTTATTTGATGCATATTGATAACGCCAAATCTTGGCGTTATTTGCAGACTATAAGCCAATGAGAGTGGCTTGTTTTAAAGTAAATCAGTGGTGTTTTCATATTTTTTTCCCAGTGAAGATGCAGATATTTCGGAGGAAAGTTACACTCGAGAAACGAAGCAGAAAAGCATAATAAAGGCCCAAGAGAAGCCCAAGTGCAAAGCCCAACATCCAGGCCCAACTCTCAAACCTGGTTGGAACAGGAACACGCGTGACTTGCCCCGCGGCCTGAAGCCGCGGGCTAGCCCGCGCAACCCCCTGTCCAGGGTTTTAATCTTTTTGCAATTTTGGTTTGAGGGCTATCTTGACACATACGACCTAGGACAAGAGAGAGGCGATTTTCAGAGGAGAAAAATCCCTTTTTGACCAGCGATAGAGAGCCGATTGAAGGGGAACGAAGATTCGTTAACGGATTGGAGCTGAGAAAAGGGAGTTAATTTGTACTACACTCACATTTGAGAAAACGATATCTTACAACTTTGATTTCTATTACTTTTTCGTGTTCTTCTCCACCCCCACATGAACTAATCTTTAGATGTTGGGGGTTGGATTGATTATGGATTAAACTTCTACGACATGTGACCGGAACGTATTTGTTTACCGGTTTTTGAAAACTATGAAGCATGTGATTTACGTTTTTAAAGCATTTGTCAGATTGATCACCTCCAAATGATTACTTTGTTTCCAATTAAGTTCGAGAGAGTTAATTGTTAACAATATCTGGTAATCACATGCCGAAGGGGAGATTCGGGTAGAGATAGCCGAATCGCGTCCTATAAAATTATGCATTAAATGTGTTTTGAGTCCATCGGCGGAGATCGAGAGATAAAACTCATGGTTTCAAAATAAGATTCGTGCTACTTGAGAAAGAGCAACGGTGAGTTTTTAAGAATTATGTTTCATATGAAAGAATCGATACTGAATGCTCCCGGTATAGTGTTCATCGAAGGATAATAACCATAAGATTTCCAACCCTCAACCCTTTCTCTGTCAAAAGTATCTTTAAAGCTTCTTAGTCAGTTGTGTTTTATTTTTCTGCAATTAAATAACTTTCAAACAACAAACTTCAATTTCGATAGTTCAGTGAATAGCGAGGATAGTTATTGTGATACTTAGTTCCTAGTTCCTTTGGTTCGATACTCGTACTTCCAGTACTTATTACTTGATTCGACCCGTACACTTGCGATAAGATTAGGGGTGTAAACCCACCTATCAAGTTTTTTGCGCCGTTGCCGAGGAACTAGTTTGCACTGATAACACTACCAGCTATAAGTGTTATTACATTGAACATTTTTTTTCTTTTCGTTATTATTCAGTTTATGGGTTACTAATTTTCATCCTTTCGCTTTCAGGTACTGATTGGTTTATGCCAAGAGGAACTCGAGGGAAAGGTATAGAGTCGATAGACCCATAAATTGAACGAACAACTCGCCGATTGAGAAAAGCATCCAAATTCAAAAAACAACTCAGAATGGGTGACGAAATACCCGTGAACCAGCCAATCAACAATGTTAACCAACCGGTTAACCGACCTCCAGAGAGGGTACCGATGCGGTCATTTGCTAATCCCAACATCGGGGCCGTCCGAAGAGGTGTACAACCTCCCATGACAGCCGCGAACTACTTTGAGATCAAGCCAAGTACGATCGTAATGGTGCAACAAAACCAGTTTGGAGGGGCGCCGACTGAAGATCCTCATGCACATATCCGCAACTTCGAAAGGATTTGCAACACCTTTAAGATCAACAGGTTGTCCGAGGATGCACTCAAACTGAGACTGTTCAACTTTTCACTAAAGGGGAGAGCGCAAATATGGGAAGAGAGCATGCCTCCTGATCAAATCCGAACCTGGGCAGACATGACAACATCATTCCTTCAGAAATTCTTCCCATCAGGTAGGACAACCCAACTTATGGCTGAATCACTCACTTTGCTCAGTGGGATCAGGAAACCTTGTACGAGGCATGGGAGAGATACAACGACATGCTAAAAAAATGTCCCCTCATCATGGGCTGCATGGTTGGGTTGTCATCCAGACATTCTTTGGCGGCCTCTACCCGCAGTTTAAGAACGAAATCACGGCTGCAGCGGGTGGCGCTCTCATGGATAAAATGTACGAAGAAGTAGTTGAGCTGATTGAAAATCTGGCCGAACACAATTATGCCACTCCAAGATCAGCGGTTAGAAGAGTTGCGGGTGTACAAGACAATGATGAGCTAAAGGCAATCAAAGCAGAGTTAGCCGCCATTACTAACCAGCTAAAGGGGGCCTCCATTCAACCAACACTCATGAATGATGATGGCGTTCCGGACTTGTTCCTTGCATCAAACGAACCTGAACAGGTTCATTTCCTACAAAATTGGAACAACCATCCAAGGAATGATCCATTCTCAAATACATATAATGAAGGATTGAAGAGACACCCAAATTTCTCATGGACTCAGCAACAAGGTCAACCAAAAGAAACCATGGGACAACAACAACACCAATACGGTAACAATTCTAACTTTTCATCTCAATCCCAATCTAACAATGTTTATCGTCCCCCAGGTTACAATGCGAGGAAATTTAAGGACGCGCCAACTGGAGAGAAGAAGCCCGGATTGGAGGATATGATGATGAAATTCATGTCGAAGATGGATAGCACAGTTGAAGGATTGGCAAGCACAGTGGGCACAGATAAGGAAACTACTGATCAGAACACGACTTCAATCAAACTTCTTGAAAGGCAAGTGGGGAAATATCTGAGGCCTTACAAAATCGAACGCCAGGGCAGTTTCCTAATCAACCTGAAAGGAAATCAAGGGAGGGCTACAAAGCCATTAATTTGAGAAGTGGAAGAGAATTGATAAGAGATCTTACCTGGGACCTATTGCCAAAGGAAGCTGATACGACAAAACATGGAGTTGAGCCAATAGAGGCCGAGGAGATTGGAGCTGATGAGGAGATGGAAATGGAGAAGCTGACGAAGGAAGAAAAGATGATGTAATAACCCACCGCTCCAAAGCAACCACCGGTTACGCCTATCGCACCGAGAGTGCCCTACCCGAATAGGCTTAAAGCCCATAAGGATGATGTTAATTTTTCTAAATTCCTTGAAGTTTTTAAGAAATTGCATATTAACATCCCTTTTGCAGATGCTTTGGTACAAATGCCCTCTTATGTGAAGTTCCTAAAAGATATCCTCTCTAACAAAAGGAAGATTGAGGAGCATGCGACGGTTGCACTCACTGAAGAGTGCAGTGCAATAATTCAGCACAAGCTTCTCCCGAAGCTTAAGGATCTAGAGAGTTTTACTATACCTGTTCATATAGGAAATTCTGAATTTAGTAAAGCTTTATGTGATCTTGGAGCAAGTATTAATTTAATGCCTCTTTCTTTTTTCAGGAAACTCAGACTTGGAGATGTGCAACCGACTAATGTGACCTTACAACTGGCGGACAAATCAATCAAGTACCCGTATGGAGTGATTGAAGATGTGTTGATCAAAGTGGATAAATTCTATTTCTCGGTCGACTTTGTGGTACTCGACATAGATGAAGATGTTTGGCCACGGGAGGAGCGCTTATTGATGTGAAAGGTGGAAAACTAACGTTGAGAGTTGGTGAAGAAGAGGCAGTATTTAATGTGTTTCGGGCAACAAAGCAGAGTATGGGATCAAATGAATGCTACCGAGTGGATGTAATCGAGTCAATGCTTCAAGAAACTTATAGCCAGCAAGTGTCAGACGATCAGTTAATGAAGGCACTAACCGTTTCTGAGGTGGATCCAGAGAATGAAGAGATGATGCAACTGAATGCATTACCAACATACAAAGGACCAAGAAGACATGTCCTCGAGGACTTAGGAGCACCGATACCAAAGTCCAAACCATCATCAAAGTTACCTCCAAAGTTAGAACTGAAACCGTTGCCTAATCATCTCGAGTATGCATATTTGGGAGAGAAAGAAACATTACCAGTGATCATATCCTCTTACTTGAGCACAGATAAGAAAGAAAAACTACTAAGAGTTCTTCGAGAGCATTAGTTTGCAATTGGGTGGGCTATCGCAGACCTGAAGGGATTAAGTCCCACCTTTTGCACTCACCAAATCAATCTTGAAGAGGGGCACTGTCCCGATCGTTCAACACTAACCCCGACTAAACCCAAATATGAAGGAGGTAGTCCGAAAGAAGATTCTCAAACTCCTTGATGCTGGAATTATTTACCCAGTACCTGATAGCCCATGGGTGAGCCCCGTTCAGGTGGTGCCGAAGAAAGGTGGCATCACTGTGGTTCGAAACAACAACAATGAACGGATTCCTTCTCGGACAGTTACGGGGTGGAGAGTATGTATTGATTATAGGAAGTTGAACGATGACACGTTGAAAGACCATTTTCCACTCCCTTTCATCGATCAAATGCTAGAAAGGTTAGCGGGGCATGAGTACTACTGTTTCTTGGACGGGTATTCGGGGTACAATTAGATACCGATAGCCCCAGAAGATCAAGATAAAACAACGTTTACATGCCCGTACGATACTTTTGCCTATCGAAGGATGCCGTTTGGGTTATGTAACGCTCCAGCAACCTTCCAAAGATGCATGATGGCAATATTTTCTGACATGGTCGAAAGAACGATAGAGATCTTTATGGATGACTTTTCACTCTTTGGTCCATCATTCGATACATTTTTGACACACTTGGAAGCCGTATTACGGGGATGCAAAGAGACTAGTTTGGTTCTGAATTGGGAGAAGTGCCACTTCATGGTGACTAAGGGAATAGTGTTGGGCCACAAGGTGTCAAAACCGGGCATTGAAGTGGACAAGGAAAAGGTGGCAGTGATCGAGAATGTGCCTTACCCAAATTTGGTGAAGGGAGTTCGGAGTTTCTTGGGACACGCCGGGTTCTACCGGCGATTCATAAAAGATTTCTCTAAAATCCCCAAACCTTTATGCTCTTTACTTCTTAAGGATTTCAAATTCGAATTCACTAACGATTGTACTGTTGCTTTTGACAGGTTGAAGAAGGAGTTGATTTCAACACCAATCCTCACTGCACCCGATTGGAGCCTACCTTTTGTTCTTATGTGTGATGCGAGCGACACAGTTGTGGGAGCAGTGCTGGGACAACTAAAAGACAAAAGGCTACACATCATCTACTATGCTAGCAAGACCCTCGATGATGCTCAAGTCGACTACGCTACTTCAGAGAAGGAACTATTAGCCGTAGTTTATGCACGCGAGAAATTCCGGTCTTATCTCATCGGGGCCAAGGTAATAGTATACACAGACCACTCAGCCTTGAAGTACTTGATGACCAAGAAGGATGCAAAACCGAGACTTATCTGGTGGGTGCTTCTACTCCAAGAATTCGACTTGGAAATCTTGGATAAGAATGGTTCAGAGAACACAGTGGCGGATCATCTCTCCGGACTCGAAGGGAATGAAGATCAACGCACAGACAAGACCATTATCAAAGACTCATTCCCGGGCGAGCAACTCTTTAAGGTTAGTCATTCGGAACCATGGTATGCTGACTTGGTGAATTTTCTGGTAGGCGGGGTGGTTCCATATAATATGGGTTCCCACCAAAAGAAGAAATTCCTTTCCGAAGCGAAAAAATGCTATTGTGATTAGGGGTGAGCAATACCGGGTACCCACCTTATTTTCATGGAACCGGAACCGGAACCGGCGGTTCCTAGAAAGAAAGAACCGGAACTGGAACCGCTCCCGTCGGTTCTCTTTTTTTGGAACTGGTCCCGGAACCGCTGTGAACCGGTTCCGGTTCCGGGTACCCGCTGACAACTTTTTTTTATTTTTTTTAACATTTTTTACAATAAAACGTAATTTTAAAACACTTGCAAAGTAGAAAAAAACAACTTAAACTTAAAGTACCAAAGTAGTTTTCATACAACAAACGATTAAAACTAAAAACTAATCCGATAAAAATAATTATTACATAACCAAATTAGAAATTCTTAAGTCTTGACATGACATCAACAAAATGAATAAAACGCTTCATGTCTTCACGAATCACGACTTCATGGCACTTCACGTCAACACCTAACAAATAAAACACTTGAATCAAAAGCCAAATAAAACACTTGGATCATGCGGAAAATGGTATGAGACCTACTGCTGTGTAAATTCATATTTGTCTCCCCAATATGACAATGAGCTACAAATTGTGAGAAGAAATAACCAAGCAGAAGATGAGATCTTTAAATTTAGAAGTAGACAACATGAAGTCAGAAGCAGGCCATGGGAGGAGACTAAGGGGCTTTTTGTTTATTGCATATAGTGATATAGATCTTTTGGCCTCTAGTAAGAAATATAAATATGGATCAACCATACTTACTCAGAAGCAACTTTACTGGTTGAGTTCTACATATCGGTAGCTAGCAAAAGGGCCTGTCTTTTACTCCCTCAAAACCCCACCCTTTTGACTTTGGAGATTAAACTCAACCTTAAAATCAATATGGATCTGAAGCTCATGAGAAAAAAACTAATAACTTATTTTAAAATTCATTACAAGTTCTACAAAATGATGTTGATTTTAAATTTAAATACACCATTATTTACACATAGAAGGTATTAGGTTTGAAATTTGATACTAAATTGTGGTCCTTACTAAGGAGGGAGCATTAGATCTACCCAAATTCTGAAATGTTAGTCTCAGATTCCATTAGATTATAAAATTTTAATCCAAATGTTTAAAGGCATGTTGTTGAACTGGTAAAGACAACTACTTAGCACAATTGATACTGTTGAAACTCACATAAGATTTAACAATGAACCATAGTAATAGATCACCGAATACTAAAATATACCGTTAAATCCACCAATTGCTGCTGAAACAATATCTTTCGTTCTCGACTCATAAACATCGAAAGTACTACAATCCTCGCTGAAAAACCGATCTATGTTCACAAAAAAAGGCAAGATGTTAGAAATAGAACTCCTACTTACACCTTTTCCAACCAAAAGAGTTCAAATACGTGCGTTTTTCAGTTTGATAAGAAAATGATTAGGTCATTAGGATAAGTGAAGAAGGCATACCGAAATCAAACTTGGTGGAAGGGCTAGTGAACAAGATAGAGTTGCCGGAGATTCTCCAAGGGCTGGTTTTAGCATCTTCCGGCTAGAGAGATCTTGCTCTGACGGTGACGTTGATTCTTTCCATGGTTGATGACATTGGAGTTGGTGGCGAGAGGATTTACTGGAACTTGGTAGGGATTTCGAAGAGAAATGCTTGAAGAATTCCCTTTCCCGTCTTCTGCAGTCTGGAGTGCGGCGGCTATGAAGTATATCAAGTATGGTGTGAAACTGTGAATGAATGGAAACCACTAAACCCTAAAAGTATGGAATGGAAAGTAAAGTCAGTATGCGTAGATATTTTCTAGATTAAGTATTTATATGTAAATAGGTAATAAATATTAAATATGTAGATATTTTCTATTAATATACCGGTACCCAGCGGGACCGGGTACCCGGTCTCGGAACCGGTCCCGGCAGGTACCCAACGGGTAGCGGTTCTTAAAAAATTATAACCGGAACCGGACCCAGTTTCAATCGGTTCCGTATTTTAGGAACCGGAACCAGTGACATCGGTTCCGGTTCTGGAACCGGCAGTTCCGGAGCGGTTCCGGTTCCAAAGGCGGGTACCTAGTTCTGCTGCTCACCCCTAATTGTGATGAGCCGCACATCTACAAGTTGTGTGTTGATGGTATGATCCGAAAGTGTGTATCGGGTGAAGAAAAGGCCGACATTCTCACACATTGCCATACACTAGAATGTGGGGACCACTTCAGCACCGATAGAACCGTCGCAAAGATCTTACAGTCCAGGTTCTTTTGGCCTTCGATGTTCAAGGAAACGAGGGAGTTTATTTCCCGATGTGACCGTTGTCAGAGGGTCGGGAACATTACGAAGAATGATGAGATTGATAACACCAATTTTTGGTTTATTTTCATATCACTTTTCAAGTTATATTGCTTATTTCCAAGTAAATTAAGTGGTATTTTTATAGTTTAAATCAAGTTTTTCAGGAATTATTATGTGCCATGAGAAAGCCAAGAAAGTGTGAGAAAAGTAAGTTTTTTTTGAGAAAACGATCGATCAGGAGAATCATCAAGAATCTGAGGTTGAAAAGTGGTTGGTTGAGAAGTTGGGTCGAATTTGAAGTAAAAGTCTTGTGTGAAAAACAGTGGCGGAGGTGACATTGAAGTTAGTTGCTGATCTGAACTCACTTCACAACTCACCTGAACAGAGCTGGACGTTTTTAAAGCCTAAAATTATAGGGTTTGGGCATTATTGGAGACATATCGACTTCTCTCTCTAAGGGGACGACCAAGGACTCATCTGGGGCGATTTTGGCAAGGGAGAAACACCGAATTGAAGCAAGGAAACATCGTAGGAAGCAATTTCAACACCGATTTCGTGCAAATCTTCGTTGGTACAACACAATCAAGGGAGTTTTATGATCCTAGAACTTTTGAGAGAACTTTTTCTCAGAACTATGGATTCATCTTTTGCTTTGATTGTTGATACCCCTAACATGAACTAATCTTTAGATGTTGGGGGTTGGTTTGAATTTGGTTTAAGCATATGAACATGTGATTTGGGATTTTTATAAGTTTTTCCTAATTAATGAAGTATGTGATTTGGGTTTTAATGCTTTTGTGAGTCTGGCCAACTTTCATCTGATTTGTTTGTTATCAATTAAGCTCGAGAGAGTTAATTGCTAACTAGAACTAGAATTACATGCCCAAGGTGAGAAATTGGATAGAGATATACCAAGTAAGCCTTAGTCCCATTGAAATCTTGATTTTAATGTGTTTTGAATTCCATAGGTTGAGATCGAGAGATAAAACTTGTGCTTTCAAAATAAAATCCGTGGTTGCTTGAGAAAGAACAACAGTGATTTTTAGAGATTGGGTATTTTTGGTTCCCGTATTTGATTAACAAAGATTATTTAATCTATTAGTTCAAATAAGATGTGTTGCGGAAGCGTATTTGAAGAACTAACATATATGTTTATATAGAAACAACACAAAATACCAAATAAACAGTATATGAAGAACAAGATGAATATCTCAAAGATTACTGTATTTGATTTAGAACACTAAGAACAGATTTGACGTTAATTGTGTGCAAGTGTTTTTGCGTAGGAGATTATGCGTGTAAAAGTGGGTGTTCTTCTTATTTCTTGTGATTATATTTGTTAAGGAAGAACTCAACATGAGTCTTCCTTTTATACTACTACAAAAGATCTATTCTAGACAAAAGGACTATTGCTACATGAAACAAGGGATGGCATGAACAGTTGGAAAACTGAATGCATTAAATGCACTAATATCAACTTGGAAGGTGGTCCTATCGGAGTATGACATGTGTAGGAGTCAGACCATGCCTTGTACAAGTTGACGAAAGGACCCTGGAACAGTAGCAAGATATTTCTGTAACGGTGGTATGATATTCCTGTAACAGTGGAAAGATATTATAAATATCTTCCAAGTCTTCAGTCTGAACCGCAGAGGCTCTGTCAAGGGTAATAGAGGTTCTGCGGCTCGGTCCTTTGTGAGCATTCTTCTATAGATCCTTCTTCGGTCCTTTGTGAGCAGTATTCTGTCTTTCTTGGGTCTTGGTGTTTCTTGAATGATCTTGTTTACTTCGGCAGAGCTTCTGTGGCACTCCGCAGAGCTTCTGTGGAAGTCTTTCATACTTGGCCTATTTTTCAATACTTCTAATATTATGAATATTTGGAGCTAACAATCTCCCCCTAAGTATTGAAAAATGAAAATTTGACTTTATGCATAATTAGGCTAAGTGAAATAGACAGAGGTTAAACAATACCTCAAAGATTCATTTCATTTCTTTTTAAAGATTACAGGGATATGTAAAAGAGACTCAGACATTTGCATCTTTGAAGTCGTTGAAATTTCTGTTGTCGAATCCCACTTCTCTGAGCTCGTGATAGAATTTGATGCAGAGTTCTCTTAAGCCAATTGTAGCATCTATTTCTCTGATTATTCTTTCTGCTAATTCTCGATCCATAAGCTCAGTACCTCTGTTCTCTTCTAGGATTTATCTTAATTTGTTCAGAGTACTGGTTGCATACTTCTGACAGTCCATTTCCATAAAGAGTCTTACTTGACCAGCAGGATCCTTATATACTAACCCGTACCGTGGTGTTGTCATGATTGAGTTGGGTACGACAGAAGGTGGACAGTGATCCTCTGATGGTCTCAGACTTAGATTTCTGACTCCAAGATCTCTTCCCAGTTGAAAGTCTATCATGCTATATAGCAGAAGCTTTTCCCTCATTGCTTTCCTGAATACTTGATAGGCCCTTCTGTTAGCATCGTTGTCGAAGTTTTCTTTCGTCCAAAGCAGAAGATCTGGCAGATCGTAGGGGTTCAAGTTTCTTATATCGGCATATGAAAATTGATTTTCGTACTTGTTCTCCCTTTTGACTTTGTAGATGTTGTACCTGATCTTTGGAAAGGTTCTTGTTTGAGAGAATTTGCAGTAAATTACCTTTTCTATTTTGGACTCTGAGAAGACTTCTGCCCTTGCTTTTGGCTTTGTTCTGGTGAAGGTGTTGTCAAGGTCAGCTCTGAGTTGAGGATCTTCGATGTGTGGCGGAGGATTGTTCTGATATTGTTGTATGTAAAGATACCTATACACCACCTCTTCCATTTCTTCATGTCGTGTAGTCGGTGGTGGTATTGGTCTTCGCAGAGCATCTATTTCTTGTATTATCTCTGCAACCCTAACCTTTGTTACCTTTGCTTTTGGATCAAGGATCGGAATTTCTGACAGAGGATCTAAATTGAATGCCCAGTCTTCTTTAGGTTTAGGAGTGACAAAGGCATAAAATGAGCTCTTCATCAACTTCTCTGTCGCCTGAGGCATTGGCTTTTTCTTCTTTGGTTCTTCTGTCATGATACCCTTTCCTTTATCTTTGGCTTGAGGCTCAGAACCTATTGCATGTTTAGGACTTTCTGGGATTGCTTCTGTTGGTTTGAGTGTAGTGGTTTCTTTGGGTATGATGGGGATTGCCTCTGTAGTTTTTGACTTTTCAGTTTCTGAGGAATTTGGTGGGGATGGTTCTGTGGATTTTTCTTCTGTAAGTTCGGTTGTGGTTTTGAGTTGGGTTGTTGGTTTTGTAGTAGTGGGAATTTCTTCTGAGGATGAAGATGTCAGGATTTGAACTTGAGGGACATCTTTTTCAAAGATAGAGGTGGTTTCCCCAGAGGCTGGTGTTTCCTCTGTGGGTCTTTGTTGAGTTTCCTGAGTTTGGGTTTGGGTTGGGGGTGTAGAGGAAATTGGTACTGCTGATATTAGAGGACTGCTTGCAGCTGTTTTCCTTTGTTTCTTCTCTTGTTTCTTCCCCTCAGGATGATCTGATGGAGCATGATGGTCATCATCAGAGTCATCCTGATTTATATCTGATGTACCCTCTGCCCTGCATGATGTATCTGATTTCTTTGGTGGAACAGCCCCTGCAGCCATCATCTTCGCGCATAAGTCATCACAGAGGCCGAGTAGTTTTTCAACCTCTGCTTCTGTTTTGAAGCGCATTTTTCCGACTCTTGCTTGAAACTCTCTGACATAGTTTGCGTTGACAGTTGTGAAGGCTCTGATGAACTCTGTCATTTGATCAAGGATTCCTTGCCCAAGTTCTGTGAGCTGAACTCTGGTCATGTAGTCAGAAGGCTTCATGGCTTGAGTGTTTTGCAGTGTTTGCTCTTGAACTTCTTCTAAGACATTCTTTAGGTCTTCAGGTGTAAGGCCCTTAGAAGTAGAGGATTGATCTTTGAGTTTTTGCAGGAAATTTTTGACAGACTCGTTGAATGCAGAGGTTGCACTTCTTTCGAATTCTTCAGCATGTAGTCTGGCAGAGGTTGTGACAGAAGTTTCTGTAGCATACTTCATCTTGGATAGAGCTTGTTGTACCTCTGTGGACAAGGTGTCCATTTTGGTATTCAGACTTGAAATGGCTCTTGAAGTAGTTTTTGCAAAAGATTTGAAAGAGCTTTCCAACTCCTTCATTGTTTGGTTCACAGAGGTGACAAGGGTTTGGAACTTATCCCTTGATACGTGTGAACTCGTTGTAACCTCTGAGGGAACACATTCGTCCCCAGAGTGAGTCCCTGTTCCTGTGATACCTTCGTTCACCCCTGTTTTTACGTTGAGGGTGGAAGGATTTTCTTCTGATCCTCGAGGAGAAACTTGTGTTTCATCCTCTACAGAAGTTCTGTGAAGGTCAGTGTCCAAATCCACTCCAGAGGTGGGTAATGGAATGTCCTTTTGTTGACTTGGAGACTTGTCTAGAGTCTCTTTGTCTCTGTGCTCTCTACTCCTCTCTGAAAGGAGGTTTGGCCCTATTGTTGTGTGCGTGGCAGAGGAAACGAATTCCTCTGCGGGGATGTCAGATGTGATTCTGGGCGATGAATCACGAACAATGGGTGAGTCCTTTCGAGAGGATTCCCCAGGAATGGTTTCCCCGGTTATAATGGGCACAGAGGTTGACAGAGTAACCTCTGGCTGGCTGGGTGGGGTTAGGCTCGAGTTGTGCTGCTCTTTTTCAATGATACCCTCTGCCGCTAGACCGGCGATATCAGATATGTGGGTTGCACTGGGAGGGGGTTGGGGATGTGTGCCTTCTACTTCTGCGGCATCTTTTTCTGTAGAACCCTCTGTGGTTTCAACCCTAACCTCTTCCTCTATTGTAATCTCTATGCCTACCTCTTCTTCTGCAGTTTCCACTATAGTCGCTTCTGCTTCTGATCTTAAGGAATCATATATAAAATGAGATCCTATGAGTTGTCGAACGTGAGGGTGCATAGGTAGTGTACCTTGAGCCTCAGATATGACTTCTATTGAATATTGAGGGGTTCGACGTTGAGTGTCAAAACTGGAATGAGGTGGGGAGATTTCTTCTGTTGTGCGCAGAACCTCTGTAGTCTGACTTTGAATGTTCTGATCCAACGGTTCTGCGATCCATCCTGATGGATCTAAGGTGTGAGCTATGTCGGGATGGTTGAGGAAAGCATTAAAGTCTCCCTGTTGATCTGTATAGGTTATTGGGGAGGGAGGTTGCAGAGGTATAATATGATCTTCCTCTTCTTGTTCGACTTCCTCTGTAATGACCTGCAGAGGTGAGGTGGGTTTCTTCTTCATTAACTTCCTCTTCTTTGGCTTAGGAGCTCCCTCTTCTGTGGATTTGGTTTTTCGTTTCTTTTGTTTTGGAGGGGAGGGAGGTGCAGAGGATCTTGTTTCTGTAGCATGTGGTGGAGAAGAGGGTTGAGCTGCAGAGGTTGTAGTTTCCTCTGTGGTTTTCCTTTTCTTGCTCTTCTTTTGGGGTGTTGTTGCAGAGGTTTTTCTTTTGGGTGAAGAGGGGTATAAGCTCTCACTTTGGGCTTTGAACCGGTCTTGTACTGAATGATGTTTTTCTAAAGCTCTGGCCTATTCTTCTTCTGTCATCCTCTCTACTATATCTAAATCTAAGGGGGCTCCTAGACGCGGGGGTGTCACAGGACTTGGTTCTGGAGTCCTGTGGGCGCGTATATAGTCTAACTTCATATTTTCATCGCTTGCATATGTCAGAAGGTTCTTCGACAGAGGTCTGCAGTGGGGGTAGTTGTCTTCATGCTTTGTAGGGGTATTTTTGTTCATGGGATAAAGTTTTACAGTTGGCCCTTCCATTGGCCATTTCTCCATTTGAAGTAGAGGCTCGAATATGACTCCTAGAATTCTCTGATATTGCAGAGGTGGCAGATATCCTGGTGTGTTCTTTTTGGCCTTTTGGGTTGCAAGCTTCCTGTCAATCGTATTTACTATCTCCTGCATCATGATGGTGGCATAATAAAGTGGAAGATCGTAATAGATCCCATATATGATGGTCAGGATCTGGTGTGAGCTCTGGTCAGGGCTGCCAGTTTTCTCTGTTAGACAACGATTCAGGATGGAGAAGAGGGTATTCCACAGAGGTGGTAGTCTGCCTCTGTGGAAATCATTGCGTTTCCTTAGGGTTGTGTTATACCCTAACATATCTACAAATCGACAGAGCTCCTCGTCCGTCGGAACCTCAGCATATTTCTTTATTCCAAGTAGACCTCTGGTTGGCAGGTTGAACTCAAGCGAGAACATATTTCTGTTGAACATGAGTTCGAGGTATTCAGATTTGTCTGGCTTCGAAATGTATCCTTTTATCAGAGAATCATCTGTATCCTTTGCCAAAATTGATTCAGATATCGAGCAGGGATTTTGGTTGGGGTTTTGGAAAGGAGGGGGTATAGGATATGGTTTTCCATAATGTTGAGGAGAAGAGCATGGGATTCGCCGAAGGATGTTGGTGAGGGTACCAGGTAACAGTTATTGGATTTTAAGGGAAGAACATCCTCAAAATGTTCCTTGTTTAGAAAATGTTGAAGGTTGGTGGTTGGTGCAAAATTTGCAGAGTCGCCGGAGTTTTCTGTTTCTGCATTTACGGCGATGTTAGGGTTGTGGGAGTGCTCTGAGTGTACTGGGGATTGTTGAGGAGATTTCGCCGGAGAGTTCTGAGCAGCGTGGGAACTGGAAGCCATTTTTGTAAGGAAAAATGAAGATTTGAGAATAGTTGCAGGTTCGCCGGAGAAGAAAGTAAGTAAAGTTTTTGTGAGGAAAGGTAACTTGGATTTTATACTGAGTATGTAACCGTAGAATCTGAAAGGGTTAATATTTTGAGGTAAATAATATTTGGGGTCCGCACTTGAGTGGTTACGGCGGGTTCAACTTTCCAGAGGAACGTGCTTCATGTAGGTCCAATGAAAAGATGACACGTCATCTGTGTCAGTTATGACGAGACGTCGTGGGCGGCCTTATTAAATGCTAGGCGCGTGGGCTTCTTTACCTCCACATGATTATCACTCACAGAAAAGTTACCGTTATCGTTACTGTTACAGAAATGCCCAAAGTAAAAACTGACAGAGGCTCTGTGATTTGAAAACCTTGTTTTTCTTGCCTCTGTAGGTTGTACTTTCACCAAAAAATGGTTGAAAAGGTCCATAGAGAGGATCGATAATTTATTAGTATAGAAACTCCTTTACAGAGGTTTTTGGACCTCTGTCAGAGCCAGCAGAGGCTCTGAGACAAGAAATTTCTCATATCTAACAATTTATAAACATTTTTGATCATCCAAGTTTTTGATTGTTTTTAACAATGTTTTTAGGACCTGTTTGAAAGCTGGTGTCCTAGAAAATTGTTTTTGAAAAAGGTTTTGTGCAGCAAAAAGTGTTTTTAAACCAAGTGATGGTTTACAGAAGTTCTTTCTTGTGGAAAGAACTCTGTAACCAGTGACTTCTGTTGCAGTGTACGCGATGATTATTTTTGAAATTGATTCCTAAGATGATTGACAGAGTTTCCAAGATTAATGATTTATGATCAGAGCTTTTGTCTGCAGAACCTCTGTTGGACTCAGCAGAGTCTCTGTGACCTTAAATTTCTAATAATGGAAAACTCAATATTCTTTTTGATCAAATTTTATTTGGAATGTTTTTAATAATGTTTCTAGAACATATTTAGAAATTTGTGTCCTAGAAATTTATTTTCAAAAAGACTTTGTACGAGATACCAACCTTTTTGTTATTCTTTATGCGGTAAAGATCTTTCCTTCTTTAGTTGTCATCTCTTCCTCTGCTCCCCCTTGACTTATAATTCTCTGTAGATTAAGCAAGGTCTCCTTTTGCTCCCCCTTGATCTAATCAACCTCTGTAGATCAAGTAGTTTTCTCTTCTGCTCCCCCTTGACCTATGCTTGGTTCAATGATCAGAAGTAATGTATATAACCTAGGTCAAGTGCATCAGAGGTTCTGTAAGGATCGTCGGAGGTTCTGAGGAGTCCTACAGAAGCTCTGTTGCTTTCAGAATTGAGATTTTAGATTTTGCATTACAAAATCAAATTATTTACTTAAAAATAATAAAAAAAAACTTATTTTAAAATGAAGATAAGATACTTACAGAGGTTAACTCATATTTATCATTCCTAATTTACCCACCAAGTAAAGGAATCTTTTCTCATCATGTGCCTTGGTGAATAAATCAGCAAGCTGAAATTCTGTTGGTACAAAATGCATCTCGATGGTTTGGTTTTCAACATGATACTTCAGAAAGTGATACCTGATATCTATGTGCTTTGTCTTTGAATGTTGTACTGGATTTCGAGAGATGGCAATTGCACTTTTGGAATCATAGAAGATGAGAATTTTGCAGATGATGTGACCAAAGTCTTTCAGCTGTGTTTTCATCCACAGAACTTGAGAGCAACAGCTAGCAGCAACGTATTCAGCTTTGGCCGTAGATGTTGAGACACAATTCTGTTTCTTTGAAGTCCAGCTTACTAATTTCCCACCTAGGAATTGACAACTCCCAGAGGTACTCTTTCTGTCTAGTTTACATCCTCCATAATCTGAATCTGTGTATGCCTTTAGTCCAAAACTAGAGTTCTGTGGATACCAGAGGCCAAGATTTTTGGTCCCTCTGAGGTATCTGAAGATTCTCTTTACAGCAATATAATGTGACTTCTTAGGATTAGCTCGATATCTTGCACAGAGGCATATGGCATGCATTATGTCAGGTCTACTGGCAGTTAAGTATAATAAAGACCCAATCATTCCTCTATAAAGCGTGCACTCGACAGAGATGCCATTTGGATCTGAAAATAGTTTATTTCCAGTGGCCATTGGGGTTTTCATGACAGAGGCATCAGAGAGGCTATATTTTTCAAGTATGTCAGAGACATATTTTGATTGGTTTATGAAAATTCCTTCTGATGTTTGTTTGACTTGAAGTCCGAGGAAAAAGGTTAATTCTCCCATCATACTCATTTCAAACTCACTCTGCATGAGTTTTTCAAAATCTTTACATTTTTGTGCATTAGTAGACCCCAAAATAATGTCATCTACATATATTTGTACAAGAATAAGCTCATTTCCTTCTCCTTTAAAGAACAGCGTTGTATCAGTGGTACCTATTTTGTAGTTGTTATTGAGAAGAAAGGTAGAAAATCTTTCGTACCATGCTCTTGGAGCCTGTTTCAGTCCATATAGAGCTTTGTCGAGGTAATAGACATACCTTGGGTACTTTGAGCTTTCAAATCCTGGTGGTTGTTGGACGTATACTTCTTCTTGAATTTCACCATTGAGAAAGGCAGATTTTACATCCATTTGATATACTTTAAAACCTCTGTGGGCTACGAAGGCTAAGAAAATTCTTATTGCTTCGAGCCGTGCAACAGGGGCAAAAGTTTCATCGTAATCTATGCCCTCTTCTTGGCGATATCCCTTGGCCACCAGTCTTGCTTTGTTTCTAATGATCACTCCCTCCTCATCCTTTTTTGTTTCTGAAGACCCACTTAGTCCCTATGGCATGTTTCCCTCGTGGCAGAGGTACTAGAGTCCATACCTTGTTTTGCTCAAACTGCAGAAGCTCTTCTTGCATAGCATCCACCCAGTTTGGGTCTTCTAGGGCCTCAGAGATCTTTTTCGGTTCGATCACACTAATAAAGTTGGTAAAGAAACAAAAATTTGCAGAAGCTGATCTTGTTTTTACCTTATCAGTGGGATTACCGATGATTTGGCTTGGAGGATGGCTTTTTGTCCATTGAGTTGTTCGTGGAATATGATCATTTGAGTCATCAAGTTGAACTTTTGTGGTTGAAGTGGTTGATGGTTCTGCCCATGTGTTTAGTTCAGCTTCTGTAGGAATGGGTATTAAAGTTGGAATTTCCTTCTCTGTTGGCATTGTGGTTTCATCTTCACTTCCCTCTGGTGTTTCTTCCTCTGTTGGATTTGTTAGTATTTGGATTACCTCTGTTGTTGAATCTTTTGTTGTCGTATCTTTTGTTCGATTTTCAATACCTGTAGTAGTTGCAGAAGAGGATGAGGTATTAAATGGATCAGACAGAGAGATACTTACGTTGTTTACAGAAGGTGATTCTTCAGAGGTTCTGTTGGTTCTAGCAGAGGAATTGACATCGTCGTTGAACATCTCTTGAAATAGAAGACTTAAATCTTCATTTGTTTTTGAGATGCCAGAGGATTCCTTGTTTAGCCCGAGTTCTGAACTGATTTGTTCAGAAGTCTTTCGGAACGAGTCATCAAATGACACATTGATGCTTTCTACTACCGTGCGCGACTTCAGAAGGTAAACTCTGTAGGCTTTGGAAGCGGCAGAGTACCCGATGAACTTGCCTTGGTCAGCCTTCTCTTCAAACATTTTTCTCTTGAGTCTCTGTCGTTTAAGACAAAGCATTTGCATCCAAAAACATGGAGAAACTTGATGTTTGGTCGCCGTTTGTTGATCAATTCATAAGGAGTTTTGATGTGTCTTTTCACGATAGTTGAACGATGTTAGTCCCAGATTGATCAGGTAACAACGATTCAATGAGAAATAACAAGAACATATAATGATTTCAACTTGTCATCCCTCTCATATTCAATAATCAAGATAGTAACAAAGGTTTGAATGAAAATCCTAACTATCTCTCTCTAAACATATAAGCTCTCATGAATAATAATGAATCGTCTAACAAAAGGCTAACCTAATTCTAAGGTTAACATAACCTTATATACTTAGGCCTTAACTAAACAAGGCCCAAGCCCATAAAACAATTAAGCTCATTTAAATAAACTAAGGGCTTTTACAAATAATTAAATAAACTAATTAAGCACTATATAATTATTTATATATCTTTCTAATATGTAGGACATTTATGGTCCTAACAATCTCCCCCTAAAGATATATAAATAAAAATCGGTCTTGAAACCTTCAGGTCTTGATCTTCTCTTCTTCTTGAATCTTTGAAAACTTCGGTGTTGCTTGTCTTCATGTCTTTTCAGCGCTCCCCCTTGAATAAAGCTCTTGGTCTTCATATCTTCAACGAATCTTTCTTTGAACCGCGAGTTGAATTTACTTTCAGCTTCAGCTTTAAGAACTTGTAGAACCAATATGCTCGATGGCGGAAATAATTTGAAGCGAACACCACTTGATAAACAATGAGAAGAGTTGATCACTTGTAAGCACTTTGAAGTCTTATCGGATTTCGAAACTTGACCGTTACTCCCCCTTGGCTTTTGCATGGGGACTTCTTTACTCCCCCTCGGTTTTTGCTAACTCCCCCTCAACTTGAATATGTACCCTTTCTCCCCCTCATGATGAGTAGGAGTATCCGGAGCATCATGTACGTTCAAAGACAATTGTGACGAGTAGCAAAAAGCCCAGATAAACATTAAGTAACCAGAACGGGGTAATCAACTAACACAGAAACACGTTAGTAACTGTTATCACAACAATTTAAAAAATTGTGTGGCCTATGTTCAGAGTTGGCAAAGGGGAATCTCTGATAGGACTTCCAGTTATCACTGAAGTAAAATATTAAAACTTACATCTCAAACTGTTCCGGCAATATCACGAAGATATGCAATTGGAATCCCAAAGACTCGTGCATGTGTGAAAGAAAATAAATTCTATCTGTTTGGCTCAAAATATTGATTTAACTCGGGACACAAGTTAAAATCAATTGACACAGTGAATAGAATATGAAGTTCGGAGACCAGAGCTGATGTCTTCCTATTTCAATATCTAAAACCTCCGAGTGAGGAATAGATAGATTATGTGCTAATTCTCCGTAAATATATGAAACAAGCATCTGTTGGGAGATACTTGAGTGGCTGGGTGGGGTGACACGAGTTATCGACACTGGGTCCATGTCTGTTTCAATATTCATCTCCAAAGAACGAGAATTAATAGATTGTGTGGTTACCCGGATAACTGACTCTGTTTGGTAAGGACCAATATATTCTTTTAAGTCCTGTCACATCCTCACCATATTATTTTCTCTCCAAACTCAGCTATCAATCTAGACCCCTCACTGATGTCTAAAAGTGGATGTGTTTCTTGGGTAGGTCCTTCCGGTTCTGGATTGACCATAGAAACAATGTAAGTCCTAACACTCCTTTCATGCAACGAGTAGAACAGTTAAGTACACAGTGAAGTACGAGTTCTAAACTGAGGTGTTTAGAAGTCAAAACATTTAAGAACGAGTCCTGATCTGAGTTGATCAGAAGTCATCATTTGAAATACCAGAGGTTCAATAAACAAGATCAAGCGTAAAACAGATTGACTCAGTAAGCATAGTATTTGCAAAAATGAAAAAATGATTAGAAAGTTTAATTGTGAAGAACAAGTCACAATTAACATATCAGATAAGAATTGAATCATTGGTGTGAACTGATGAACTATGAACACAAAGTGGAATTCAAAAACGAGTGTATTTCCATCGAAAAATCAACAAACATTTGAGACATGGAAATAACTAAATCAAGAAAGATGACACGTGGCAATCATGGAATTTAACAATGAGAATAACAAACACAAGTAAGTTATCCAGAATGAATTACCACGGTCTTTGAATTCAGTTGAAGTTTACTTACCTTGCATAGAATAGTGCTCCCCCTCAAAATTGGCATAACCTTTGAATGCTCGTCATGTGAAAAGAATCTTCTAATTTAAATGCATATGACGTTCCTGCAAAACAGATTAGAGGGATTTTGGTATCCATCTTAGGATGGATCCTTGTCGGTTAGATGCCCTATGATTGTGAGGACCGGGGATACTATAAGTACCATACCAATACTTTGCATGGTCTTTCTTCACAAAGTCATTTATACCACAATAAGAGCAACACAACTTCTGTGTAGATAAGCTGATCAGTTTATTAACCGAGTAAACATGATCAGTTTTCACAAAAGGTTTAGCGTGGAAAGCTGTGTAGTTCTTGTCATTCTTAACAGAGACAAATGACTTTGGAGCATGAGTGGTTCCTTTAACTCTCCACTCCATTTTTACTTTCTTGAAAAATTGATTATCTTTCTTATCAACACGAGAATTATAGAAAAGATTGGAAGGTCGAATATGATCTTTTGAAAAAAAAAATTGATTTGACAAAATTATTTGAATCAGATTTATTCATTTGTTTCTTTAAAGTCTCGGTTGATAATCCAGATAATCTATTTGTAAGTTGAAAAATCTGGGACTGAAAAATATTTCTCTCTTTTGAAAAATCATCTTTTAAACATTTTGCTCTAAAGCCTTCAACTTTCATCTTTTCAGACTCTTTGATTAGAACGTCTAGTTCTTTCTCCAACTCAGTTATTTTTAAAAAGAGTTCGCCATTCCTTTTTGAAAAAGATTTGCGTTCAGTTTCAAACTTTTCTCTTTCTAAAATCAAAAATTTTTCAAAGCCGGAGATTTGTGTTGAAAGTTTTAGACACATAAGCTCAAGACTTTTCTTCTCTTCAAGAGAGGTGGTTAAAAAACCAGATTGCTTTTGAATAAGCAATTGTCTTTCTTTTTCAAAACTTTCCTTTTCCTTTTCAAAGACCTTTTCAAGAGAGGATAATTTACCTTTAAATTCAAGGTTTTCACAGTTCAGGAGTTTACCTCTGTCTTCTTCTTTCGCCTGCCTCTCAGAACTATTCCAGATTTGAGATTTGAGCTCCTTCAGTTCTTTGGTGTACTTATTGCACAAGTCATCTGATCGCTTGATATTCTTTTCATGTAGCTTTGCTTTCTCTTTCTCAGTCTCCTTGATATCACCCCGTGATGATAGATCAGACAACTTCCTTTTCAGCTCAGAGTTTTCAGACTCTAATGTTGTTGCCTTTTCTTCAGATTTAGCCAACTTGTCGGAACAATTCCAGAGTTGAGATTTATGTTGCTTCAGTTCTTTGATGTACTTGTTGATCAAATCCTCTTTCTTCTCGATATGCGTTTGATGTAGTCTTTGATTTGCTTGACACTCCACATTAACGCAATACGACATTGTTACCTGAAAAATTGATCGTTAATCGGTGTTATTTTGAAGAATCAAAAAATGCGGAAGAAAATCAAAAATTAAATTTGAAAAACAAATCTAAAAATAAATTCGTTTCCAAGATTTAAGATCTGATTATTATCGAATTCGAACGAACGAAATCAAGCTTTGATAGTGAAACCTGCGAGAAAACAAACCAAGTTAGATCGTAAACCGACAATCTAAAAATCACATAAAATGATAAGCGTCGAAAATAAGCTCAAATTGTCGCAAATAATCTCAAACCAATCATTAAAAGAATTCGCAACTTTGGTAAGATTCTCAATCACGAGACGTGAGGTAACTCGGGTACCGTCGAGAACTTACCAATCAACACTTACCAAAACACAGCTTACCGGGTGATGTGAGACCTTACCGGACAGAATTGGTTCCCGGATAAAAGGAAATCAATTTAACTTACCGGATGACAAAAATTAGGACTTACCGGATGAGAAAAATTAGGACTTACCGGATGAGAGTGTTTGTCCGAATGAGGAGCTTACCGGATAAGACTTGTTTACAGGATGAAAAACAAACCAAGCAAAAAAAAAAACAAACTAAATTTAACAAAAAAAAAATCTCATGCATGCAACATATGAATCTGAATGCAATATTAGAAAAAGATAAATGATATAAATATGAAGTAAACAAAAATATTGTGGAGATGTAGCAAATAAAGTGCAGCAGCAAGGATGGTCAAATCTTAAAAACCAAATCGGTCAACAAAAGAGGCTAGGCGTGAACACCACGTGTGAATAAGCACCTGGAAAGTGAGACGTCACCCGGAATGGTGATGTGTCCGGGAAGATATGTTGACCGGAAAACTTATTTCAATTGGAAAGTGGGTTGCTATCCGGAAAGTTTGAGTCATCAAAAAAATATATATCCGGACACTTATTTCATTCGGGAAGTAAATAGGTGTCCGGGAAAAATTGGTATCCGGGTAAAATTTTATTCAGGAACAATTGAAGTGTCCGAACAAACTTACCCGGTAACCAAAAACAATCCGGATGATTCGTCCGGATAGTAGTGAGAAATAGGAAACTTACCCGGAAACTTGATGTTTTATCCGGACACTGCGGCTGGTGTTGCAATTCTGATCAGGGTTCGATAAGGTTGCTTGATTCCACACCTGTAGGGTTAGATTTTGACCAAAAATACAAAAACAAACACACCCAAATCGATTTCTAAGCAAAATATATCCTATTTTTCAATAACCAGCACAATAACTTAAGAACACCAAAAAAAAACTCAAGATTTGATTTTTAAATTGAAAGATTAAACCTTTAAGAATCGAAGTAAGCGAAGATAAACAGCAGATAAACGCGAGTAACTAATCGAGATCAACCAAGCGAATTATTAAAACAATGAAAGAACTTTGCAAACCGATTGAAGAACGACTTTCTTCAAAAGAATACTGCACTTTTACGAAAATCTTTTGGATGCCTTCTGGACCTCAAGCGATTAATCCAACAGTTCAGAATGTGAAACAAGATGTCCCGAAGCTACTGTCCAAAAATCGCGACGATCCGACGGTTCAATCTCCGGGAATAAGCGAAACGGCTCGCTGCGATTTTCCAGAAAATTTTCTGCGAATTTTCTTGTCTTTTCTCGCTTTCGTTCGATTTCTTTCCTATCTTCAAATCACCGATTCTGCACTCTCCGAGTGAGAGGCCGGTGGAAGTTGTGCTAAATCCCCGTGATGTACTGAAACATCCGCCTTTTGAGAGACGGATGAGTGGATAAGGGGGTCGTGCAATTGCTCCGTTGGGTCCACGGAGGCTTCTTCAATATCTCGTCCCAACAAATGAGACGGGATAGTAGATGTGGCTACCCGGATTACACTCGTTTCGGGTCGCTCAGGAGCCTCGTTATCTTTACGGCTCAATCTTTCCTGGTTCGCTTTCGACCTTAATTCCCTCGGTCTCACATGTTCTATGTCCCGGGGAAGGTCCCTCCGGCGCTGGCTGGACCATGGGATTCCCTAACTCTCGTCTATATGCTATCACAGGTAGGGTTTCAGGCATATGCATAGCACTGATATTATCCTGCTCCCCCTCAAAACATACATGGAGATTGACTTGCGTCATCTCAGAGTGAGAGTGTTACTTACTTGGGAGTGATCAACACAAAAAAAACATTTAGACGTTTAAGAAAAAACAGGGTGAAGCTTCCCCTCGGATTTTGTTGAGGTTGTTGATCCGCCATGGAATATCTGTAAAAGATCCACAGTTAGTAAACAAGACAGATAAACAAGTTCCGGCGCGTACCTTTGTTGTAAATGGAACAATCTGAGACAGATTGAGTACTGGCAGTGTGATGGCATGTGCTGAATTGACAAATACACATGAGTCCGGACATAATGAAGATATGTAGAACATCCCGGACAGACCTTACCTCCCGGACAAAGAGAGTTTCCGGACAAACATAGTATCCGGATAAAAGAGGACGGAATGGCAAACCGTTCCGGTCTAAACAAAGTATCCGGAAAAAGGGTGTTTCCGGACAGAGTAGGGATTCCGGATAGTCCTACCCGGATACCCATCCGGTCCGGAAAGTCATCCGGACTGATGGGTGTCCGGACACTTTTACACTTTTAAGGATAATTCCATTTTTCAAAGAGATGAAACCTGTAGAATTTTGAAAAAATGGATCTCTCGTTCCCCCTCAAACTGAGAATGGGGAAAAACTTGCTCCCACTCGGATTGTGTATAGGGATGTGCAATGGAGAGGCTGACACACAAAAACTTTAGACATTTAAAGAAAAATTTGTGTCGCTCCCCCTCAAATGATGAGCATTAGATGACATGCTCCCCCTTAGAATGTGCGTGTAGAGTGAAGTGCACCCGGGAGTATCCACACACACAAAAAACTTTTTAACATATTGAAGAAAAATTGTGTGTGACGGTCCCCCTCAACAGTAGAATAACATACCTGATAGCTGATTATGCTCCCCCTAAACACATGAGCAGCTTGTTAAAGCACAGGTATAGACAAACCTCACGTCTTCTTAATATTGTTCCTTGTAGATCGTGAGCAGCTCCCTCCTTGCGGTCATGTGTGTGGAGCATTCAGAGTGTAAGAACAACACATGACCGTCCTGCAAAACAAGATTAGCAGACCTTTAGTACCCAGATTTGCCTGGGTCCGGGAGGGTTAGGTTTGGCACCGCTTAGGGAAGCTTGCTTTGTCCCAGCTTTCCCTTTAGGTGTAGGATGGACACCGTTAGAGGGAACTGGTTTTGGCACTTGTTTCTTCTGAGGTGCAGCATTTACACCTTTTAGAGGAACAGGTTTTGTAGCAGATTTCCACCTGGGTGCCGGTCTAACCTCAATGGGAGAAGCCCGTTTTGGAATGGGGTTGGTCTCCCGCTGTGGTTTAACCTTTGTTTGAGAACCCCGTTGTTTATGATATTTTCTCTTGTTATTACTGGGTTTGCGTTTGGGTGAATGATTGTACATGTGATATGACCCAAACCAATCATTGTTATTGATATCATCAAAGTCATTCCAACCACAACTAGAGCAACATAAACAATCATGCGACAATTGAATAAATTGTTGAGTGGAATAATTTTTCATCGGAAAATTAACATCTCTTTTAACAAAATCATTCCTATGATTCCAAGCACAATTGTTTTTGTTCATTCTAGGGTAAAACACAGTATTGAAAGACTTTGATGCTGCATCTTTGACAGATTCCTTGGCTAGCCACTTTGGTTTTTCTTGTTTAGCGCGACCGTTTTTATCCGAAACAACAGGGACAGTGAGGTCAGTGACTTTTGAGGAAACAGGGGACTTAGTGGTCGGTTGTTCGGTCTTTTGCTTCGGCTGTGAGTGTTTTTGAACATTGGAAGTATTTTTAAGAATCTTGATCACAGCCGGAGTCTTGGATTGTGAACAATCGCCCTTTAGAAAATTGACCGAACGATTAACCACTGGAAACAAAAAATCAGATTGACTTGGAGAAATAGTGGTGTTGGCAATCAATGGTCCGGTCACTTGCCTTGGCTGTGATTGCCTTTTGGAAACAGGTTTCGAGGTTGGTTTTGACTGAGAAATCTTGATCACAGCTGGGGCCTTTGTTTGAGAACAACTATCTTTTAAAGAATTAACCGGATGATTAACTACGGGGGATAGAAAATCAGTGTGACTTGGAAGAGGTTTGTCGAAGGGAAACGAATCAAACTCTTCTTCACTGTTACCTTCGGAGTTCATGTACTCTGAAAAATTTATCTTGAGAAGTACTGGACTTGGATCAGGTGAGGAAGGCGAGGAACTCTTTGTGCTTGAGTGTTTTGGGGAATTTGGTGCGGAAGCTAAGAAAAAATCAGAGTTTAAATTCCGTAAAACACTCTCGTCTTGAGAATCTTGATCGTCTTGTGTTGAAAAAGTTTTTCCTAAGAAAGCTTTACACGAAGACGTGTCCGATGAGCTAGAAGAAAGTTCGGGTGAAATCGCCTTTTCAGATTGGAGTTGATCAAACTGCTCTTGGAGTTGACCTTTACTCACTTTCTCTTGCATCACTTGTAACAACCCAGTTCCCATAACATACAACATATAACATAACCTGCATATATATCATTGATTTACAACGAAAGTTACATAACAAACCAAGTACAGTCTCATTAGTCTTGAAACTACAAAATATATAAAAGCTTCGTAAACATCATCGATCAACGTAGGCCGCCTACACCTTATTCTTTCCTTTGCCGCTATCAATTCCTCGACCTGGAAAACATATTTTTGAAAACAAAATGAGGGTTAGACCAAACGGGTATAGTGAGTTAATCCCGGTCCTTTCCAAAATCATTATAAAACCTTTTATGTAAATCCTTTGTATCAAAATAGTTTAGATAAACCTTTGGTAACCCTTTCGTAAAATATAAACATACCACACGTATTTAAATACTAATCCAGACTCGTGCATCGTGTACATCTCATTCACCTTATTCCTCCACAAATGGCCATATTAGTTGGTAGCAAGCCAACTAATAAATCAACAACCGGTCCGCACACCGGAACCCGGCTACCCGTCGGTCCGCACACCGGAACCCGGCTACCCGTCGGTCCGCACACCGGAACCCGACTACTCACCGGTCCGCACACCGGAACCCGACTACACACCGGTCCGCACACCGGAACCCGGCAACAAGTGCACTCGTGTAGTGCAAAGCTTATATAAATACAATATATATCTCATTACATCATATTGTCCTTTATATACACATAATCATATTCCTACCACATAATCATCTCATATATATATACACATATATATGTATCCCAGTTCAAAACGTTTTAAAGCAAAACTCACCTGATTTGCTTATCCATAAACACTTCCAAGCTTTTCTCCAAAATATTCAGTCTTTCAATCCAAATCCACAGAATCTGAAACAGATTAAATACAAATATCCCCTTACCATTTGAACACGTGAACTCTAGATAAATCTACCTAACTCTCGCCATCAAAACAACCAAACAGCTATAGTTTTCGGACAGCCCAAAGCCACCCGGATAACCCAACTTTTCCGGACAGCATAAAGAATCCGGACAACACAATTTATCCGGACAACACAAGGAATCTGGATGCCATCCGGATCTAAATCATCCGGAAACCATCAAACGAATCGTCCGGACACTATCAACAAAACTACCAGGACACCACCCAAGAATCTACCCGGATATCTTCATATCATCCGGACACCTTTGTCGGTTTGGTACTTTTTACCCAGAAAACCGACTGAATTAATACCAGAAGTGTTTGTGATGTTTCTACTCCGATAGAACCCTTCCAAAAGCAATTACAAACATAAAATACAAAGGAACATACCTTAATTCATCTTCCAAACACACCAATTTGAACCCTTTAGCACAAACCCTTCTTTTCTCTTCTTGCTTTCTCTCAACACACACACACACTAACTTTACTGATTTTCTGCTTGTGAATAATATCTGAATATCAATTAGATAATATCAAACTTAATTTACTACTTTGGTCCTTGAACTTCTCAATAATAACTCCAAACACCCTTAACATATATATTTACCCAAACTTACCCTAAACATTAACTTTAAAGTTAACTTTTCTTAACGGAAAAAGGGATTTTAACTAACGAACTTACCCGGGGTATTACATCACTTCTGTTGCCAAAGCGGACAGTTATGACGTGAGTCGATTGATTTCAAACCGAAGGATTTCCTGTCCTTCATCAGACACATTGTCGGTTTTGACTGATTTTAGATTCTCAAGCTTTGTAAGTAAAACTTGCTTTTCCATTTGAAACATTGACCTTTCTTTCTCAATGGACTCCTCCAACTCGACTATCTTTGCTTCCAAGATGAGAGGGGGAACATAGAGTTTAAACTCATCCGTCTCAGTCTTGGTTGCAGGTGCTAGGTCCTCATCCTTTTTGGAGGAATCCTTGGGTGTAGCCACCTTGTAGGGGTCGAAGTAGTCATTGGAGAGGTACTTGTTGTCATTTTTATACGAGTAGTTTAAAGGTTCATAACAAAATGGAAGTTGAATTCCTCGTTTGTGTGTGCACTTATGTTCCTCGATGTCCTCCTCTTTTTCGGGTTCAAGAGGACCAGTCCATTGAATCGCATATTCTGGATACTTTTTATCTAATCCAAAACAAGCAAAATCATACAGAGTGGGTACATGCCATCTTCCCTTTTTCAAATAGTGTGGGTTATCATATCCGATTCCCTACTCTTTGTTAAAGTATGTGAACTCTTTAGGTTTATTCAGAAAGATGGTTTGATCAGTTTGACCCTTTTTGTGGAGTTTGTTTTCAAGATCAAGGATTTTAGTCACAAACTCCTTGTGTTGAATTTGAAGAGAAGAACATTGATAAACAATTTCTTCTTTCTCATTCAAGCACTTATCAAACTGAGACTGAAGATCAGATAACTTGGCCCTTAAGTCCTTAGGTGCTAATGAAAGATTTTTGCATTTGTCTTTTAGATTAGCATTTTCAGACTTATATTTTTCAGTTATTCTCCTTTGAACATCTAGCTTTTCAGATAGTGATCTAATCTCAAGCAGTTGTTCATTAGAGGTGGCCTTAAAGGAATCTACCCGTTCAGCAAGAGGTTTCATTCGGTCATAAAGTTCTGAAAAGATAGGTTCACATACCTGACACGGCTTTGTCATGTCTTCTTCAGCAGGAGACATCTTCAGTTGCACTAGAGTGATCGTCAGACGATTGTTCGATTCAAAGTGGAATAGTATCAAAAACTGAGGGTTCAGAAAGCTCCTGGATTATGGAATCCGGGTGGTTTCCGGATAAAGAATCCGAAAAATCGAAGTTACCGGATAGACAAATGTTACCGGATAGAAAATTGAAACAAGATGTTTCCGGATAAAACGAAGTTACCGGGTCCGGATAACTTGAGTTGTTCGGATACAATGAAGTTTCCGGGTACAATGGATTGTCCAGATAAGATATGTCCGGAAACACTGGGTTTCCGGATACAAATGTTACCCGGATAGTATAAGGAATAGTGACTTACCCGGATTGCAGAACTTACCCGGAAAAATGAGGAGTCCGGATGGAATTGGAGATGTCCGGATGGATTTCACACAAACGTCCGGACACTATCAACTTGTCCGGAAACCGCGGCTGGTTTATCCTGACTCTGCGGCTGTTAGCTTAAATCGATCGACTTTTCGATTAGGGTTGCCCAAAATCGATCCTGGAAGATTAGTAACAATGCAAAACACAAAAATAACACTAATCCAATCGATTTCAATGCAAAAGTAACAAGTTTTGATGGTTAAAAATCGAATCTTTTATCAAGAACACTACCAAAAACACTTGACCTTAATTTGCTAAATTAATCACTCAAACGATTGAATTGGAATGCGAAAATTTGCAGAATTACTCACAAGTGTAATGGTAACACAACCCAATAAATAGAATTGAACAATTTGGCCAGAATCAAGATTTCGAAAAAGTCGAGATGAACACATACGGGAAAAGTCAAAATCTTACCAGAAATCACTATAGAGGCTTTGAATCGAATCCGTCCGTCTGCTCTGATACCAATTGATATTACCAGATCCGTGCAACGAAATAAGAAATCGAAATAATAAACAGTATGCGTACTGATTTCAACTGGTCATCCCTTTCATTAACTTTCAGAGAGAATATGCAATACAGTGTTAGAAAGCTAAAGAGATGATTAGCTTGTTTTTCCAAGCTAATCTTACATTAAATACAATGGGCCCGTGGTTAACAAGCCCACGGCCCGTTCACTAATAAGATCTAATTTAATCAAATACAATTCAACCCTTGAACTTTAAATCAACTATAAAACCTGCCCTAACAAACGATTTTGGGTATAGCAAGCAGTTGAAATTGCTTCTGCCCAAAAGGTCATTGGTAATCCGCATGCAGAAAGCATGGTTCTTGCAACCTCCACGAGCGTGCGGTTCTTTCGTTCGACCACGCCATTCTGTTGTGGGGTGTGAGCGGCAGAGAAGTTCTGGGATATTCCTTCTTCTGTGAGATAGGCTTCAATGACAGAGTTTTTGAATTTTGTGCCATTGTCACTTCGTAACTTCAGAATTCTGCACTCATAAAGAACTTGGATTCTTTTCATTAGATTAATCAGGATGCATGGAACATCTGATTTTATTCTGACAAATTCAACCCATGTAAATCGTGAATACTCATCAATTAAGACAAGTATATATTTCTTGCCACCTAAGCTCTGTATAGCGATTGGACCGCAGAGGTCAATGTGAAGCATGTACAGAGGCCTAGGACAAGACACATCAGTTTTGCCTTTGTGGGAAGCTCTTTTGAGTTTTCCCATTTCACAGGCAGAACATAAATGATCTTTATTAAATTTAACAATAGGTAAACCTTTGACTAGATCAAGTTTTACCAGTTTATCTAGAGTATGAAAGTTTAAATGACAGAACCTGTTATGCCATAGCCAGGCTTCTTCACTCTTGCCTGCAACAAGACAAATGTTGTCCTTGTTTTTGGCATTGAAGTTCATTAGATACAGATCACCTTTTCTTTTGGCTCGCAGAAGTTCTATTCCGGTGTCTTCACTTAGCAGAGAGGAAAATGTTCTTTTGAACAGTACATCGAATCCCGTGTCACAAAGTTGGTTGACACTGAGTAGGTTGTGTTTAAGGCCATCCACATATGCAACTTTGTGTACGGTGATATTTTCTTTTTTTATGACTCCATAGCCTTTAATATGCCCCTTTTTTGTCTCCAAAGGTCACTGATCCACCATCTTGTTTTTCTTGGTACGTGGATAGAAGACCTCTGTCGCCAGTCATGTGCCTTGAGCATCCGGAGTCTAGATACCATTTTGGCACATACTGCTTCTGCAAGACAATCACAGAGTTTTAGGTACCCATATCCATATGGGTCCAGTTTCGTCAGAATTTTTCAAGTTTGCCTGAGCATTCTTGAAATACATTTTATCTTTTGTTGAAGAATCAGTTTGTTTCTCTTTAGTATTTGATTTAGGTGCAGAGAGAAAACAATTTGAACTATAGAAATGATTATTCAACTTGAACATTAGATCAAAGCAATGACAGTATAGAATATCAGAAGTGATTTGCTTGAAATTTTCATTGAAAGCTTTAAACTGAGCCACAGAGGCATTACATTCTATTCTAGCATATGGCTTCCTATTACAAGAAGATTTATGTAGATTAGATTGTTGGCAAAAATCTTTGTTTGTAGCAGCCTTCTGTGAGTCCTTTCTGTGGTGAACTTCTGTTGATTTCACTGCCACAGAAGAAAAAGATTTGTTAGGTTTTGGCCACTTACCCTTTTATTGCCATGTTGGTTTCTCTTTAATTTGTAAGGGTTTTAAAAACTTTGAATCTTTTGGATTTTGAGTGGACAATAACTTCAGTTGTTTGAAATTTTCAAGCTCAATAGAGGTTTTGGCTTGTATGCACATATCCAAAAAGTCTGGACAGATCGGAATTCCAGTGATTTTCTCTTTTGGAGGAATAGTTCTGTTAAGAACTTCAGAGGTTTGTTTAATGACCTCCGAGTCACAAGGAACCTTTTCTATACTGTTAGTCTCTGATTCGTCAGATGATGAATCGTCCTCATATACAGAGGTTGAGTCATCAATATTTCTTTCGACAGAGGCTGGACTTTCCGAGCATGTGTCATACTTGCTTTCTTCATCTGAAAAATTACTTTCTAAGTCAACAGAGGTGTTTGATAAGATCTCTTCAGAGAGTTTTTGATCTATAGAAGGTGTACATAGATTTTTCAAAATATCTATTTTCCCGATTTCCATTATTTCTTTTTCAATTATATTTCTTAGTTTTTCTTCTGAAAAGATTGGTTTGAACTCAAGTGCTTCTGCAGATAATTTCTTTTCAGAATCTATTGTGCAGACAAAAGCAACTTGAGTTTGAGTCTCTGGTTTACCAAACTTGAAGATTCCTATCTGATCTCGAGTTTTCAGATATCTCTTTGGTTTGGATCCTCTTTTGACAGAGGTTGAAGGTGATAAATCTGTGTTTTCAAACCACACATTTATCATCTTCATGGGTTTCTTTAAGTGAGGTTCCCCATAGACTTTTACTCTCTTACTTACAGAGATTAAGTTTGGAAAATTAGGTTTGTTGATTTTTCCTAAAGCAAATAGAGATGACAGAGGTTTATTCTTTTTGTTTTCTGTACCTTGATCAATATCACTGTACCCAATACCTCGCCTTCCTATTTGAGTATTTATTTTCTCATACACCTTTTGTGCATCACGATAATTTTTAATTAAAATATCTCTTCTAAGTAGATCTTGCCAAAGGACTTCTCTTTCCTTTTGAAAATATTCCTTATGAGCTAAAATGTTTAGTCTGTCGCTCTCAGAATCTGAAAGTTCTTTTGTTTTGGATTTTAAAGATGTATTTAATTCAGAAATTCTCTCTTTTAAAGGAAATAGGTTCTTGTTCCAGTGTGCTTCTAATTCTTCATTTTCTTTGAAAATTTTTGGTTTTTCTTCAGTGAGAAGTCTAGCTTCTCTTTCATAAAAAGTGAGCTTTTTCTGAATATCATCACAAGTCTTTTTCAGTTCAATATTTTCAGTTTTAATTATAAGTAAATCAACTTCTGTAGTACTAGAGGTGGAGTTTGAAATGGATACCTCAGTGTCAGAGTTGGAGCTGATTTCTGCCATGCCACAGAACAAGGCATTGTTGGTGTATTCATCATCAGAGGTTGTATCTGACTCCCAATCTTCCTTGTTCACCACTTTGTTCGCCATGAGTGACTTTTGAGCATAATACTCGGCTTTCTTTTTATAAAAAGCTGAGTCCTTCTGTGGGCGATTTGGCCTGCTTCTGCATTCATTGGCAAAGTGGCCTGGCTTCCCACAGTTGTAGCAACCTTGGTTCTGGGAAGTATTACCAGCACGATCGTCAGACTTCTGTCGGTCACCACCTTTTTCCGATCTGCATTCGTTTGCATAATGACCAGGCTTACCACACTTGTAGCATTCTTGTGGTGTGTAGCTAGCCTTGTCATCTGACCTCTGTCGGTCATTTCCTCTGTTGTACCTTTCACTCGACCTCTGTTGGTCGTTACTTCTGTCATCTGACATCTGTCGGTCAGCTGATTCTTCTCTTCTTCCTTGATCCCTTTTACTCCGATCTTCTCTTCTTTCGCTATTATCTCTGCCATATCTATCACTACCAGAACTCTTTTGGTTTCCTCTGAATTCTCTTGTCAATAGAGCTAAGGATGTTGCTATTGATGCCAGAGTGATCTCTCCCTCTTCCATAATTTCTTCGTCTTCGATGTCAACTACTATCACCTTTTTCTTTTTCTCCTTCTTCTTTTCCTCTGTCGCTATTTCTTTTCTCGGCCTCTCTGTGTCTTCTGTAGATTTGCCAACCAAAGCAAGAGGTGCAATGGTTAGTGTCTTTGTTTGTGCTACTTGAGGCTCTTGACCAGCTAATGTTCCGTAGAGGTCTGAAAGAGTCCAGGAATCTAAATCTTGATTGGTTTGTAAAGACATAGATAACTGGAGCCATTCTTCGTTCAGACTTTTGAGAAACATGACGTTATTCTCTTTAGAAGTTCTGTGGATGCCGAACTTTTTGCAATTATTGATCAGAGAGTTGAACCTGTCATACGTTATCTGCAGAGATTCAGTTGTCAGGGCTTTAAAAGCGTAATATTCGTTTATGTATTGAGCCCTTCGGTTTTTCTGAGTTTTAGCTCCCCCTTCAAGTTGTTTCTCCAGTTCTTTCCAAATATCATACGCAGATTCGCATGCATCTAAGGACTGGAAGAGGTCGTTAGGGATCGCCATGATCAGAATTCTTTTAGTTTTCTGCGCGAGTTCATGTTTTTCCTTATCAAGATCTGACCAACCATCCCTGGTTTTAGGTTTTTGATGCTCAGGGATTTCAGGAGTGTCAGCTGTAGCTGGTACACGAGGTACTGTTAACATAGGGACATGAGGAGGATTATAAAGGTATTGTACGAGCTCTTTATCAGTACCCTCAAAGAAATGGATCATTCTTATTTTCCACTGAGGATACTCATTTCGTATAAGAGATGGTAGTTTGGTTAATGAACCAGCTGTGAAGAAATTTTGTGCGTTTGTCATTTTTAAGAGTAGAAAGTTTCAGAATAAAGATATGACGAAAAAGTACGAAAGAATAATCTGGAAAGATTTTCTGGGTTTGGAAGCTCTTAACAGTGCACTTTTATGGAGTTTTAACTAAAGAAACATTTTCTCTAGTTTTACCAAATATCGAATAAATCGAAAATGGCTGAACAATAGAATCTGTTTGAAGGAATGAATAACAGGTTAAAATCAGACCATGTTTCTACCAATAATCTTGCTAAACGAGGATCGCTTGATATTGAAAACCAAGCTTCGCTCTGATACCAATTGTTGGTTCCCGTATTTGATTAACAAAGATTATTTAATCTATTAGTTCAAATAAGATGTGTTGCGGAAGCGTATTTGAAGAACTAACAGATATGTTTATATAGAAACAACACAAAATACCAAATAAACAGTATATGAAGAATAGATGAATATCTCAAAGATTACTGTATTTGATTTAGAACACTAAGAACAGATTTGACGTTAATTGTGTGCAAGTTTTTTTGCGTAGGAGATTATGCGTGTAAAAGTGGGTGTTCTTCTTATTTCTTGTGATTATATTTGTTAAGGAAGAACTCAACATGAGTCTTCCTTTTATACTACTACAAAAGATCTAGTCTAGAAAAAAGGACTATTCCTACAGGAAACAAGGGATGGCATGAACAGTTGGAAAACTGCATGCATTAAATGCACTAATATCAACTTGGAAGGTGGTCCTATCGGAGTATGACACGTGTAGGATTCAGACCATGCCTTGTACAAGTTGACGAAAGGACACCGTGGAACAGTAGCAAGATATTTCTGTAACAGTGGTAAGATATTCCTGTAACAGTGGCAAGATATTATAAATATCTTCCAAGTCTTCAGTCTGAACCGCAGAGGCTCTGTCAAGGGTGACAGAGCTTCTGCGGCTCGGTCCTTTGTGAGCATTCTTCTGTAGATCCTTCTTCGGTCCTTTGTGAGCAGTATTCTGTCTTTCTTGGGTCTTGGTGTTTCTTGAATGATCTTGTTTACTTCAGCAGAGCTTCTGTGGCACTCCGCAGAGCTTCTGTGGAAGTCTTTCATACTTCGCCTATTTTTCAATACTTCTAATATTATGAATATTTGGAGCTAACAGGTATTCAGTAAAGGGAATAGCTGGTAATTATTTTGAGTCAAGTGTTTATATGTGAAAACCTTAGGATTTCCAACCCTCAACTGTTTTCTCCATCCAAAGTTTCCCTAAGTTGTTTATTGTCTCGTTCTTGATTTATTTACTTGCAATTAATTATTTTAATACCAACAACTCATATTTCGGATCGTTCAGTTAATAGTGAATATAGTAATTGTGATACTCAGTTCCTAGTTCCCTTGGTTCGATACTCGTACTTCCAAGTACTTGTTACTTGATTCGACCCGTACACTTGCGGCTAGATTAGGGAGGTGTAAACCCGCCTATCAAGTTTTTGGCGCCGTTGCCGGGGAACTAGTTTGCACTGATAGCACTACCAGCTATAAGCGCTATTTTTTATTTCGTTTATTTACTTTCAATTTCTGGATTACTAATTTTGACTTACCTTTCCTTTCAGGTACTGACTGTTTTATGCTAAGAAAAACCCGAGGGAAAGACATTGAACCTATCGATCCAGAAATCGAAAGAACCGCCCGTCTCCTGTGAAAAGCATCTAAAGCTAGAAGACAACTGAGAATGGGCGACGAAGCTCCTCCAGAAATACGTCCTATGCGGTCGTTTGCCAATCCTAATGTGGCAGCCGCACGTATAGGCGTCTAACCTCCCACTACTGGGGCCAACTACTTTGAAATCAAACCGAGTAACAGCGTGATGGTACAACAACACCAGTATGGAGGAACACTTACTGAAGATCCTCACGAACACCTTCGTGTATTTGAACGGATATGCAACACCTTCAAGATCAACAGAGTGAATGAGGATGCAATCAAGTTACGATTGTTCTGTTTTTCACTCAAGGCCAGAGCAGAGAACTAGATAGAAAACTTACCGACCGATCTGATCACAACATGGACAGAGTTGAAAGCTGCATTTCTCCAGAAGTTCTTCCCACCGGGCAGGACTGGCCAACTTATGGCGGACATCACGCATTTCGCTCAATGAGACCAAGAAACCCTATACGAGGCATGGGAACGGTATAAAGAGATGTTGAAAAAGTGCCCTCATCATGGGTTACACGGCTGGGTTGTTATCCATACATTCTTTAGCGTCCTCCACCCGCAGTTCAAAAATGAAATCACTGCTGCAGCGGGTGGAGCACTCATGGATAAAACTTATGAAGAAGCGGTTGAGTTGATTAACAACCTAGCCGAGCACAGTTATGCCACTCCGAGGTCCTCGATCAGAAGGGTTGCCAATGTACAAGAGAACGACGAACTGAAGGCCATCAAAGCCCAGTTAGCCGCACTCACTAGTCAACTGAAAGGATCTTCTCTCCAACCAGCGCTTATGGTGGAAGAGGGTATGTCGGAAGGGTTTCCGCCTACTAACGAATCGGAACAAGTTCAATTTCTTCATAATCGGAACAACCGGCCTAGGAACGATCCTTTCTCGAACACCTATAATGATGGTTGGAAACGACACCCGAATTTCTCGTGGAGTCAACCGCAAGGCCAACCAAAGGAAACAATGGGCCAGCAACAACAACAGCAATACGGTAATTCTTCCAACTATTCTAACTCTTCTCAGTCTAACAATGTTTATCGTCCTCCAGGTTACAATCAAAGGAAGTTCGATGACGGACAATCCGGGGAAAAGAAGTCGGGGCTAGAGGATAATGAAGTTCATGTCTAAGATGGATAGCACTGTTGAGGGATTAGCTGGTACGGTGAGTACAGTAAAGGCAGCAACCGATCAAAACACCGCATCCATCAAACTTCTTGAAAGGCAAGTGGGGCAAATTTCTTAAGCCCTACAAAATCGAGCTCCCTGACAGTTTCCTAGTAAACCCGAGAGGAGACCACGGGAGGAGTGCAAGGCGATTCATCTGAGAAGTGGAAGGGAGCTGACTAAAGACCCTACCTGAGAACCTTTGTTTAATAGCACTGAAGCTAAGGGTACTGAAGTGGATCCCATAGAAATAGAAGAGGTTGAGGAAAATGATGGGCGAGATATAGAAAGGACAAAGAATAGAGATAAGAGGAAGGAGCGCGATAGCACTCCATCAAAGCCGATAGTCAACCCATATATGCCACCACTACCTTTCCCGAATCGGTTGAAGGCACATAAGGACGAGGAGCAATTCAAGAAATTTCTTGACATTTTCAAGAAGTTACACATCAATATTCCCTTTGCAGAGGCACTGGCACAAATGCCAACTTATCTGAAGTTCATGAAAGACATCTTGTCCAAGAAGAGGAAGATTGAAGATCATGCCACAATTGCACTTACTGAAGAGTGCAGTGCTATAATCCAACACAAGCTTCCTCCAAAGCTTAAGGATCCAGGGAGCTTTACTATCCCTGTTCATATAGGAAACTCTAAATTTAGTAAGTCATTATGTGATCTTGGTGCAAGTATTAACTTAATGCCTTTATCCATTTTCAGGAAACTTGGCTTGGGGGAAGTGAAGCAAACAAACATGACACTTCAACTTGCAGATAAATCCGTGAAGTACCCTTATGGAATCATTGAAGACGTTTTGATAAAGGTTGGAAAGTTTTATTTTCCCGTTGATTTCGTAGTCCTAGATGTGGAAGAAGATGTTGAGGTGCCATTGATTTTGGGAAGACCATTCTTAGCCACAAGCAAGGTTTTGATAGATATGGAAGAAGGTGTGATGACTTTCAGAGTTGGGAATGAAACAGTAACCTTTCATGTTCTCAAAAGAATAGAAGATAGAGGTGAACCGAAAACGGGGCAGGTTGGATCAAAAACTGGTAAGAATGGGAAAACGCATGTGGGGAAAATCAGGAACGACCGTATGTGTGGGTGGTTCAATTCTGCAAGCGATACCGAGCCAAGTTGAGAGCCACACAATCGTGCCACGACTTTAACTAAGGCGCTAGGTGGGAGGCAACCCACCCAGTATGATTTATTTATTTCTTTAGTTATTTTTTTGTATTTATTTTTAGGTAAATTTTCTTCCGTTTCATAGATTTGCTTTTATAATTTCTATTTGTCAGGTCTCTCGTAGTTCAGAAATCTTCCCGCGCGAAAAAGGTAAGCTCAGGGATTAATTACTAAGTGTTAAAGGTATGGTGATCGATGGGTGAACCAAATGTTAAAGTTTCGATGGGTTCCGGTTTATTTTAATTGGGTTTGATGGTGTGTTCTTGTTAGCTCTCTCATAGTTTTGGGAGACTCTCGCGCGAAAACGGTAAATTTTAGACATTTTTTTGGTATGATAATTGGTGAAGCTTAATTTTTTTTGTGTAAGGCTAGGACAAAACAGCCTCGAGTTTGAGGTGAGTCGGAAATTTCCATCTCACTTAAATCCCACACCAGGCACTGGTTGGTACTTACAAAAACCAAACATTCCAGTACCCAAGGTAAGTTTTAAGTAGGTTGAGAATTTCTATCTCACTTGAAACTCACACCCACCTCTGTTTCCTCATTTTTTTACGCATCAAGCAAATACCAAACAGCCCTTGGAGTGAGTTTAGAGTTAATTCACCTTTCCTATCCAACTCTAAACCCACTCCTAACACTGCCATCCATCTCTTTTTCACTCTCAATCACCACCCAAAATTCTTAAGACACCTCATTGATTTCAAACCACCACCATCCCCATTGATTTCACGCCGGCAGCAAGAACCGTCTGCCACTTAACCGACAACCAGCCTTATCGCCGGCCACCTCACCCTCACCACCGGCGAGCTCCAACCACGCCATTCTATCTCTCTCTCCCCTACTCTCAGTCCTCCCCTCCCGCTCGCTACTTCACACAGCCACAAAACCCTAATTCTCCCCATTGCCGTCCACAACCGCCATCAGCCACCACCACCCACTAACACCGCCGCTGCCGTCCACAACCTCACCGTCGGCGACCTGCAACTCCGGGGCACCTCACCCTCTCACCCTCTCTCCTACACCAGCAGCCGACGACCTGCAAATCTCCCTCTCCTCTCGCTTTCTTGACTATACCAACAACTCATATTTCGGATCGTTCAGTTATTAGTGAATATAGTAATTGTGATACTCAATTCCTAGTTCCCTTGGTTCGATACTCGTAGACCCGTACACTTGAGGCTAGATTAGGGGGGTGTAAACCCGCCTATCAGAGATGGCCATGAAGATCTTCATGAAAGTAGAGCTATTTTATGTGTGGGGGATAGACTTCATGGGACCGTTCCCGAACACATTCCGTAATGAGTATATCGTGTCAAAGTGGGTGGAAGCAATCGCAACCCCTACCAACGACTCCAAGGTGGTGATCAACTTTTTGAGGAAACACATTTTTTCACGCTTTGGAGTCCCAAGAGCACTAATCAGTGATGGGGTCGCCACTTCTGTAACCGGTACCTCCATGCAGTTCTGAAAAAGTACTCCGTAAAGCACAAAGTGACCACACCCTACCACCCTCAGGCGAATGGGTAAGCCGAAGTGTCCAACCGAGAAGTCAAGCAGATTCTCGAGAAGACGGTGAGCACATCTCGTAAGGACTGGTCGTCTAAACTGGACGACGCACTTGCATATTATTGTTAAAAAACTTATTTTTTGTTTTTATGGATATTTATGATAATAATTACTTTTTCTGTTTCAAAATATAAGGCTATGTTTGGCAAACTAACTAATAATATAATTGATTACTTATAAGCTAGCTGATGACCAATAAACTAGCTGGTAACTGATAAGCTTGTTGATGAAATAATCACGTTTGACAAAAACTAGCTTATATACATGTGAAATGACAAAAACTAGCTTACATACATATTATATCAATATAATATGTTAGTTAATACAAACAAGGTTGTAAAGAAAAATCAAATAATATAATATGTTAATTAAAATAATTTAAAATGTATTATTATATATACACACTATAAATTTTGACTTTGTTAAACAAATTTTAGAAAAATATATATTAACTTATCATTTTAAATATCTGTTTATAATATGAAAAAACTAACCGAATAATAATGGGAAAAAATGATAATTAAAATATATTGATTAATTAATACTAAAAAATATATAAAAATTATTTATATGATTAGCAATATTTCTAAATAATTAAAAGTTAAGATTAATGTATAATTAAAATTTAATTTAATAGTTTTCAGATAAATTTAATTATTAATAATTAAATTTTAATAGTTAATATTTATTTATAATAATAGTTAATAAATAATAACTAATATTAATGAGAATATAATTGGAAAAAGTCACAAAAAGCTCCCACAATGTAACGCCCCAAAATCCGGGCTAATTTGAACCTTAAATTTCAACAAGTTATGATAAAATAAACTTCCATTTTCATATATATCAAGTGAATTAACCACTAGGAGTATATTTACAAGTATAGAATTCTCCAAATAACCTATTAATCTAATTATGCCAGTATAATCAGATTAACTAAGTTATCTAAGCAATCCTTCAAAACTCCTTCTGTTAATTGACTTTTCCGCTAATCCAAAATGCTCGTCCCACATCCCTTTTACCTTCCCGAGCTAGTACCTGGTAAGAAAACATCATTTGAAACGATTAGGCCAACGCCTAGTGAGAACATTCGTTTCCATAATAATATTTGCAAAATCAATGTAAACAAGTTATATCAAACCTGATTACCCTTTTTCTTACCATACGTGTAACTCTATTCCGTTAACACGATCTTCATCCAATCCCATGAATATGACTGACACACATTCCATCATCATATCATGTCTTAGAGCCACGCTACGAATCTTCACTGATTCTAGATTAATACTCTTATTCCAGAAATCGCAATATACACATGCCCATTTCCATTCATATCCTATTCCAGAGCCACACTACGAATCTTTCTCAGATTCTAGATTAATGCTCTTATCCAATAAATCGCAATTACACATGCCCATTTATCGGAAAGGAAGTAGAGATTACAAGCACTTATGTCAATCCAATTTTCTTCCTTAGAAATTGGGAATAACGATTATTACCACACGCCTATTCCACAATTTCCACACACACACTGGAATAACGATTATTACCGCACGCCTATTCCAGGGTTTCTCACACACATCAGAATAATGACTAACTTCATCTATTCCACGTGTACATAACCATTAGTACCACACACATCAGAATAATGACTAACTTCATCTATTCCACGTGCACATAACCATTAGTACTACACACATCACTGGAATAACGATTATTACCACACGCTTATTCCATGTGATTACCAAACACTAGTGCCTATGGATCCATTACACTTACTACACACCTGCCTAGTATCAAACTAGAACAATCATTAAGCCTAACAACCTACCATTCTGCTGTAAGTATGTTCAGGCCACTAGAACTGCATTTCAATTCCTAAACCGTACCTGTTTAGAAGTCAGCAAGTCCTAAAGTTACTGAGTACTCCAAAAGTGACCGGACAGTACCAGTTTCCGGACACCTTAAACTATCCGGACAACACAAGTTTTCCGGATACCCAAGACTTACCGGATACCCTCATCTTTCCGGATACATCAACTTACCGGGTATTTCACTAATCCGGATGACACCTGGAAACCAAGGTAATCCGGATACCATCCGGTAACTTATTTCATCCGGAAACTATACAAAATTTAAGACTTACCGGATGAATTTGTCGCGTCCGGAGACATTCATCACCACGGTTTCCGGATACATGGTTTTATCCGGAAACCTTCGACCTGCAGCTTAAAATTCGATCTAGATACATATCTGTTCGATTCAGCTCATTCCAGGCCATTCCATACAGTTCATAACCAATTTATACAGTTATTTCAAGATTTAATTTAACATATAAACACTGATTTAAGCAAACAACAAATGAACTCACCTTTTTGAAGAAAAGCCACTTTAATCACAATCTGTTGCTCCAATCTGCTGTGAATGATTCTGGAAATCAATCCAATACACAGATTCGTTTACAATCATACATCTACAACAATTTATCAGAAACCCAGATTAATTCCTTACCAATTTGATGATCAAAACCCTTGTTTTCCTTCCTTTTCTCTCTTTCTCCCTTTTCTCTCTATTCTTTCTTTCTTTCTTTTCTAAACCGACCCAAAACAAAAGAATGAAATAAATATCTGATTTTCAGCTATTTTATCCATACATACTTTCCAAAATGACCAAATACACCTTCTAGTTCCAATATTTCCAAAAGTAACATCCAACTTTAATCATTTGTATTTTAACCCCATTGAATAATAAACTTACAATATAATTCAAGGTTTAACCCAAAATACAAATAAATCCCAATTCTCATTTAAAATATTATTATTGAAAATTCAGGATGTTACAATACTCCCCAACTTGAAAATGATTTCGTCCTCGAAATCAAGATCAGGTAAACAGATGGGGATACCTATCCTTCATATTCTCTTCCGACTCTAAAGTCACATTAGCACCTCGATGGTGTTTCCACTGTACTTTCAACATAGCTACTTCCTTGCCAATACGTAGCTTTCTAACCGATCTTTCCAAAATTGCATCTGGTTCTTCCACACAACAATTCTTCTCATCCACTCTTACTTTAGTAAAAGAAATCACATCATACCAACATCAAATATTTTGTACATCTCTTCCCTTTAAGTCTTACATACTTAATCACAATTTAAAAGTCCAGAAAGAACAAGAATTCATCTTTTCATATTTTCTGAACCTTACCTCTTTCATTAGTATCCGCTCCCCAACTTGGATTTGCAAACCTCCTTAGAGTAACTGTTCATCATCAAATCTTTACCCGACTATTTCTTGGGCTACCATACCGTCATTAACCGTAACTCGATCTCCGGGTCTTAAAAGAACATTACCATCTACTGCTTGAAAATCTACACTCACCTTAAATTGAGCATACTTACCACTTTTGAATACTTCGATAATTACGACAAACCTTTGTTACATCCATGACTCACACGTTTCTTCAGTATAAAGTGTTACCATTCCTCACACCACTATCGCACTATGCGACCATATTGCAACCAAATGCTAAAGTGTTGTATATCAAGGATGATAATTCCATTGAACCTGTAGTATAACTACATTCTTAGGTCCAATCTTTTTATCATTTCTTCCCACGTTAGCATGGAGTACTACTCTCCAAACATTACTTGTCTCTTTCTCCCAACTTTTACACATACTGATAACATTTTCTCATTACTATACATAACCAAACAGTTGTACCAAAATTCTAACTTAAGGCAATCAACTAAGTTATCTTGAAACGACATACCGTCCCAAGTTACTACACATTCTTTAATCTGCAACTAATACTTCCTCGGATAATTCTTTCACACATAAGAAGCAACTCATCTTCCTTAAGGATTTTGCATCTTTTACATCACATTTTGACTAACATATCCATCATCTTCGTTAACTTCCAATGATTCAAGAACATAAACTTACCTAGCGACTCACACAACCAACATCGCTTGGGATAAACACCAACTACTTTTCCGCCATTCTATTCCGATATTAGCTTTATCACTACACCATCTTACAAACCACATACTCCATCAATTTTATTGACAAAATCGTGCTCTTTATCTGAAATCCCCGAAAAGACTTCCATCGGATGCTTCCTCTTTCTAACTTCACATTACATCCTAGTTGACACACTTATCTTGGCACTTGATGCCACTACTCGTTCATACATTCTCCACCCATAACATCTCACAGCAGACCAGGTCTCTAATGGTCATTTGTACACAATTCAAACGTACATTCATGTTCTCCCGCATGATTAATTGAGTCTATTTCACTATTATAATCTTCTCCAACTTTAGTTGAACCACAACTCGGTTTCTAATTAATTTCAACTTACTTGTTTCCTGCTAGCTCTTCGTGATTCCAAACCAATACATAAACAGGGCACAATCCCTCACGGATCGGCATAGTTTATACACTCGCTTCGTTCGTGCCTAATACTTCATCCTTTATAAACCATCCACACTGTAAGAAAACGCTTATCTAAAACAACAGCCCTTCACTATCCTAACACCCCTACACGGTATCTTCTGATTCCAGGCTTAATATTCATACATGATCTCAGAAATAACCAATGTATTCGTATCATGTAAACTTCAATTATAATACAATTCATATAATTCCAACCCCAAGCCTACGTCGAGCTTATTTAAACCAGGCGAATGCTCCCAATACTCAACCGAGTCCAAAACCGAGCCATCTGCTCAAAGGATCCAATGATTATTTATCAACATCTACTCATGCAATTAAATACATCTAACTCACATCATGCAACACACGCTCCGAGGCGTGATAATCTCACAACCCCTTCATTGCTACCTTCCCAATGAAGTCAATCCATATATGTATCTATATGTACACGTATATGCAACTCTTTTATACTCAACAATGTATATCGCTCACCAAGGTTCATTAGTCCCAAAGGTACTAAGAATACAAGATCATCAAACGGTCCTCTCACATAAGACCAATACTTAAAACGAAACTCATTTAAATAAAATGCAATTAAGCACATATCACATCATAATTATTGTACAACCACAATAACTCTAAAAGCGTAATTTGACCACATAGCTTTCTCTTATGCGATAAATTAATCAAAATTTCTTTCACTCGCGTTTTATTCGTCAATCACTCAAATTTCCCAAAAGTGGGTGTTTCACAAAAATGATACCATTCTATAACATCCCCAGTCCACCGTACACGATATTGTCCGCTTTGCGGATACCCTCTGCATAACAGCATGCCGACACCGCTAACGGTTTTGTTCTTGTCCGCACAGGCATACGCGGTACGCACCCAGACCGCACCCTGTGACAGGCAAAAGGCCTCATACACCTTACACAATTGCCGACTTCAAAGTCAATAGTCGACCTGTCGATACTTCCTTAACTTATTCTTCAACAAGGTCCCTAACTGAACCTAATCCTTCCAACATATCATAATCTAATTCACATCCCATCGTCTTCATCTCCAATTTATTTGTGCAACGTTAATATCACAAGATCACCAAAATTTCTTATTTGACGTCAAGGATGTTTCCTTTCTGTCTCACCACACTATTCCATCACCTTGACGACTTCTAGTCCTTCCTCCGGACACAATCGTCCCTTGGCAATTGTTTTTTTTTCTAGTCATCGAACAATGGGTACAGACCCTCATACATCCGACACTAAAGTCCACTTTCGACTCTCCCACTGATCACCTCTCATCTTGAACACAAATTCCAAAACTACGAACATTCTCCAATGATTTATCCAACACCTCTTCACTCTCGGAGTTCTTTCTTAGCTTATAGTGTAATACTCTATTCGCAAATGAAGGCTACTCACTCAAACAAGGTCAATCGTTTTACTCACGCGACTTATCATTGACACTCTACTTCTGACTACTTCCACAATTTCCACACACACACTGGAATAACGATTATTACCACAAGCCTATTCCAGGGTTTCTCACACACATCAGAATAATGACTAACTTCATCTATTCCACGTGTACATAACCATTAGTACCACACACATCAGAATAATGACTAACTTCATCTATTCCACGTGCACATAACCATTAGTACTACACACATAACTGGAATAACGATTATTACCACACGCCTATTCCATGTGATTACCAAACACTAGTGCCTATGGATCCATTACACTTACTACACACCTGCCTAGTATCAAACTAGAACAATCATTAAGCCTAACAACCTACCATTCAGCTGTAAGTATGTTCAGGCCACTAGAACTGCATTTCAATTCCTAAACCGTACCTGTTTAGAAGTCAGCAAGTCCTAAAGTTACTGAGTACTCCAAAAGTGACCGGACAGTACCAGTTTCCGGACACCTTAAACTATCCGGACAACACAAGTTTTCCGGATACCCAAGACTTACCGGATACCCTCATCTTTCCGGATACATCAACTTACCGGGTATTTCACTAATCCGGATGACACCCGGAAACCAAGGTAATCCGGATACAATCCGGTAACTTATTTCATCCGGAAACTATACAAAATTTAAGACTTACCGGATGAATTTGTCGCGTCCGGAGACATTCATCACCACGGTTTCCGGATACATGGTTTTATCCGGAAACCTTCGACCTGCAGCTTAAAATTCGATCTAGATACATATCTGTTCGATTCAGCTCATTCCAGGCCATTCCATACAGTTCATAACCAATTTATACAGTTATTTCAAGATTTAATTTAACATATAAACACTGATTTAAGCACACAACAAATGAACTCACCTTTTTGAAGAAAACCCACTTTAATCACAATCTGTTGCTCCAATCTGCTGTGAATGATTCTGGAAATCAATCCAATACACAGATTCATTTACAATCATACATCTACAACAATTTATCAGAAACCCAGATTAATTCCTTACCAATTTGATGATCAAAACCCTTGTTTTCCTTCCTTTTCTCTCTTTCTCCCTTTTCTCTCTATTCTTTCTTGCTTTCTTTTCTAAACCGACCCAAAACAAAAGAATGAAATAAATATCTGATTTCAGCTATTTTATCCATACATACTTTCCAAAATGACCAAATACACCTTCTAGTTCCAATATTTCCAAAAGTAACATCCAACTTTAATCCTTTGTATTTTAACCCCATTGAATAATAAACTTACAATATAATTCAAGGTTTAACCCAAAATACAAATAAATCCCAATTCTCATTTAAAATATTATTATTGAAAATTCAGGATGTTACACACAAGCTACTCCAAGTAGCAAGTAGCTTATCAAAAAACTAGCTTATAAGCTAACTTATGGTCATCCAAACATGTACCAAAAAACGAAGCTAGTTTATAAGCTAACTTATTTTTGCCAAACAATGCCTAAATATAGACACTTAACTTTAAAATGTGTAATAATTATACTTTTAAATAACTAAATTATACTATTACTTTTGATAGTAGAGAGTAAAACTTTAGTAATCTCATAATCAATGGTAGAATTGGAAAATTAAAAATTATTTTTGAAAATGGAGACTTATTTTAAACAAGCTAAAATAGAAATGTAAATTCTTAGAGATCGTTTACTAAACACTTAGGTGACATTTGGTTCGCAATATGTTTTTGGATGTAATGAAATATGTCAAAAGAATTTGACTATGAAGGAATTGGAATAGAATGTTATCAGATTTAACCACTTGTTTGGTCGAAAGACATTGGATTGAAATATATTAAGGACTTGCAATATATTTGTTTGGTTCACATAATGTAGCTTTATAATTTGAATGAAATTTGATAAAGGACCAAAATGTCATTTTTTGAAATTTTAATTTTTTTTTAAAACTAAAAATACATTAAAAAATAAATAACATAATTAAATAAATAAAGAAATAAAAAAATTGAGAAAATGAAATAAAGTAATAATCAAATAAAATAATTAATGAATGAATGAAAGAAAAATATTAAATAATTAAAAATCAAATAAGTAAAATATATTTAGAAAACATATTAAATTAAATTAATATCAAAACAGAATTAAATTAATTAGATTATACTTTGGTTAAAAAGTATATTTAGGATTATAAATATATAACATTTCATTCCATCAAAATCCCAACTTATTGTGAAGAAATGTTGAAATCCCTTATTTGTGAAATTTGATTGACTTTGAAGATTTTTGAATAATGAATCTGTGAACCAAACACTACCTTACTTTGATAATAAGAACCTAGATTCTTACCTGATAAAGAAGAAAAACAATAATCGAGGATCTTACCTAGTACAGTGAATCTTAGGGCTTAACTTGGTATTTTTATTGAATCATCTTGGTTCTAGTATAAATATAGGGTTTAAATCGATTCATAGGGTCTTAACAAGAGAATTCCTATCAATAATAAAGAAAACAAATAATAAACATTATATATAAAAACAAACAAAACAAAAAGGAAGAAATACGGAGGAGAGGATTCAAGAGGCCCGTAAGGATCAAGAATGAGCCAACTTTATATTTTGGTATTATCACCACAAAGAAGAACTTTCGATTTTTTTTCCGTATCTTCGAGTGAATTGAATCGGAAAGTAAGAATTTAAACTTTGTATTACGTATCCGGTCCAACCAGTACTTTGATGTTTTTGCTTAAGCTATACGAGATGAAAGTCTCATATACGGTTCTCGGAGGAGGGGGGGATCGTACCTATCTTAACCACTGTTCTAAAAGGCTCGTCGGCAGTGGCGGAGCTAGGATCTTGGTCTAGGAGGAGCAGTTATAAATAACGATCATATATTCTTGAAACTCCAACCTATACAATTTCAACAATGACATTTCTCATTTTCTGAAATTTATCTATGATGTTTTTATTGTCTACCTCAACAAAAACATCTTTTTCAATAAGAAATCAAGCAATTGTCCATCCATGCGCAACATATTCTTCACAATGTTCATAGCTGAAAATGCCCTTTCAATTGTTACAGTCGCGACATGTAACATCATTGCTATTTTTATAAGCAAATATAAGAGAGAAAACATTTTATCACTTTTTGTTTCAATCATTTTTTGTGCAAGATCGTTGATTTCTTTTTAAGTTAGAAAACTTTGTTGAAGTACAAGGGTTAGAACCTAGAAACTTGGAATCGACGTCTCCACTGAAAGTTGGGATTTTAATTTGGGAGACTTCTTTTCATGTAGATTTTATTCTTTAAAAACTAATACACGTGTACGGTTAATGGGATACCTAATTAAAAATTCAACTCAATATTAAATTAATGCCGTTATGGGCCAAAACCCAATTAAATAGAAATAAACTCAGTCTACAGTTGTATAGTATGAAAAAATTATTATATCAAATATGTTTTTGAAAATTTGAGGGTTAGCACTTGCTAACCCTTGCTATTAGTTGCCTCCGCCCCTGCTCGTCGCGATAGCCGCCATGGCGCGCTGCGGCTCAAGGCTTGTGTCTCACGCCATGTTATGCCTGTGGCACGCCATGGCCTAATGTGCGGTATTTAATAACGCAATATTTGATTTTTTCTTACGTTTTTAATGTCTTATTTGTTAGTTTTTAATATATAACATAATTTAACATTTTTATTGCCATTGACTCATCGATTAATAAAAACATATGTTTTTATATATAATATTATATATGATATCGATTTTTGCCGTCATAAGTCACGCCATGACCTCGTCATGACTTTTAAGGCTTGGCCTCGCTGCCACGTCACGCTTCACGCCATTTAGAACATTGATCTTAACATTTACTGGGTTATAAATGTTTACCATCAATACATTTTGATGACTAGAAATATAGATCATAAGATAAATAAAAATGATGACTTTTGCTTGTAAACACTTACTAAACCCAGGTCTGTGCATCGGTCGGGTCGGGTCGGGTTCGACCCAAAAACCCCCAACCCGATCGGGTTTCGGGTGGATGATACAGGCCCCGAAACCCGTCCAAAGTATTGTTCGGGTTTCGGGTCTGTTCGGGTTTCGGGTTTCTTAACATGAACACGTTTGGTTTACATGGAAAAATCACTTGCCCAAGAACAGGTTTGGTTTACAAATTACAACTACACTGAAGTCAGCAAAGCATACATCTCATAATATATCTGAGAGGAGGGTATGATTTGTTCTTAAAATATGCATCCAAGCCTTACAACAGAACAGAACTCACCTCGCCAAATGCATATAATATAATATATATATATATATATATATATATATATATATATATATATATGCTGCTAAATGCTAATCACCTTCTGTTAGGATAGCCATTGATGGGAAAATTAGAAACAGAAAAATAGAAAACTAGAAACAAAAATTATAAATTATAAATATATATTTATGATTTATTGAAAAAAATATTTTTTAAAAAATTTCGGGTTTCGGTCGGGTTCGGGTTTGGGAAAACCCAACCCAAACCGAACCGTAATACCCGATATATACTTTCGGCTTCGGGCAAGTTCGGGTTTCGGTTAATCGGGTGGCTCAAGTTCGGGTACATCGGGTTTCGAATCGGTCGGGTTTTTCGGATCGGTCGGGTTTTGCTCACCCCTAACTAAACCTGGTAAACAACACTTCCATTTGGGACAGAGGAACTTTAATTAATGAACAAATAAATAGTTATAAAAAATATTATATCCTTTAAAATACACGGATTAAATAATATTATATTCTTGGATAAAAGATGGAAGAGTAAACCTCACTTTTGGTCCCTGTGGTTTGCAAAAAATAACGAAAATCGTCTCTAGAGTTCATTTATTAACAATTAGCCACTACTGTTTGCATTTTTGTCCGGTTTTGATCCCTCTCACTAACGCCTGTTAACTTTCATCCATTAAATTAAGGGCATATCCGTCTTTAAATATATATATATATAGAGGGAGGTTTAAGGAAAAACCTCAAATAATTAGAAAACTAAAGAACAACCTTATAGGCCTAGGATTAGACAAATCAAGGGTTAATAACCTCAATGGCAATTTTGAAAATAAAAGCAAAGTCAAGGGCATATGGATATATTACTTAAGCTAGAATGAGGGTAAAATTGGCAAAAAAAAACTTATGGATCAGATACAAATAACAAGAAACCCTAGTATCATTTCACACCCTCAAACCCTACCCTCTCTTCTCTCTTCACTCTACCGCCGCGGCCGCCACCGTCGGCCGCCACCACTGTAAAGCACGTGTCCCGATATGGAGTATTTTTGCTTATTTATTTCCTTTCCTTTATGTTTGTTTAAAACGAGTTTTGTTAACAGGATTAACGAGAAAGATCAAACTTGTTATCGATGGGGAAAACTTTAATCAAAGTGCAAGGTGTTGGAAAGACGAGGGACTAAAAGTGACATGTTGGTTTGTGTGTGCATGGGATCGGCCCATATGGACCGACCCCCACCCTTCCTCTCGTTTTTTTTGACCCATCGCAAGAAATAACCAAAAAGGACTCAATTATGAAACCCTATCTCTAGTTCTCCTTCTCGCTACCATCGCCAAACCACCCTCCCCTCACCTTGCTGCCGTCGTCGATCCCCCCCCCCCTTGCTGCCGCTGTACCACCACCAGCAGCACCCAGCCGCCGCCGCTGCTGTTTCAGCCGGCAAAGAGAGAGAGAGAGTGCCGTGAAGAGAGAGAGACTGCCGAGAGTGAGAGAGGCTGTCGAGAGAGAGAGAGGCTGGCGAGAGAGAGAGAGGGCGACGCCGTGAGAGAGAAGGAGGGAGCAGCCGGGAGGGAGACCGCCGCTGCCGTCGTCGCCGTTTCTGCCGGAAAAAGGGGGAGAAGAAGTCGCGTCGAGGTAATTTCGTCTTCTTTCGTTTCGTTGTTGGACTTGTTGTCGAAACGCCATGAACCACCACCACCGCCGCAGCCACGGCTGCCGGCGGTGTGGCCGCCGCCGTGCGCCGCCGCGTGGACAGCAGCGGGTATGCGCGTGTGGCTGTGTGCGTGTGGCTGTGTGTGTGGGTCGGGATAGGGTAGTCGGTTTGTTCCGTTCTCGTTATCGCCGAAGTCGTAAACCTCAATTGTCGCCGCCGCAAACCACCGCCGCCGGAGGTGGCAGTGGGTGGTGCTGGCAACGGTCCAGCCCAGATTACCTAAAACCTGAATCTTATTAGCTAAACCGTAACCCGAATCGAATAACCTTGAACCGTTTTTATAAATCGTCATTTTATGTGAAAACGTCGTTTCTGCCACTGTTTTATTTCGTTCATAACTTTTCCTTCGTAGCTCGGTTTGAGGCGAAACCAGTGCCCACGGTTCACATTCTGTGCCGGGCACACTTTTCGTGTTTTAGTGGAAGTCTGGTTCGGCCTCTATCTAGGCGTAAAATGGCTGTTTGTACAGCAGGTCTGAATTCGGCAGTTTCGTGTCCTGTTTTTAGAAAATCCATAGTAAATTGTAGAAAAATCGTTAGGAGGTGTATAATATGTCCTTGGAACCCTAACTCAGAGCACTTTCTGGTTATGTAATTTAAATGAGTATTTTCTGGGTTTATGGAGGTCGGAACAGGTCCCGAACAGACCTGTTTGGTTAGACCGAAAAGTCATTTTAGTGACGATTTAAGGGTGCGTCGTGTTTTAGGGTCCGGGTCTCGTGTTAATACATTTTAACGACTGTTTAGGTGTTGGGAAGTGATCTTGGATTTGTGAAGCTTGAATTATTGTTTGTGAGCTAGGCGCGCTTACGAGGTGAGTTCTCTCACTATAACTAATGTCGGTTATTTTTACATTACGATTTGTACGTGTGTGGTAGTTTTAATTGTTTGTGATGCGGGACTAACTAGTGGGGTGTCTAGTCGGACCTTTATTGTTATGACTACGCGGGTGGCGTAGGAGTTCGGTGGGGCCGAGGTTTATATACGCGGGTGGCGTAGTAACTCGGTGGGGCCGAGGTTTATATACGCGGGTGGCGTAGTAACTCGGTGGGACCGAAGGTTGTATACGCGGGTGGCGTAGGAACCCGGGGGAGCCGGGTAATGCTTGCACGGTTATCGTGTGGTCGGGTGGACCAGCTTATGCCTTTGGGTGGGATGGTGTAGGTATGCATGTTTATGATTTGTTCGTAGGCTTGTATGCCGTTTATGTGCAATTATTTGTTTAGAGGTGGTGTGGGAATAACTGTGTTATTTATGGTGTCTGAATTCACTAAGCTTCGTGCTTACCCTTTCCCAATAAATTGTGGTTTCAGGTACGAGTGGCTCCAAGGCGTGACGAGTACACACTGACGCGTGGGAAGAGTTGATTACTTTTATGATTTTAATTTTAGACATTTATTCCGCTGTTTATTGTTCGTGAGAATATTAATTATGAGTTTGCAAATGAAATGATCGAATTATTAAATGAGTTTTTATTAATGAAATGTTACTTTAAAAATTTTAAATTCCTTGTAATTTTTGGGATGTTACAACCACCGACTGCCACCACCGGCTAGATTGCTTTCTAGGCATAGGGTATGCATGCTAGATTGCCTAGGTTGTTTACACTGTACTGTACGATGACTGCTTGCTAGTAGGAATCAATGCTAGTTATAGTAGGTTGTCAAGTGAAGGCCCTATAGGTTGCATGCAGTAAGAATCATATAGCCTTAGAATATTTGATTTAGTTCTATTGCGCAGCTCTTGTTTGAGTCCAACCGTTCTAGGATAGAATCTTGTATTCGAATGTCTATTTGATTCACGCTGCGTGCGACTGGGTATTCGTGAGGCAACTCGTTATGGCTAACAGGGATTCCGTTGTAGCAAGAGTAGTGGGATGAGATGAAATTCCTAGTGAGCTGGGAATAGCGTTTACATATGAGTATGTATGCTAGATTGCTTTCTAGAACATAGGAGTATGTATGCTAGATTGCTTACGTGGATTTTGTGGTACTGTATACTTGTTACTTGCTATTAGGAACTCATGCTAGCCTTGATAGGTTGTTATGTGAATGCACCTTAGGTTGTATGCAGTAGGAACTGAATAGCCTTAGAATGTTGGATTTAGTTCTATTGCGCAGCTCTTGTTTGAGTCCAACCGTTGTAGGATAGAATCTTATATTCGAATGTCTATCTGGTTTCACTGTATACGACTGTGCGTTTACGAGGCGACTCGTCAGGGCTAGTGGGGGTTCCGTTCTAGCAAGGGTGGTGGGGTATTACGACTTTTCTAGGGAGCTAGGAAAAGTGTTTGCATATGCCGGAATGGGCATATGTGTTTGTTTGTAGTAAGCAACTACTTGGACGTCCCGGGACAGGACTCGAAACGAGTAAGGATAGGTGTGAAGGGTAGTAGCAGAGCTCCTACTATCTGAAGAACAGGATCCGTGCTCGAGTCGGGGAAAGTCACGGAGAATCCAAAGAGTTGAGTGTGAGCGTAGTTAGCAGGTTTTAATGTGTGCTAGTAGCTCGTTAAGGAGGAACAATAATGTTGATCCAGATGCTGATGCTGGAATTATTGCTGATCAGATTCGTGAGATGTTTGCGGTCGAGGTGACGCATGTTTTGAGGAGGCGATCCCCGAAATTATTACCGCCATTCGTGATGAGGTAATCGTGTCGATGGAGGAGCGCATCGCGGCGATTCCACCCCCTGCGGGTGGGCAGCCCCGAACAAGAGAGTCGGGATCGGTTATGGAGTGCACATTCCTTACTGGTGGTTGTCCTACGAACTAGAAGGTTCACTTCACGGTGAATCTGTTACGAGACGGAGCGAAAGACTGGTGTGCTACTGCTTTGACGCTTAATGGGCGCACTACTTAACCTGGGAGGAGTTCGTCGTATGTTTCGTGTAGAGCATGTGCCTCTAGTGGAGATGGAGAGGAGTGCCAAAGAGTTCTTGGAGCTCTGTCAGACTGCGGAGGCCATAAGGGAGGTGAACCGAAAGTTCACGGAAATGACATTATTCTATCCTTAGCATGCTGCTTTTGAGGACATGAAGAGGACACGGTACAAGGATATGTTACGTACCAAGATCAGGGAGTTTGTGAGTACCGCGCAGTATGCTTCACTTGCTGTAGTGATGGAGGCGGCCTGAGGTAGAGTTCGTCAACTGGGAGTGGAGGAGGCACAAGCTACGTATAAAGTGGTGACAGGTACGTTCTTGGTTAACTCGGTGCTTGCTGTGGTGACGATTGATAGCGGGGCTACTCATCCTTCCGTGTCTCACATAGTCAGTGAGTGTTTGGGGCCGAGTTGTAGGACGGTTAGGCTGTCCACTTGTGGTTGCAGTTGCTGAACACAGGACCTTGACGGTTACTGACGTGTACCGGGGGTGCACTTTGGAGATCTCTGGTGTTTGTCGTCGCAAACAAGTACGAGTTCGAACCCCAAGCGGGGGAGAAATGCTAGTTCCGGGCGGCTTGCCCAGGCAAAACCTCAACATGTGTCAGAGGAGGTGGCTTGACGTGGTCAAGGATTATGATGGTGAGATACTTTACCACCCCGGTAAAGCGAATGTTGTTACGGACGCACTTAGTCGACATCTGGATGGCGAGCCACTGTGGGGCTTGTGTCAACGGTTAACAGTGGTTGCACCTCTTCCCGAGTCGATAGGTAGTGCTCAGGAGGTGGCAGTTTTGGAGGAAAATGCCAAACGCGAGAGTGTTTCGGGGGAAATTCCGAATTTTGTCCGTGATAGTCATGGGTCAATTGCTCGGTCTTAATGGTCGGTTGGGTATCTCGGGGTGGGACCCCGGTTTTCATGTGTTATGACCTTGACTTTCCAGTAGGCACTAGGAGGATATAGTCTTGAGCACTTACCTGGGAGGTAGTTCCGATGTGCCGAACCTTGAGACGTACCTGGGAGGTAGACGTTAAGGTGTATCTTGATACGGTGTAACTAGGCTTCCTAGAGCGAGCGTGGAGGATAAGTAGACGGTGGAAGGTTGGGTATTCTACGCGTGTTAATACAGTAGGCCGAATAGTATCGGTTAAGGGAATGATGCCCTTTGTAATTTAGAGAATAAATGCGCAGTAACCTTTTTGAGGTAAGGGGTATATTTAGGTGTCGACTTTTGGGCTTGAGGCCAAACACCTTTAGTGTAATCGGAGATTTGTAGCCGATTTTAAAATAATTATGGGGATAGTGGTAATAACCTAAAATGCTCACTTGTGATGAATGTTTATGGTGGAATGACCTTCGTGAGTGATTTTAAATTTACTGGTTTGATGATTCGTGTGAAATAAATTTTGGGAATCTATTGAAACTCGTGGAAGTTAATCGACAGTAATGGTAGGAATGATCGGATTCGAGTATCCTATAGGGTATATTGGTGAGCAACTTTAGAATGGTTAGAGCTTGAAATTTGAATCGGGATGTATGGAATACCTAAGGTTGGGGGACAACCGAAGTTGTTGGACCAGGAATGATTCCAATTGTTGGGGTGTTCTGCCGATCATAATTTCAGTGTCCTTGAAGGAGTATGTTAGTAAGAAAAGTATTCGAGAAGTTTTAGAAGGGGTTTCGAGTGGACTTGGGAACCCGAGGTTGAGATGCGGTAAAACTATCCGGAGCTATTTGCGGACGTAGACTTCGAGGACGAAGTCTAATTCAAGCGGGGGAGAGTTGTAAAGCCCGTGTCCCGATATGGAGTATTTTTGCTTATTTATTTCCTTTCCTTTATGTTTGTTTAAAACGAGTTTTGTTAACGGGATTAACGAGAAAGATCAAACTTGTTATCGATGGGGAAAACTTTAATCAAAGTGCAAGGTGTTGGAAAGACGAGGGACTAAAAGTGACATGTTGGTTTGTGTGTGCATGGGATCGGCCCATATGGACCGACCCCCACCCTTCCTCTCGTTTTTTTTGACCCATCGCAAGAAATAACCAAAAAGGACTCAATTATGAAACCCTATCTCTAGTTCTCCTTCTCGCTACCATCGCCAAACCACCCTCCCCTCACCTTGCTGCCGTCATCGATCCCCCCCCCCCTTGCTGCCGCTGTACCACCACCAGCAGCACCCAGCCGCCGCCGCTGCTGTTTCAGCCGGCAAAGAGAGAGAGAGAGTGCCGTGAAGAGAGAGAGACTGCCGAGAGTGAGAGAGGCTGTCGAGAGAGAGAGAGAGAGGCTGTCGAGAGAGAGAGAGAGGGCGACGCCGTGAGAGAGAAGGAGGGAGCAGCCGGGAGGGAGACCGCCGCTGCCGTCGTCGCCGTTTCTGCCGGAAAAATGGGGAGAAGAAGTCGCGTCGAGGTAATTTCGTCTTCTTTCGTTTCGTTGTTGGACTTGTTGTCGAAACGCCATGAACCACCACCACCGCCGCAGCCACGGCTGCCGGCGGTGTGGCCGCCGCCGTGCGCCGCCGCGTGGACAGCAGAGGGTATGCGCGTGTGGCTGTGTGTGTGGGTCGGGATAGGGTAGTCGGTTTGTTCCGTTCTCGTTATCGCCGAAGTCGTAAACCTCAATTGTCGCCGCCGCCGCAAACCACCGCCGCCGGAGGTGGCAGTGGGTGGTGCTGGCAACGGTCCAGCCCAGATTACCTAAAACCTGAATCTTATTAGCTAAACCGTAACCCGAATCGAATAACCTTGAACCGTTTTTATAAATCGTCATTTTATGTGAAAACGTAGTTTCTGCCACTGTTTTATTTCGTTCATAACTTTTCCTTCGTAGCTCGGTTTGAGGCGAAACCAGTGCCCACGGTTCACATTCTGTGCCGGGCACACTTTTTGTGTTTTAGTGGAAGTCTGGTTCGGCCTCTATATAGGCGTAAAATGGCTGTTTGTACAGCAGGTCTGAATTCGGCATTTTCGTGTCCTGTTTTTAGAAAATCCATAGTAAATTGTAGAAAAATCGTTAGGAGGTGTATAATATGTCCTTGGAACCCTAACTCAGAGCACTTTCTGGTTATGTAATTTAATTGAGGATTTTCTGGGTTTATGGAGGTCGGAACAGGTCCCGAACAGACCTGTTTGGTTAGACCGAAAAGTCGTTTTAGTGACGATTTAAGGGTGCGTCGTGTTTTAGGGTCCGGGTCTCGTGTTAATACATTTTAACGACTGTTTAGGTGTTGGGAAGTGATCTTGGATTTGTGAATCTTGAATTATTGTTTGTGAGCTAGGCGCGCTTACGAGGTGAGTTCTCTCACTATAACTAATGTCGGTTATTTTTACATTACGATTTGTACGTGTGTGGTAGTTTTAATTGTTTGTGATGCGGGACTAACTAGTGGGGTGTCTAGTCGGACCTTTATTGTTATGACTACGCGGGTGGCGTAGGAGTTCGGTGGGGCCGAGGTTTATATACGCGGGTGGCGTAGTAACTCGGTGGGGCCAAGGTTTATATACGCGGGTGGCGTAGTAACTCGGTGGGGCCGAGGTTTATATATGTGGGTGGCGTAGTAACTCGGTGGGACCGAAGGTTGTATACGCGGGTGGCGTAGGAACCCGGGGGGAGCCGGGTAATGCTTGCACGGTTATCGTGTGGTCGGGTGGACCAGCTTATGCCTTTGGGTGGGATGGTGTAGGTATGCATGTTTATGATTTGTTCGTAGACTTGTATGCCGTTTATGTGCAATTATTTGTTTAGAGGTGGTGTGGGAATAACTGTGTTATTTATGGTGTCTGAATTCACTAAGCTTCGTGCTTACCCTTTCCCAATAAATTGTGGTTTCAGGTACGAGTGGCTCCAAGGCGTGACGAGTACACACTGACGCGTGGGAAGAGTTGATTACTTTTATGATTTTAATTTTAGACATTTATTCCGCTGTTTATTGTTCGTGAGAATATTAATTATGAGTTTGCAAATGAAATGATCGAATTATTAAATGAGTTTTTATTAATGAAATGTTACTTTAAAATTTTTAAAATCCTTGTAATTTTTGGGATGTTACAACCACCGGCTGCCACCACCGGCTGCCACCACCTCCAACCTACCCTCTCTTCTATCTGCTGCCGCCACCACCTCCAACCGCCACCACCTCCAACCTACCCTCTCTTTTATCTGCTGCCGCCACCACCGCCGACCGCCACCTCCGCCGCCGCCGTGGATTCCTTCACCAGCCGCGCAAACACGTTTTCTCCGTCGTCGTTCCTCGACGTTGCCTCCAACAACGTCAGATCGAATCGGTAGCGTTCGTAAGCTCTAGATCCAAACACCTTAGACACTGTCGATCCCTGTGGTATCATTCTCGGCCACGCCTCTCTTCTGCTGCTCGAATACCTGCAATTCCACCACCACAACCACTTAATCAGTACTTTCGATTTTGTTCCTTTTTTGTGATATAGTGAGTTGACTCGAAACGAAACAAGGTACGGTTCCGATTCAACTCAGTTTTCAATATTTCAATTTATCATTCATAGATCACAACAGATTCATCGACTTGACTCGAAATGAGTCGAGTCATCCCTAATTTTCAACACATTACCAGAATCGAAAGAGTGGGTAGGATTACGAGCGTTTTAATCGTATCTAGTTACTTATCAATGCCTAATTTCTAGTTATTTATCAAGTAAGTTATCCAGATTATGATCTTTTTCTGCAATTTCTAGATCTGTGCATATATATATGCACAAGTGCATAATATGCACAAGTGCATATCTATATTTCGATTAAGTTATCCAGATTATGAGCTTTTTTCTGCAATTTCTAGATCTGTGCATATATATATGCACAAGTGCATAATATGCACAAGTGCATATAGACTTGTTGTTTATCGTTTTTCTTTTATATACTTGTTTGTTTTTCAATTTGGATCAGATTGCAAGTTTTAGAATTGAAAACCACTAGGTAATATGTGATTTCTTGAAGTTTGGGAGTCGACGGCAAGCATCGCCGGGAAACCGTGAACTCGTCGGAATCTGCAGTTTTCGCTGGACACCGGAATCTGCAAGTGTTCGCCGGAATCTGCAAGTGTTCGCCGGAATCTGCAAGTGTTTGCCGGAAAACTGTGATCTCCATAAGGAAACGATTTGTGCCTTTGTTGTATTTTCCATATATGATATAGTGCTCAAATACCTTTGTACCCTTTTCCTTAATTCTAATTAGTTTAATTGTTATTATTAATACCCTTTGGATCATGTTGAATCAATGCCTATAAATATGTTCTTTAGTTTTCTAGTTATTTGAGTTTTTTCCTTGAACCTAACCCTATATATATATATATATATATATATATATATATATATTATTTTACTATTAATTTTTTTATCAATACATATCTATTCCTGACAAAGTACACCCCCACCCACCCACCCGTACTCTCTCTCTCTCTTTCTCTCTCTCTCTCTCTCTCTCTCTCTCTCTCTCATTACCTGCAAATAAACACACACACACACACACACACACACATATATTGAGCGAAATCTCTGCCGGAAGACTCACTGAAACACCTTCTCCTCTCTTTCTTAAACCCTCGCCACCTGCAACACACACATATATTGTGTTTATATATATATATATATATATATATATATATATATATATATATATATATATGTGTGTGTGTGTGTGTGTGAAATTTAATTAAGTGTTATACATGTATATATATGTGTGTGTGTTTATATATATATATATATATATATATATATATATATATATATGTGTGTGTGTGTGTGGTATTAAGTGTGTGTTTATATATATATAGAGTATGTGTGTGTGTGTGTGTGTGTGAAATTTAGTTGTGTTATATGTGTGTGTGTTTGTGTTTATATATATATATATATATATATATATATATATATATGTGTGTGTGTGTGTGTGTGTGTGTGTGTGTGTGGTATTAAGTGTGTGTTTATATATATATAGAGAGTATGTGTGTGTGTCTGAAATTCAGTTAAGTGTTATATGTGTGTGTGTGTGTGTGTTTGTGTGTTTATATATATGTGTGTGTGTGTGGAAAGCATCATTACCATTAAAACCAATACAACCACCAATTACCACACCCAATCGTCCAACAGGTTTAGCACACACCCCCTATCTAACAACCAACCAAACTAACAACCAACTGCACTTTTACACGATCCATTACCGAGCAAAAATTACATCACCATCGACCCCAAATCAAAAACATAAAAACATGTGTGTGTGTGTTTATATATATATATATAAATAAACTCTAGGGACGATTTTCGTTATTTTTTGTAAACCATAGGGACCTAAAGTGAGGTTTACTCAAGATGGAATTAAAAAAAGCGGAGAATTGGATCGTCAAATCTCAACAACAACGAGAGAGTAGAGTACGCGTGGAACGAGTCTCACCCCTTATTTTGACTTTTTTTTGTTCTTGACTTTGACTGATTAAATTCAATATAGAATATGCGGAACTTTTTCTTTTATAGTTATTTGCATTTATGCATTAGGAAACTTAGTTACAAGTTTTTTGAGATGTTTTTTTTAAAGTATATAATATTTATATACGACAAATACAACAAATAAATTCACACATTCTTTTTATCTTTGGCGAGGTTTGAACTAGGGGTGAGCATAACCGGGTATCCGGCTAAATTTTATGGAACCGGAACCGGCGGTTCCTAGAATGAAGGAACCGGAACCGCTTACATCGGTTCTCTATATTTTGGAACCGGTCCCGGAACCGGCGGTTCCAGTTCCGGTTCCGGGTACCCAATGTCTACCTTTTTAAAGTTTTTTTAACAATTCATACAATAAAATTTGTAATTTTAAGTCTATTGTAAACTATAAAGTACCAACATAAAGTAATAAATACAACAAATGGTGAAAACTAATCCGATAAAAACTAATTATTACATAAATAAATTATAAACTCGAGTATTGAGTCTTGACATCAACAAAACGACTTCCACAACAATTCACGTCTTTACGTCAACACCTCAAATAAAACACTTGGATGAAAACGAATAAAACACCTAACAAAGGTACAAAACTAATACCACGTCATTAAATATTTAAATATAATAAATATATAAATATAATAAATATATTGTTGTAGGATAAGTGTGCCATCGTCTAAAGGATATGACGATATAGATAGAGATAAACATATTAGAGATATATTAGATCTTATAGTTATCTACTTGTATCTCATCCCTATTTAAAGAACTTATGATTAATGAGAATTACGATTCATTCTCTCCATTCTATTGTTCTATTTAGTTTTCCCTTTAACACGTTATCAGCACGTAGCTCGGTAAATTGAACCAGTTTGTTGCTGCAGAAATTTTTGTTTTCAGACATCACGAATCAAGTAAGCATTCTTGTTACATAATATTCATATTTGCTGCTAAGATTAAATCGGTTCCAACAATTTTTTATTACTCTGTTTCAACATCTCCAAAATCAAAATGCTATGTATGTATGATTCGTGTTGTGTTTTTTTTATAATATTAATCCATGTATTCAAGAATAAAAAATCAGAGCCTTACTATGAGTAGATGAAAAAAAACTGAAAACCCAAAAATCGAATACCGAATCTTTATGTACAAATCGATTATGATGCCTTATTTTCCCCCGTTTTTATAAACCTTCTGTTCGAATCAGCCGATTGCCCTTTTCTCCGTGTATGGCCTCATCGTAGATAGGACAAAAAAACCTTGAAATTGACCTTGTATTTTGACAATCTTCAGCTCTATAGTCGTGGTTAAGCCTATTACACTTTCCTTGCCCTCAGATCTCCATATAAATTCATGGCGGCGATAAAAGAAAAATTAGGTGTTAAGAAAACAAAAGTGGGATATTGCAAATTAGGAGAGAATATGCCGTATGCTTTTAAAACAATAAATCCTAATTGGCAAATCTAATCCATCACTTTAGATTCCCACCATTTATGCCCTTCTACATTTTCAGTTGTTTAATATATGTTTACTTTAAATATTTTAATCATATTATTGTTATAGATAGCTTACTTATTGAATTGACTTTGGATTTTGTATTCCTCTGTTTTATGTCGCCCCCTTTTTTTTAAATTGTTGGACTCAATTTTATTATTTTGAGCATGTTATTGTGTTTATCATTTACATTTAGCTTTATTTAAATTAATTTGTTAGCCTTTGTTAATTTAGTTATAGCTATTTTAAGTTGATTTACTTACATAAATATTTGTGTATTCACTTTAATCCATAATTATAATTAAATTTATTTTGGAAGTTACACTTTCTTATATACCTTTTGCTTTGGCCGCATGCAAAACACTCGTTAAAATCTTATAATGTATAATATAGACCGTTCATAAATGAACTAATTCAAATGTGTATCTTGATTATGAGTTACTACTCATAATTTTCAACTTTATAATTAACTAGTGTTGATACCGCGCGTTGCACAGTGATGATATATAATTTATAGAAATATTGAAGTAAGTCAAGATTTATCGTAATTTAGAGGAATATTGAAATTTTATATAATACAATGTAAAACAATGAATATATTTTATACATGAGACATTCTTCCTTGAAAAAGAGTTATAGGAGATTAAGTGGGTCGATCTCCTACGTATCATATATTAGACTAATAAGCACAAATACTTCACTTGATCTTACTCAATAGGTTGATAATGTATGTTAGTTTCATTGTTGACGGTTGACCATACTTTTTATACCCACATCCTTCTTACCTCTTGCATTATCTCATCCGATGTGTGGAAAAACTATAAAGACATCTAAACCTCCTTTCATATATCTATCATCAATTGTCAAAATTTCATCTCTCCATCAATGTGGGATGGAGAAAACTCAACTTCAATTCAAGAAACATAGAATACTCAAATCTTAGGTTGTCACTTGTGGATCTTACTTTGATGTATATAAAAATATAAAGATAAAGATTTTCATGTAGGCTAATTTTTGTTTTACACAAAGACGCTTGGGCAAAATGAGTCTGTAACAACCCGTATTCTTGTAAGCTGAAAGTTAGTGTCTAATTTAGAAAGAAGGAAACTTAGCATAAGGGGTTGTTTTGTAATTAGTGATTGTATAAAAGGGACCAGAATTCTAGGGTTGATGATTACTGATCATTCTCTATTATTCTCTGGCGGCTGAGAAAGGAAGACGAGAGAAAGGTGTGCAGAGAGAAAGGTAAGCAATTCGAGTAGGACTCCTTTGGTAAGTAAACATTCAATTTGCATGTATTTCCTTTCACTGTAAATAACTAGATAAGTGGGCTCTTAGTTATTCTTCATGTTGTCTGGGATTTTGTCATTAGAGCACGTTGGAAACTCTAGTCCTCTTTAATTGGATTAATAGTTGTTAAGAATCGAATTAACTTTAAGGACCATGTTATACATAAGTTTTATGTAAGTAAACTGTGTTAAAAGCCTTGTTCATCGAAGTAATTAGAAAGAAATCGAGTAATGAAATGTATAGGGTTCGTCCCTGTTCGCAAGCCCGAAGTATCGGGATTTCGGGGGTACCAGGATTCGGGGTACCGGGAGTCGGGTACCGGGAGTTCGGATACCGAGATTTCGGGGGTACCGGGAGTCGGGGGTACCGAGAGTCGGGTACCGGGAGCCGGGTACCGGGAGTCGGGTACCGGGAGTTCGGATACCGGGAGTCGGGTACCGGGAGTCGGGTACCGGGAGTTCGGATACCGGGAGTCGGGTACGGGAGTCGGGTACCGGGATTTGGATCACAGGAACCCCGATTCGGGTTAGACCGACTTGTTCGGATTGGGCCGAGAAGTGCCTTAAGCCCTTTGGACTTAGCATTATGTTGGGCTTAGGGATTTAAAGTCTAAATAATGTTAAGGGCCTAGTTGTATTTGATAGTTTTAATTGTCTAGGTAAGGTCGGGTTAAGAGGAGAACTGAGAGTCAGTAATCGAGTAGCATCTAATTGATTTATAAACTAATTATTAGGTGTACTAGCGTAACGAGACAAGAGGCTAAGAAGAAGGTTGCTTTTCAGGTGAGTTCCCTAAACCCCTTTTTACGCAAAGTGACTAATGTTTTCTTTTACTGATTATGGTTTCTCCAGCATGAAATGTTATAAAATGGATTGCATGGTTTTCATGAATATACTTCATTTATTCAAGAGATGTTTAGCATGACAAGATGTAAATCATGATTTATGAGCAACACATTTTACATGTTTGCATGAACGTATGTGTACACTATGTGGAGTCGGTCTGCGCTGTGGGATCAGAGAGAGGTTCTCGGGGTCTTAGGACTCTTGGTTATGTACGATAGACCGGTAGGTTGGAATTCGTTTCCTTCTTATTCGGTAGAGGGGAGTCCGTGGGGACTCCAAGCGGCGAGAAGGGAGTCTGCTGGGGCCCTGATCGCAAGATGATTATGTGATCCACTACACAGTGCAGTACCATGATTGATGTTAATTATGGTTTATTGATAAATGATCTTTTTAAATGCTTTTACATGTTGTTTCAGAGGGAATTCACTAGACCTTTTGGTCTAACCCTCGCTTTCAAAACTAAACCATTTTCAGGTAAGCAAGTAGAAGAAGGCTCAGGTTAGTGAGCAAGCGCAAGATAGAGCACAGATGCAGCAGTTAGATGATTCTCAGTTGTGTATAGGTTGTTTCCGCCAACTTAAGTTTTAGACTGATGTTGTGTCATGTTTGGGACCCAGATCTGTAATTATTATGATTTAATGATATTTATGACGTACTGCGTTTTTGGGATGTTACAAATGGTATCAGAGCCATAGTTTAAGGGATTTAGGTGACCGGACGGGCCTAGACTTAAACTTTAGAGTAGAAATCACAACTGAGAATAGGAAATGCATTAGGAGGGCACTATTGTAGATACAGAAAATGCGTTAGGAGGACACTATTGTAGAGATAGGACTAATGGGGTACTGAGGACTGTCATGTAAGGTAAGTTTGAAATTCCACTTGGCCAGTGTAATTACGAACTTACAGGTACATGTATGTGCTTAATCTGCCTTATTATTCCAAAGTGATAGTCAGAAGATAATGTTTATGTCAGGTTTTTATAACCTAGAATGTCAGCAAGACCCTGATGGGGAAGCATCGTAAGAGATCATTTAAGAGGTGATGTATGAATACATCGTAGAGAAGAAATGTTGCATAGAATGTTATGAATTATCTAGAAGTAGCTCTTCGTAGATTCGGAGAGGATAAATGATTGAATTTGAGTAAGACTCCTGTTTCTGGAAAAATCTCTGTCCTAGAACTCGTGCGATAAGACCAGCTAGTTGGTAAGGATTATCAGTGTTGAAATCTTGAATGTATCAATAGAACCCTGACTTTTAGTCGAGCTTTTCAAAGGCAGGGTAAATGAAATAAGATACCTATAGTGAAATGAAAGCATGTAGAAGTAGAAAATGAGATAGTGATTAAAACGAAATAGTATGAAAGGGGTTGAGTAAGTGAGAGGTGAAAAGTGTGTTCGGTAAGTTGTGCATGACCAAGAGGACGACCACTGGTCGCAGGTAAAGTGTCAAGAGTAAACTGTGGGAGTAAAGAGATTGACCTTAGTTGAGAGAGTAGCCTTCGGTTGCAAGTAGAGTCTCATGCATGACGTTCTTTGATGTAACATAAAATTTTCACGATTTAAGTTAAATGTGTAAATATCAATTTTGATCGAAAATGAGTCAGAATGTGCGAGCGTATGTTTAAAGAAAAGGTTATTTCATTCACATTGCACAATGAAATTTTGAGCTTAACGATTTGCAAAGTATTTCGCACTTCCCATGATAAGTTAAATTGTTACAAAAAGGTCGAGAAAACATTTGCTAGCAAAACTTTTAAAAAATCAAAATGAGTTTTGACCGGTTGATATCGTATAAAAGGGTGTGAGAACCGACTGGTTTACATTGTGTCGGTAATCCCTTTCAGGATTGTGTCGTATGAAAAGACTTTCATTCAATATATTACTGTCGTAATAACTTCGTTCGAATTGAGTAAGATTGAGATTCACGGGAAGGTGCATGCAAACGATCCTCGAATCGTTGTGCAGTGCATTGGAGTTATAAGAGTAATGGGGTCATGTGTACCCATGTTGTTTTCAAATGTGTTTATTTAAAATGATAAAATGTACGAAATGATTTATTTAATGTGTTGTCCTGCATGGAGGCTATGAACTCACTAGGTCATAGAGTATTACATTTTAAGCTAAGGAAGAACTTCAAGAGTGGAAAAGTGTCAGTTAAATCAGGAAAAAATGTTGTAGCTTTAATGATTTATGTTTAAGAGGAAATGTGAACATTGGTAGAGTCGGAAGTGGATTATAGTATCGGTTGTAGGAGGGCTTGCATCCTTGTTCGGTAACTGGAAGTACGGTTGTTAAGGGATGGTTGTGTCCGGAGGAAGGACTTGAAGCCTTCAAGGTGATGGTTTTAGCAACTCGTTATGAGTAGTGTGGTGAGGAAGAATGAAATGTCTATGGCGTGGGAGTATGAGTTTCGAGGTGAGCTTGTAATGTTGATGTTGCGTGAGTAGGTTTCGAAAAGAGGAAGATAGATCATGAAGTTGATTATGATATGTGGAAGGATTAGGTTCCGTAAGGAACCCCTGTTATAGAATAAGTTACGAAGGTAGTTACAGGTTGTCAGTTGATGTAGAAGTCGACGGTTGTGTAAGATGGTTGAGGCCGAAGACTTAAACCAGAAGGTTAAAAGTTGATAGAACACCTGGTAGGGGTGCTAAGAGGATGAGAAGTTATTGTTTTGATTAAGCGTTCTATTTACGAAGTATGGAGGGTTCGTAGAATGATGAGGTATGTAACACGAGCGAAGCAAGTGTGTAGATTCTATCGTCCAGTGAGGGACTGTGTCCAGCTTTTGTAAGGCCTCGGATCGTAAAGAACGAGCAAGAACGATTACATTTGAGCTAATTGGGAACTAGGGAGTTATAGTTCAGCTAGAGTGAGAAAGGACAAAGTAGCGAGATAGACTCGATCGTGTATGCGAGGAAATGTGAAGGCAAGTTCAAATTGTGTACGAATGATCATGAGAGACTTGGTCGGTAGTGCGATGATAGGAGTGGTGGATGTACGAGCGAATAGTAGCTTCAATTGCCAAGATATCGGTGTCAGCCGGTGATGTAGTAAGGCGATGTTAGAAATATGAAGGATTAGAAGGAAGTCCTTTTGGGATCTCGGGTAAAGTGTACATTTTGCAATCCCAGTTGTTGAAGTACGTGGTTTGTAAGTTGGTGTTTATTTTTGACTGTTACCGGAATGGAATGTCGGGGCAGAATTGGGTGATTGCCCAGCTGTGAGACCAAGCTTTGTGGTTATGTATGTTGTTAAGTATATTCTTGAAGGCAGAGTAAGTTTAAAGAAGATGATGAATAGATTAGTCAAGCTGTAGTATAGTAGATGGGAAATCGTTAAAGAATGAAAATTTTTTCTTATGCGTGAGGGAATGATCCTAGAAGGAAATAGTTGGAAATTTTAGTTATGTTTAAGGAACGACATGATGATGATTGTGGGTCGGAGTGGTAGTATAATCATTAGTTGATTTGAAATGTCATGATAGAGGATGTGTTACAATTCTTGGGGAAGTGTTATTGAGATTAACACACTGATTGTTAAAGAATTATTTAAGGTAAATCTAAGTAAGAAAGCCGGGATGACGGTATATATACATACATCTGTCTGTTTTTATGACCATGGTGGTTAATCGAAAGAATTGTGGAACCCGAGTTTCGGGGTGTTCCTGAGTTAATAGATCCGTTTGTAATAGGGAATCCAAAGGGGGTGGATTATTAGAATGAATAGAGGACGTTACTAAGAAACACATTTTGGGATCATTGGAGGGTTAGGGAAGATGATGGGGGTGTTAGTCAAATATGGTGGAATAGATGCGAAATCCTTAAGGAATGTGAGTCGTTGTCTATGTGTGAAAGAATTGTCGGAGAAAGTAAAAGTTGGAGATTAAAGAGTGTAGTGACGTCGAACATTGGTGTCATTTCAAGATGACTCGGTGGAATGCCTTAAGTTAGGATTTGGGTGCAACTGTTTGGTTATTGATAAGTGTGCGAACCGTTAGAAAGGATATTGAGGAAGGAAAGTGTGTATGATTGTTGTGCAGGAAGGTAGTGGATAAGACAACTGAATGATTAAGTTAGTAACTGTGTGAGAAGGTTTAAACGATTGGTCGTGTAGTGATTAAGCTAGTGAGAACGGTGGTGTGACCATGGTTACTCCTCCCAGTTGAGTGAGGATAACCGGAGTTACGTTTTATATAAATGAACGAACGTGTCAATCAGCGAGAAATTAATGTGTTTCAGGATAAGTTTAATTCGAGTAGGTGAACACTTCAACGACGGGTTTGAAGGTTCCTACCCTTGGTTACGTATAAGTATGGGGTGGTGAAGCAGTAAGGATGGGAGAGATGATGACGAGCTGTGGTCTAGGTGATCCGAGGAAAAGGGGAATGTTATAGGCATAGACGATTGTTGGGAGGTGCAAGGTTGTGAGTTGTGATGCGATGAAGGAACTCCGGGTTATGATTTGTTGGGACGTACGGGTTGGCCATGTGCCAAGCTGTCAAGTATGCGTTTGTCTTTTGGTAAGTGGATCATATATTGTGACAGGGACTTAGCCAAGTTCCTCCTTAAGGGAAGTATAGATGATGGAGAAGCCTTAGTTAATCTCGGTTGTCAAGACCGTTCGGGTAGGAGCAGTAGCCTACGAGTTAGAAGTACCGTAAGAGCTGAAGGAATGCACCCAATGTTCCATGTTTCGAGTTTAGTGGAGTGGTTGATTGAGTCTGAAGTGGCATTACCGTGAGGAAGTGTCAGTTGTAGTGTGGGCATGATACCCGCGTCTCTTCCAATGAGGAATTCCGGGGACGGAATTCTTTTAAGGGGGGAGTGTTGTAACAACCCGTATTCTTGTAAGCTGAAAGTTAGTGTCTAATTTAGAAAGAAGGAAACTTAGCATAAGGGGTTGTTTTGTAATTAGTGATTGTATAAAAGGGACCAGAATTCTAGGGTTGATGATTACTGATCATTCTCTATTATTCTCTGGCGGCTGAGAAAGGAAGACGAGAGAAAGGTGTGCAGAGAGAAAGGCAAGCAATTCGAGTAGGACTCCTTTGGTAAGTAAACATTCAATCTGCATGTATTTCCTTTCACTGTAAATAACTAGATAAGTGGGCTCTTAGTTATTCTTCATGTTGTCTGGGATTTTGTCATTAGAGCACGTTGGAAACTCTAGTCCTCTTTAATTGGATTAATAGTTGTTAAGAATCGAATTAACTTTAAGGACCATGTTATACATAAGTTTTATGTAAGTAAACTGCGTTAAAAGCCTTGTTCATCGAAGTAATTAGAAAGAAATCGAGTAATGAAACGTATAGGGTTCGTCTCTGTTCGCAAGCCCGAAGTATCGGGATTTTGGGGTACCGGGAGTTCGGATACCGAGATTTCGGGGGTACCGGGAGTCGGTTACCGAGAGTCGGGTACCGGGAGTCGGGTACCGGGAGTCGGGTACCGGGAGTTCGGATACCGGGAGTCGGGTACGGGAGTCGGGTACCGGGATTTGGATCACAGGAACCCCGATTTGGGTTAGACCGACTTGTTCGGATTGGGCCGAGAAGTGCCTTAGGCCCTTTGGACTTAGCATTATGTTGGGCTTAGGGATTTAAAGTCTAAATAATGTTAAGGGCCTAGTTGTATTTGATAGTTTTAATTGTCTAGGTAAGGTCGGGTTAAGAGGATAACTGAGAGTCAGTAATCAAGTTGCATCTAATTGATTTATAAATTAATTATTAGGTGTACTAGCGTAACGAGACAAGAGGCTAAGAAGAAGGTTGCTTTTCAGGTGAGTTCCCTAAACCCCTTTTTACGCAAAGTGACTAATGTTTTCTTTTACTGATTATGGTTTCTCCAGCATGAAATGTTATAAAATGGATTGCATGGTTTTCATGAATATACTTCATTTATTCAAGAGATGTTTAGCATGACAAGATGTAAATCATGATTTATGAGCAACACATTTTACATGTTTGCATGAACGTATGTGTACACTATGTGGAGTCGGTCTGCGCTGTGGGATCAGAGAGAGGTTCTCGGGGTCTTAGGACTCTTGGTTATGTACGATAGACCGGTAGGTTGGAATTCGTTTCCTTCTTATTCGGTAGAGGGGAGTCCGTGGGGACTCCAAGCGGCGAGAAGGGAGTCTGCTGGGGCCCTGATCGCAAGATGATTATGTGATCCACTACACAGTGCAGTACCATGATTGATGTTAATTATGGTTTATTGATAAATGATCTTTTTAAATGCTTTTACATGTTGTTTCGGAGGGAATTCACTAGACCTTTTGGTCTAACCCTCGCTTTCAAAACTAAACCATTTTCAGGTAAGCAAGTAGAAGAAGGCTCAGGTTAGTGAGCAAGCGCAAGATAGAGCACAGATGCAGCAGTTAGATTATTCTCAGTTGTGTATAGGTTGTTTCCGCCAACTTAAGTTTTAGACTGATGTTGTGTCATGTTTGGGACCCAGATCTGTAATTATTATGATTTAATGATATTTATGACGTACTGCGTTTTTGGGATGTTACAGAGTCAACCTCATGAGATTGGAAGGTTAGCTAAATGACTTTAGAGTTATATTGATTCATATTGATATATTTATATTGATTTAATAAAATGTTTGATTTATAAGCATTGTAATCTTATCACCAAAATAAAAATAATTAGGTTTATATAATGATTGTTTAATTTTTATATTGACGTGAAAATCATTAAACTTGGGATAACATCATTTTAAAATAAACAAAAAAAATATTAATCCAATTTGGGTTTAGCTATCTTTAACCAAACACCATTTCACATTTTTTCAACAACACCCATCAACCCTTTTTATACACATCTTCATTTTCAATTGTCCATCTTTCTACCAATGTGAGACAACCTAAACAATACTAAGGCTAACATTTAAAAAAAAATTAAAATTCTAAGAAAAAAGATAAATAGCAATGGAGGCTTCTCATTGATTTGATCAGTTTTCCATTGTATATTTATATTGATGATATTGACATTGATTTGGATAACATCATTTTAATATAAACAAAAAAGTACTAATCCAATTTGGATTTGGCTATCTTTAGCTAAACATCATTTCACATTTTTTCAATAGCACCCATCAACCCTTTTTATACACATCTTCATTTCCAATTGTCCATCTTTCTACCAATGTGGGACAACCTAAATAACACTAAGGCCAACCTTTAAAAAAAATTAAAATTCTAAGAAAAAAAGATAAATAGCAATGGAGGTCTCTTATTGATTTGATAGGTTTTCCACCGCGTGTTGCGCAGTGATGAAATATGTTTTTTTACAAAATATGTAACAAAGTTAGGATGAAACGTAAGTTGTTAACTAACAATTAATAAAACGCAATCTCCTCTAACCTGATGTGGTTCAAACAACTAACATTCTCTAGTCAAATGGATACACACATCTAACTATTGTGCTATTTGTTTACCTAAATAAGAGTCTACTTTTGAATACAAATTATTTCTTATTTATAATTTAACTCTATATTGTTTTGATTAACAAAGAGACTTTCATGTCTTTTTTTAAAATATATTTTTGTTACAATAATATTGTTATGATGTTGAAGTTAAAATTTATAAAAATGGTTAGTAATATTAAACATTACGTCGAATGTATGCAAAGTTAATCTTCCCTTAACTTATAAAAGTTGCTTTACAATGTAATTCATTAACGTAATAAGTCGATTCAGTTAAGTGGATGTCAAATAGATGTATCCTATTTACATGATTTTTTGAATTAATGACGACTTTTAATCGAGGTGTAACATCTCTATTACTTACAAATGTGGTTGTTGATATAAATATAATCATGGAACAAAACAAAACATTTCCCTATGGGGAAAAATTAAGCAACAATTCCTTGAAATTGCCAACCGCTTCAAATAAAAAACAAAAACCAAATATTAAGAAACCAAAAATGATATAAAATATAACAAATCTCATTATTCAAAGTTTAGTTCAAACTACATCAGATTGATACAACTCAAATGGTATTCCGAAAAGGTCCAACATAAGTAAAAAATCCTTACGGAAAATGTCGATGAAGAACTTTAGGTACATGTTGATGAAGAAGATTGAGGTCATGAAATATAGCCATACTTCGTAACAATTGCGTTTAACCTGGGAAAGAAACAACATAAATAATTACAATATATGGTTGTTTTAAATGGAATTCATGAGATCCACAACAATACTGAAAAATGTTTGAAAATTGAAAGAAAAACAAGAGTTGTTCAAACAATATTGTTTTACCGTTAATCAAATGTGAACTTTTGAGCAACCAATAGATAACTCACTAAGATTCCAACAGAACAAAAACATTTCATGAACATAAAAAGTAAAACCCGGTAGATAAGAAGTGAATAGAGAAGCAAGAACTCTAGAGGAGGTACCAAGATGGATAGGTTGTAGATTAACCCTATACATACAAAATATATGCAAAATTACCAAAAAAAACTCCACTAACAGTTACATTTAGATTTTTTGTATATGACAATGGTCCTCATAGCCACACTTGCAAGGGTTTATACGTTAATACCGTTTCTTTGATGAAAGTGGGTAGTTCTTTTCTCCTCCGTCATTCATGATTTCCTTGCTAGGAAAAGAACACAAAGTTTAGCATAATACACATTTACATATTACACTTTCAATCAAATATAAACGATAAAGCAATAAAAATAGAAATTAAAAAATTAAAAATGACGATACAAAAAATTAAATTTAGGGATTTTCAACAATTCCTCACTCAAGTTATTGCCATGAAAACATTTCCAAGATGAGTAGAGATCGATAGAAAGAAAGTATGAGGTACACCACTAAAAAGTAAACGGAGATGAATAAAGAGGAAGATTTATAAGTGATGGTGAGAGTTGGATAGTTGGATGTTGAGCATAGTTTTGCAAGTAATAATACCAAAACAACAACCAAATTATAATGAAATATGCATTCATAAAGGGCAAAAATGTATATTAAATCTTTATAAAAAGTAATGAAAAAGTATACTTTACAATTCTTTCATGTGCAATTTGACAACAAAAAGAAAACTCATGTACCAAGCAATCCTAAAATCACAACACAATTCTTGAGCCCTATATATTGATTGTAATAAATACTCATTTATATATATTAATGATTCATAATTGAAAAAGATGAAACGTTTTTTGAATTAATGAATGGCTTTAATTCTTAAAAATAATTAGTATATAATGTACATTCCATTAACTAATATTTAAAAAAAAAGAAAAGAATTGATTCTAAATATTGTTATTATCCTTTTTTATACATGCATACTATTTGATTTAATAAGTTTTTTTTCTCTTATTGTATATAATAAAAAACTGAAAAGTTTGTTCATATTTTCTTTGGTTTTCATAAATAAAATAAACAAATAAAATTTATTAATGATTAAAAGTGTTATCATTTATTATAGATGAAAAAATGAAAAGAGTAAAATGAATGTCTCTAAGAAATTGATTAGTTTAGAGTTTAAATCTGCTTAAATAGAAACTCAAATTACCAAATAAAGTTTTTTTTTATAATGAAAATACATAAGTTTCGTTAAGGGGTATAAAAGTTTTTAAGTTATTTAATAATTTAAAATTTTGAAAGAATGAAAAAAATATGTAGAAAATTTTATTCTAACAATATGTCCCAACTCCCATCATTCTTTGTACGGTTTTATTTTTATATATCAATTTTAATAAGTTTTTTTAATTGTATATAAATTCCTAATTTTATTTATTGTCATTTTAATGTATATAAACAAAATATGAAAGTTTTGTTCATTTTACTTTAATTTTCTTTTATATTTTCATAAATAAATAAAATTTATTAATGAATAAGAGTGTTATCATTTAATATTTAAAAACATTGAAAACCTAAAGAGAAAATGAAAGGTTTGCTTGTTCAATAGCAAATTTAATTAAAAATAATGAGAAATAATGAGAAACTAACAATATGTCGCAACTCTCATCATTCTTTGTACGATTTTATTTTTATATATCAATTTTAATAATTTTTTTTAATTGTATATAAATTCCTAATTTTATTTATTTTCATTTTTATGTATATAAACAAAAAATGAAAAGTTTTGTTCATTTTACTTTAATTTTCTTTTATATTTTCATAAATAAATAAAATAAATAAAATTTATTAATGAATAAGAGTGTTATCATTTAATATTTAAAAACATTCAAAACCTAAAGAGAAAATGAAAGGGTTGATTGTTCAATAACAAATTTAATTAAAAATAATGAGAAATAATGAGAAACTAACAGTATGTCGCAACTCTCATCATTCTTTGTATGGTTTTATTTTTATATATCAATTTTAATAAATTTTTTTAATTGTATATAAATTCCTAATTTTATTTATTTTCATTTTTATGTATATATAAAAAAATGAAAAGTTTTGTTCATTTTACTTTAATTTTTTTTATATTTTCATAAATAAATAAAATTTATTAATGAATAAGAGTGTTATCATTTAATATTTAAAAACATTCAAAAATTAAAGAGAAAATGAAAGGGTTGCTTGTTCAATAACAAATTTAATTAAAAATAATTCAAAATTTTTATTTTCATTTTTATGTATATAAAAAAATGAAAAGTTTTGTTCATTTTACTTTAATTTTCATTTATATTTTCATAAATAAATAAAATAAATAAAATTTATTAATGAATAAGAGTGTTATCATTTAATATTTAAAAACATTCAAAACCTAAAGAGAAAATGAAAGGATTGCTTGTTCAATAACAAATTTAATTAAAACTAATTAAAAATAATGAGAAAATAGAAAATTATGAATGCAGCTCTCTCAACATGCCACATCATCTCTCAATGATTCTACTTTATATATAGATTTATAGATTTATTAATGAATAAGAGTGTTATCATTTAATATTTAAAAACATTGAAAACCTAAAGAGAAAATGAAAGGTTTGCTTGTTCAATAACAAATTTAATTAAAAATAATGAGAAACTAACAATATGTCGCAACTCTCATCATTCTTTGTACGGTTTTATTTTTATATATCAATTTTAATAATTTTTTTTAATTGTATATAAATTCCTAATTTTATTTATTTTCATTTTTATAGATATAAACAAAAAATGAAAAGTTTTGTTCATTTTACTTTAATTTTCTTTTATATTTTCATAAATAAATAAAATAAATAAAATTTATTGATGAATAAGAGTGTTATCATTTAATATTTAAAAACATTCAAAACCTAAAGAGAAGATGAAAGGGTTGATTGTTCAATAACAAATCTAATTAAAAATAATGAGAAACTAACAATATGTCGCAACTCTCATCATTCTTTGTACGGTTTTATTTTTATATATCAATTTTAATAATTTTTTTTAATTGTATATAAATTCCTAATTTTATTTATTTTCATTTTTATGTATATAAACAAAAAATGAAAAGTTTTGTTCATTTTAGTTTAATTTTCATTTATATTTTCATAAATAAATAAAATAAATAAAATTTATTAATGAATAAGAGTGTTATCATTTAATATTTAAAAACATTCAAAACCTAAAGAGAAAATGAAAGGGTTGCTTGTTCAATAACAAATTTAATTGAAAATAATAAGAAAATAGAAAATTATGAATGAAGCTCTCTCAACATGCCACATCATCTCTCAATGATTCTACTTTATATATAGATATAGATAGATAGATATAGATATAGATATAGATATAGATATAGATTTTTGGAAGTTACACTTCCAACCCCATATATTTTAGTCTTTTAGCAAAAGCTCAAAAAATACTATTCAGATGTTAAAAGTTTGAATTTGACTTTATGTCAAAACTCAAAACTAATATCGATTTGTCTAATGGCAAAATCTCTTAAAATACTATTAAGGTATTGAACCATTGAAATTGGCTTCATAAGCCAAACTCATATTCATTTTGGCCTCATGTCAAAAGCTCTATAATTAACAATGTTATCTTCAAATTAAATAAATCGCAATATATCGATTGGATTTTGTCAAATGGGTGTAAATAACTCTACGGTTTGTAGGGACTTAAGAAATCCACGTGATTCCCCTACTACCTGGAGATCTAATAGATTGAGTGGTTTTATTCGCAAATTGAAATATTGATAAAGTATTATCAACAAAATGTAAGAATACAAAAATCCAATATTATTATGATAATGAAATTTCATACATAAAATAATAATTATAACCATAATCCATTATCTTATCAAACAGAAAATCATATATTATCTCTTATATACATAAATGGTTGAAACAACTCATCCCAAAATCAACGTCGTAAACTCAAAAGAACCTGAGTACCATAAATGGGTATACAAATCTTCTTTGAAAAGGTACAAGAAAATACCTAAAACCCATCAATGCCCTAAAAATCAACAACCTGAAAAGGTACAAGCAAATACCTTTAAGTTTTTATGATGACATATCAGTCACATATTTCAAAGAGACAACCTTCTACTAGCAACCCTAAAGAAATACGAGCCTAAAACAGAGAATCGGGAATATTCATGAACAAGTACTTCTCGGGCTAATCTTAAAGTGGAACAAAACCCACTTACTCAAAGAGTTAATTGATTTCAACAAAGAAACGATGTTGTCTCAAAAGACATATTAATCTTCGTGGCAAGGAACTCCCAAAAATGGCATGATTTATAACATTATTCCACCTTTTCATATATTGGTGAACCAATATAAACCGAAATATAACCTTTAGACAAATTCATCAACCTACTGCAAGTGGTTGAGAGATATAACAAGGTTCTTTCGAATAACAATGATAGACATGTTGGGACAAAGAAAATTCTCGAGGTCAATAATAAAATGTTAGAGGTGGAAACAACTCCAAAGAATAGTAAGTTAAATAAAAAGTTCTCACACGTGACACCTATGTACCACGTGGACGAAACAGTAGAAAGTGTCAGAGGCATGGCAATAGTTGGGAAGCATTTTCCAATCCTTGTAGCAGAGATACAACTATTGCGTAGTTGATAAGAGATAATCAATGAACCGTTCTTTTTTCTTAAAAAAGGGGGAACAAGTTGAAAATGAACTATATCATATTAATTTAAGATTGAATGAGCATAGGTTTCTTTGAAATTTATTTTATATAAATGAATTTATTTTATGTAAAACTGAATATATAACTGTAACATCCCAAGAACATAACAAGATAACCATAGCATTAAATCATACTCTTGTAATAAAACTGGATCCCAAAATTCTATTACATCATTCCCAAACTAAGGTTGGCGGAAACAACCTATACACAACTAAGAACAACTGCTACTACAAGTGGCATCGGCACTGTCTCTAGCTGCATCTGTACTCTATCATGCTCTTACTCACTTACTTGAGCCTCTTACTACTTGTTTACCTGAAAATGGTTTAGTTTGAAAAGCGAGGGTTAGACCGAAAGGTCTAGTGAATTACCTCCAGAAACAACATATATAAACATTGGGAAAATCGTTTATAAAATTCATCACCAAACTTCACATAACGTCAAACATGGTACTGCACCGTGATGAGGACCGCATAAACTAACCACGATCGGGGACCAAGCAGACTCCCCTCTCGCCGCGATCGGAGCCCAAGCAGACTCCCCTCTCGCCTCATATCGGGGCCCAAGCAGACTCCCCTCTACCCGAATAGGAGGGAAACAGATTCCAACCTATCGGCTATTCATCCATGTCCAAGGGATCATCGGATCCCAGAGCATACCGATCCCACGGTGCAGACCGACTCCACATAGCATACATAACATGTCATACTTCATACAACTTAGAATCTCGTAAACCATATAATCATTTCATCATGCTAAATATTCTTTGAATAAAGTATGAGCTTTCATGTAAAAACATGCATATCGATTTGGTAAACCTTTCGTGCTCAAAGTGAACCATTATCAGTAAAAGAACAATTAACACATTGCGTCGTAAATAGGTTTAGGGAACTCACCTTGATTGTCGTACAATGCACTTCCTAAACACCTTCAATCTACACCCACCGAACACCTAAGGCAAAAGATCCACATCAGGTAAATAGCTCAGCCTCATTGTCCGGATACCCTTTTCCGGATGCTATACTTATCCGGACGCTACACTATTCCGGACACTGAATTTATCCGGACACTACACTTTTCCGGACACACCACTTATCCGGACACTACACTTTTCCGGACACACCACTTATCCGGACACATGCAACATATCCGGACACATGCAACATATCCGGACACCTTCAAACGCTGGTGTCCGGAAAACGCTGCTGTTCGAACTTAGAAATTCTAAAACCGATTTAAACTCCGATTTAAGCCATTAGTTTGATTAGACAACTATAAGGGCTTATCCACCAACCCCAAACACCCACTTAATCCATTTTAACCCTCTTAAATCGATTTATTAAGACAAAACCCAAGAAACCCACTTTTTAGGAAAAAGTGATTGAAAACTCAATGAATCTCCCCATTCAGACTTATGAATCTAGAACAAGTGAGAAAGGATTCACACAACAATAAGGAAGATGAAATTAGAATGAGTTACCTTGACGATTTCTTCTCTTTTGATTTCTTCCCCAAAATTCCTTTCTCCTTCTCTTTTCTCTCTTAGCCGCCAAACACACAAAGAACACCTCCAACACTGATTTTTAGAACAAAAGGGGGGTTTGCCCTAGGGATTTGAGGCCATACATACTATCCACTAATTTCCCTAAGGCCCCTCAAGTCCAACTTTCATTCTTTAAACTTCGGCCCCCAAACTTTCGATACTTACTTAGAATTTCGGGTTGTTACAACACTCCCCCCTTAAAAGAATTCTGTCCCCGGAATTCCTTATTCGGAAAAGATGCGGGTATCTTGTCCACACCAAAACTGACACTTCCCCAAGGTAAAACCACTTCTGACCCAGACAAACACCTCATTAAATTCGAAACAATAAACAATGGGTGCACTTCCTTCAATTCTTACGGTACCCCTAACTCGAAGGCTAATGTTCCTACCCGATCGGTCTTGACAACAGAAGATTAACTAAGGCTTCTCAAGCATCTATACTTCCTTTAAGGAGGAACTTGGCTCAATCTCCGTCACAACATAGTATTCACTTACCAAGAGACAAACACACACTTGACAGCTTGGCACCAGGCCAAACCCGTACGTCCCGACAACTCACAACCCAGAGTTCCTTCGTCGCAATACAAGCAATCCTAGATTACTTCCCTCAACCAACAATCGTCTAAGCGGCCAACATTTCCCTTACTCAGACCACCTCGACCACAGTTCGTCAACCAACTCTCTTATCCTCATCACTTCACCACTCCACACTTATACGCAACTAAGAGTAGGAACCTCCAAACCCATCGTTGAAGTGTTCACCTACTCAAATTAAACTTATCCTAAAACACATAAATTCCTCGTTGATTGCCACGTTCGCTCAGACATATAACACATAACTCCGGTTATCCTCACTCAACTGGGAGGAGTAACCATGGTCACACCATACTATTCTCACTAGCTCAATCACTGCGCGACCAATTCATTTATACATTTCTCACAAGGTCACTTAACTTAACTCATTCAGTTGTCTAATCCACTTCTTTCCTGCACAGAATCAAACACAAATCCCTTCCTCAAAACTCGTTCCAAAAGTTCGCACATTTATCACTGACAATCTACATAACACAGCACCCTTCTGGTATTACTGCCACATTTACTACTTCCAATTTACTCACTTAATCCGACATACTATCTTCACCTCTCCACGTTAGCGTGGAGCACTGCTCATCAAGCATTACTTGCCCCTCTCTCCTGACCTATCCACATGCTGATAACACTTTCTCCATACTTGCATAACCAAACAGTTGCACCAAAGTCCTAACTTAAGGCATTCAAACAAGTCGTCTTGAAACGACACTAGAGTTCGACGTCACTACACATTCTTTACTCTCCAACTTTTACTTTCTCAGACAATTCTTTCACTCATAAACCACAGCTCACACTCTTTCAGGAATTCACATCTATTCCACCACACTTGACTAACACAACCCTCATCCTCTTTAAACTTCCAACGACCCCAAAGTGTGTTTCTTAGTAACGTCCCCTATTCACTCTAATAATCCACCCCTTTGGAATCTCTATTACGAACGGATCTAATAACTCAGGAACACCCCGAAACTCGGGTTCCACAATTCTTTCGATTAACCACCATGATCATAAAATCAGACATATATATATATACTGTCATCCCGGCTTTCTTACTTAGATTTACCTTAAATAATTCTTTAACAATCAGTGTGTTAATCTCAATAACACTTCCCCAAGAATTGTAACACATCCTGTAATAACAAATGAACGTCATTACCTAACAAATCTATAAAATTTTTATCAACCAACCAAAGGCTTATACCTCTATCATGACATTTCAAATCAATTAATGATCACACAACCACTCCGACCCATAATCATCATCATGTCATTCCTTAAACAATGCCAACATTTCCAACTATTTCTTTCTAGGATCATTCCCTCACGCATAAGGAACAATTTTTCATTCTTTAACGATTTTCTCATCTACTATACTACAGCTCGACTAATCTATTCATCATCTTCTGTACATTTACTCTGCCTTCAAGAATATACTTAACAACATACATAACCACAAAGCTTGATCTCACAGCTGGGCAATCACCCAATTCTGCCCCGACATTCCATTCTGATAATAGTCAAAATAATCACCAACTTACAAACCACGTACTTCAACAACTGGGGTTGCAAAACGTACACTCCACCCGAAATCCCAAACGGACTTCCTTTTAATCCTTCACTTTTCTAACATCACCTTACTACATTACCGGCTGACACAAAAATCTTGGCAATTGAAGCTACTAGTAGTTCGTACATCTACCACTCCTATCATCACACTACCGACTAAGTCTCTCATGGTCATTCGTACACAATCTGAACTTGCCTTCACATTTTCTCGCATACACGATCGAGTCTATGTCGCTACTTTGCCCTTTCTCACTCTAGCTGAACTATAGCTCCCTAGTTCCCAATTAGCTCAATTGTAATCATTCTTGCTCGCTCTTTACAATCCGAGGCCTTACATAAGCTGGACACAGTCCTTCACTGGATGCTAGAATCTACACACTAGCTTCGCTCGTGTTACATACCTCATCATTCTACGAACCCTCCATGCTTCGTAAAAAGAACTCTTAATCAAAACAATAACTTCTCATCCTCTTAGCACCCCTACAATGTGTTCTATCAACTTTCAACCTTCTGGTTCAAGTCTTCGGCCTCAACTATCTTACACAACCGTCGACTTCTACATCAACTGACAACCTGTAACTACCTTCTTAACTTACTTTATAACAGGGGTTCCTTACGGAACCTAATCCTTCCACATATCATAATCAACTTCATGATCTGCCTCCCTCTTTTCGAAACCTACTCATGTAACATCAACATTACGAGCTCACCTCGAAACTCATAATCCCACGCTATAGACATTTCATTCTTCCTCCTCACACTACTCATAACGAGTTGCAAAAACCATCACCTTGAAGGCTTCGAGTCCTTCCTCCGGACACAACCGTCCCTTGACAACCGTACTTCCAGTTATCGAACAAAGGTGCAAACCCTCATACAACCGACACTTCTCCACTCTTGGGGTTCTTCCTTAGCTTAATATGAAACATCCTACGACCTAGTGAGTTCATAGCCTTCATGCATGACAACACAATAGATAAATCATTTCGTACATTTTATCATTTTAAGTAAACAACATTTAGAAACAACTCGGGTACCCTGACCCCATCACTCTTATAACTTCAAAACCCTGCACAACGATTCGAGAACCGTTGGCATGCATCTTCCCGTGAACCTCAATCTTGCTCAATCCGAACAATGTTATTACGAGAGTAATATATTGCATGAAAATCTTTTCGTATGAGACAATTATGAAAAATTTACCGACACAAAGTAAACCAGTCGGTTCTCGCACTCAATTGTATGACATCAAAAAGTCAATAAGCATTTTGGTTATAAGTGAATTGCAAGTAACCATTTTCTTGACCCTTTTTGTAACCATCTAACTTATCATTAAAAGTGTGGAATACTTTGCAAATCATTTACCTCAACATTTCAATGTGCGACGTACTGAAATCGCTTTTTCTTTAAACGTGCACTCGTACAAGCTGACTCATTTTGTTCAAAGTTGACATTTACATTCTTATTTTAAATCGTGAAAACTTCATGTTACATAAAAGAACGCCATGCATGAGACTCTATTTGCAATTGAAGGCTACTCACTCTAACAAGGTCAACCGCTTTGCTTACGCAACTTATCCTCGACACTCCACCTACGACCGATGGTCGTCCTTTCGGTCACGCAACAACTTGTTGAACACACTTTCCACATCTCACTTACTCAACCCTTTCATACTATTTCGCTTTGACCAACTATCTCACTTTCCACTTCTATATGCTTTCATTTCACTATAGGTATCTTATTTCATTTACTCTATCCTTGAAAAGCTCGAATAAGAATTCAAAGCTCCATTGACACTTCCAAGATTTCGACATCGTCCTTTCTTACCATCCCGACCGATCTATCCCACGATTTCTAGAACTGAGACTCTCCCGAAACAGGAGTCTTACTCAAACTCAACATCCATCCTCTCCGAATCCACGAAGAGCTACCTCTAGACGACTCATAACATTCTATGCAACATTCTTTCTCTACGATGTATACATACATCACATCATAGGTGACCTCTCAAGAAACTTCCCCAACAAGGTGTCTCAGTCTACCCCTCAGGGATCTTGTTGACAATCTAACGTACTGGAACACGACATGAGCACTAGATAGGTTAATAAGGTAGGTTAAGCACATACATGTACCTGTAAGTTCGCAATTTCACTGGCCAGGTGAAATCTCAAACTTACCTTACATGACAGTCCTCAGTATCCTATTAGTCATATCTCTATAATAGTGTCCTCCTAACGCATTTCTTGTATCTACATTAGTGCCCTCTTAACGCATTTCCTGATTCTCAGTTGTGATTTCTACTCCCAAGTTTAAGTTTAGGCCCGTCCGGTCACCTAAATCCCTTAAACTATGGCTCTGATACCATTTGTAACATCCCAAGAACATAACAAGATAACCATAGCATTAAATCATACTCTTGTAATAAAACTGGATCCCAAAATTCTGTTACATCATTCCCAAACTAAGGTTGGCGGAAACAACCTATACACAACTGAGAACAACTGCTACTACAAATGGCATCGGCACTGTCTCTAGCTGCATCTGTACTCTATCATGCTCTTACTCACTTACTTGAGCCTCTTACTACTTGTTTACCTGAAAATGGTTTAGTTTGAAAAGCTAGGGTTAGACCGAAAGGTCTAGTGAATTCCCTCCGGAAACAACATATATAAACATTGGGAAAATCGTTTATAAAATTCATCACCAAACTTCACATAACGTCAAACATGGTACTGCACCGTGATGAGGAACGCATAAACTAACCACGATCGGGGCCCAAGCAGACTCCCCTCTACCCGAATAGGAGGGAAACAGATTCCAACCTATCGGCTCATCATCCATGTCCAAGGGATCATCGGATCCCAGAGCATACCGATCCCACGGTGCAGACCGACTCCACATAGCATACATAACATGTCATACTTCATACAACTTAGAATCTCGTAAACCATATAATCATTTCATCATGCTAAATATTCTTTGAATAAAGTATGAGCTTTCATGTAAAAACATGCATATCGATTTGGTAAACCTTTAGTGCTCAAAGTGAACCATTATCAGTAAAAGAACAATTAACACATTGCGTCGTAAATATGTTTAGGGAACTCACCTTGATTGTCGTACAATGCACTTCCTAAACACCTTCAAGCTACACCCACCGAACACCTAAGGCAAAAGATCCACATCAGGTAAATAGCTCAGCCTCATTGTCCGGATACCCTTTTCCGGATGCTATACTTATCCGGACGCTACACTTTTCCGGACACTGAATTTATCCGGACACTACACTTTTCCGGACACACCACTTATCCGGACACTACACTTTTCCGGACACACCACTTATCCAGACACATGCAACATATCCGGACACATGCAACATATCCAAACACATGCAACATATCCGGACACCTTCAAACGCTGGTGTCCGGAAAACGCTGCTGTTCGAACTTAGAAATTCTAAAACCGATTTAAACTCCGATTTAAGCCATTAGTTTGATTAGACAACTATAAGGGCTCATCCACCAACCCCAAACACCCACTTAATCCATCTTTAACCCTCTTAAATCGATTTATTAAGACAAAACCCAAGAAACCCACTTTTTAGGAAAAAGTGATTGAAAACTCAATGAATCTCCCCATTCAGACTTATGAATCTAGAACAAGTGAGAAAGGATTCACACAACAATAAGGAAGATGAAATTAGAACGGGTTACCTTGACGATTTCTTCTCTTTTGATTTCTTCCCCAAAATTCCTTTCTCCTTCTCTTTTCTCTCTTAGCCGCCAAACACACAAAGAACACCTCCAACACTGATTTTTAGAACAAAAGGGGGGTTTGCCCTAGGGATTTGAGGCCATACATACTATCCACTAATTGCCCTAAGGCCCCTCAAGTCCAACTTTCATTCTTTAAACTTCGGCCCCCAAACTTTCGATACTTACTTAGAATTTCGGGTTGTTACAATAATCATTATAGATGTAAAGAAATACATCAAAACAGACACAAAACTCTCAATATTTTTCGTTCCGTGTAGGAATGTATTAAGGAGAATTTTTTTTAGGACATCTGATCCTAAGATATAGACTAATATTTCCCCCTACACCATAATACGTAGACGATGGACTGTCATTTTCTTGTTAATACAAGATTAATAGTTACTAAAACACCATATTACAAGAAACCTTGTTAAGATATTCATATCAATTGAAAATCATTTTATAAGATTGGAAATGGGTATATCAAGTCGATGGACAGATCATACATACTCAATGATGATATATTTGCATATAACGTTGCTTATTAGATAACAGAGCACGATGTCATCGAACCATGCTCAGTTGAATAATGTCAACAAAGAGCAATTGGCCTAAATGAAAAGAAGCAATCCAGGATAATTATTTGACAAATGAACATGTATTTGGTTCGGTAGTGCTAACCGACCAAGTGTAAAGTCTGTAGGACATAGATAAATCATTTGTCAGGGAAGCGTAATGAGAATAATTAAGTCATAATATATAATGCTCTCATTTGGCGCAAGGTTTCTCACAACGCACTGGATTGACCACAATAAGACTTACTCTCTCGTGATGGACAACGTTTTGCTAATTAAATTAGCCAATTAGTTTCAGAAGGATTGGAAATTGCAGCTCAACGATATAGTTACTACATATCTCTATGGGGATCTAAATTCAGAGATATATAAAAGTGCTTAATGGCATCCAATATCAAGTAACTCTAAACCATGAAATGCGTTTACAATAAAATTGAAACACTCACTCTATAGATTAAAGAAATCTATGCGGATGTGGTATACCCGCCTGAGTGAATACTTGATTGGGAAACGATATATAAGAACGATGAACTATGCCCTTGCGTATTTGTTTAGAAAAAAAGTTCTAGATTTTCATAGTAGCTTTATATGTCGATGTTATGAACATAATAGGCACTCTTGATGAAATAAGAGAAAACACAAGTTATTTGAAATCTGAATTTGAGATAAAAGATCTTGGGAAAACTTGGTTTTATCTAGATACTTGAGCTACGACACCAAGTTTGTGGAATATTGATTGTTAGGACCATAAATGTTCTACATATTAGAAAGATATATAAATAATTATTATAGAGCTTAATTAGTTTAATTAATCTTTTTATAAAAGCCTTTAATAATAAATGGGCTTAGATTAGCTTGATGGCTTTAGGCCTTGTTTGTTTAAAGCCTTGGTATATGAGGTTTCCTTAACCTTAGAATTAAGTTAGCAATTGATTAGCCATTCCTAAAGATTGAATAGAGAGAGATTCATTAGAGAGGGATAGTTGTGTTCTTCATTTAAACCTTTGTAACTATCTTGATTTATGAATACGAGAGGGATGACAAGTTGAAATAATTAATTGTTTTGTTATTTCTCATTGAATCGTTGTTACCTGATCAATCTGGGACTCACAATTGGTATCAGAGCAGAATCGGTGATTTGAAGATACGAAAAAAATCGAACGAAACCAAGAAAAAGCAAGAATTTCGTAGTGAATTTTCTGGTAAAACGCAGCAAGCCTTTTTAATCTATTCCCGGAGATTGAACCGTCGGATCGTCACGATTTTTGGACAGTAGCTTCACAACATTCCGTTTTACATTCTGAACGGTTGGATTAATCATTTGAGGTCCAGAAGTCACCCAGATTATTTTCGTAATAGTGCAGTTTTTCTTGAAGAAAATCATTCTTCAATCGGGTTTGCAAAGTTCTTTCGTTGATTTATTAATTCGTTTGTTTGATCTCAATTGTTTACTCGCGTTTATCTGCTGTTTATATGCGTTTACATTGATTTTCAAAGGCATTAATTCTTCAATTTAAAAAAACCAAGTCTTGAGTTTTTTTTGTGTTCTTAAAGTTTTGTGGTGTTTATTGGAAAATAGGATATATTTTGCTTAGAAATCGATTTGGGTGTGTTTGTTTTTGTGTTTTTGGTCAAAATCTAACCCTACAAGAGTGAAATCAAGCAACCCTATCGATCCCAGATCCGATTTGCAACCACAGCCGCACTGTCCGGAAGTTTCTTGTAACACCCGTAATTTCGGATAAGTACCATGTCGAATCAGTGTGGAACCGATCTTTAAGAAAAATATGAAAATTAAGTTTTGGGGTTAAATCCTAGATTTTATGGTCTTGTTGGATGGGGAATTCGAATACGAGTCCAGCGGTTCTTTCCGGAGCGAAAACGGAGCTATAACGAAGAAGTTACGGCCGAAACAGTATCCGACCGACCGACCGACCAAACAGGGAGCCGCACGGCTTTCCACGCGACTTATAAACCGCGGGACAAACCGCGCAACTCTCTGGAGTCTATTAAGTCGCGAACTTTCAGCCCCAAACTTCAAACCTTCATAACTTTCTCACCACAACTCCGATTTTGATGATTCAAGTTGCTACGGTTTCGTTTTTGAGAGGTCTTCAAGGATATAGAAAGAGTTTTGAAGTATGATGAATTATCCAAGAGTATTTGGTGATGGTTGAGGTAAACTTCTCACTTTTCTTCATCTAAGAAGTTAGGGTTTTGGTGTTTTGGTGATTTTTGGATGTTTTATGTTAGAGGAAACATATATAAGTGTTTGGGGATGTTTATTTATGGTTGGAAACTTGTGGATCTAGGTTTTTGGAAGTTTTGGGCTTGAGGATTCAAGTTCTTCAAAGGAGCTTACGTTGGAGAAAACTCTAGATTTAGCTTAATCTAGCTAAGGTGAGTTCAAGTTGATTTGTGAAAACTTTGTACATGCCAAAAATAGTATTTTCCAAATGTTTGTGTGTTTACACTTGAAAATATGAATTGTTGATGTATTTGGTTAATTTAACCCTTTTGAAGTATTTATCTTCATATTTGTGTAAAACACCCATATTTGGGATTTTGGAGTATTTGATATGTAGAAATCATAATTTTACTCTTAAAAGATTTATTACTCAAAATGGAGTCTATTTGATGGTTTAATCATATGTGTATAAATGATTTTGTAAACCATTTGGGAGAATGCACGTTTTAGTGTCAATAACCATTTTGAGAATTATAAGGGTGTGAGTCCCTTTGGGAAAACCCTTTTGTTTAACATGCGTTGGGTTTGGGTTAATAACGATTTTATGGTACTTGTTTACCTAATTGATATTAAATGCATTTTGTGCTATTTGATGGCCGTTATTTATAGGTCTAATGCGTTTTGAGTTTTTTGCTCGGTTTTGACCTTGAGATGGTCTTGGGGACAATTGTCCGAGTTTGATGGCTCGATGTGGAGTCTTATTTTATGGTTTGCTGTTATTTCACCATATTGCATTTATTGCATCATATCGCATTATTGCGCATTATTATTATTTACATGCCCGGGTGCGTTAGTCATTCTAGGATGGGCTTATTATCATTATAGACTGTGTTGCATTGGATCCATAGGCAAGTGAGTCGGTCTTTATTTGATGGTCTATCTCTTTGTGCACGAGGAGTGGACCATGGGTACGTATGGGTATATGCGTTAGGCCATGGGGCCACTAGCGAGTATGCAATGGGTATAGGGTGCTGGAAGGCTGGTATCAGCGGGCATGCCTGTGCGGGACGCGGGAGTCCTTGAGGTGTAACTCGTCTAGACTGGATATGCAATAAGGTCCCCTGTAAGTCCTTGAGGTGTAACTCTACGGAGTATGCAATAAAGGCATTTTATTTTAGTCCGAGGATTGTGATGTCTATATGGCATGGGAACTAGGACCGGGGTGTTGGAAGGCTGGTATCAGCGGGCATGCCTGTGCGGGACTTGAGGTGTAATCCAGTAACATCATAAGTAACTTACCTTTGTGTGCCCGTCACTTTTGATGGAATCGGGTCTCCCCCGTCACCGAAAGGTGTGGTTTTTAGGTATAATATTTTATCCTTATTTTCGGTGACGCACTTTATTTATATGAAAGGTCTTCATGGTTTATTGGCAAAGTTCTATGTCTCATCCTATTTGGATGTTTTAAATATTGGAGTTTTGTCCATATCTATATTCATTGGAATATTTAATGTCAAAATACGTTTTGAGTGAGTTGGGATTGGAATTCATTTTAGAAAATGCTTTATACACTTTGGGAACTTTTCTCCTAGATTTTGTGTACGTTGGAAATTGAGTCATTTATGCCCGCTTGGGAAACCCTTTGGAAAGAATAATCTTTGTCGCAACTTTCAACGAAAGATTTATCTAAATCATGACTAAAACCACAACCTTTCGATTTATGATTTTTATGTAGTCATGATAAAATGCTTGAACTCACTAGGCGTAAGCCTAACCCTTTTTATTTGTCGGCATGTGTAACAGGCTCAGGTTGGGGTAACTCTAGCTACATTATGAAGTGGCGGGTGCTAGTAGTGTGCACGAGAGGTGAAGTGTTTAGTGAAGTCTTTCACACTTGTTTGGACTAGCAACTTGTGTTGCGTTAAGTGAGACCCGTTTAGGTTGTTTTTTTGGGGAATTATAATGTTTTTAATTCCAAGGTATTTTGAGGAATAAATTGTAGAAATGAATTTATCTATTTTGGTTGATTATTGAATTTTAAAGTTAGTTGCTCGTTCCAAATTTTAGGGTGTTACAAGTTGGTATCAGAGCATAAGTTTGAGAGATTTAGGTGTTACTTTTGGATACCTAGACTCAAACTAGCGTTTGTTTAAGTAAATGAGAGTGAAATTCACCTTTAAGCACTTTAAGATAGGATGTTTTGAGGTCAATGGGTGTTGTTAGAAACGAGAATCATGTCGAGAGTAACAAGGATAATCATGTACGGTGCGTTCATAGTGACACCTGGCCAGTGCCATGATGAACCTACTAGTACATGTGCATACTTGAATTACTTTAATGTAATTATCGTTGGGGTAGCGAAGGAGATTCTAAGCTAGTAGTCGTCTGAATAGATGGACGATTCTAGTATTAGTCACTTGAAGTGACGATAAGCATGATATTTGCTTTAAGTAGACCGTTTCGGGTCAAGATTGATGGTTGGACTAGAACCATAGGCTTATTGAGCCGACTTTGGTTTGAAGAAAAACCGTAAGGATAATTGATGTAATTTACGACCTTGCCTTAAGAGGTTAAAGCATCCGGATGACAATAGTGGATCAGAGAATTTTAGAGGAGTATGAGTGGAGACGTTGAATGCCGACTAAGTCATGCACAAAGTTATTTTGGAAATAAATTGCATCAACTATTTCTTGTGTTTCCAATCCTTATATGGATTGTGTTTTGAACTTTGAGAAAATGATTAGCACACACACAAGATTTCAAATCATGGTTTTGAACGTGCATGAAACCATTTTATTGCGAGAGTTGCAAATTCCGCCGGGATTTGTTTTGCTTTATTTCATTATTGTTCAACATTGGTTTCGGATATAATGATAATCATATTTTTATGATGTTTAAGAGGTTGGGCAATGACTACGGCTTGTGACTTTAACATTGGATCTCCTCCACATATGTTAGAGTTTGGGCGGAAAGTTATCTTCCATAATATCTATGTAAAGTTATTTTGGGAATTTGTTTAATGTGAGTTGTTAAACAACGTTGTTTATGGGGTATTACCCGAGAAGGGAATTTTTGGGATTTTGGCGTCTCATTTATGACTTTGCTTATAGCAATTTGGCTTTGGGAAGCATGATGTTTAGCGCCGTTTTATTGACTTGGAGTCGTTGAGTCCATTGAGGTTCATGGAGTTTTGTTTTACGGCATGTTGAGTCGTGTGAGTATAATTTCACAAGGTGCATACTTTAATTACTTATGTGAAAGGTTTATAAGTTATGTTGGGCATTTGGTCCCACACAAGTTTTGTTGAGAAAAGTTAATTGTATGCCATAAGGCGACTAAAAAAGAGATGAGTGTGGAACTCTAGTGTCGCGTAACTTTTCTTTCAAAGGTTTGTGTTACTAAGTATTTCGTTGCATATAGTTCAGTGTATGGATTGATTTATACGTGGCTTAAGTGATGCATGAAAGAACATTTTGTTGACATTTTATAATGACTTGCTTGGTGCGCTTTTGGTCAGTTAAATGTTTTATTATCATTTTATGTAAATGCGTTATATCTACTTAGGGGTATGCATAGCTTGGTAACCATTGTTTCTCGACACTTTGTTAAACGAAACACGAGTGGAATTATTTTATTTACTCATCGAATAAATGATGACCATTTGGTCAAATGGTGTTTTGGTGTTATGGAAATCATGCATAGTTCGCCATATTTTACATTTTGAGAACACAACGGTGTGAGTCATTGACATCTGGTCAACTTTGATTCGAGGAACGTTTTGAAAAAAATTGTAAACCTTTGGTATTAGAGAAAATGGAGATTTTGGATGTTTTATCAAATAAACTTTTAAGCATCATCGTTTTAACGTTTTATGTTGCTAGTACGAGACTTTTGATGGAAATGCTCCGTGTTGAGAATTTTGGAGAAAAATGAATTGCTTAAACTTGGGGAGCATGAGAGCACCTATGTTTTGAACATTGATGCGCACCCTTGGTGCAATTTGAGATTTGAAAATAGGTTTGAACCCTTTTTGGTGTCAACAAATTATTAACACTTTTTTCCTCGTATGTTTTGGACAAACGCATTGTTGTGTGCAAGTTTTGCCGAAAAACGTTTTATTCAAATGTCATTATAGGACCGAATGAGGAATTTTGGGAAATTGATTTAAAGAGTTTCATCTCTTGAAATATGGTCACGAACCATTTGATGCATGTTATTTCGTTTCAAGTAAATTTCTAATGGAAATGTTACAAGCTTGCATGCCTACCCCAATGTGAGGTTTTATGATGTTTTAGTCGATGTTTTCAAGTAATGGAAACGTATGAGTTTGTTTTAAATAGGGGAATTGCACAAGTCGTTTTGAGTTTTGACTGAGGTGTAAGTAGGAATTGTTTCCTTTTTTTTGTATAATAAACTGACGCACGCAAAATGTGTTGGGGAAACCTGGTCCCATACGATTTTATGGTCAGAAAAGAATTTGGAGTCAAATGTCGTTTGGACTCTTTTGAAATACGTGCACACCTTGTGTTGCACCGCGTTTAAGGTCGAGCAGTCACTTTACGTGCCTGTCGTGAGTCAATCCATACTAGAACCGTGGCGTCCACTTTAAAGAAATTGTTTATTTTGCTTTTGTGTTTTGTGGGAAAACTGAACTGCAATGAAATAATTTTCAACATGATTTTCATATGTGGGACGAGCGTGTCCATTTTTCGTAACTACCGATTTGATAGTAGCTTTCTATGCGTACGATTTATGTGACGTGAAAATCTTTGTGTTGAGATTTTTTTTGTGAAAGGCTTTGTTGAGTGGCATATTTATGGAATAACACACTTGAAAACCTTGAACTCGTTAGGACCTTAGAAAGAGTAACTAACTCGGTTAAGAGTAAATGCGTGTAGCACTTCAACGGTGGAAGCTTGAGTATTTCACGTGTGATAATACCGTAGACTGAATGGTATCGATTAAGGGATGATGGCCTTTGTAATTAAGAGAATAAATGCGCAGTAACCTATTTGAGGTATGGGGTATATTTAGGTGTCAACTTTTGGGGCTTAATGCCAAACACCTTTAGTGTAATCGGGGAATTGTAGCCGATTTTAAAAGAATGATGGTAATGGTAGTAGTAATCTTAAGATGCTCTTTTGTGATAAGAGAATTTAGGGAAATGACTTTCCTTGCGTGGTAAGAGAAACTGTCAGCTTGATGTTTGATAATTGGACGTATCTTTGGAATTATGTAATTGATGGGTCAGTGATGACCGTTGGTGTTGGAATTGACGGAATCTATTAGGAGTGAAGCTAGTCCAAGTGGCGAAAATATTTGGGATTCAGAGGTTTTAATTGATTTCGGTGGTGATTGAACTTTGGGCTAGTTTGAAGATAAAATTTAAGAACATGTGGATGTGGAGTGATTGGGGAGCTCGAATCTATCGTTGGGATAGTATGGATCATTCTAAGGTTGGGAGACAACTTAAGTCTGGTGGTCGAAAGCCCAAACTAGTAAAATAGGCCTTCAATTGGATGTAAGTGTATTATGCCTAAGCAAGGACTCGTTGTGAGTAACACCAAGAAATTGTTATGTACAATTCTGTGGGGATTAAGATTCGAATCTGGTTGAAACAAAAGGAACTTGGAAGGTGTTGGGCGCGGTAGCCATGAATTGTGTGAGAAATAGATTTCGAGGACGAAATCATTCTAAGGTTGGGAGGATTGTAACACCCGTAATTTCGGATAAGTACCATGTCGAATCAGTGTGGAACCAATCTTTAAGAAAAATATGAAAATTAAGTTTTGGGGTTAAATCCTAGATTTTATGGTCTTGTTGGATGGGGAATTCGAATACGAGTCCAACGGTTCTTTCCGGAGCGAAAACGGAGCTATAACGAAGAAGTTACGGCCGAAACAGTATCCGACCGACCGACCAAACAAGGAGCCGCACGGCTTTCCACGCGACTTATAAACCGCGGGACAAACCGCGCAACTCTCTGGAGTCTATTAAGTCGCGAACTTTCAGCCCCAAACTTCAAACCTTCATAACTTTCTCACCACAACTCCGATTTTGATGATTCAAGTTGCTACGGTTTCGTTATTGAGAGTTCTTAAAGGATCTAGAAAGAGTTTTGAAGTATGATGAATTATCCAAGAGTATTTGGTGATGGTTGAGGTAAACTTCTCACTTTTCTTCATCTAAGAAGTTAGGGTTTTGGTGTTTTGGTGATTTTTGGATGTTTTATGTTAGGGGAAACATATATAAGTGTTTGGGGATGTTTATTTATGGTTGGGAACTTGTGGATCTAGGTTTTTGGAAGTTTTGGGCTTGAGGATTCAAGTTCTTCAAAGGAGCTTACGTTGGAGAAAATTCTAGATTTAGCTTAATCTAGCTAAGGTGAGTTCAAGTTGATTTGTGAAAACTTTGTACATGCCAAAAATAGTATTTTCCAAATGTTTGTGTGTTTACACTTGAAAATATGAATTGTTGATGTATTTGGTTAATTTAACCTTTTTGAAGTATTTATCTTCATATTTGTGTAAAACACCCATATTTGGGATTTTGGAGTATTTGATATGTAGAAATCATAATTTTACTCTTAAAAGATTTATTACTCAAAATGGAGTCTATTTGATGGTTTAATCATATGTGTATAAATGATTTTGTAAACCATTTGGGAGAATGCACGTTTTAGTGTCAATAACCAATTTGAGAATTATAAGAGTGTGAGTCCCTTTGGGAAAACCCTTTTGTTTAACATGCGTTGGGTTTGGGTTAATAACGATTTTATGGTACTTGTTTACTTAATTGATATTAAATGCATTTTGTGCTATTTGATGGCCGTTATTTATAGGTCTAATGCGTTTTGAGCTTTTTGCTTGGTTTTGACCTTGAGATGGTCTTGGGGACAATTGTCCGAGTTTGATGGCTCGATGTGGAGTCTTATTTTATGGTTTGCTGTTATTTCACCATATTGCATTTATTGCATCATATCGCATTATTGCGCATTATTATTATTTACATGCCCGGGTGCGTTAGTCATTCCAGGATGGGCTTATTATCATTATAGACTGTGTTGTATTGGATCCATAGGCAAGTGAGTCGGTCTTTATTTGATGGTCCATCTCTTTGTGCACGAGGAGTGGACCATGGGTACGCATGGGTATATGCGTTAGGCCGTGGGGCCACTAGCGAGTATGCAATGGGTATAGGGTGCTAGAAGGCTGGTATCAGCGAGCATGCCTGTGCGGGACGCGGGAGTCCTTGAGGTGTAACTCGTCTAAACTGGATATGCAATAAGGTCCCCTGTAAGTCCTTGAGGTGTAACTCTACGGAGTATGCAATAAAGGCATTTTATTTTGGTCCGAGGATTGTGATGTCTATATGGCATGGGAACTAGGACCGGGGTGCTGGAAGGCTGGTATCAGCGGGCATGCCTGTGCGGGACTTGAGGTGTAATCCAGTAACATCATAAGTGACTTAACTTTGTGTGCCCGTCACTTTTGATGGAATCGGGTCTCCCCCGTCATCGAAAGGTGTGGTTTTTAGGTATAATATTTTATCCTTATTTTCGGTGACGCACTTTATTTATATGAAAGGTCTTCATGGTTTATTGGCAAAGTTCTATGCGTCATCCTATTTGGATGTTTTAAATATTGGAGTTTTGTCCATATCTATATTCATTGGAATATTTAATGTCAAAATACGTTTTGAGTGAGTTGAGATTGGAATTCATTTTAGAAAACGCTTTATACACTTTGGGAATTTTCTCCTAGATTTTGTGTACGTTGGAAATTGAGTCATTTATGCCCGCTTGGGAAACCCTTTGGAAAAAATAATCTTTGTCGCAACTTTCAACGAAAGATTTATCTAAATCATGACTAAAACCACAACCTTTCGATTTATGATTTTTATGTAGTCATGATAAAATGCTTGAACTCACTAGGCGTAAGCCTAACCCTTTTTATTTATCGGCATGTGCAACAGGCTCAGGTTGGGGTAACTCTAGCGACATTATGAAGTGGCGGGTGCTAGTAGTGTGCACGAGAGGTGAAGTGTTTAGTGAAGTCTTCCACACTTGTTTGGACTAGCAACTTGTGTTGCGTTAAGTGACACCCGTTTAGGTTGTTTTTTTTGGGGAATTATAATGTTTTTAATTCCAAGGTATTTTGAGGAATAAATTGTAGAAACGAATTTATCTATTTTGGTTGATTATTGAATTTTAAAGTTAGTTGCTCGTTACAAATTTTAAGATGTTACATTTTTGTTTGTTACCGGGTAAGTTTCCGAATAAAAATTCACCTTTCTGGGTAAATTTTTTTTGATGTACCAACTTTCCGGACAAACTTAGTTTTCCGGATACAATTTTATTTCCCGGATGAAATCTTGTTTCCGAATTATTTATCTTTCCGGACGAATTAACTTTCCGGACAAGCTTCGGTCCTCTCAATTCCAGGAAACAAATGATTTCTTAATTACTTTTGTGTAGGTCGGTGGTACGCACAAATTCAGCCGCATTCTTTGACCAATATTATTTGTTTCTTGTTGTGTGTTGGGAATCCATAGAATAGAATCTCATCTCATAGATATAAGTTATTACTTTCTCATGCAATCTATGCTATCACATATACATACATGAATCCTCATCATTAGCCATCGCTGCATAACCATCCATTCATGCATTGCATTTACTTTTAAGTATTGTTTGCTGCTACTTTAATTTATGGTATTGCATATCTCGTATGTATATAGCATCACTCCTTTTACAACCCTTACATGAAGCATACATGCATACATGTCTTGGGTTGGTAGAAGATTTTTTTGCCATCATATATATATATGCATGCATAATTTTTCATTGTTGAGCTAGTATACACTCTCGAATCTATATCGCAAAATTCGTTTCACGTTCTAATATCGCACAATATTCAAGCTACCTCGAAAGAAGTTGTCTCGACTTTTGAAAGTATCGCATGGTCCATGATCGGTACCCAAGTTTGGCAAACATCTCTTGACCGGTACACGTTTATCGCATTTCTCTTAACCGCTAGTTTGATCATATCGCATGCGTGTTGTCCGGTAAGTTGCGAATTTTTCTTAACAATCGGTGTTGGTCCCGAAGGGTTATACAAGTTTGTAGAGGGGGGGGGGGGGGTTGAATACAAACACACTATTTTTTCTTTTCTAAATTGTTTATTGATAAATCAAGACAATTTACAACTTGTTGCGGAACAAGATTAAGGATTAACCTAATCTAAACAAGTTAAGAACACTAAGTTTCTTGCACTAGAATAAGATAGAAAGGAGATAAGGAAATTACGAATAATAACCTAACACACAGATAGAAAGAAGAAGATGACCCGAGCACACTTCATTTCTGAAGTAGGGTTCTTCTTATATACTGCATGCATTTAATGCATGGAAATATTACTTTACACGTGGCAGCAGCTGAGTGGTTGCATGTCATTGACCTTAGTAGCCGCATGGTGCACAGTGTAGAATCAGAGTTTGTTGTACGATCACAGACAAAAGGTATGTCCGTTCTGACATTTCATATGGAGACGTGCAAGGGAGGTAAGACAATAGTACTTTGTAAGGAGACTTCATGATCAACTTTCGTTGAAACAGTTCTTTATCAGCGAATGATAAAGTTCAACGATTGCTAAAGTCTTCTACTTGATACTTCACGTTGAGTGGACAAATCTTGGCTTCGCTGATATCCGCATCAGTTCATTAGTAGACATGTCGCTGGTTCTTGAGCTTGATCTTCGACTTCAACGTAGAACATATGTTGACGTGAAACTTGTCTTCAGGGATCATAAGTAAACAACTAACTTATCAGCGATCATCTCATAGACTGAACAGGCTCAGAGCTACTCGATGAACAGAGTTCGCTGACTATTTAACTTTAAAGAGCGAGAGTTACTATCAGCGGTACTGAAACAGTCTTAGTACTTATCAACGATAGTGAAACTCTAATACATATTGTTTACTTATAATTTTCACTATGTGTTAAGAGAGGGTCATTATCAAATCACTGAGGGTTTGGATCAACAATCTCCTCCTATTTGATTATGACATAGCAACAAAGAAAATTGCTAAGTATGAAAACATAAGGATAAAAAGAACTTATAAAATATTTGTCTCTTTTATTGTTTTCTGGGATCTTTTCAGTACTGATGGAGTAAAGTACATTCGCTGAAATTTTTCTTTAAACTTCGTAAAGGTTACAGAGGGAAGTGGAAAAATCACAAGTACAGCAAATAAAATTACAAGTACAAAAGATGTAGACAGATAAAGATAGAAAGGATTACAAGGCGATCCTATCCGTCAAAAGGTTCTTCCTTGATGAGAAGTTCATCGAGGGTCTTTGATGTGGGAATCATCCAGTCAGGGACCGTTACACCTTGATCCTTTTTGTTCTTTGCTTCTTCAAAGATCAGGGGCTTGAGGTGACGTGCATGAATGTCGCGTCTGACTTCACACCAGTATATTAGGTCTCTGAGCTGTTCAATGGGAGTGATTGGAAGCTCAGATATGCGTTGAAAGTGTTGTCGTCCATAGCAGTCTAGAAAGAAGATGCCATAGGGTTCACTTAAGACTTTTACAGGGATGAAAGTTCCACCAGGAGGCAGGGAGGTGTCAAGTACTAAGAGGTCAGGGTCACGACCAAGTACTTCTTCACGTGAGAAACCTATACCTGTTTCATTCCGTATAGGAGGACCTGAGTCTGAGGTTTTCTTTTTCTTTGCAGAGACCCTTCCTTGTTGAGGTGGAAGAAGAGTGGAAGTAGGAATATCCACAGCAGAAGAAACCAAGTCGATCTGAGAATTTAAAATTTTCTCTACATGGCTCTTGAACTTTGAGCGAGATCGCTGAATGGCTAATTTCACTTCCAACCATTCAGAGAAACCAAACTTTTCTAATGAAGTAGCGTAGAAGGTTTTCTTGGTTTTGTCTTCTCTGAATACGTCAACTTCAACAACAGGAACGTCTACAAACGTTTTTCCTCTGATATTTACCTTGATGATTTTGGATGGTCGAGATCGATAGTTCAGCACTTCTTTACACCATTCCAAATTCGAATCAGATACCTTAGTCATTTCTTCAACGATCCTTTGAGCATCATCCCATAGCTGACGTTGGACATCAATGGGAGTTCTTTTCAGCTCGGGGTCTTTCACCGATTGTTGGACAAGCTGGATGGCGAGAGCCTTATCTTTTTCTTCAGCTTCCTTCTTTTCGGCGAGTAATCGTTCAGCTCTTAAATGATCCTCGTATTCTTTCCTTGATATCCTGAACTTTGTGGGAACAGGGATTTTGGAGCGAGGAAGAATGATTCGCTGATCTTCGAGCTGTTTGATCATTTCATCTCTCTTTTCTTGATCCTCTTCACTTAGCTTTTGAGGAGCCAAGGAAGGTCTGTTTTTGTGAGAGAGCAGCTGTTCTTCAGGTTCATCAGTCTCAGTGGTTAAATCCAAGACTGGGATTATTTCTTCAGCTCTTGTGGCTGGGATTATTGTTGGTGTAGTTGTAGGAGCTTCAGCGGGATCCTCAAACAGGGGAGAGGACTAGCTGAAACACAACAATTGTTTAAGTAAGAACATGGGAAGAAAGAGATAGAGAAAAGAATGTGGTTAAGTGTATAGAGGTTTTTTGGATAGAAGGATTGAGATTGAGAAGGGATAGAGGAGGGATGCAGTATAAGGGAATAGAAAATATTGTACCTGACAAGTTGGCTTAATCTGAAGGATAGCCAGATTGCCTTCTGCAGCGAGGCCTTTGTTTTTGCCTTGATCAGTTTCAGATGCTGCAGGCTTTGTCTTCTCCCCTGATGGTTCGTTTATCGAAATCCCTTTCTCAGGGGCCTTTTTAGGCTCAATGAAGAAGAAGTCATCATCATCATCGTCATCATCATCATCATCTTTAGGGGATGATGATGGTTCTTCATCATCAATATCGATGGGTTCTTTGTCTTCAGCTTCTTCTTCTTCTTCAGACTCGACCTCATCAGCAACGACTTCTTTGTGTTGCTCTTCGAGTTGCTCCCCCTCAGAATCAAAGGGAAGTTTCTCGGTTCCCTCAGGGTTTTCAACTCCCTGAGGTTGTGAAGTAGAAGCAGCAACAACTTCAGTTTTCTCCCCCTCAACATTATGGGGAAGATCTTCAGCTTTCTTCTCCCCCTCTTCCACATCATGGTTGGGGGAGGAAACAGATTGTTCAGCAGCAGCAGTCATAGGATCACTGTCTTCTAGGCCAGTGTCTCCCATGAGGATTTCAACCACTGCTATTCTGTCTTCTAGGCCAGAAATAGCAGGGCTGATCTTTTGAAGAGTTTCTCTATCGGCCTGAGTAAAGTGAGATTTTGGGGCATCCAGGCGATTGAGTATCTGCTGAAGTAGATCTTTGACCGTCGTAACCTCACCCTTAAGAGTACCAACCTCTGTCTTCAATGATGTGACTTCATTGGACAGAGTGGTGAAGTTTGTTGCGAGGGTGGTGTTGGTGAGGTTGAGATTGTTGACGTTTAAGGAAGTTTCAGTGAGGGTGGTAGCAAAAGTTGCAATGCTGCCATCCACCTTCTCTACATCAGCTTTGGAGGCTTTCGTGTCAACAACCTCGGTCAGCTTCTTGAGGTTGTCTCCAGCGTCTGTAACCGCTGAAGAGTTCCTGGAGAGAGTGGTGTTGTAAGATTCCACCTTTGTTTCCAGGGCCTTCAGGGAGGTGTTGATATCCCCTAAATTAGGACCTGAAACAGTTATTAACTTATGAACAGAGGAAAGCTCAGAAGTTTGGGTTTGAGAGAAAGAAGTGTTTGGGATAATGTGTATACCTGCAGGCGGGTTGGCGAAGTTGTCGAAGCCTCGTAACCCTGAGAAAGTTTCATAGTCGTCTTCAATAGTTCCCTGACGACTGGAAGTACCTGCAGGTCCTGTGTTTTGTTCTATCATCCTCTGAAGATGTTCAGCAGTAGTGTCGTTGAGGAAGATGTTTGTTGAGGAGAATATGGGAAGAGATTGAGTGACCAAAGGAGAAGTGGGTAGAATGATGGTTGAGAAAGTGGGCTGGGTGCGGGGTTCAGCGTTGGATCCGCTGTCAATCACTTCAGTCACTAGAGAGACTGAAGGAGGTGGGTTCTGTTCCAAGTTTATAACTTCAGCGTTTAGAGACGCTGAAGCAGGGATGGAAGGGGTGGCTTGATCAGCTGTGGCAGAGCGTACCAATGAACTATCCATCAGCTCTTCAAGATGAGCTGTGGAGTCTTCAACATGTGAATGCTGGGGGGGGTTGCTCTATGGTTTTCTTGATTCTTTTGGAACCAAGTTGGGAAGTAGATTGTTTCCTTTTTCGAGAAGGAGTGGAGGGTGCAACTTGGGTATCAACGGTGGGGATTTCCACTGAATGAGCCGCAGAAGTAGAAGAAGGAGGATTAAGAATAGATAAAAGAGTAGTAAGACGTACCTCATTTGCCAGCGGCTTAAAGTCGAGCACCTTAGGGCCAACCTGAGAGAGTCTCAGATCACCCTATTTTGGGTATTTGTCCCCAAGTCCAAGTTGAAAGATGGCGCTGATGAATCTGGGATAAGGAACCCATGAAGGTCTATCAACCATATCTACTCTGAAAGCGAGGTCGTCATAGATGACTGAGGCCCAGTCAACATGGAGACCTTTCAACAGCGCATAGCCCATTGCTTGCTGAGGTTGAGCGGCTTGATCAGAGGAGCCGGACTTCGCTGTCATGTAGCTTATCAAGTGGGCGAAGATGAAGTTCATCTCGCTTGGCATTTTTGACTTCTTGATGAGGGTCAGTTTCTTCTCAATCTCCTTGTCCCTCCCTGTGTCCCATGCGTAACCCATCGCATCAAAGAATGCAGTGATGGCTTCCCTATCAGCATGGTTTTTGTGGTTTGGGAAAGGAACAAAGCGATTATCTTTGTTGGCAGTGGGTAGGCTGAGTGCTTTCCTTATAATGGCAGGGGTGATTTTTATGGTGCCATATTTGGTGTCACAGAGAATGGTGTCAATGAGTTTCTTTGGGTCTTTGGTAGACTCAAGCTGAGCTCTTCTAGCAGAGTACCAAAACTGAGATAGAAGGAATTTATGAGCAGGGGGTACGATGGTTAGGGCTTTGAATAAGCAGCAGGTTTGTAGAAAATTCACAGCATCATCCAGATGTCTGACTTGCTTTTTTGGAGGAAAGTCGAAAAGCGCATAGAGATTGTTGGATTTTGAGTAGTCTACTTTCTCAAGCGTGAACTTGACCTGAGGAGCCTTGGGAAGATTCAGTTTCTCCGTAGCAGGAGATTTCTCAGCGGTAAGAGCAGTAGTAGAGGATGCCATTTCTGTTTATCATATCAACCATGAATCATAGAAAAAAAATACAGTCTTAATGTGGAAAGATTTTCCAATAAGATGTTTTCGAAGTTTGTCCATTTCATTCAGACAGAAATGTATTAATGAAGATTAGGGTTTTCTTGTTTTGAAAAAAAATGCAAACCCAGTAAAAGTCTTGTTTTCCATTTTCCTTTAGATAAGGATTCTGGAAAAACGTATTAAGAACAAGTTTAAGATATTTGATTTAAACTTGAAGAACAACCATGAAAAGGTTGTGTTCATAACATCATGAAAGAAATGATTTCATTTAAAAAGTTCTTTTGTTTGATCTTTTGAAAACAAGGATAAGATCAGAAACAAGTTAGAACCGGTAAATAATGAGAATATTAACCTGGTTGTCGAAGAAGAAGATGAACAGTTTTCTGGAAAAAGCTCGAGTTCAATAAGCAACAGTAAATCTTTTCTTTCTTGGAGAAGAAGTTCACGTAAAGGAAAAAGTTTATATAGTGAGACTAGAGAGAGAGAAAAACTAGAGCGGGAAAGTTTTTCATCATGACACGGACACGTGTTTGCATTTGATTGGATGGTAAACGAAACGTGCAAACGTGTGTCAGAAAAGAACGTGCCAGGGTTTAACCATTGTGATGATGTCACAAACGTCCTTTCATATTTTAGGATGTCTCTGAGGTTTTGAAATCTCAGGGACTATTTTGAAAAACATGAAGCACTGAATAGAAATATCAGTGTTAGTTTAAGAAATTTCAAAGTATCGCTGTTAAGGAAGAGATATTCAGCGATGTGATTTGTTTTGAAATCTTGCATTTACATGCGAATGTCAGCGAGTAAAGAGAGAACATACCTTGATATCAGCGAATCAACTTTGTTTAGAGAGAAGATGATAGAATGGGTTATATAAGTTGGTTTTATCCGATCGCTGATCAAATGTGAACCACTGAAGATTTTATTCTTCAAAGTTCAGCATTCCAAGCTCGCTGATGAGAAAGTTGAATCTTGTCTCATCAAGAGGTTTGGTGAACAGATCAGCTAACTGAAAGTCATTTGGGATAAAATGAAGTTCTATATCACCATTCATCACATGATCTCTGATAAAATGATACCTGATTTCGATATGTTTGGTCTTTGAGTGTAGTACTAGATTGTTGGCTATAGCGATGGCACTTGTGCTGTCGCAATAGATTGGAATTTTCGAGAGCTGAAGGTCATAGTCTAGTAGTTGATTTCTCATCCACAAGACCTGAGAACAACAACTTCCAGCGGCTACATACTCAGCTTCAGCAGTTGAGGTGGACACTGAGTTTTGCTTTTTACTTGTCCAACTCACCCGCTTTCCACCCAGGAGCTGACAGCCTCCTGTGGTGCTTTTCCTATCCAATTTGTAACCTGCAAAATCACTATCTGAATAGGCGATTAGATCAAACCCTGAATCTTTGGGATACCAAAGACCTAGGTTCGGAGTACCCTTAAGGTAACGAAAGATTCGCTTTACAGCGATCATATGAGATTCCTTAGGTTCAGCTTGATATCGTGCACACAAACAGGTTGCGTACATAATGGCAGGTCGGCTAGGTGTAAGATACAAGAGAGAGCCGATCATCCCACGGTACAACATGACATTAACAGGTATTCCATTTGAATCCTTGTTTAGTGTCAGCGGTGGTGCCATAGGGGTTTTCATAGCTGAACTCTGAGTTAAATCGAATTTCTTCAGCATATCTTTAACATACTTTCCCTGATTTATGAAACTTCCTTTTTCATTCTGTTTTATTTGAAGACCAAGGAAATATGTTAGCTCACCCATCATACTCATTTTATACTCTGCTTTCATTCTATCAGCGAAACGACTACAAAGGTCAGGGTTAGTAGAACCAAATATAATGTCATCAACATATATCTAAACAAGAATGATATGACCTTTTACTTTCCTGAAGAATAGAGTCTTATCGATTTTACCACGCTCAAACTTTTCAATTAGGAGATAAGAGGATAGAGTGTCATACCATGCACGTGGAGCTTGCTTTAAGCCATAAAGTGCCTTATCCAGTTTATAAACATAACCTGGACGCTTAGGATCTGAGAATCCTGGAGGTTGTTCCACATAGACTTCTTCATTCAGCTTTCCATTGAGAAAGGCTGACTTAACATCCATTTGATATACTTTGAAGTCTTTGTGTACAGTGTAGGCTAAGAATAGACGAATAGATTCTAGTCTTGCTACTGGAGCAAATGTTTCGTCGTAGTCTATACCTTCCTCTTGTCTGTATCCCTGAGCAACAAGACGATCCTTGTTGCGGGTTACAGTTCCATGTTCGTCCAACTTGTTTCGATAGACCCATTTAGTGCCTATCAATGTCTTGTCAGTTGGTCTTCGAACAAGATTCCAAACTTTGTTTCGTTCGAATTCAGTCAGCTCTTCTTGCATAGCGCTGACCCAGTTTGGATCTTTGAGGGCATCATCTATTTTCTTTGGTTCAATCAGAGAAATAAAGTTAACAAATAAACAAATATTACCTGCACTTCATCGAGTCTGAACACCAGCGTTTGGATCACCAAGAATTTGATCAATTGGGTGATTGACAGTCCATCGCTGAGCCGGAGCATGAATCGCTGACTCAAATTGAACTGGAGGAGCTGAAGATGAAGCTTCAGCAACTTCTGGAATATCAGCCAAGAGAGGAGTAGGTGCATATGTCATCTCATTCACTGATTGCTGAGAAGTAGATGGAATGTCTGAGACATTTGGTTCAGAAGCAGGCATAGTGTTTAAAGGAATAGCTGAGACCCATGAAGTTTCAGCTTCACTAGTCTGCATGTTTGGGATGATGGTAGGACCATCATCTTCAACGGTATGAGTTTGAGGAGTGGGAATATCTTCTGAATCACCAAGATGTGAAAACATCCATTGATTTAGTTCTTCAATATCAGCAGAAGGTCGAGAATTCACTGAACGGGATTCGTCAAAGGTGACGTGAATAGTTTCTTCAACAATTTATCTTCTTCGATTGAAGACTCTGAAGGCTTCGGAGACTGAGGAGTATCCAAGAAAGATTCCATCATCAGCCTTAGGATCAAAGTTTCCAAGGGCATCTCTGTTGTTCAGTATGAAACAATGACATCCGAAGATGTGAAGAAAGCTAATTGAAGGCTTTCTCCCATGGAAAAGTTCATAGGCTGTCTGGTTGAATCTTTTGACTATCAACGAACTGTTTTGCGTAAAACAAGCAGTGTTGACAGCTTCTGCCCAAAACTGAGTAGGCAGGTGAGAATCGCTGAGCATTGAACGTGCAGCTTCAATAATAGTTCGATTTCTTCTTTCAGCGACTCCATTTTGTTGCGGTGTTCTCACTGAAGAAAAGTTGTGAGAAATACCCTTACTCTCAAAGAAGGAACCAAGAGAACTGTTTTTGAATTCAGTCCCATGATCACTCCTTATTGAGCGAACGGTCAAGTTGTTCAGGACTTCCATTTTCCTGACAAAGGTGATGAGTTCTTCAGTGGTGTCACTCATAGAACGGAGAAACATTACCCATGTATAGCGAGAGAATTCATCAACTATGACCAGCGTATATTTCTTTCCAGCGATGGATTGTTTGTTAACAGGGCCATACAAATCCATATGGAGAAGTTGTAGAGGAGATGACACTGAGAAAACTTGCTTTGACTTAAAGCTTGCTTTGGTCTGCTTCCCTTTCTCACACGCTGAACATAAGGACTCTTTGGCGTATGAGTGTTGAGGTAGACCAGTGACTAACTCTTTAGAAGAAAGAGTGTTCAGTGTCTTGAAGTTTAGATGAGAGAGCCTCTTATGCCATAACCAGTTGACATCAGATGAGGCTTTTGAGAAGAAACAAGAGTTCTCAGTGGTTGTTGAGTCCATGTTTATTACATAAACATTTTCCAAACGATAACCGCTGAGAGCTATCTTCTCCTTTTTGTCAACGACAAAGCAGGATTCCTTAGTAAAGATTACTTTGTTATCCATGTCGCAAAGCTGACTGATGCTTAGAAGATTATGCTTCAGCCCTTCAACATATGCGACTCTTCTGAAGGTTGTTGTACCATTAGATAGTACACCAAACCCTCGGGTATGTCCTTTTCCATTTCCACCGAAAGTTACAGAGGGACCCTTCTCTTCTTTGTACTCAGTGGGCAGGTTCTTCTTACCAGTCATGTGTCTAGAGCATCCGCTATCGAGATACCAGATACCCTTCTTAACCTGCATTACAAAAGAAGGTTGGTTTGTCTTGGGTACCCACTTAACCATGTGTACACACTTGTCAGTGGGGGTAGAAGAGGAGGTGGAAGGTTCAGCAGTCTTCGCAGCATTTGAAGATTCAGCTTTGTCAGTCTTCACTTTGGTTAATTTCTTAACCTCAGTGGTCTTCTTTGCCTTGGGGGCAATGATCTCCACCTTAGCTATCTTTTCAGCTTGGGTGGTTGTGGGGCACTTACTAGCAATATGATTGGTAAGTCCACAATGATAACATTTCCTATAACTAAAAGTAGTTCTAGGACCATTTGCATGCTGAGCTTTTGATTTTGAATTAGAAGGACCAGTACCAAGTAAACTTTTGGTATTTGAAACAGGAGGAACATTTAGTTCTTCGGATTTCTTACCAATAGTATCTATTTTGATTCTAGGAGTAGATCTCTGAATAGATCCACGCTGAATAAATCCAGGGATCTTATTCTTTGAACCAGAAGGATAAGTCACTGAGGCTTTAGAAGCATTCAGCTTTGGTACAAAGGTACCCTTCTGAGGGTTTTGGTTAAAAGCAATTCCTTTACCTTTGTCTTTAAAGATTGAGGTAGGTTTTGGATAAACAACTTTTTCTTTACCTTTAGAAGTTAAGGTAGAGATTTCCTCAGGGATAGGCGGTTTAGAAGAGGAACACTGAGACGAGAAAGTGTCAGGGATAGAGGATACGAACATTCCAAACTTAAGCATGGAACGGTCAGTGGTTGGTTCTAGAGTGTCAACTTTGTAACCAAGACCACGTTTATCACTCAGGGGAATCTGAGACTTAATTATCTCAGTGATCTTAGTTGAGGAATTATACCATCCATCAACAGTAGCTTTTTCAGCTTTTAATGCAGCGATAGCTTCTTCGCGCTCGATTTTGACTAGCTGATTTAAGTGAACTTGATCTTTAAAATCTTCTTCAATTTTAGAAAGATTTTCTATTTGAAGGTGACAGTTTTTAAGCTGTTCAGCGAGATCAAGATTTTGATTTTCAACAACAGTTTTGCCATTCATGGCTTCATATAAACTTCTAGTCAAGAGATCGATCTTTCGAAGACTATCAGCTTCATCAATATTTAAAATATTGGTAAAGAAGGAAGGTGATACCTTAGTAGCAGAGGTTGAAGTAGAGGGAATGTCAGAATTTTCTTCCTCATCTTCAAGTTTGGCCATGAGACATAGATTGGCTTCATCATCATCTTCAGAGTCAGATGATTCTTCTTCATCAGAGGCAGCCCAATCATAGTCAGCCATAAGGCCTTTGCCTTTCTTCTTAAAGGTTTTCAGCTTTCAATACCTTTCTTTCAGCTTTTTGTATTTTTCATCTCTAGTCCTGGGAGTAAAGTTTTTCTTGGGAAAAGCTGAGGGTCTAGAGACTTTCTTTGACCTGCACTCGCTAGCAAAATGTCCTATCTTTTCACAGTTATAGCAAGTAGCAGTAGCCTTATCAACAGGGGTTGATGATCTTGGCTTGTCAGTAATAGCAAGAGGTTTGTTCTTCTTGAAATTACTCTTTCTAGCAAATCTCCTGAACTTATTAGCCATGAATGCCAGAGTTTCATCCTTATCTGAAGCGTCAGAATCTGATGAACGTTCAGAGTTAGTATCCAACTCAGTGACAGTGATCGTAGATCGCTGAGTGGAAGGTAACTCTGAGAGTAAAGCAACCGGGGTGCGTTTGGAATCTTTTACAAGATTCTTCTTAAGATGACTCGATTGCTCATGATTCAGCATCGTGCCATATAAGGTAGAAAGAGTCATAGATCTAAGATCTTTTAATAGCTTGAGACACATTGAATAACTGTCCCAGCTTTCAGGTAAACATTCTAAGAACTTTGTCAGTACTTCAAAGTTAGAATATTCCTTATCAACAATTTTCAGATCTATTATTAAGCAGTTAAAACGTTGGTGTACTTTAGAGAGAGTTTCATTCTTACCACAAATGAATCTTTCGTACTGTCTTACCAGGTTGATCTTTCGAGAGTCCTGGACTTCAGAAGTACCTTCATACTGAACACAGATTGTGTCCCATATAGCTTTTGAGGGCTTCAGGTTCATGATGGAATGGTAGACTTCGTCAGGAAGAGCCATGGAGAGTATGGATCTGGCTTTGGTGTCGATAGACACTTTCTTCTTATCTTCAACAGTCCACATATGAATTTCCTTGGGAATTAGCCTTTCTGGAATAGCATGTCTATTCTCAGTGGTTGGAACTGCAGGATCAATTCTTATAGGAATATATGGGCCATTTTCAAGATAGTAAGGCATAGTAGGTGTAACGACCCAGTTTCCCAAACATGCTTTGAATAACATATATTGCATAACACCATTACATTTATAAAAGAAAATACATAATAAGTCACGTACGGTCCTTTTAGTCTCGAAACTACAAAATACATAAAACTTCCTAATCACCATCAAAAAGCGTCCTACTCTTTATCCTTTCCTTTGCCGCTATAATTTCCTCGACCTGGAATACATATTTTTGAAAACAAAATGAGGGTTAGACCAAACGGTCTAGTGAGTTAATCCCAGTCATTTCAAATCGTTATAAAACCAATTTATATAAAACCATTCGTATTAAAATAGTTTATATAAAACCATTCGTATAAATGCACATATACCAATCAAGACTCGTGTATCGTGCACCACTCCTCATCCTCATTCCCCATGGCCATATTAGTTGGCTGCGAGCCAACAACACCGCTGTACAACAATTACAGCACCACTGTACAACAACTACAGCAAACACCTCCGCAGACTATAGTTTCGGCTAACGTATATTCGTGTAGTGTAATGCACATATAAATAAAATATATATCTCAATATATCATATTTTCATTTATAAAAACGTCATCACTTTTCAACCACATATCCATTTTAATATAAACACATAATCACACATCTGTCACATACCCAATCCACACATATACGTATTCCAGTTTGAAAACGTTTTAAAGTAAAACTCACCTCGATTGTTTATCAAAACTTCTTCCAAGCTTTTCTCGAGAAATCCAATCCTTCACCCAAAATTTACAGAATCTGGAACAATTAAAATACAAGTATTTCTTTTAAAGACTAAAATCTCTAAAATCCTGAATTCCTCGACTCAAGTCGCGATAACTACACCAAGTCGCAACCAACTACTGCGACACAGTACCAAGTCGCAATCAACTATTGCGACATCTCCCTCATGCCGCAACCAACTGTTGCGACTCCCCCCTCAAGTCGCAACCAACTGTTGCGACATAGCACCAAGTCGCAACCCACTGTTGCGACTTCATGAGCAAGTCGCAACTCAAGGTTGCGACATTCATGAAGATCACAACCTTCAACCATGTCGCAACCCACTGTTGCGACATGCATGAATGTCTCAGTCAACTAAGTTCGTCTTAAACCCAGAAATCTCTAGTTTTAAGCCATGAACGTTTATGATATTTTGCAGATATGTTTAAGACCATAAATAACAACTATCTATAAACTTAGTTTTCCAAAAACATCCATATTTCACCAAAACCCATTTCTAAACCTTCTTTGAAAACTAATAAACATAAACATAAAAGAAGGAGTTTATGTAGGATTGATACCTTATGTTTCTTGATTTGAATCCTAAAACCCAACTGAGAATCATCAACTTTGTTCTTCTTCTTCTTGGATTTCTCTCTCAAATCTCTCTTCTTGCCGTGAACCACATATACACACACACACTTTGTGATATTTGTTATGGAAATATCTAATCCCTTCAATCTCTTTTAATCTATCTATGGCGGTGGGTGGAGTAGGTTTCACCAACCTCACCAACCAAACCCCATACTTCCCTTAAATGACAACTTTAACCCTCCAATCTCTAAATAAAAATTAAAACTTACCCTTTAACTTCTAACTCCATAAAATAAATCCCAAACTTACTTTAAAACTATAATAATAAAATTAAATAAACCAATAATGTACCTGGTTATTACATTATCTCCCCCTTAAAAGAATTCCGTCCCGGAATTCGGTTAAGCGAAAAAAAAATATTAATACTTAGTTTTCACTATTACCTTGAACTCAATCAAAACCATAGGAACTAACTGAATAAACATCTTACACCCATCTATATCTCTAACACAATTATCAAATACTTTTCTAATGCAGATAAGCAACAAAAGAATGGAAATACTAACGATTGATTTGCACCGAAGTCAGATAACACTTTAGCACGTATAGAGTTTATAGAAATATACTTGTCTTCATCTCTATCCATATGTTAAGACCGACCTGCCACTCTGTAGATTCAACAAGGTTAATATACACATAAGCACATACACAATATAACAAGGTATTCCTGTTCAAACATGTACTTGTAAGTTCACAATTACACTGGCCAGGTGTAACTTGAAATTACCTTACATGATGTTCCTTCTACCTTTTTATATTTAACATTCCCAAGGTTCTAAAATTATTAGGGACATCCTACTTCACATGCAGTTTAAGTCTAGGTACGGATACTAATACCTAAATCCCATAAACTAGGGCTCTGATACCATCTGTAACGACCCGGTTTCCCAAACATGCTTCAAATAACATATATTGCATAACACCATTACATTTATAAAAGAAAATACATAATAAGTCACGTACGGTCCTTTTAGTCTCGAAACTACAAAATACATAAAACTTCCTAATCATCATCAAAAAGCGTTATACTCTTTATCCTTTCCTTTGCCGCTATAATTTCCTCGACCTGGAATACATATTTTTGAAAACAAAATGAGGGTTAGACCAAACGGTCTAGTGAGATAATCCCTGTCATTTCAAATCGTTATAAAACCAATTTATATAAAAACATTCGTATTAAAATAGTTTATATAAAACCATTCGTATAAACGCACATATACCAATCAAGACTCGTGTATCGTGCACCACTCCTCATCCTCATTCCCCATGGCCATATTAGTTGGTTGTGAGCCAACAACACCGCTGTACAACAATTACAGCACCACTGTACAACAACTACAGCAAACACGTCCGCCGACTATAGTTTCGGCTAACGTATATTCGTGTAGTGTAATGCACATATAAATAAAATATATATCTCAATATATCATATTTTCATTTATAAAAACGTCATCACTTTTCAACCACATATCCATTTGAATATAAACACATAATCACACATCTATCACATACCCAATCCACACATATACGTATTCCAGTTTGAAAACGTTTTAAAGTAAAACTCACCTCGATTGTTTATCAAAACTTCTTCCAAGCTTTTCTCGAGAAATCCAATCCTTCACCCAAAATTTACAGAATCTGGAACAATTAAAATACAAGTATTTCTTTTAAAGACTAAAATCTCTAAAATCCTGAATTCCTCGACTCAAGTCTCAATACACTACACCAAGTCGCAACCAACTACTGCGACACAGTACCAAGTCGCAATCAACTATTGCGACATCTCCCTCATGTCGCAACCAACTGTTGCGACTCCCCCCCTCAAGTCGCAACCAACTGTTGCAACATAGCACCAAGTCGCAACCCACTGTTGCGACTTCATGAGCAAGTCGCAACTCAAGGTTGCGACATTCATGAAGATCACAACCTTCAACCATGTCGCAACCCACTGTTGCGACATGCATGATTGTCTCAGTCAACTAAGTTCGTCCTAAACCCAGAAATCTCTAGTTTTAAGCCATGAACGTTTATGATATTTTGCAGATATGTTTAAGACCATAAATAACAACTATCCATAAACTTAGTTTTCCAAAAACATCCATATATCACCAAAACCTATTTCTAAACCTTCTTTGAAAACTAATAAACATAAACATAAAAGAAGGAGTTTATGTAGGATTGATACCTTATGTTTTCTTGATTTGAATCCTAAAACCCAGCTGAGAATCATCAACTTTCTTCTTCTTCTTCTTGGATTTCTCTCTCAAATCTCTCTTCTTGCCGTGAACCACATATATACACACACACTTTGTGATATTTGTTATGGAAATATCTAATCCCTTCTATCTCTTTTAATCTATCTATGGCGGTGGGTGGAGTAGGTTTCACCAACCTCACCAACCAAACCCCATACTTCCCTTAAATGACAACTTTAACCCTCCAATCTCTAAATAAAAATTAAAACTTACCCTTTAACTTCTAACTCCATAAAATAAATCCCAAACTTACTTTAAAACTATAATAATAAAATTAAATAAACCAATAATGTACCTGGTTATTACAGTAGGGTCTACACCTTCTAAGAAGAGAATCATCCTATTTTTCCATAGATTAAAATTATCTCTAGAGAATCTAGGGGGTTTTGCAAGAGAACCATTGTCAATATAGTTAGTGTTTGTGTTGGTAGCCATTTTTAGAAATAGCAGGGAAGATAAATCTTAGTATAGATCAGATCTTGTTTATGAGATTAAACAAATCTGCTCTGATACCACTTGTTGGTCCGGAAGGGTTATACAAGTTTGTAGAAGGGGGGGGGGGGGGGTTAAATACAAACACACTATTTTTTCTTTTCTAAATTGTTTATTGATAAATCAAGACAATTTACAACTTGTTGCGGAACAAGATTAAGGATTAACCTAATCTAAACAAGTTAAGAACACTAAGTTTATTGCACTAGAATAAGATAGAAAGGAGATAAGGAAATTACGAATAATAACCTAACACACAGATAGAAAGAAGAAGATGGCCCGAGCACACTTCATTTATGAAGTAGGGTTCTTCTTAAATACTGCATGCATTTAATGCATGGCAGTATTGCTTTACACGTGGCAGCAGCTGAGTGGTTGCATGTCATTGACCTTTGTAGACAACCTTAGTAGCCGCATGGTGCACAGTGTAGAATCAGAGTTTGTTGTACGATCACAGACAAAAGGGATGTCCGTTCTTACATTTCGTACGGAGACGTGCAAGGGAGGTAAGACAATAGTACTTTGTAAGGAGACTTCATGATCAGCTTTCGTTGAAACAGTTCTTTATCAGCGAATGATAAAGTTCAGCGATTGCTGAAGTCTTCTACTTGATACTTCACGTTGAGTGGACAAATCTTGGCTTCGCTAATATCCGCATCAGTTCATTAGTAGACTTGTCGCTGGTTCTTGAGCTTGATCTTCGACTTCAGCGTAGAACATATGTTGACGTGAAACTTGTCTTCAGGGATCATAAGTAAACAGCTAACTTATCAACGATCATCTCATAGACTGAACAGGCTCAGAGCTACTCGATGAACAGAGTTCGCTGACTATTTAACTTTAAAGAGCGAGAGTTACTATCAGTGGTACTGAAACAGTCTTAGTACTTATCAGCGATAGTGAAACTCCAATACATATTGTTTACTTATAATTTTCACTAAGTGTTAAGAGAGGGTCGTTATCAAATCACTGAGGGTTTGGATCAACAATCGGTTTGAGGATTTTTGTGACAGTTTGATTTTACTCGCGACGCTTATCATTTTATGAGTTTTCGATTGTCGTCCTTGATCTAACTTGGTTTGTTTTCTTGCAGGTTTCGTTCTCGTGTTTGATTTCGTTCGTTTCGATAATAATCAGATTTTAATTTTTGAAAACGAATTTCATTTTTTAAATTTGTTTTTCAGATTTAATTTTTTGATTTTTCTTCCGCAAGTTTTATTCTTCAAAGTAACACCGATTAACGATCAATTTTCCGGTAACAATGTCTGATTCGGACTCAGATCCAGAACTCACGAAAGTTAAAGAGTACATAAGAAAGGGAAAGGAAGGGATTTTTTACAAGCCTATAGCTTCTGCAAAGAAGAACGGCGAACTTATTGACAACTTGAGACGTGATAAAGTTTCTCTTAACCAAGATCTGCTGAACTTGAAGAGAAAAGAAAAGCTGTCGAAATTGAAAATCTTGAGTTAAAGAAAAGGATATCTGTTCTTGATATTTCCAAAAGCAAGTACATTAAAGAACTGAAGGAACAAAAATATCAAGTCTAGAAATATGCTGATAAGATTGCTAAATCTGAAGAAAAGGCAACAGTCTTAGAGGCTGAAAACACTGAGCTGAAAAGGAAGCTATCTGATGTATCATCACGAGGTGATATCAAGGAGACTGAGAAAGAGCAAGCAAGACTGTATGAAAAGAATATCAAGCAGAAAGATGATTTGATCAGCAAGTACGTCAAAGAAATGAAGGACCTAAAATCTCAAATCTGGAATAGTTCTGAGAAGCTTGCTGAAGAAGAAGAGAAAGGTAAACTCCTGAACTGTGAAAACCTTGAGCTTAAAAGTAACCTAACTACGTTTCAAAAGGTTTTTGAAAAGGAGAAAGAATGTTTTGCAAAAGAAAGACAATTGCTTATTCAAAAGCAATCTGGGTTTTCAACCAAATCTCTTGAAGAGAAGAAGAGTCTTGAACTTATGTGTCTAAAACTTTCAAAACAAATCTCCGACCGTTGATCCAAACCCTCAGTGATTTGATAATGACCCTCTCTTATATACTTAGTGAAAATTGTAAGTAAACAATATGTATCATAGTTTCACTATCGCTGATAAGTACTAAGATCTTACAGTACCGCTGATAGGAACTCTCGCTCTTTAAATTAAACATTCAGCGAACACTGTTCACCATTAATGCTCTGAGTCTGTTCAGTCATTATGATGATCGCTGATAAGTTAGTTGTTTACTTATGATCCCTGAAGACAAGTTTCACGTCAACAAAGGTTCTACGCTGAAGTCGAAGATCAAGCTCAAGAACCAGCGACAAGTCTCCTAATGAACTGATGTGGATCAGCGAAGACTCGGATTTGTCCACTCAACGTGAAGTATCAAGTACAAGACTTCAGCTATCGCTGAACTTTATCATTCGCTGAATAGATAATGATAATCCTCTGAATCAACGAAAGCTGATCATGAAGTCCTCCGTACAAAGTACTTTTGTTTTAACCACCCTTGCACGACTCCGTACGAAATGTCAGAAAAGAACCTCCGACTGTCTGAAATCGTACAACCACTCTGATACTACACTGTTTATCCATGTGGCTACTAAGGTTGTCAACAAAGGTCAATGACATGCAACCAACCAGCTGATGACACGTGTAAAGTGTATACTGACTTGCATTAAATGCATGCAGTATATAAAGAGATGAACCCACTTCATTTGAAGTAACTTGCTAACTCTGGACAAGTTCAATCTCTTATCTCAAGATTGGTTATTATTAGTAATTTCCTTATCTCTCTTAGTGCAAGAAACCTTAGTGTTCCAACTTGTTTAGATTTAGGTTTATCCTTAATCTTGTTTCCGCAACAAGCTGTAAATTGTTAATGATTTATCAATAAACAATTTAGAAAAGTAAAATCTGTGTGTTTGTATTCAACCCCCCCTTCTACAAACTTGTATAGGCCTTCGGGACCAACAAGTGGTATCAGAGCGGATTTGTTTAATCTCATAAACAAGATCTAATCTAAGATATTTCTCTTCCTTGCTATTATCTGAAAATGGCCACCAACACAAACACAAATTATATAGACAATGGTTCTCTTGCTAAACCCCCTAGATTTTCCAGAGATAACTTCAACTTATGGAAAAATAGGATGACACTCTTCTTAGAAGGTGTAGACCCTACTATGCCTTACTATCTCGAGAATGGTCCATTCATCCCTGTAAGAATTGATGCTGCTGTTCCAGCCGCTGAGAATAGACCTGCTATTCCAGAAAGGCTGGTCCCTAAGGAAATCTTTCAATGGACCGACGAAGATAAGAAGAAAGTGGCTATAGATACAAAAGCCAGATCCATACTATCCATGGCTCTTCCTGACGAAGTCTACCATTCCGTCATGAATCTGAAAACATCAAAAGCCATGTGGGACACAATATGTGTTCAGTATGAAGGAACGTCTGAAGTCCAGGACTCAAGAAAGATCAACCTGGTAAGACAATACGAAAGCTTCATTTCTGGTAAGAATGAATCTATCTCTGAAGTTCACCAACGTTTTAATTGTTTAATTATAGATCTGAAAACTGTTGGTAAGGAATATTCTAACTTTGAAGTTCTGACAAAGTTTCTAGAATGTTTACCTGAAAGCTGGGACAATTATTCTATGTGTCTCAAGCTGTCAAAGGATCTAAAATCAATGACCCTTTTAACCTTATATGGCACGTTGCTGAATCATGAGCAATCGAGCCATCTTAAGAAGAATCTTGTAAAAGATTCCAAAAGCACCCCTGTTGCTTTAATCTCAGAGGAATCTTCTACTCAGAGACCCTCGGTCACTATCACTGAGTTAGAAAGTAACTCTGAAAGGTCATCAGATTCTGATTCTTCAGATGATGATGAATCTTTGGCTCTCCTAACTAAAAAGTTCAGGAGATTTGCCAAAAAGAAAATGTTTAGAAAGAAAAAACCTCTTTCCATAACTGACAAGCCTAGATCATCAGCTTTTGTTGATAAGGCTACTGCTACTTGTTTTAACTGCGAAAAGACAGGACATTTCGCTAACGAGTGCAGGTCTAAGAAAGTTTCTAGACCCTCAGCTTTTACAAATAAATCCTTTGTTCCAAGGAATAAAGATGACCAATATTCAAAGCTGAAAGAAAAATATGCTAAGCTGAAAAGCTTTAAGAAGAAGAGTAAAGGACTGATGGCTAACTATGATTGGGCTGCTTCTGATGAAGAAGCATCATCATCTGACTCTGAAGATGATGAAGCAAATCTATGTCTTATGGCCAAGATTGAAGAAGAGGAAGAAAGTTCAGACATTCCCTCCACTTTAACCTCTGCTATTCAGGTATCACCTTCCTTCTTTACCAATATTGCAAATATTGATGAAGCTGATAGTCTCCGTAAGATCGATCTCTTGACTAGAAGTTTATACGAAGCCATGAACGACAAAACTGTGGTTGAAAACCAAAACCTTGATCTAGCTGAAAAGCTTAAAAACTGCCACCTTCAAATAGAAAAGCTTTCTAAAATGGAAGAAGATTTTAAAGATCAAGTATATTTAAATCAGCTAGTCAAAATCGAACGAGCAGAAGCTATCGCTGCTTTAAAAGCTGAAAAAGCTACTATTGAAGGATGGTGTAATTCCCCAACAAAGATCACTGAGATAATAAAGTCTCAGATTCCCCTAAGTGATAAACGTGGTCTGGGTTACAAATATGATACTCCAAAACCAACCACTGAGCGTTCAATGCTTAAATTTGGAACGTTCGTATCCTCAGTCGCTGATACTTCATCTTCTCAGTGCTCCTCGTCCAATACACCAATCCTTGAGGAAACTCCTACCTCCTCAAAAGGCAAGGAGAAAATGGTTTATTCAAAACCTACCTCTGTCTCTAAAGACAAAGGTAAAGGAATTGTTATTTACCAGAATCCTCAGAAGGGTACCTTAGTACCAAAGTTGAATGCTTCTAAAGGTTCAGTGGCTCATCCCTCTGGATCAAGGAAGCAGATCTCTGGATCTATTCAGCGATCTACTCCTAGACTCAGAGTGGATGTCCTTGGTAAGAAATCTGAAGAACTGAATGTTCGTCCCATTTCTAAAGCCAATAGTTTACTTGGTGCTGGCACTTCTATTTCGAAATCAAAAGCTCGGCATTCAAATGGTCCTAGAACTACTTTTAGTTATAGGAAATGTTATCACTGTGGACTTACCGATCATATTGCTAGTAAGTGCCCCACATCCACCAAAGCTGAAAAGATAGCTAAGATGAAGATTGCCCCCAAGGCAAAGAAGACCAACCCTGGTGCAAATCAGGTCAAGGTGAATCCTACCACTGAGGTTAAGAAATTAACCAAAGTGAAGAAAGACAAAGTTGAATCTTCAAATGCTGCGAAGACTGCTGAATCTTCCATTCCAACTACTTCCACTGACAAATGTGTATACATGGTTAAGTGGGTATCCAAGAATAACTAATCTTCCTTTGTATTGCAGGTTAAGAAGGGTATCTGGTATCTCGATAGCGGATGCTCTAGACACATGACTGGAAAGAAAAGCCTGCTCGCTGAATACAAGGAAGAGAAGGGTCCCTCTGTGACTTTCGGTGGAAATGGAAAAGGACATACCCGAGGGTATGGTGTACTTTCAAATGGTACAACCTCCTTCAGAAGAGTCGCATATGTTGAAGGGTTGAAGCATAATCTTCTAAGCATCAGTCAGCTTTGCGACATGGATAACAAAGTAATCTTTACTAAAGAATCTTGCTTTGTCGCTGACAAAAAGGAGAAGATAGCTCTCAGCGGTTATCGTTTGGAAAATTTTTATGTAATAAACATGGACTCAACAACCACTGAGAACTCCTGTTTCTTCTCAAAGGCCTCATCTGATGTCAACTGGCTATGGCATAAGAGGCTATCTCATCTAAATTTCAAGACACTGAACCCGCTTTCTTCAAAAGAGTTAGTCACTGGTCTACCTCAGCATTCATACGCCAAAGAGTCTTTATGTTCAGCGTGTGAAAAAGGGAAGCAGACCAAAGCAAGCTTTAAATCAAAGCAAGTTTCATCAGTGTCATCTCCTCTATAACTACTCCATATGGATTTGTTTGGCCCTGTTAACAAACAATCCATCGCTGGAAAGAAATATACGCTGGTCATAGTTGATGAATTCTCTCGCTTCACTTGGGTAATGTTTCTCCGTTCTAAGAGTGACACCCCTGAAGAACTCATCACCTTTGTTCGGAAGATGGAAACCCTGAACAATCTGACCGTTCGCTCAATAAGGAGTGATCATGGGACTGAATTCAAAAACAGTTCTCTTGATTCCTTCCTTGAGAGTAAGGGTATTTCTCACAACTTCTCTTCAGTGAGAACACCGCAACAAAATGGAGTCGCTGAAAGAAGAAATAGAAAAATTATTGAAGCTGCACGTTCAATGCTCAGCGATTCTCACCTGCCTACTCAGTTTTGGGCAGAAGCTGTCAACACTGCTTGTTTTACGCAAAACAGGTCGCTGATAGTTAAAAGATTAAAAAAGACAGCCTATGAACTCTTTCATGGGAGAAAGCCTTCAATCAGCTTTCTTCACATCTTTGGATGTCAGTGTTTCATACTGAACAACAGAGATGCTCTTGGAAAGTTTGATCCTAAGGCTGATGATGGAATCTTTCTTGGATACTCCTCAGTTTCCAAAGCCTTCAGAGTCTTCAATCGTAGAAGACAAACTGTAGAAGAAACTATTCACGTCACGTTTGACGAATCCCGTTCAGCGAACTCTAAACCGTCCGCTGATACTGAAGAACTGAATCAATGGATGTTTTCTCATCTTGGTGATTCAGAAGATATTCCCACTCCTCATGCTCATCCAGTAGAAGATGATAGTCCTCCTATCATTCCAAACATGCAGAATAGTGAAGCTAAAACATCATGGGTCTCAGCTATTCCTATAAACACTATACCTACCGCTGAACCAAATGCCTCAGACATTCCATCTATCTCTCAGCAATCAGTAAATGAAATGACAAATGCAAGTATTCCTCTCTTAGCTGAAACTCCAGAAGTAGCTGAAGCCTCATATTCAGCTCCTCCAATTCAAGATGAGTCAGCGACTTATGCTCCGACTCAGCGATGGACCGTAAATCATCCAATTGATCAAATTCTTGGTGATCCAAACGCTGGTGTTCAGACTCGTCGAAGTGCAGGTAATATTTGTTTATTTGTTAACTTTATTTCTCTAACTGAACCAAAGAAAATAGATGATGCCCTCAAAGATCCAAACTGGGTCAGCGCAATGCAAGAAGAGCTGACTGAATTCGAAAGAAACAAAGTTTGGAAACTTGTTCGGAGACCAACTGATAAAACAGTAATAGGCACTAAATGGGTCTATCGAAACAAGTTGGACGAACATGGTACTGTAACCCGCAACAAAGCTCGTCTTGTTGCTCAGGGATACAGACAAGAGGAAGGTATAGAGTATGACGAAACATTTGCTCCAGTAGCAAGACTTGAATCTATTCGTCTATTCTTAGCATATGCTGTACACAAAAACTTCAAAGTACATCAGATGGATGTTAAGTCAGCGTTTCTGAATGGAAAGCTGAATGAAGAAGTGTATGTGGAACAACCTCCAGGATTCTCAGATTCTAAGCGTCCAGGTTATGTTTATAAACTGGATAAGGCACTTTATGGGTTGAAGCAAGCTCCTCGTGCATGGTATGACACTCTTTCTACTTATCTCCATATTGAAAAATTTGAGCGAGGTAAGATTGACAAAACTCTATTTTTTAGAAAAGTGAAAGGTCATATTATTCTAGTTCAAATATATGTTGATGACATTATATTTGGTTCTACTAACCCTGAGCTTTGTACTCGTTTCGCTGATAGAATGAAAGATGAGTATAAAATGAGCATGATGGGTGAACTAACATATTTCCTTGGTCTTCAGATTAAGCAAACTGAAAAAGGAACTTTTATTAATCAGGGAAAGTATGTTAAAGATATGCTGAAGAAATTTGATTTAACTCATAGTTCAGCTATGAAAACCCCTATGGCACCACCGCTGACACTTGACAAGGATTCAAAGGGAATACCTGTTAATGTCACGCTGTACCGTGGAATGATCGGCTCTCTCTTGTATCCTACAGCTAGCCGACCCGATATTATGTATGCAACATGTTTGTGTGCACGATATCAAGCTGAACCTATGCTATCTCATATGAAAGCTATAAAGCGAATCTTTCGATACCTTAAGGGTACATCGAACCTATGTCTTTGGTATCCCAAAGATTCAGGATTCGATCTAACCGCCTATTCAGATAGTGATTTTGTAGGTTGCAAATTGGATAGGAAAAGCACCACAGGAGGATGTCAGCTCCTGGGTAGAAAGCTGGTAAGTTGGACAAGTAAAAAGCAAAATTCAGTATCCACTTCCACAGCTGAAGCTGAATATGTAGCTGCTGGAAGCTGTTGTTCTCAAGTCTTGTGGATGAGAAATCAGCTACTAGACTATGATCTTCAGCTCTCCAAAATTCCAATCTATTGCGACAGCACAAGTGCCATCGCTATAGCAAAAAATCCAGTACTACATTCAAAGACCAAACATATAGAAATCAGATATCATTTATCAGAGATCATGTGATGAATGGTGATATAGAACTTCATTTTATCCCAACTGATTATCAGTTAGCTGATTTATTTACCAAACCTATTGATGAGAGAAGATTCAAATTTCTCATCAGCGAGCTAGGAATGCTGAACTTTGAAGGGTAAAATCCTCAACGGTTCACATTGATCAGCGAAAGGATAAAATCAACTCGTATAACCTATTCAAACATCTTCTCTCTGAATAAAACTTGGTTAAGCTGATATCAAGGTATGTTTTCTCTCTCTGACAATCGCATGAAAATGCAAGATTTCAAAACAGAATGCATCGCTGAATATCTCTTCCTTAACAACGATATTTTGAAAATTCTTAAAACCATCACTGATATTTTCATTCAGTGCTTCATGTTTATTAAAGAGTCCCTGGGCTTTCAAAACCTCAGAAACATCCTAAAAGAATATGAAAGGACAGTTGTGACGTCATTGCAACGGATAAACCCCGGCACGTTTCTCTTTCTGACACACGTTTGCACGTCTCGTTCAAACCTCCAATCAAATGCAAACACGTGTCCGTGTCATGATGAAAATCTTTTCCCGCTCAAGATTTTCTCTCTCTAATCTCTCTATATAAACAAACGCGTGGTTTATATCTTCCTTTACGCGAACAATCTTCCTCCGCAAGAAATAATTCACTATTGCATTTGTGATTTCTAAAACTTCAAGAACTTTTGATCATCTTCTTCATCAAACTTCAAGGTTAATATGTTCTTATTTATTACCGAATACGTATAACTTGTTTCCGATCTTTTCCTTGTTTTAACAAGATCAAACAAAAGAACTTCTTAAAAATGAAATCATTTTTTTTCATGGTTTTATGAACACAACCATTTCATGGTTGTTCTTCAAGTTTAAATGCAAAAATCTTAAACTTGTTCTTCATACGTTTCCAGAATCTAATTCTTCATCGAAAACTGGATAACAAGAATAAATGGGTTTTACATTTCGTTTCTTAAAATCAAGAAAAACCCTAATCTTCATTAAGACATTTGTGTCTGAATGAAATGGATAAAATTTGAACCATCTTAATGGAAAATCTTTCCACATTAAGATTATTCTTATTTGTTAACATCTTTGGTTGAACTGATTATACAGAGAAATGGCATCGTCTGACATTCCTACTACCGCTGAGAACATCTCCGCTGATTCCGAGGAAGTAGGAATTATCAAGGCTCCTCAGGTTAAGTTCACTCTGGAACAACTAGATTGGACCAAAATGAACAACCTTTCTACGCTTCTCGAGTTTCCTCCTCGAAAGCAAGTCACACATCTGAAAGATGCTGTGAATTTCCTAAAGAATTGCTGCATTTCAACAGCCCTGACCATCTCACCTCCTGCAAGTCAGCTACTACTATCCCAGTTCTGGTACTCTGCCAGACACTCTCAGTTACCATCCGCCAAAGATCCCTCCAAAACAATTGATTGTATCCTCAGCGATACTGAGTATGGCACGATAAAGATCACACCTGCCATCATTCGCAAAGCTCTGAACTTTCCCATCGCTATAAAATAAAAGCCTTTTGTTCCTTTCCCTGACCATAAGAAACTCGCTGACAAAGAAGCTCTTATTGCATTTTTCGATGCAATGGGCTATGTATGGGAAATTGGCAGAAACAAGAAGCCCGAGAAGAAGCTGACCCTACTAAAAAAGTCGAAAATGCCCAGCGAGATGAACTTCATCTTCGCTCACTTAATCAGCTGCATGACTGCCAAGACCGGCTCCTCTGACCAAGCCGCTCAACCTCAGCAAGCAATGGGATACGCTCTGCTGAAAGGTCTACACATTGACTGGGCATCTCTTATCTATGATGACTTGGTACAAAGAGTAGACTCTGCCACTGACAGACCTCCATGGGTTCCTTACCCCCGATTCATCAGCGCCATCTTCCAATATGGCCTGAAGGACAGCTACCCGCAAGAGGGCGACCTGAAACTCTCTCAGATTGGCCCTAAGGTACTTGACTTCAAACCAGTTGAAAATGAGGTACGTCTTTTTACCCTTTTAACTCTTCTCAACCCTTCTTCTTCTACTTCTGTGGCTCCTTCAGCGACAATACCCATCGTTGATACCCTAGCCACAAAATCCTCTCCTTCTAAGAAAAGGAAACAATCATCTACCCCACTTGGTTCTAAAAGGATCAAGAAAACAAAGGAGCAACCCCAGCAATTTCATGCTGAAGACTCCTCAGCTCTTTCTGCAGAGCTGAAGGAACGTTCAGTGGTACGCTCTGCCACACCTGAACAACCCATCCATTCCATCCCAACTTCAGCGTCTCTAAACGCTGAGGTTACAAACTTGGAACCTACCCAACCTCCTTCAGTCTCTCAAAAGACTGATGAAGTGATTTTCAGCGAATCCAACGCTGAAATCAGAACCCAACCTCCATTCTTATCCTTCGCTCCTCCCTCCACTCATTTGGACTCTACTCCAATTATCACTAAAGCACCTGTCATTCCTCCAGAAGTTAAAGAAAATACTCTTCAAGGAGTGATGGGCACAGGACCTGCAGAGATGACCATACGTCAACGCACTTTAGCTGACGATATGGAACTTTATTCAGGAACCCGAGATTTTGATGAATTCACCAATCCTCCTGCAGGTACACACCAACCCATATACACTGTCAGTAAACCCCAAACTTCTGAGCTTTCCTCTGTTCACAAGTTCTTATATGTTACAAGTCCTAATTTGGAAGACATCAACGCCTCTCTGAAGTCCGTGGAGACAAAGCTGACAGGTCTCACCACTACTCTTTCAAATAACTCTACAGCTGTAACAAACGCTGGAGAGAATCTTACAAAGCTGACAACAGTGGTGGAGAAGAAGGCATCCACAGATGAGATGAAGCAGGTTGATAAAACTCTCAGCGACTTCGCCAAGGTGCTCGCTGACATCTACACAGACTACACCTCTCTCAAAAATTCAGTTTCATCCATGTCCAGCGAGGTCACAACGCTGAAAACATCGGTTGGACAACTAGAGGGAGATATGTCTACTGTAAAGACTGACTTAGGCTCTGTAAAGACCGATGTTGGTTCGATGAAAACGATGATCGAACAGCTGCTACACAAAGCGAATACTCCTGCCCCTGCCCCTGCCCCTGTCCCTACATCTGACAATTTCACAGCGGCGGATCGCACTGAGCTGGAGAAGATCAATCCTGCTATTTCTGGCCTTCCAGACAGAATAGCAAAGATTGAAGGTTGTATAGGTATATCTGACCAAGAAGACAGAGAACCTGCCAAAGCTGCCGAGTCAACCCATTCCTCCCCCACTCATCATGAGAAAGAGGGGGAGAAGAGCGCTGAAGAGCTCTCCAAGAGCGCTGAAGACCTTTCCCATGATGAATCTATCAGGGGAGAGAAGAAGGATGCTGAAGAAACCACTGCTGGACCTCAGGGAGATGAAAACCCTGAGGAAACCGAGAAGCTCGCCTCTGTATCTGAAGGGGAGCAACTCGAAGAAGAAGCTGATAAAACCGAATCCGAAGCAGAAGATGATGAAGCCGTCGACATCCCTGATGATGAACCATCCTCTTCTCCAAAGAATGATGATGATGATGACGAAGATGACAATGATTTCTTTATCGTCAAACCTGCTCCGAGGATCAAAATTCTTAAGGGAATCTCGATAAATGAACCTTCAGGGGAGCGGACAAAGACAAAGCCCTCAGCCTCTGGAGCTGAGAAAGGCAAAGGCAAAAGCGTCGCTGAAGATGACAATCTGACGATCTTTCTTGAAAAGCCGGTTTGTCAGGTACACTAAACATCTCTCACTCCATCCCTCCTCTATCATACACTATCAGTTCTACTACCCAAGCCAATACACTTGAACAAATTTTCTCTCTCTGATTCTACCCAAGTTCTTACTTGTAAGATCGCTGTGTTTCAGGTAGTCCTCTCCCCTGTTTGAGGATATCGCTGAAGGTTCCACAACTGCGACTTCACCAATAATACCAGCTGGTGCTGAAGAAATAATCCCAGTCTTAGATTTAATCTCTGAGACTGATGAACCTGAAAAACAGCTACTCTCGCACAGACGCAGACCTTCCTTAGCTCCTCAAAAGCTAAGTGAAGAGGATCAGAAAAGAAGAGAAGAGATAATAAAGCAATTCGAGGATCAACGAATCTTTCTGAGGCGTGATCAACTTCCTTCAGTTCCTCCAAAGTTCAGAATTTTCCAAAAGGAATACAAGGATCACCTCAGAGCTGAAAGATTAATCGCTGAAAGAAAGGAAGCTGAAGAAAAGGACAGAGAATACGCCATCCAGCTTTCTAAACGATCAGTAAAAGACCCCAAGCTGAAAAGAATTCCTATTGAAGTTCAACGTCAGCTCTGGGAAGACGCCAAGAAGATAACTGAAGAAAAGAGAACTGTGTCTCAGTCCACTTTAGCCTGGTGCAAAGAAAAGGTCAACTACAGACTCTCTCCTGCCAAAATAAACAAGGTATTCATCTCTGGAAGAACAACCCTCGTTTCAATCGCTGAAGTCGAGATATTCAGAAAAGATAAGAAGTACGAAAAATTCTATGCTGAAGCCATAACGAAGTACGATCTCTCTGAATGGTTGGAGATCAGGTTAGCCATCCAGAAGTCTCAGTCGAAGTACAAGGAACATGTTGAAAAGCTGATCAACAAACAAATCGACTTAGTCTACTCCTGTGTGGATATTCCTCCTCCTCCTCCTCTCGAAAGTCAGAAAAGAAAGGCCTCAGAAAAGAAGAAGAAATCTAAATCTTCAATTGATGGCCCTGTCATACGAAATGAAACAAGTATTGGTTTTTCACGTGCTGAAGTCCTTGGTCCTGATCCTGATCTTTCCATGCTTGTTGAATCCAGATCCGTGCAACAGTTTATGAAATCGAAATAACAAGCAAATAAGAACAATGATTTCAACTGGTCATCCCTGTATTAAGCTTTCAATCAGAGAGTTTACAATAAGAGTAGGAAAGCTAATTAGATGATTAACCTTTTTCTTAGGCTAATACAACATTATATAATACGGGCCCGTGGCTAACAAGCCCACGGCCCGTTCACTATGGACTAAGATTAAACAAATACAATTTGACCCTTGAACTTTAAATCAACAATAAAACCTGCCCTAACAATCTCCCCCTTTGATTTGAAGTTCAAATTCGCGCTCTATCTCTTGCCAGTTGTAGACATAACGTTTGCGAAGAGCGAAATGAACCTCGAAGAATCTGATGGCGCGGCGGTAGTCGAGACGTTCTTCAACCATATACAAAGCAGTCTGAGCAGTTCTTTCATTCAGATTGGGTACATAGGATACCTTTGGATTTTCGGATTCGTGCTTGATGATCTTCCGAAGAGCGTCTTGAACCTTGAGCAGTGTGTCGTCGCAAAATCGATCTACCTGACTGAACCTCATAAACTTCTTTTCTTTCTGAGCGTTGAGGAAGACGATCCCAAATTCCGGTTGAAGCAGCATTACATTCTCGGGATACATCGACAGTTCAGGAGCTTTCAGATTCGGTTTGAGCAGATTTACCTTCTTCGCTCGGTTCTCGATTGCCATTTGAAAGTCCGTAAGATAAGAGATCATAATAGAACGGACGAGGAATCGACAAACCGCTTCGAGCACCTTTGTTACAGCAAGCGGTCGGATGGTTCTGGTGCGAAGGTCTCTCAGAATAGCCAGGAGGTCGAACGGATGGAGATGCTTGAAGTCAGCTTCAGAAAAAATCCATTCTTTTCCGTCTTCACGTCGAACAGTGAATACGGGAAAGACGATCTTCATAATTTTGTTTGACTGAATCTTTAGCACCTCTGAAATTTTATGCTTAGTTCGTACCTGGTCTCTCGGGAGACACCGCTTCATGGCTTCTACGTATCGGAGTTGGCGTGCTGGATCAGGACTGTAGATGCCAAGACAGAAGGTCGGCTCGATCGGGCGAATTCGGTGAACAAACAGCTTCTTCAGAGATTCCTCCAGATGAGGAATGAGGACCTTGATCTTCTCCCAGCGGTTTTGTTGCTGAGGAGGGGGAGGAAGATCAGGAGCTGTCGTTTGTAGAGGAGATGTCGGGTTTTCTGCATTTGAGCTTTCGGGTTGATCTGTAGTCATATTGGGTTGAGTCGAGTGAACGGGAGGCGTACCATAGAAATTCTGAAGCAGAAACTGGTCGTAATCAACGTTGTCGTCTTCATCAGTGGGAAACACCAAGTTTACCTCGAAGTTTACGGCTCTGGCAGCTTTTTCGTACCATGCGTCTTCGGTTTCCGGGTTTGTTTCACATGCAAGATCAATCATGGTGAGCGTCGGCATGTTTGATGGTTCTTGTGCGACCAATTCCTGTGTTGTCCCCTCGGGCTTTTCAACCGTTGGGGCTTCGTCATCTGAGATATCCATGTCGATGACCATCTGAGCTAATGGCAACTCGGCTTCGGGTGTTTCTGTTGAAATTGCCGCAGTTGGGGGTTCCTGTTGAACCACAGATGTCGTCGCAGGCTGGATCAGGGAGGCGGTCTTAGTTAGACGTTGACGCTTCTCCCCCTCACGGTGATCAGGATCCTCCTGGTCATCGTGTTTGCGTTTAAGACCGCCGGCTTGACTCTTACAAGTGTCTTCGAGTGAGCGGACCCTCTCAGACAGCGTGGCAAGAACTTTGTTGTAGTCGTTGAGGGTCGAGTCAATGGCGTCAAGGCGTGAGGTGATGGACGGAGATGGAGCAGTGACCTGGGATCGAAGAACTGAGATCAGGTCTGCTTCGGTTGAGGCGGTTGTATCGGATTCCTGGAGCAGTTGGGCCAGAAGCATTGTCTTTAAGGTATCCACCGAATAGATAGGTTGAGAAAATGTCGGTGGATGTGGTGGTGCGGTTTTGGCTTCAACGAACTTTGCTTTGCCTTTGATGGCTTTGGCGATCTCGTCGGAGACATGCTGTTCCAGTGCCTCGCGGATAGCCTTGAGGGTGTTGTCCAGGGACCCTTGCGACACAAAGTCGGGGTGAATAACTCCGGGACCACTTAGGTTACCCGTTGAGGCGTCTACCACGGGAGTAGAGCCACCTACGTTCACAGTTGGCATGATGTTAGCTGTGGTAGGATTTCCCGCCGATCCTTGTGTTTCACCAAGAGGTGAAGACACTACGGTGGTTCCGGTCGAGTCACGAAGAGTCTCGACTTGGTGTTGCTCAGCTTCGAGTGTCCTAGCCAAAGAATGTTCAATATCAAAAGGCTCTAGACTCGATGGTGCACGAAATGAAGGCGAGACCGGGGGCTGCTGGTCTCTTATTTCAACACCAGCACTCTCCGAATGAGAGGCCGGTGGAAGTTGTGCTTTTTCCCCGTGTAATATTGAAACATCCGTCTGTCGTGAGACGGATGAGTGGATGAGGGGGTCGTGCAAATGCTCCGCTGGGTCCATGGAGTCTTCTTCAATACCCCGTCCCAACAAATGAGACGGGATAGGAGATGTGGCTACCCGGATATCGCATGGCTGGTTTCGCTCAGGAGCCTCGTTATCTTTACGGCCCAATCTTTCTTGGTTCGCTTTCGACCTTAACTCCCTCATTCTCACATGTCCTATGTCCCGGGGAAGGTCCCTCCGGCTCTGGCTGGACCATGGGATTCCCTAACTCTCGTCTATATGCATAGCACCGATATTATCTTGCTCCCCCTCAAAACATACATGGGGATTGACTTGCTCCCCCTCGGAGTGAGAGTGATATCAACACAAGAAAAAAATATTTAGACTTTGTAAGAAAACAGTGTGATTCTTCCCCTCTGATTGAGGTTGTGGATCCGCCGTGGAATATCTGTAAAAAGACCCAAGGTTAGAAACTGAGGCGGATAAACAAGTTCTGGTGCGTACCTTTGCATTAAGTGGCTCAATCTGATACAGATTGAGGACAGGTAGTGATGAAACAGGTACAGGACTGAAAATAGTAGGGGCGTCCGGACATAATAATGAAATTGCAAGACATTCCGGACAACACAGGTATCCGGACAAAATATGTCCGGACAAAAGAGCATACCGGAGATGATGAAAGTTTCCGGATAAAATAAACAATCCGGACAAAAGAGAATCCGGATGACATTTAGGAGAGACCAAGAGTCCGGATATGGTACCCGGGTTCCCTTCCAATCCGGATAAGGACCCAGTCCGGAAACCTGTCCGGATACTTCTGGATTTTCAAGAATTTCCCTGATTCTTGACATTTTGCAAAAATAAAGCTATATGGATTTCAGAAAGAACCTTCTCTCGCTCCCCCTCCAACGGATCATGGGGAAGAATTTGCTCCCCCTCGGATAGTGCAATGGAGAGTCCAACACACATAAAAACTTTTAGGCATTGAAAGAAAAACACTGTGTCGCTCCCCTTCAACTGATGAACATCCAGTTGGATGCTTCCCCTCAGAATGTGCGCGTAGTGTGAAATGCACACGGGAGTATCCACACACACAAAAGCTTTTTAACATATTTAAGGAAAAAAATGTGTGTGACGCTCCCCCTCAACAATAGAGTAACATACCTGATAGAGGATCATGCTCCCCCTAAATACATGAGCAGTTGTGAAGGCACAGGTATAGACAAACCTCACGTCTTCGTAATATTGTTCCTTGTAGATCGTGAGCAGCTCCCTCCTTTCGGTCATGTGTGTGGAGCATCCAGAGTCTGAAAATCACACATGACCGTCCTGCAAAACAAATTTAGCGGACTTTGGGTACCCAGATCTGCCTGGGTCCCGGAGGGTTAGGTTTTACACCTTTCGGAGGAACCTGTTTTGAAGCAGGTTGCCACTTGGGTGTTGGTTTTGCCTCAGTAGGAGGAACCTGTTTGGAATTAGGTTTCCTCACTTCCTTTGGTTTCACCTCTGATTGGGGACCCCGTTTGGATTTGGACTTCTTTTTGTTCTTACGGGGTCTGTGTTTGGGTGTATGATTATACATTTGATATGACCCAAACCAATCATTATTGTTAATGTCATCAAAGTCATTCCAACCACAACTAGAACAACACAAACGATCGTGTGATAATTGAATCAATTGCTGAATGGAATAAATTTTCATCGGAAAATTAACATCTCTATTAACAAAATTATTCCTCTAATTCCAGGCACAATCGTTTTTGTTCATCCTAGGATGAAAGACGGTATTGAACGACTTTGATGCATCATCCTTGACAGATTCCTTGGCTGGCCACTTTGGTTTGTCTGGTTTAGCGTGACCGGTTTTATCAGAACCAACAGGGACAGTGCGGTCAGTGACTTTCGAAGGAGTAGGATTTTTGTTGGGCAATCGCACAGTCTTTTGCCTCGGCTGTGATTGGGTTTTAGAAACAGGTTTAGGTTGAGAAATCTTAATCACAGCCGGGGTCTTCGTGTTTGAACATGCACCCTTTAAAAAATTGACCGGCCGATTGACTACTGGTGACAGAAAATCAGTATGACTCGGAAGAGGTTTGTCGAAGGGGAACGACTCATACTCTTCCTCAGAATTGCCTTTGGAGTTCATGTATTTAGAAAAATCGACATTCGGAATTACAGGACTGGATCGGTCGAGGAAGGCGAGGAACACTTTGTGCTTTCTGTAGTGTGCTTTGAGGAATTTGGTGCGAAAGCGTTTGAAAAATCAGAGTTTAAATTCCTTGTAACACATTCATCTTGAGAAACTTGACTTTCTTGAGACGAGATATTTCCTATGAAAGCTTTACACGATGATGTGTCAGAGAAGTTGAAAGAGAGATCAGGGGAATTCTGCTTTTGAGCTTGGAGAAGGTTAATCTGTTCTTGGAGTTGAACACTTCTCTGGTGCTCTTTCATTGTTTCTCTTGTCATTTCAGACAATTTGGATGAGAGCGTATTGATTTCCCACTGAAATTTTTCCTTTTCCTCACTTGACATACCATCGGTTTTCTCAGATTTCAGTTTCTCAAGATCCTTAATTAACTCATTCTTCTCATTTTGAAAAACCAACCTTTCCTTTTCAAATGACTCCTCCAACTCGACTATCTTTGCTTCCAAGATGAGAGATGGAACATAGAGTTTAAACTCTTCCGTCTCGGTCTTGGTTACTGGTGCTACATTCTCATCCATCTTGGAGGAATCCTTGGGTGTAGCAACCTTGTAGGGGTCGAAGTAGTCATTCGAGAGGTACTTCTTTGGATTTTTCTGATAAGAATAATTTAAAGGCTCATAACAAAATGGAAGTTGTATTCCTCGTTTGTGTGTGCGCTTATATTCCTCGGTTTCCTCTTCCTTTTCAGGTTCAAGAGGACCAGTCCATTGGATTGCATATTCCGGATACTTTTTATCTAACCCAAAGCAAGCAAAATCATACAAAGTTGGTGTAAACCATCTTCCCTTTTTCAAATAATGTGGGTTATCATATCCGATTCCCCATTCTTTGTTGATATAGGTGAACTCTTTGGGTTTATTCAGAAAGATAGTTTGATCAGTTTGACCCCTTTTGTGGAGTTTGGTTTCAAGATCAAGAATTTTCGCAACAAACTCTTTGTGCTGAATTTGAAGAGCAGAGCATTGATAAACAATTTCTGCTTTTTTCATTCAAGCACTGATCAAACTGTGACTGATGTTCAGATAATTTGGCCCGTAGGTCTTTAGGTGCTATAGAAAGTGTTTTGCATTTCTCCTTTAAAATAGCATTTTCAGACTTATATTTTTCAGTTATTTTCTTTTGAACATCTAGCTTTTCGGTTAGAGACCTAATCTCAAGCAGTTATTCTTTAGAAGTGGCGTTAAAGGTACCTACCCGTTCAGCAAGAGGTTTCACTCGGTCATAAAGTTCTGAAAAGATAGGTTCACATACCTGACACGACCTTTTCATGTCTTCTTCAGCAGGAAACATCTTCAGTTGCACTGGAGTGATCGTCAGACGTGTAGATTGATTCAAAGTGTAAACCTAACGCAAGGCACTAAGAGTGGAATCCTAACGCAGGTTCTCTGACTGGTTAGACGCTAACTTAGCTTACTGGAAAGAAATCCAACTAAGTGATCTGATCTGGAAGTGTCCGAACCAGAATTATGAGAAACAGTTCAAAATTGCAGAGTTGTCCGGATAAGTAAGAGAGTCCGGATAACTTGAGTTTTCCGGATAACCAAGGTTACCGGATGTAATAGAGTCCAAAAAGATGAGATTTCCGGGTACTTTGAAGTTTCCGGAAACTATGATGTGTCCGGATACTACGAAGATTCAGGGTAAATCGAGGATTTCCGGATAAAATGAATTCCGGATACTTTGAGTTATCCGGACCAAAATTACCCGGAAAGTTGAGATTAAAGAGAACTTACCCGGATGATTGACTTACTCGGATGATTGACTTGTCCGGAATAATCGAACTAGTCCGGATCGAACCACAAATGTCCGGACACCTTGATCTGTCCGGAAACCGAGGCTGTTTTATCCGGACACCGCGGCTGTTTTGCTAAAATCGATCGAAAACTCAACTAGGGTTACTCTAATGTGTTCCTGAAAGGTTAGAAACAATACCAAGCACAAAACAACACTAATCCAATCGATTTTGGAGCAACAAGAACACGTTTTGATGAAAAAACTTCGATTTTTGATTAAGAACACTATCAAAAACTTTTGAACTTGTTTTGCTAAATTGACCAACCAAACGAACGAATTAGGTTATGAAAATTTGCAGAAACACTTATAATGATAATGCTAACACAACCCAATAAGCAAAAACAACCAATTTCGACTGAATCAAAAAGTCAAGAATTCAAGAATAGTCAGACGAGTAAAAGTCAAACTAACCAGAAATCCAAGAATGATACTTTGAATCGAATCCGTCTGTCTGCTCTGATACCACTTGTTGAATCCAGATCCGTGCAACAGTTTATGAAATCGAAATAATAAGCAAATAAGAACAATGATTTCAACTGGTCATCCCTGTATTAAGCTTTCAATCAGAGAGTTTACAATAAGAGTAGGAAAGCTAATTAGATGATTAACCTTTTTCTTAGGCTAATACAACATTATATAGTACGGGCCCGTGGCTAACAAGCCCACGACCCGTTCACTATGGACTAAGATTAAACAAATACAATTTGACCCTTGAACTTTAAATCAACAATAAAACCTGCCCTAACAATGCTTGACACATCTCTTCGTCCTGGTGAGACTTTCATCCCTGGCAAAGTCATCAGCGAACCCTACGGGATATTTTTCCATGACTACGATGGTGGAAAGCATTTTCAACGCATCTCTGAACTTCACATCACTCCCATCGAACAGCTGAGAGATCTCATCTACTGGTGTGACTTCAAGAATGACCCTCAGGCACGGCATCTGAAACCCTTGAGTTTTGAAGAAGCGCTGATCAAAAGAAAACAAGGTGTAACCGTTCCTGACTGGATGATTCCCACCACATCAATGACCCTTGATGAAATTCTCATTAAGGAAGAACCCTTTACAAACTGATATGATCGCCTATTTCTCTATTGTATCAGTTATTCTTTTGTACTTGTAATTTATTTCGCTTGTACTTAAAATCTTTCCATTTCTCTTTGTAACCTGATTCAAAGTTTTAAAGAAAGATTTCAGCGAATGTACTTTACTCCATCAGTACTGAAAAGATCCCAGAAAACAGTAAAAGGGACAAATATTTTATGAGTTCTTTTCATTAAATAGCAATTTTCTTTGTTGCTATGTCATAATCAAATAGGGGGAGATTGTTGATCCAAACCCTCAGTGATTTGATAATGACCCTCTCTTATATACTTAGTGAAAATTGTAAGTAAACAATATGTATTAGAGTTTCACTATCACTGATAAGTACTAAGATCTTACAGTACCGCTGATAGGAACTCTCGCTCTTTAAATTAAACATTCAGCGAACACTGTTCACCATTAATGCTCTGAGTCTGTTCAGTCATTATGATGATCGCTGATAAGTTAGTTGTTTACTTATGATCCCTGAAGACAAGTTTCACGTCAACAAAGGTTCTACGCTGAAGTCGAAGATCAAGCTCAAGAACCAGCGACAAGTCTCCTAATGAACTGATGCGGATCAGTGAAGACTCAGATTTGTCCACTCAACGTGAAGTATCAAGTACAAGACTTCAGCTATCGCTGAACTTTATCATTCGCTGAATAGATAATGATAATGCTCTGAATCAACGAAAGCTGATCATGAAGTCCTCCGTACAAAGTACTTTTGTTTTAACCACCCTTGCACGCCTCCGTACGAAATGTCAGAAAAGAACCTCCGACTGTCTGAAATCGTACAACCACTCTGATACTACACGTTTATCCATGCGGCTACTAAGGTTGTCAACAAAGGTCAATGACATGCAACCAACCAGCTGATGACATGTGTAAAGTGTATACTGACTTGCATTAAATGCATGCAGTATATAAAGAGATGGACCCACTTCATTTGAAGTAACTTGCTAACTCTGGACAAGTTCAATCTCTTATCTCAAGATAGGTTATTATTAGTAATTTCCTTATCTCTCTTAGTGCAAGAAACCTTAGTGTTCCAACTTGTTTAGATTTAGGTTTATCCTTAATCTTGTTTCCGCAACAAGCTGTAAATTGTTAATGATTTATCAATAAACAATTTAGAAAAGTAAAATCTGTGTGTTTGTATTCAACCCCCCCCCCCTTCTACAAACTTGAATAGGCCTTTGGGACCAACACCGACTTTGAAAAAGTTTTAATTTTAGAAAGAGAGAAGTTTGAAACTGAACGCAAATCTTTTTCTAAAAAGAATGGAGAACTTTCTTTGAAAATAACCGATCTGGAGAAAGAATTAGACATTCTAAGCAAAGAGACTGAGAAAAAGAAAGTTGAAGGTTTTAGAACAAAAAGTTTAAAAGATGATTTCGCAATTGAAAGAAAAATCTTTCAAACTGAGATTTCTAAACTTACAAAAACATTATCTGGATTAGTAACCGAGATTTTGAAGGAACAAACGGTTAAATCTAATTTACAAAAGAAATTTGATTTAATTCTCAAAGAACAAAATGCCTTAGAGAGCAAGATCAAAGGTGTTCAAACTTCTTATGCTTCAAGTTCAATTTCTACAAATCGTTCTTCAAAGACTTTTGTCAAATCAAATGAATTTTCAAAAGATCAGATTCGGCCTTCCAATCTTTTCTATAATTCTCGTGTTGATAAGAAAGCTAATCAAAATTTCAAGAAAGTAAACATGGTTTGGAGAGTTAAAGGATCCTCTCCTACTCCAAAGTCATTCATCGATGTTAAGAGTAACAAGAACAACAAAGCTTTTCACGCTAAACCTTTTGTGAAAACTGATCGAGTTTACTCTTTCAACAAACTGATCAGCTTATCTACACAGAAGTTGTGTTGCTCTTATTGTGGAACAAGTGACTTTGTGAAGAAAGACCATGCTAAGTATTGGTATGGTACTTATAGTATCCTAGGTCCCCATAGGGCATCTAACCAACAAGGATCCATCAAAAGATGGATACCAAAATCTGTCTAATCTATTTTGCAGCAATGCCATGTGCGGTTTTAATTCCAATTATTCTTTTCACATGACTGCGATCAAAGGTTATGCCACATTTGAGGGGGAGTACTATTCTATGAAAGGTAAGTAAACTTCAACTGAATTCAAAGACCGTGGTAATTCATTCGGGATAGCTTACATGTGTTTGTTATTCTCCAAATTTAAAATTCCATGATTGCCACGTGGCATTTTTTCTTGACTTAGTTATTTCCATGTCTCACATATTCGTTGATTTTTCGATGGAAATACACTCGTTTGAATTCGTAGTTGTTTTCCAAGTTCGCTATTTCATGTTAATGATTCAATTCTTTTCTGATATAATAATTGTGACTTGTTCTTCACAATTAAACTTTCTGATCATTGTTTCATTTCTTGCAAAATACTGTGCTTACTGAGTCAATCTGTTTTGCGCTTGACTTTGTTTCTTGAAATTCTATATTTCAAATGATTTTCATGACTTCTGATTACCTCAGATCAGAACTCGGACTTAATTTTTATGACTTCTGATCATCTCAGATCAGGACCCGCTCTTAAATGCGTTGACTTCTAAACACCTCAGTTTAGAACTCGTACTTCACTGTTTACTTAACTGGTCTACTTGATGCATGAAAGGAGTGATAGGTTTTATATTGTTTTTGTGGTCTATCCAGAACCGGAAGGACCTACCCAAGAAACACATCCCTTATAGACAACAGTGAGGGGTCTAGATTGATAGACGAGTTTGGAGAGAAAAGAATAAATGGTGAGGATGTGACAGGACTTAAAAGAATTATTGGTCCATACCAAACTGAGTCAGTTATCCGGGTAACCACACAATCTATTCAATCTCGTTCTTTGGAGATGAATATTGAAACAGACATGGACCCAGTGTCGATAACTCGTGTCACCCCACCTAGCCACTCAAGTATCTCACAACAGATGCTTGTTTCATATATTCACGGAGGTTTAGCACATAATCTATCTATTCCTCACTCGGAGGTCTTAGATATTGAGAAAGGAAGACATCAGCTCCGGTCTCCGAACTTCATATTCTAATCACTGTGTCAATTGATTTTTAACTTGCGTCCTAGGTTAAATCAATTTTTTCAGCCAAATCGATATGAATTATTTCTTTCACACATGCACGAGTCTTTGTGATTCCACTCACATATCTTCGTGATATTGCCGGAACAGTTTGAGAAGTAATTTTTAAAAAATTTTCTTCAGTGATATCTGGAAGTCCTATCAGAGATACCCCATTGCCAACTCTGAACATAGGCCACACAATTATTTTAATTGTTGTGATAACAGTTACTAACGTGTTTCTGTGTTAGTTGATTACCCCATTATGGTTACTTTATGTTTTTTATCTGGATTTTTTGCTACTCGTCACTATTGTCTTTGAACGTGAATGATGCTCTGGATGCTCCTACTCATCATGAGGGGGAGAAAGGGTATAGATTCAAAGACACCGAATATCAAGTTGAGGGGGAGTTAGCAAAAGCCGAGGGGGAGTAAAAGCCGAGGGGGAGTAAAGAAGTCCACATGCAAAAGCCGAGGGGGAGTAACTGTTGACCGACCGAATTTTGATCGAATGATTGATCTGTCCCGAGATCCGAAAAGAGTTCAAAGTGCATACAAGTGATCAACTCTTCTCATCGTTTATCAAGTGGTGTCCGCTTCAAATTATTTCCTCCATCGAGCATACTGGTTCTACAAGTTCTTAAAGTTGAAGATATGAAGATCAAGAGCTTTATTCAAGGGGGAGCGCTGAAAAGACATGAAGACAAGCAACATCATTGCATTTCAAAGATTCAAGAAGGAGAGAAGATCAAGATCTTAAAGTTTCAAGACCGATTTTTATTTATATATCTTTAGGGGGAGATTGTTAGGACCATAAATGTCCTACATATTAGAAAGATATATAAATAATTATTATAGAGATTAATTAGTTTAATTAATCTTTTTGTAAAAGCCTTTAATCATAAATGGGCTTAGATTAGCTTGATGGGCCTTAGGCCTTGTTTGTTTAAAGCCTTGGTATATAAGGTTTCCTTAACCTTAGAATTAGGTTAGCAATTGATTAGCCATTCCTAGAGATTGATTAGAGAGAGATTCATTAGAGAGAGATAGTTGTGTTCTTCATTCAAACCTTTGTAACTATCTTGATTTATGAATACGAGAGGGATGACAAGTTGAAATCATTAATTGGTCTTGTTATTTCTCATTGAATCGTTGTTACCTGATCAATCTGGGACTCACATTGATCCACTGATCCGCATATGTCTAGAATATGATCAGGCGACCTAATATGGACAAAGCGCATCCGATTAGCACTCCCATGATCAGTCAAAGTGTTGGATATAAGGAAAGATCCATTTCGTCTAAAGGATGAGGACGGAGAGGTGTTGGGAGCTGGAATTCCATACCTAAGTACAATAGGCGCATTATTGTACTCATCATAATACACTTGATCGTATATTGTACTTTTCACTGAACTTGTCAGCTAGATTTAGCTCAGCGCCAATGCAACGTCATTGGAATGATTTCAAATTAATCTTTTGGCACCATTGATGTGGGCTTATAATTTCCCTATGGAGAAAAATGAATTGATAATGAAATTCCAATACCTACTTAGTTTGTGAGCGACAAAAGTACTGGCTCTTGTAGAAAAACACCAAACAATTCCTTGGTATATATTTGCTGATATTGGGTATATGTTTGACTAATATAAAGATTGTTCCCAAACTGGATAAGGAATTATCATATGGAACATGCCGATTGCTTGGAAGTAAACTAAGCAAACCCTTAATAGCTATCTTTTTATATTATCAACAATCTTACTCTCCATGAAACTATTCAAGAGTGTATATGGTTAAGGACTATCATTACACATATAATGCATCATGTATCGAAGAAATGAAAGTAAGATATATCAAGGGTTATAACACAAAGCATATTTTGCCTAAGTTTTTATATAATCAATTCCCCTCAAGATTCAAATGAACTTGTTGATCCAAACCCTCAATGATTTGATAACGACTCTTTAAGAAACACTTAGTGAAAATTGTAAGTAGACAATATGTATTAGAGTTTCACTATCGCTGATAAGTACTATGACTCTACAGTACCGCTGATAGGAAACTCATGTTTTTAAGTTAGACATTCAGCGAAACTATTCATCAATATAGTCCTGAGCCTGTTCAGTCTTATTGATGATCGCTGAGAGTTTTAGTTGTTTACTTATGATCCCAAGAACCAGCGACAATTCTACTAATGAACTGATGCGGATATCAGCGAAGGCAAGATTTTTCCACTCAACGTGAAGTTACAAGTAGAAGACTTCAGCGATCGCTGAGCTTTGTCACTCGCTGATAAAGTACTGTTCAACGAACGCTGATCATGAAGTCTTCCTCTACAAGTTACTTTTGTCTTAACCCCTTGCACGCCTCCGTACGAAAATGTCAGAAAGGACATCCCTTCTGTCTATTATCGTACAACCAACTCTGATTCTACACTGTACATCATGCGGCTACTAAGGTTGTCTACAAAGGTCAAACCATGCAACCAATCAGCTGCTGCCACGTGTAAAGTTATACTGTTGTGCATTAAATGCATGCAGTATATAAGAAGAACCCTACTTCAGAAATGAAGTGCTCGGCCATCTTCTTCTTACTATCTTTGTGTTAGGATATTATTCGTAATTTCCTTGTCTCCTTTCTGTCTTAATTCTAGTGCAAGAAACTTAGTGTTCTCATAACTTGTTTAGATTAGGTTAATCCTTAATCTTACAAGTTGTAAATTGTTTGATTATATCAATAAACAATTTAGAAAGTAAAATCTGTGTGTTTGTATTCAACCCCCCCTTCTACAAACTTGTATAACCCCTCCGGGACCAACAAGTGGTATCAGAGCGGATTGTTTAACCACATAAACAAGATCTTGCTTATACTAATCTTTTCTCTTCCTGGCTATTTCTCATAATGACTACCAACACAAACACAAACTATATTGACAATGGTTCTCTTGTAAAACCCCCTGGATTTTCTAGAGATAACTTTAATCTATGGAAAAATAGGATGATACTTTTCTTAGAAGGTGTAGACCCTACTATGTCTTACTACATCGAAAATGGCCCATATATTCCTGTTAGAATTGTCCTGAAGTTCCAGGCACTACTACTAGAGCTGCCATTCCTGAAAGATTGGTTCCCAAGGAAGTTCATGTGTGGACTGATGAAGATAAGAAGAAAGTGGCTATCGACACTAAAGCCAGATCCATTCTTTCCATGGCTCTTCCTGACGAAGTCTACCATTCCATCATGAACCTGAAAACCTCCAAAGCCATGTGGGACACAATCTGTGTTCAATATGAAGGTACGTCTGAAGTCCAGGACTCAAGAAAGATCAACCTGGTAAGACAGTATGAAAGCTTCATTTGCGGTAAGAATGAATCTCTCTCTGAAGTACATCAGCGGTTTAACTGTTTAATTATAGATCTGAAAACCGTTGGTAAGGAATATTCTAACTTTGAAATTCTGACAAAGTTCTTAGAATGTTTACCTGAAAGCTGGGACAGTTATTCAATGTGTCTCAAGCTATCAAAGGATCTAAAATCTATGACTCTCTCTACCTTATATGGCACTATGCTCAATCATGAGCAGTCATGTCATCTTAAGAAGAATCTTGTAAAAGATTCCAAGAGCACACCTATTGCTTTACTCTCACAGTCACCATCCACTCAGCAATCTACTATCACTGTCACTGAGTTGGAAACTAACTCTGAATGCTCATCATATTCTGACGCTTCAGATGTTGATGAATCTATAGCACTCCTAGCTAATAAATTCAGGAGATTCGCTAAAAAGAGTAACATCAGAAGGAATAAACCTCTCGCACTCACTGACAAGCCTAGATCATCAACCCCTGTTGATAAAGCTACTGCTACCTGCTTTAACTGTGAAAAAGTAGGACACTTTGCTAGTGAATGCAGGTCAAAGAAAGTCTATAAACCCTCAGCTTTCCCCAAGAAAACCTCTAACCCCAGGGCTAGAGATGACAAATACAAAAAGCTGAACGAAAAGTATTCAAAGCTGAAAAGCTTTAAGAAGAAAGGCAAAGGCCTAATGGCTGACTTTGATTGGGCTGCCTCTGATGAAAAGAATCATCTGATTCTGAAGATGATGATGAAGCCAATCTCTGCCTCATGAACAAAATCGAAGAAGAGGAAGAACAAACTGAAATTCCCTCCGCTTCATCCTCTACCTCCAAGGTATCACCTTCTTTCTTTACCAATATTCCAGATATTGATGAAGTTGATAGTCTTCGAAAGATCGACCTCCTGACTATGAATTTATATGATGCCATGAATGGCAAAACTGTTGTTGAAAATCAAAACCTTGATCTCGCTGAACAGCTTAAAAACTGTCACCTTCAAATAGAAAAGCTTTCTAAAATTGAAGAAGATTTAAAAGATCAAGTTCATATAAATCAGTTAGTCAAAATCGAGCGCGAAGAAGCTATCGATGCATTAAAAGCTGAAAAAGCTACTGTTGAAGGATGGTGTAAATCCTCAACAACGATCACTGAGATAATTAAGTCTCAGATTCTCCTGAGTGACAAACGTGGTCTTGGTTACAAAGCTGACGCTGAAGAACCAACCACTGATCATTCCATGCTTAAGTTTGGAATGTTTGTGTCCTCTATCCCTGACACTTCATCTTCTCAGGGTTCCTCTTCAAAATCTCCCATCTCTGAGGAAAAACCTACCTTAATTTCTAAAGATAAAGATAAAGAAAAAGTTTTCAATCAAAAACCTCAGAAGGGTACACTTGTACCTAAGTTGAATGCTTCTATAGCTTCAGTGACTTATCCCTCTAATTCTAAGAATAAGATCCCTGGATTTATTCAGCGATCCACTCCTAGAATCAAAGTGGATATTATTGGTAAGAAATCCGAAGAACTGATTGTTCCTCCCATTTCTAGTGCCAAAGGTATACTTGGTGCTGGCCCTGCTCATTTAAAATTAAAGGGTAAGCATGCAAATGGTCCTAAAGCTACTTTTAGCTATAGGAAATGTTATCACTGTGGACTTACCGATCATATTGCTAGTAAGTGCCCCACAGCCACCAAAGCTGATAAATTAGCTAAGGTGAAGATTAATGCCCCCAAGGCAAAGAAGACCACTGAGGTTAAGAAATTAACCAAAGTGAAGACAAGTTCTGAAGCTGAATCTTCAAATGCTGCGAAGATTGCTGAACCTTCCACTTCCTCTACCACCACTGACAAGTGTGGGCCCATGGTTAAATGGGTGCCCAAGTCAAACTAATCTTCCTTTGTGATGTGATCTCGCCCGACAAGGTATGGGTTTGAACACGTGTTGCCCGATCGTTCTAATGGTTGCTAAGATAGTTGTGGTGGAAACCGCGACCCATTGCCTATAAAGAGGCAAGAACCTTGGTATAAGAGCACGCCACAATCAAGCCACCAAGTGGACTGATAAGTGTTGAACGCCACAAGCTATATTATAACTTGATATGTTCCAAATTCATAAAGAACTAAAAGAGTTTAAAACTCACAATCTCATTCAAATCAAAGGTGTTTTCAAATGATTACATAGGCAGCCTATTTATAGGATTCAAAGGACAAATCAAGAGACTCAATTTAATTCTAAACATGGTTCATATCTTGATTCACATAACCTATGTGACTTTTGACCCTCTAATAATTTATTTTGGCTTAAAAACGAAATTGACAATTAATTGGATTATTTTGGGCTCAAATAAGACTAATATAAAAACAAAAGCTTAAGTTGCGCTATCAAAATGGTTACCCACAAAATGCTTCTTCATATTAGCTCATTATGTGATAATCTTCAAGAAAACAGCTCTTTTTATGCTCCATGATTGGCCCAAGTTCTTCCCTTTGTCATTTAAGCCCACTTGAGTTTCGTTACCTCCTTGTACTTGAATATGACCCGGGATGAATCATATCATTCTCTCTCTCTTCAAAAAGATTCGTCCCGAATCTTCATATATAGAAAATCAATAAAATCTTTTTTTGTATTGCATTTTTTTCTTCATTTCTTCATCTTTTTTTGGTCTAATATTTTTTTTTCTCTTTTTCCTTTTTGCGACTTTTTTATACTTTTTTATCTTTTTTTTTCAAAGAAAAGTAGGAAACTAAAACTACTAGAATAACAAACTTTTGAATTTCTCAAAGAACTCAAAATCCAATAATAGAAACCCCAACAACTTGTGATGAGACCCACTATTAATATTTGAATTTTGACCCTAAGAAACCAAAGAAAAGTAGAGTAGATGAGAGGATGGTTGCTTTAGAATTCAATAGTCACTAGTAAGAACCTTGCCAACTTGTGACAAAACCCATTACCAAAATGTGATTCTCAAATCCCAAGGAATCGAGAATAACATAAGGAAAAATAAAAATAAAATAAAAGGATATGCAACCAAAAGAGCTGGCTCTGATACCAAATGATGTGATCTCGCCCGACAAGGTATGGGTTTGAACACGTGTTGCCCGATAGTTCTAATGGTTGCTAAGATAGTTGTGGTGGAAACCGCGACCCATTGCCTATAAAGAGGCAAGAACTTTGGTATAAGAGCACGCCACAATCAAGCCACCAAGTTGACTGATAAGTGTTGAACGCCACAAGCTACATTATAACTTGATAAGTTCCAAATTCATAAAGAACTAAAAGAGTTTAAAACTCACAATCTCATTCAAATCAAAGGTGTTTTCAAATGATTACATAGGCAACCTATTTATAGGATTCAAAGGACAAATCAAGAGACTCAATTTAATTCTAGACATTTAATTTTCAATCAACTTAAATTCATGAACCTAAACATGGTTCATATCTTGATTCACATAACCTATGTGACTTTTGACCCTCTAATAATTTATTTTGGCTTAAAAACGAAATTGACAATTAATTGGATTATTTTGGGCTCAAATAAGACTAACATAAAAACAAAAGCTTAAGTTGCGCTATCAAAATGGTTACCCACGGAATGCTTCTTCATATTAGCTCATTATGTGATAATCTTCAAGAAAACAGCTCTTTTTATGCTCCATGATTGGCCCAAGTTCTTCCCTTTGTCATTTAAGCCCACTTGAGTTTCGTTACCTCCTTGTACTTGACTATGACCCGGGATGAATCATATCATTCTCTCTCTCTCTTCAAAAAGATTCGTCCCGAATCTTCATATATAGAAAAGCAATAAAATCTTTTTTTGTATTGCATTTTTTTCTTCTTCATTTCTTCATCTTTTTTTGGTCTAATATTTTTTTTTCTCTTTTTCCTTTTTGCGAATTTTATACTTTTTTATCTATTTTTTTCAAAGAAAAGTAGGAAACGAAAACTACTAGAATAACAAACTTTTGAATTTCTCACAGAACTCAAAATCCAATAAAGGAACCCCAACAACTTGTGATGAGACCCACTATTAATATTTGAATTTTGACCCTAAGAAACCAAAGAAAAGTAGAGTAGATGAGAGGATGATTGCTTTAGAATTCAATAGTCACTAGTAAGAACCTTGCCAACTTGTGACAAAACCCATTACCAAAATGTGATTCTCAAATCCCTAGCAATCGAGAATAACAAAATGAAAATAAAAATAAAATAAAAGGATATGCAACCAAAAGAGCTGGCTCTGATACCAAATGATGTGATCTCGCCCGACAAGGTATGGGTTTGAACACGTGTTGCCCGATCGTTCTAATGGTTGCTAAGATAGTTGTGGTGGAAACCGCGACCCATTGCCTATAAAGAGGCAAGAACTTTCGTATAAGAGCACGCTACAATCAAGCCACCAAGTTGACTGATAAGTGTTGAACGCCACAAGCTACATTATAACTTGATAAGTTCCAAATTCATAAAGAACTAAAAGAGTTTAAAACTCACAATCTCATTCAACTCAAAGGTGTTTTCAAATGATTACATAGGCAACCTATTTATAGGATTCAAAGGAAAAATCAAGAGACTCAGATTAATTCTAGACATTTAATTTTCAATCAACTTAAATTCATGAACCTAAACATGGTTCATATCTTGATTCACATAACCTATGTGACTTTTGACCCTCTAATAATTTATTTTGGCTTAAAAACGAAATTGACAATTAATTGGATTATTTTGGGCTCAAATAAGACTAACATAAAAACAAATGCTTAAGTTGCGCTATCAAAATGGTGACCCACGGAATGCTTCTTCATATTAGCTCATTATGTGATAATCTTCAAGAAAACAACTATTTTTATGCTCCATGATTGGCCCAAGTTCTTTCCTTTGTCATTTAAGCCCACTTGAGTTTCGTTACCTCCTTGTACTTGAATATGACCCGGGATGAATCATATCATTCCCTCTCTCTTCAAAAAGATTCGTCCCGAATCTTCATAAATAGAAAAGCAATAAAATATTTTTTTGTATTGCATTTTTTTTCTTCTTTTCTTCATCTTTTTTTGGTCTAATATTTTTTTTTCTCTTTTTCCTTTTTGCGACTTTTTTATACCTTTTTATCTTTTTTTTTTCCCAAAGAAAAGTATGAAACGAAAACTACTAGAATAAGAAACTTTTGAATTTCTCAAAGAACTCAAAATCCAATAATAGGAACCCCAACAACATGTGATGAGACCCACTATTAATATTTGAATTTTGACCCTAAGAAACCAAAGAAAAGTAGAGTAGATGAGAGGATGATTGCTTTAGAATTCAATAGTCACTAGTAAGAACCTTGCCAACTTGTGACAAAACCCATTACCAAAATGTGATTCTCAAATCCCAAGCAATCGAGAATAACAAAAGGAAAAATAAAAATAAAATAAAAGGATATGCAACCAAAAGAGCTGGCTCTGATACCAAATGATGTGATCTCGCCTGACAAGGTATGGGTTTGAACACGTGTTGCCCGATCGTTCTATTGGTTGCTAAGATAGTTGTGGTGGAAACCGCGACCCATTGCCTATAAAGAGGCAAGAACCTTGCTATAAGAGCACGCCACAATCAAGCCACCAAGTTGACTGATAGTGTTGAACGCCACAAGCTACATTATAACTTGATAAGTTCCAAATTCATAAAGAAAAAGAGTTTAAAACTCACAATCTCATTCAAATCAAAGGTGTTTTCAAATGATTACATAGGCAACCTATTTATAGGATTCAAAGGACAAATCAAGAGACTCAATTTAATTCTAGACATTTAATTTTCAATCAACTTAAATTCATGAACCTAAACATGGTTCATATCTTGATTCACATAACCTATGTGACTTTTGACCCTCTAATAATTTATTTTGGCTTAAAAACAAAATTGACAATTAATTGGATTATTTTGGGCTCAAATAAGACTAACATAAAAACAAAAGCTTAAGTTGCGCTATCAAAATGGTGACCCACGGAATGCTTCTTCATATTAGCTCATTATGTGATAATCTTCAAGAAAACATCTCTTTTTATGCTCCATGATTGGCCCAAGTTCTTTCCTTTGTCATTTAAGCCCACTTGAGTTTCGTTACCTCCTTGTACTTGAATATGACCCGGGATGAATCATATCATTCTCTCTCTCTTCAAAAAGATTGGCCCCGAATCTTCATATATAGAAAAGAAATAAAATCTTTTTTTGTATTGCACTTTTTTCTTCTTCATTTCTTCATCTTTTTTTGGTCTAATATTTTTTTTTCTCTTTTTCCTTTTTGCGAGTTTTTTATACTTTTTTATCTTTTTTTTTCAAAGAAAAGTAGGAAACGAAAACTACTAGAATAACAAACTTTTGAATTTCTCAAAGAACTCAAAATCCAATAATAGGAACCCCAACAACTTGTGATGAGACCCACTATTAATATTTGAATTTTGACCCTAAGAAACCAAAGAAAAGTAGAGTAGATGAGAGGATGATTGCTTTAGAATTGAATAGTCACTAGTAAGAACCTTGCCAACTTGTGACAAAACCCATTACCAAAATGTGATTCTCAAATCCCAAGCAATCGAGAATAACAAAAGGAAAAATAAAAATAAAATAAAAGGATATGCAACCAAAAGAGCTGGCTCTGATACCAAATGATGTGATCTCGCCCGACAAGGTATGGGTTTGAACACGTGTTGCCCGATCGTTCTAATGGTTGCTAAGATAGTTGTGGTGGAAACCGCGACCCATTGCCTATAAAGAGGCAAGAACTTTGGTATAAGAGCACGCCACAATCAAGCCACCAAGTTGACTGATAAGTGTTGAACGCCACAAGCTACATTATAACTTGATACGTTCCAAATTCATAAAGAACTAAAAGAGTTTAAAACTCACAATCTCATTCAAATCAAAGGAGTTTTCAAATGATTACATAGGCAACCTATTTATATGATTCAAAGGACAAATCAAGAGACTCAGATTAATTCTAGACATTAAATTTTCAATCAACTTAAATTCATGAACCTAAACATGGTTCATATCTTGATTCACATAACCTATGTGACTTTTGACCCTCTAATAATTTGTTTTGGCTTAAAAATGAATTTGACAATTAATTGAATTATTTTGGGCTCAAATAAGACTAACATAAAAACAAAAGCTTAAGTTGCGCTATCAAAATGGTGACCCACGGAATAATTCTTCATATTAGCTCATTATGTGATAATCTTCAAGAAAACAGCTATTTTTATGCTCCATGAGTGGCCCAAGTTCTTCCCTTTGTCATTTACGCCCACTTGAGTTTCGTTACCTCCTTGTACTTGAATATGACCCGGGATGAATCATATCATTCCCTCTCTTCAAAAAGATTCGTCCCGAATCTTCATATATAGAAAAGCAACAAAATATTTTTTTGTATTGCATTTTTTTTCTTCTTTTCTTCATCTTTTTTTGGTCTAATATTTTTTTTTTCTTTTTCCTTTTTGCGACTTTTTTATACCTTTTTATCTTTTTTTTTTCCCAAAGAAAAGTATGAAACGAAAACTACTAGAATAAGAAACTTTTGAATTTCTCAAAGAACTCAAAATCCAATAATAGGAACCCCAACAACATGTGATGAGACCCACTATTAATATTTGAATTTTGACCCTAAGAAACCAAAGAAAGGTAGAGTAGATGAGAGGATGATTGCTTTAGAATTCAATAGTCACTAGTAAGAACCTTGCCAACTTGTGACAAAACCCATTACCAAAATGCGATTCTCAAATCCCAAGCAATCGAGAATAACAAAAGGAAAAATAAAAATAAAATAAAAGGATATGCAACCAAAAGAGCTGGCTCTGATACCAAATGATGTGATCTCGCCTGACAAGGTATGGGTTTGAACACGTGTTGCCCGATCGTTCTAATGGTTGCTAAGATAGTTGTGGTGGAAACCGCGACCCATTGCCTATAAAGAGGCAAGAACCTTGGTATAAGAGCACGCCACAATCAAGCCACCAAGTTGACTGATAGTGTTGAACGCCACAAGCTACATTATAACTTGATAAGTTCCAAATTCATAAAGAACTAAAAGAGTTTAAAACTCACAATCTCATTCAAATCAAAGGTGTTTTCAAATGATTACATAGGCAACCTATTTATAGGATTCAAAGGACAAATCAAGAGACTCAATTTAATTCTAGACATTTAATTTTCAATCAACTTAAATTCATGAACCTAAACATGGTTCATATCTTGATTCACATAACCTACGTGACTTTTGACCCTATAATAATTTATTTTGGCTTAAAAACGAAATTGACAATTAATTGGATTATTTTGGGCTCAAATAAGACTAACATAAAAACAAAAGCTTAAGTTGCGCTATCAAAATGGTGACCCCCGGAATGCTTCTTCATATTAGCTTATTATGTGATAATCTTCAAGAAAACAGCTCTTTTTATGCTCCATGATTGGCCCAAGTTCTTCCCTTTGTCATTTAAGCCCACTTGAGTTTCGTTACCTCCTTGTACTTGAATATGACCCGGGATGAATCATATCATTCCCTCTCTCTTCAAAAAGATTCGTCCCGAATCTTCATATATAGAAAAGCAATAAAATCTTTTTTTGTATTGCATTTTTTTTCTTCTTTTCTTCATATTTTTTTGGTCTAATGTTTTTTTTCTCTTTTTCCTTTTTGCGACTTTTTTATACTTTTTTATCTTTTTTCCAAAGAAAAGTAGGAAACGAAAACTACTAGAATAAGAAACTTTTGAATTCCTCAAAGAACTCAAAATCCAATAATAGGAACCCCAACAACTTGTGATGAGACCCACTATTAATATTTGAATTTTGACCCTAAGAAACCAAAGAAAAGTAGAGTAGATGAGAGGATGATTGCTTTAGAATTCAATAGTCACTAGTAAGAACCTTGCCAACTTGTGACAAAACCCATTACCAAAATGTGATTCTCAAATCCCAAACAATTGAGAATAACAAAAGGAAAAATAAAAATAAAATAAAAGGATATGCAACCAAAAGAGCTGGCTCTGATATCAAATGATGTGATCTCGCCCGACAAGGTATGGGTTTGAACACGTGTTGCCCGATCGTTCTAATGGTTGCTAAGATAGTTGTGGTGGAAACCGCGACCCATTGCCTATAAAGAGGCAAGAACCTTCGTATAAGAGCACGCCACAATCAAGCCACCAAGTTGACTAATAAGTGTTGAACGCCACAAGCTACATTATAACTTGTAAAGTTCCAAATTCATAAAGAACTAAAAGAGTTTAAAACTCACAATCTCATTCAAATCAAAGGTGTTTTCAAATGATTACATAGGCAACCTATTTATAGGATTCAAAGGACAAATCAAGAGACTCAATTTAATTCTAGACATTTAATTTTCAATCAACTTAAATTCATGAACCTAAACATGGTTCATATCTTGATTCACATAACCTATGTGACTTTTGACCCTCTAATAATTTATTTTGGCTTAAAAACAAAATTGACAATTAATTGGATTATTTTGGGCTCAAATAAGACTAACATAAAAACAAAAGCTTAAGTTGCGCTATCAAAATGGTGACCCACGGAATGCTTCTTCATATTAGCTCATTATGTAATAATCTTCAAGAAAACATCTCTTTTTATGCTCCATGATTGGCCCAAGTTCTTTCCTTTGTCATTTAAGCCCACTTGAGTTTCGTTACCTCCTTGTACTTGAATATGACCCGTGATGAATCATATCATTCTCTCTCTCTTCAAAAAGATTGGTCCCGAATCTTCATATATAGAAAAGCAATAAAATCTTTTTTTGTATTGCATTTTTTTCTTCTTCATTTCTTCATCTTTTTTTGGTCTAATATTTTTTTTCTCTTTTTCCTTTTTGCGAGTTTTCTATACTTTTTTATCTTTTTTTTTCAAAGAAAAGTAGGAAACGAAAACTACTAGAATAACAAACTTTTGAATTTCTCAAAGAACTCAAAATCCAATAATAGGAACCCCAACAACTTGTGATGAGACCCACTATTAATATTTGAATTTTGACCCTAAGAAACCAAAGAAAAGTAGAGTAGATGAGAGGATGATTGCTTTAGAATTGAATAGTCACTAGTAAGAACCTTGCCAACTTGTGACAAAACCCATTACCAAAATGTGATTCTCAAATCCCAAGCAATCGAGAATAACAAAAGGAAAAATAAAAATAAAATAAAAGGATATGCAACCAAAAGAGCTGGCTCTGATACCAAATGATGTGATCTCGCCCGACAAGGTATGGGTTTGAACACGTGTTGCCCGATCGTTCTAATGGTTGCTAAGATAGTTGTGGTGGAAACCGCGACCCATTGCCTATAAAGAGGCAAGAACTTTGGTATAAGAGCACGCCACAATCAAGCCACCAAGTTGACTGATAAGTGTTAAACGCCACAAGCTACATTATAACTTGATACGTTCCAAATTCATAAAGAACTAAAAGAGTTTAAAACTCACAATCTCATTCAAATCAAAGGTGTTTTCAAATGATTACATAGGCAACCTATTTATAAGATTCAAAGGACAAATCAAGAGACTCAGATTAATTCTAGACATTTAATTTTCAATCAACTTAAATTCATGAACCTAAACATGGTTCATATCTTGATTCACATAACCTATGTGACTTTTGACCCTCTAATAATTTGTTTTGGCTTAAAAACGAAATTGACGATTAATTGAATTATTTTGGGCTCAAATAAGACTAACATAAAAACAAAAGCTTAAGTTGCGCTATCAAAATGGTGACCCACGGAATAATTCTTCATATTAGCTCATTATGTGATAATCTTCAAGAAAACAGCTATTTTTATGCTCCATGAGTGGCCCAAGTTCTTCCCTTTGTCATTTAAGCCCACTTGAGTTTCGTTACCTCCTTGTACTTGAATATGACCCGGGATGAATCATATCATTCCCTCTCTGTTCAAAAAGATTCGTCCCGAATCTTCATATATAGAAAAGCAATAAAATATTTTTTTGTATTTCATTTTTTTTCTTCTTTTCTTCATCTTTTTTTGGCCTAATATTTTTTTTTCTCTTTTTCCTTTTTGCGACTTTTTTATCTTTTTTTTCCAAAGAAAAGTAGGAAACGAAAACTACTAGAATAAGAAACTTTTGAATTTCTCAAAGAACTCAAAATCCAATAATAGGAACCCCAACAACTTGTGATGAGACCCACTATTAATATTTGAATTTTGACCATAAGAAACCAAAGAAAAGTAGAGTAAAGGAGAGGATGATTGCTTTAGAATTCAATAGTCACTAATAAGAACCTTGCCAACTTGTGACAAAACCCATTACCAAAATGTGATTCTCAAATCCCAAGCAATCGAGAATAACAAAAGGAAAAATAAAAATAAAATAAAAGGATATGCAACCAAAAGAGCTGGCTCTGATACCAAATGATGTGATCTCGCCTGACAAGGTATGGGTTTGAACACGTGTTGCCCGATCGTTCTAATGGTTGCTAAGATAGTTGTGGTGGAAACCGCGACCCATTGCCTATAAAGAGGCAAGAACCTTGGTATAAGAGCACGCCACAATCAAGCCACCAAGTTGACTGATAGTGTTGAACGCCACAAGCTACATTATAACTTGATAAGTTCCAAATTCATAAAGAACTAAAAGAGTTTAAAACTCACTATCTCATTTAAATCAAAGGTGTTTTCAAATGATTACATAGGCAACCTATTTATAGGATTCCAAGGACAAATCAAGAGACTCAATTTAATTCTAGACATTTAATTTTCAATCAACTTAAATTCATGAACCTAAACATGGTTCATATCTTGATTCACATAACCTACGTGACTTTTGACCCTCTAATAATTTATTTTGGCTTAAAAACGAAATTGACAATTAATTGGATTATTTTGGGCTCAAATAAGACTAACATAAAAACAAAAGCTTAAGTTGCGTTATCAAAATGGTGACCCCCGGAATGCTTCTTCATATTAGCTTATTATGTGATAATCTTTAAGAAAACAGCTCTTTTTATGCTCCATGATTGGCCCAAGTTCTTCCCTTTGTCATTTAAGCCCACTTGAGTTTCGTTACCTCCTTGTACTTGAATATGACCCGGGATGAATCATATCATTCCCTCTCTCTTCAAAAAGATTCGTCCCGAATCTTCATATATAGAAAAGCAATAAAATCTTTTTTTGTATTGCATTTTTTTTCTTCTTTTCTTCATCTTTTTTTGGTCTAATGTTTTTTTTCTCTTTTTCCTTTTTGCGACTTTTTTATACTTTTTTATCTTTTTTTTCCAAAGAAAACTAGGAAACGAAAACTACTAGAATAAGAAACTTTTGAATTCCTCAAAGAACTCAAAATCCAATAATAGGAACCCCAACAACTTGTGATGAGACCCACTATTAATATTTGAATTTTGACCCTAAGAAACCAAAGAAAAGTAGAGTAGATGAGAGGATGATTGCTTTAGAATTCAATAGTCACTAGTAAGAACCTTGCCAACTTGTGACAAAACCCATTACCAAAATGTGATTCTCAAATCCCAAGCAATTGAGAATAACAAAAGGAAAAATAAAAATAAAATAAAAGGATATGCAACCAAAAGAGCTGGCTCTGATACCAAATGATGTGATCTCGCCCGACAAGGTATTTGTTTGAACACGTGTTGCCCGATCGTTCTAATGGTTGCTAAGATAGTTGTGGTGGAAACCGCGACCCATTGCCTATAAAGAGGCAAGAACCTTCGTATAAGAGCACGCCACAATCAAGCCACCAAGTTGACTAATAAGTGTTGAACGCCACAAGCTACATTATAACTTGTAAAGTTCCAAATTCATAAAGAACTAAAAGAGTTTAAAACTCACAATCTCATTCAAATCAAAGGTGTTTTCAAATGATTACATAGGCAACCTATTTATAGGATTCAAAGGACAAATCAAGAGACTCAATTTAATTCTAGACATTTAATTTTCAATCAACTTAAATTCATGAACCTAAACATGGTTCATATCTTGATTCACATAACCTATGTGACTTTTGACCCTCTAATAATTTATTTTGGCTTAAAAACGAAATTGACAATTAATTGGATTATTTTGGGCTCAAATAAGACTAACATAAAAACAAAAGCTTAAGTTGCGCTATCAAAATGGTGACCCACGGAATGCTTCTTCATATTAGCTCATTATGTGATAATCTTCAAGAAAACAGCTCTTTTTATGCTCCATGATTGGCCCAAGTTCTTCCCTTTGTCATTTAAGCCCACTTGAGTTTCGTTACCTCCTTGTACTTGAATATGACCCGGGATGAATCATATCATTCCCTCTCTCTTCAAAGAGTTTCGTCCCGAATCTTCATATATAGAAAAGCAATAAAATATTTTTTTGTATTGCATTTTTTTTCTTTTTTTCTTCATCTTTTTTTGGTCTAATATTTTTTTTTCTTTTTCCTTTTTGCGACTTTTTATACTTTTTTATCTTTTTTTTCCAAAGAAAAGTAGGAAACGAAAACTACTAGAATTACAAACTTTTGAATTTCTCAAAGAACTCAAAATCCAATAATAGGAACCCAACAACTTGTGATGAGACCCACTATTAATATTTGAATTTTGACCCTAAGAAACCAAAGAAAAGTAGGGTAGATGAGAGGATGATTGCTTTAGAATTCAATAGTCACTAGTAAGAACCTTGCCAACTTGTGACAAAACCCATTACCAAAATGTGATTTTCAAATCCCAAGCAATCGAGAATAACAAAAGGAAAAATAAAAATAAAATAAAAGGATATGCAACCAAAAGAGCTGGCTCTGATACCAAATGATGTGATCTCGCCCGACAAGGTATGGGTTTGAACACGTGTTGCCCGATCGTTCTAATGGTTGCTAAGATAGTTGTGGTGGAAACCGCGACCCATTGCCTATAAAGAGGCAAGAACTTTGGTATAAGAGCACGCCACAATCAAGCCACCAAGTTGACTGATAAGTGTTGAACGCCACAAGCTACATTATAACTTGATAAGTTCCAAATTCATAAAGAACTAAAAGAGTTTATGTAACAACCCAAATCCCATAACATACATCATAATACATAACATTCATACATAACATTGTTTTACAACAAAAGTTACATAACAAACCAAGTACGGTCTCAATAGTCTTGACATTACAAAATATATAAAAGCTTCCTAATCAACATCCAACAAAAGCTTCCTATACTTCATCCTCTCCTGCCGATCCTTAACCTGGAAAACATATTTTTGAAAACAAAATGAGGGTTAGACCAAACGGGTCTAGTGAGTTAATCCCGGTCCTTTCCAAAATCATTATCAAACCTTTTATGTAAATCCTTTGTATCAAAATAGTTTAGATAAACCTTTCGTAAAATATAAACATACCACACGTATTTAAATACCAATCCAGACTCGTGCATCGTGTACATCTCATTCACCTTATTCCTCCACAAATGGCCATATTAGTTGGTAGCAAGCCAACTAATAAATCAACAACCAGTCCGCTCACCGGAACCCGGCTACCTGTCGGTCCGCACACCGGAACCCGACTACTCACCGGTCCGCACACCGGAACCCGGCAACAAGTGCACTCGTGTAGTGCAAAGCTTATATAAATACAATATATATCTCATTACATCATATTGTCATTTACATACACATAATCATATTCCTACCACATAATCATCTCATATATATATACACATATATATGTATTCCAGTTCAAAAACGTTTTAAAGCAAAACTCACCTTGAATGCTTAAAATACGCTTCCAAGCCTTTCTCCGAGCTATCCGATCCTTTATCCAAATACCTCAGAATCTGAAACCATTTACATACAAATATATCCTTACCAACTTATGTATAAGACTTACTAGCAGGTTATGGACTCTAGATACATCTACATAACTTTTATCCTCAAAATTACCCAAACAGCCAAGTTATCCGGACAACCCAAACAACCCGGACAACACCACCTTTTCCGGACAACAAGACTTTTCCGGACAACCTCAGTAATCCGGACAACAAGACTAATCCGGACAACACGAGGAATCTGGATGCCATCCGGACTCTAAATCATCCGGAAACCATCATTCAAATCGTCCGGACACTATCAACAACTTACCCGGACACCCCCAAAGAAGCTACCCGGACACATTCAACTTATCCGGACACCTCTGTCGGTTTACCCCATTTTTGCCCAGAAATCGACAGAATCAACCCCAGAAGTGTTTGTGATGTTTCTACTCCGATAGGAACCATTAACTAGTAATTACAAACATAAAATACAAAGGAACTTACCTTATTTTCACTTCCAAATACTCCAACTTGAATCTCTAGCCTTCTTATCTTCTTTTACTTCTTTTCTCCCCAAAACACTCTCACACACACACACTTTCAAAAAATCTGGATGAATCTGCTGAAAATGAAATATCTAAATATCCTAAGGGATAATATCCATTCCATATTTACCATTTAAACCTTTAACTATCCACTAATGATCAAATACCCTTAAACTTATAAATTCACCCAATCTTACCCTAAACATCAATTATAAAGTTAACTAACTTAACGAAATTAGATTTTTAACTAACGGATTTACCCGGGGTATTACATCATCTCCTCCTTAAAAGAATTCCGTCCCGGAATTCGGTTAGGCACTAAGGTATGAATACCTATTACTACTACTTCGAACTTATTCAAAGCCATAGAAACTAAATGAATAGCCACCCCACACCCACCTATATCTCTAACACAGATAAGCAACAAAAGCACGGAAATATCAATAACCATGTTGCACCGAAGTCAGATAACACCTTATCACGTATAGAGTTTATAGAAATATACCTGTAACCTCATCAGGACTTTCTTCCACCTCTTGTTCCGTCATCTGAAAAACTCGACCCTTTGCTTTCGGTACCTCAGGCCCTTGTTCCTCTCCCGTTCTAACACTCGTTGGTCTTACCGTCATACTACCCTGCTGTGCTTTCCATTGCGGACAATCTGCCTGAATATGATCCGGGGAATTGCAAACGAAACATAATCGAGTTACCCGACAGTCTCTAACTATGTGACCAGTCTTTCCACATTTGTAACAACTTCGGGAATCCACATAACAGTTTCCTTGATGCACACGGTTGCATTTTGGACATGGTCTTTCAACTGGTCTGAAAGGTGAATAACTATCAAACCTCGGGGATTCATATTCTTCCAAATCGTACATCGTTTCTTCCAGTTTTCTTTTCCCAGCACTCTTATCACCAACGTCTCTCCGGTTATCCTGTTCTACATTTTCCGCGGCATCCACTGCGGCTGAGAAGGTATCGGGTCCTCTTGCAGTCACTAGCTTTCTAATTTCTGCATTTAATCCAAAAATAAACCTTTCCGTCTTTAGAGCCTCCGTGGCAACATAGTACTCTGCAAAGCGAGACTTCTCCAGAAAGAGAGCGGTGTAATCCCTAACCGATAAACTTCGCTGGTGTAGATTCATGAACTCCTCTTCCAATTGTCTAACTGCTGCTTGAGAACAAAACTGTCCTTTGAATGCTGTTGTGAATTCGTCCCAAGTAAAAGTAGAGTATACACCCGACCTTGTGGAATCAATGTGAGCTTCCCACCAGTACAGAGCTTCTGCCTTCAACATCGCCGTTCCGTATAATACTCTGTCCTCATCCGCACACTTACTGGTCTTGAAGATGGCTTCTATTTCTTTTAACCATCTCATTGCCTTCACTGGGTCTCTATCTCTTGAGTAAGTTGGAGGTCTACAGTTTAAGAACATCTTGTAATCACACCTTCTTGACACTGGTATGACCGTTGGGGTAATTGGCATTTCTTCTTCAAGAGTAGGGTCTGGTCTTTCTGTTTCAGTATTATGAGCTTGGTTGAGCATAGCTTGAATATTGTCTTGAAATCTCCCCATTTCTGTCATTAAATCAGCTCTGGTAATGAAATCCGTACTATTTTGTTGTGTTCTACCTCCGGTTCTACCTCCAGCTCCACTTCTAAGTCTACCTCCAGTTCTGCCCCCCGTTCTGCCTCCCCTGTCCCCTGTTCCTACTGGCGGATTAGTTCTGTTTGGATTTCTTCCTCCTCCTCGATTCGAATTTCTTGTACCACTTGCCATTCTGTAGATTTAAACACGATTAATATACACATAAGCACATACCCCATATAATAAGGTATCCCAGTCCAAACATGCACCTGTAAGATCACAATTACACTGGCCAGGTGTAATCTGAAATTACCTTACATGATATTCCTTCTACCTTTTATACTTAGCATCCCAAGGTTCTAATATATCAAGGACATCCTACTTCACATGCAGTTTAAGTCTAGGTACGGGTACAAATACCTAAATCCCTTAAACTAGGGCTCTGATACCATTTGTAACAACCCAAATCCCATAACATACATCATAATACATAACATTCATACATAACATTGATTTACAACAAAAGTTACATAACAAACCAAGTACGGTCTCAATAGTCTTGACATTACAAAATATATAAAAGCTTCCTAATCAACATCCAACAAAAGCTTCCTATACTTCATCCTCTCCTGCCGATCCTTAACCTGGAAAACATATTTTTGAAAACAAAATGAGGGTTAGACCAAACGGGTCTAGTGAGTTAATCCCGGTCCTTTCCAAAATCATTATCAAACCTTTTATGTAAATCCTTTGTATCAAAATAGTTTAGATAAACCTTTCGTAAAATATAAACATACCACACGTATTTAAATACCAATCCAGACTCGTGCATCGTGTACATCTCATTCACCTTATTCCTCCACAAATGGCCATATTAGTTGGTAGCAAGCCAACTAATAAATCAACAACCGGTCCGCTCACCGGAACCCGGCTACCTGTCGGTCCGCACACCGGAACCCGACTACTCACCGGTCCGCACACCGGAACCCGACAACAAGTGCACTCGTGTAGTGCAAAGCTTATATAAATACAATATATATCTCATTACATCATATTGTCATTTACATACACATAATCATATTCCTACCACATAATCATCTCATATATATATACACATATATATGTATTCCAGTTCAAAAACGTTTTAAAGCAAAACTCACCTTGAATGCTTAAAATACGCTTCCAAGCCTTTCTCCGAGCTATCCGATCCTTTATCCAAATACCTCAGAATCTGAAACCATTTACATACAAATATCTCCTTACCAACTTATGTATAAGACTTACTAGCAGGTTATGGACTCTAGATACATCTACATAACTTTTATCCTCAAAATTACCCAAACAGCCAAGTTATCCGGACAACCCAAACAACCCGGACAACACCACCTTTTCCGGACAACAAGACTTTTCCGGACAACCTCAGTAATCCGGACAGCAAGACTAATCCGGACAACACGAGGAATCCGGATGCCATCCGGACTCTAAATCATCCGGAAACCATCAATCAAATCGTCCGGACACTATCAACAACTTACCCGGACACCCCCAAAGAAGCTACCCGGACAGATTCAACTTATCCGGACACCTCTGTCGGTTTACCCCATTTTTGCCCAGAAATCGACAGAATCAACCCCAGAAGTGTTTGTGATGTTTCTACTCCGATAGGAACCATTAACTAGTAATTACAAACATAAAATACAAAGGAACTTACCTTATTTTCACTTCGAAATACTCCAACTTTAATCTCTAGCCTTCTTATCTTCTTTTACTTCTTTTCTCCCCAAAACACTCTCTCACACACACACTTTCAAAAAATCTGGATGAATCTGCTGAAAATGAAATATCTAAATATCCTAAGGGATAATATCCATTCCTTATTTACCATTTAAACCTTTAACTATCCACTAATGATCAAATACCCTTAAACTTATAAATTCACCCAATCTTACCCTAAACATCAATTATAAAGTTAACAAACTTAACGAAATTAGATTTTTAACTAACGGATTTACCCGGGGTATTACAGTTTAAAACTCACAATCTCATTCAAATCAAAGGTGTTTTCAAATGATTACATAGGCAACCTATTTATAGGATTCAAAGGACAAATCAAGAGACTCAATTTAATTCTAGACATTTAATTTTCAATCAACTTAAATTCATGAACCTAAACATGGTTCATATCTTGATTCACATAACCTATGTGACTTTTGACCCTCTAATAATTTATTTTGGCTTAAAAACGAAATTGACAATTAATTGGATTATTTTGGGCTCAAATAAGACTAATATAAAAACAAAAGCTTAAGTTGCGCTATCAAAATGGTGACCCACAGAATGCTTCTTCATATTAGCTCATTATGTGATAATCTTCAAGAAAACAGCTCTTTTTATGCTCCATGATTGGCCCAAGTTCTTCCCTTTGTCATTTAAGCCCACTTGAGTTTCGTTACCTCCTTGTACTTGAATATGACCCGGGATGAATCATATCATTCCCTCTCTCTTCAAAAAGTTTCGTCCCGAATCTTCATATATAGAAAAGCAATAAAATCTTTTTTTGTATTGCATTTTTTTTCTTTTTTTCTTCATCTTTTTTTGGTCTAATATTTTTTTTTTCTTTTTCCTTTTTGCGACTTTTTTATACTTTTTTATCTTTTTTTTCCAAAGAAAAGTAGGAAACGAAAACTACTAGAATAACAAACTTTTGAATTTCTCAAAGAACTCAAAATCCAATAATAGGAACCCAACAACTTGTGATGAGACCCACTATTAATATTTGAATTTTGACCCTAAGAAACCAAAGAAAAGTAGGGTAGATGAGACGATGATTGCTTTAGAATTCAATAGTCACTAGTAAGAACCTTGCCAACTTGTGACAAAACCCATTACCAAAATGTGATTCTCAAATCCCAAGCAATCGAGAATAACAAAAGGAAAAATAAAAATAAAATAAAAGGATATGCAACCAAAAGAGCTGGCTCTGATACCAAATGATGTGATCTCGCCCGACAAGGTATGGGTTTGAACACGTGTTGCCCGATCGTTCTAATGGTTGCTAAGATAGTTGTGGTGGAAACCGCGACCCATTGCCTATAAAGAGGCAAGAACTTTGGTATAAGAGCACGCCACAATCAAGCCACCAATTTGACTGATAAGTGTTGAACGCCACAAGCTACATTATAACTTGATAAGTTCCAAATTCATAAAGAACTAAAAGAGTTTAAAACTCAAAATCTCGTTCAAATCAAAGGTGTTTTCAAATGATTACATAGGCAGCCTATTTATAGGATTCAAAGGACAAATCAAGAGACTCAATTTAATTGTAGACATTTAATTTTCAATCAACTTAAATTCATGAACCTAAACATGGTTCATATCTTGATTCACATAACCTATGTGACTTTTGACCCTCTAATAATTTATTTTGGCTTAAAAACGAAATTGACAATTAATTGGATTATTTTGGGCTCAAATAAGACTAACATAAAAACAAAAGCTTAAGTTGCGCTATCAAAATGGTGACCCACGGAATGCTTCTTCATATTAGCTCATTATGTGACAATCTTCAAGAAAACAGCTCTTTTTATGCTCCATGATTGGCCCAAGTTCTTCTCTTTGTCATTTAAGCCCACTTGAGTTTCGTTACCTCCTTGTACTTGAATATGACCCGGGATGAATCATATCATTCCAACTCTCTTCAAAAAGATTCGTCCCGAATCTTCATATATAGAAAAGCAATAAAATCTTTTTTTGTATTGCATTTTTTTTCTTCTTTTCTTCATCTTTTTTTGGTCTAATATTTTTTTTTCTCTTTTTCCTTTTTGCGACCTTTTTATCTTTTTTTTTCCAAAGAAAAGTAGGAAACAAAAACTACTAGAATAAGAAACTTTTGAATTTCTCAAAGAACTCAAAATCCAATAATAGGAACCCCAACAACTTGTGATGAGACCCACTATTAATATTTGAATTTTGACCTTAAGAAACCAAAGAAAAGTAGAGTAGATGAGAGGATGATTTCTTTAGAATTCAATAGTTACTAGTAAGAACCTTGCCAACTTGTGACAAAACCCATTACCAAAATGTGATTCTCAAATCCCAAGGAATCGAGAATAACAAAAGGAAAAACAAAATTAAAATAAAAGGATATGCAACCAAAAGAGCTGGCTCTGATACCAAATGATGTGATCTTGCCTGACAAGGTATGGGTTTGAACACGTTTTGCCCGATCGTTCTAATGGTTGCTAAGATAGTTGTGGTGGAAACCGCGACCCATTGCCTATAAAGAGGCAAGAACCTTGGTATAAGAGCACGCCACAATCAAGCCACCAAGTTGACTGATAAGTGTTGAACGCCACAAGCTACATTATAACTTGATAAGTTCCAAATTCATAAAGAACTAAAAGAGTTTAAAACTCAAAATCTCATTCAAATCAAAGGTGTTTTCAAATGATTACATAGGTAGCCTATTTATAGGATTCAAAGGACAAATCAAGAGACTCATCTTAATTCTAGACATTTAATTTTCAATCAACTTAAATTCATGAACCTAAAAATGGTTCTACTTTTGACCCTCTAATAATTTATTTTGGCTTAAAAACGAAATTGACAATTAATTGGATTATTTTGGGCTCAAATAAGACTAACATAAAAACAAAAGCTTAAGTTGCGCTATCAAAATGGTGACCCACAGAATGCTTCTACATTTTAGCTCATTATGTGATAATCTTCAAGAAAACAACTCTTTTTATGCTCCATGATTTGCCCAAGTTCTTCCCTTTGTCATTTAAGCCCACTTGAGTTTCGTTACCTCCTTTTACTTGAATATGACCCGGGATGAATCATATCATTCTCTCTCTCTTCAAAAAGATTCGTACCGAATCTTCATATATAGAAAAGCAATAAAATATTTTTTTGTATTGCATTTTTTTCTTCTTCATTTCTTCATCTTTTTTTGGTCTAATATTTTTTTTTTCTCTTTTTCCTTTTTGCGACTTTTTTATACTTTTTTATCTTTTTTTTCAAAGAAAAGTAGGAAACGAAAACTACTAGAATAACAAACTTTTGAATTTCTCAAAGAACTCAAAATCCAATAATAGGAACCCCAACAACTTGTGATGAGACCCAAGCAATCGAGAATAACAAAAGGAAAAATAAAAATAAAATAAAAGGATATGCAACCAAAAGAGCTGGCTCTGATACCAAATGATGTGATCTCGCCCGACAAGGTATGGGTTTGAACACGTGTTGCCCGATCGTTCTAATGGTTGCTAAGATAGTTGTGGTGGAAACCGCGACCCATTGCCTATAAAGAGGCAAGAACTTTGGTATAAGAGCACGCCACAATCAAGCCACCAAGTTGACTGATAAGTGTTGAACGCCACAAGCTACATTATAACTTGATAAGTTCCAAATTCATAAAGAACTAAAAGAGTTTAAAACTCAAAATCTCATTCAAATCAAAGGTGTTTTCAAATGATTACATAGGTAGCCTATTTATAGGATTCAAAGGACAAATCAAGAGACTCAATTTAATTCTAGACATTTAATTTTCAATCAACTTAAATTCATGAACCTAAACATGGTTCATATCTTGATTCACATAACCTATTACCAAAATGTGATTCTCAAATCCCAAGCAATCGAGAATAACAAAAGGAAAAATAAAAAATAAAATAAAAGGATATGCAACCAAAAGAGCTGGCTCTGATACCAAATGATGTGATCTCGCCCGACAAGGTATGGGTTTGAACACGTGTTGCCCGATCGTTCTAATGGTTGCTAAGATAGTTGTGGTGGAAACCGCGACCCATTGCCTATAAAGAGGCAAGAACTTTGGTATAAGAGCACGCCACAATCAAGCCACCAAGTTGACTGATAAGTGTTGAACGCCACAAGCTACATTATAACTTGTGATGAGACCCACTATTAATATTTGAATTTTGACCCTAAGAAACCAAAGAAAAGTAGGGTAGATGAGAGGATGATTGCTTTAGAATTCAATAGTCACTAGTAAGAACCTTGCCAACTTGTGACAAAACCCATTACCAAAATGTGATTGTCAAATCCCAAGCAATTGAGAATAACAAAAGGAATAATAAAAATAAAATAAAAGGATATGCAACCAAAAGAGCTGGATCTGATACCAAATGATGTGATCTCGCCCGACAAGGTATGGGTTTGAACACGTGTTGCCCGATCGTTCTAATGGTTGCTAAGATAGTTGTGGTGGAAACCGCGACCCATTGCCTATAAAGAGGCAAGAACCTTCGTATAAGAGCACGCCACAATCAAGCCACCAAGTTGGCTGATAAGTGTTGAACGCCACAAGCTACATTATAACTTGATAAGTTCCAAATTCATAAAGAACTAAAAGAGTTTAAAACTCAAAATCTCATTCAAATCAAAGGTGTTTTCAAATGATTACATAGGTAGCCTATTTATAGGATTCAAAGGACAAATCAAGAGACTCAATTTAATTCTAGACATTTAATTTTCAATCAACTTAAGTTCATGAACCTAAACATGGTTCATATCTTGACCCTCTAATAATTTATTTTGGCTTAAAAACGAAATTGACAATTAATTGGATTATTTTGGGCTCAAATAAGACTAACATAAAAACAAAAGCTTAAGTTGCGCTATCAAAATGGTGACCCACGGAATGTTTCTTCATATTAGCTCATTATGTGATAATCTTCAAGAAAACAGCTATTTTTATGCTCCACGATTGGCCCAAGTTCTTCCCTTTGTCATTTAAGCCCACTTGAGTTTCGTTACCTCCTTGTACTTGAATATGACCCGGGATGAATCATATCATTCCCTCTCTCTTCAAAAAGATTCGTCCCGAATCTTCATATATAGAAAAGCAATAAAATCTTTTTTTGTATTGCATTTTTTTCTTCTTTTCTTCATCTTTTTTTGGTCTAATGTTTTTTTTTCTCTTTTTCCTTTTTGCGACTTTTTATACTTTTTTATCTTTGTTTTTCCAAAGAAAAGTAGGAAACGAAAACTACTAGAATAAGAAACTTTTGAATTCCTCAAAGAACTCAAAATCCAATAATAGGAACCCCAACAACTTGTGAAGAGACCCACTATTAATATTTGAATTTTGACCCTACGAAACCAAAGAAAAGTAGAGTAGACGAGAGGATGATTGCTTTAGAATTCAATAGTCACTAGTAAGAACCTTGCCAACTTGTGACAAAACCCATTACCAAATTGTGATTCTCAAATCCCAAGCAATTGAGAATAACAAAAGGAAAAATAAAAATAAAATAAAAGGATATGCAACCAAAAGAGCTGGATCTGATACCAAATGATGTGATGTCGCCCGACAAGGTATGGGTTTGAACACATGTTGCCCGATCGTTCTAATGGTTGCTAAGATAGTTGTGGTGGAAACCGCGACCCATTGCCTATAAAGAGGCAAGAACCTTCGTATAAGAGCACGCCACAATCAAGCCACCAAGTTGACTGATAAGTGTTGAACGCCACAAGCTACATTATAACTTGATAAGTTCCAAATTCATAAAGAACTAAAAGAGTTTAAAACTCACAATCTAATTCAAATCAAAGGTGTTTTCAAATGATTACATAGGCAACCTATTTATAGGATTCAAAGGACAAATCAAGAGACTCAATTTAATTCTAGACATTTAATTTTCAATCAACTTAAATTCATGAACCTAAACATGGTTCATATCTTGATTCACATAACCTATGTGACTTTTGACCCTCTAATAATTTATTTTGGCTTAAAAACGAAATTGACTATTAATTGGATTATTTTGGGCTCAAATAAGACTAACATAAAAACAAAAGCTTAAGTTGCGCTATCAAAATGGTGACCCCCGGAATGCTTCTTCATATTAGCTCATTATGTGATAATCTTCAAGAAAACAGCTCTTTTTATGCTCCATGATTGGCCCAAGTTCTTTCCTTTGTCATTTAAGCCCACTTGAGTTTCGTTACCTCCTTGTACTTGAATATGACCCGGGATAAATCATATCATTCCCTCTCTCTTCAAAAAGATTCGTCCCGAATCTTCATATATAGAAAAGCAATAAAATCATTTTTTGTATTGCATTTTTTTCTTCTTCATTTCTTCATATTTTTTTGGACTAATATTTTTTTTCTCTTTTTCCTTTTTGCGACTTTTTTATACTTTTTTACCTTTTTTTTCAAAGAAAAGTAGGAAACGAAAACTACTAGAATAACAAACTTTTGAATTTCTCAAAGAACTCAAAATCCAATAATAGGAACCCCAACAACTTGTGATGAGACCCACTATTAATATTTGAATTTTGACCCTAAGAAACCAAAGAAAAGTAGGGTAGATGAGAGGATGATTGCTTTAGAATTCAATAGTCACTAGTAAGAACCTTGCCAACTTGTGACAAAACCCATTACCAAAATGTGATTCTCAAATCCCAAGCAATCGAGAATAACAAAAGGAAAAATAAAAATAAAATAAAAGGATATGCAACCAAAAGAGCTGGCTCTGATACCAAATGATGTGATCTCGCCCGACAAGGTATGGGTTTGAACACGTGTTGCCCGATCGTTCTAATGGTTGCTAAGATAGTTGTGGTGGAAACCGCGACCCATTGCCTATAAAGAGGCAAGAACTTTGGTATAAGAGCACGCCACAATCAAGCCACCAAGTTGACTGATAAGTGTTGAACGCCACAAGCTACATTATAACTTGATAGGTTCCAAATTCATAAAGAACTAAAAGAGTTTAAAACTCACAATCTCATTCAAATCAAAGGTGTTTTCAAATGATTACATAGGCAACCTATTTATAGGATTCAAAGGACAAATCAAGAGACTCAATTTAATTCTAGACATTTAATTTTCAATCAACTTAAATTCATGAACCTAAACATGGTTCATATCTTGATTCACATAACCTATGTGACTTTTGACCCTCTAATAATTTATTTTGGCTTAAAAACGAAATTGACAATTAATTGGATTATTTTGGGCTCAAATAAGACTAACATAAAAACAAAAGCTTAAGTTGCGCTATCAAAATGGTGACCCACGGAATGCTTCTTCATATTAGCTCATTATGTGATAATATTCAAGAAAACAGCTCTTTTTATGCTCCATGATTGGCCCAAGTTCTTCCCTTTGTCATTTAAGCCCACTTGAGTTTCGTTACCTCCTTGTACTTGAATATGACCCGGGATGAATCATATCATTCCCTCTCTCTTCAAAAAGATTCGTACCGAATCTTCATATATAGAAAAGCAATAAAATCTTTTTTTGTATTGCATTTTTTTCTTCTTCATTTCTTCATCTTTTTTTGGGCTAATGTTTTTTTTTCTCTTTTTCCTTTTTGCGACTTTTTTATACTTTTTTATCTTTTTTTTCAAAGAAAAGTAGGAAACGAAAACTACTTGAATAACAAACTTTTGAATTTCTCAAAGAACTCAAAATCCAATAATAGGAACCCCAACAACTTGTGTTGAGACCCACTATTAATATTTGAATTTTGACCCTAAGAAACCAAAGAAAAGTAGAGTAGATGAGAGGATGATTGCTTTAGAATTCAATAGTCACTAGTAAGAACCTTGCCAACTTGTGACAAAACCCATTACCAAAATGTGATACTCAAATCCCAAGCAATTGAGAATAACAAAAGGAAAAATAAAAATAAAATAAAAGGATATGCAACCAAAAGAGCTGGCTCTGATACCAAATGATGTGATCTCGCCCGACAAGGTATGGGTTTGAACACGTGTTGCCCGATCGTTCTAATGGTTGCTAAGATAGTTGTGGTGGAAACCGCGACCCATTGCCTATAAAGAGGCAAGAACTTTCGTATAAGAGCACGCCACAATCAAGCCACCAAGTTGACTGATAAGTGTTGAACGCCACAAGCTACATTATAACTTGATAAGTTCCAAATTCATAAAGAACTAAAAGAGTTTAAAACTCACAATCTCATTCAAATCAAAGGTGTTTTCAAATGATTACATAGGCAACCTATTTATAGGATTCAAAGGACAAATCAAGAGACTCAATTTAATTCTAGACATTTAATTTTCAATCAACTTAAATTCATGAACCTAAACATGGTTCATATCTTGATTCACATAACCTATGTGACTTTTGACCCTCTAATAATTTATTTTGGCTTAAAAACGAAATTGACAATTAATTGGATTATTTTGGGGGGCTCAGATAAGACTAACATAAAAACAAAAGCTTAAGTTGCGCTATCAAAATGGTGACCCACGGAATGCTTCTTCATATTAGCTCATTATGTGATAATATTCAAGAAAACAGCTCTTTATATGCTCCATGATTGGCCCAAGTTCTTCCCTTTGTCATTTAAGCCCACTTGAGTTTCGTTACCTCCTTGTACTTGAATATGACCCGGGATGAATCATATCATTCCCTCTCTCTTCAAAAAGATTCGTACCGAATCTTCATATATAGAAAAGCAATAAAATCTTTTTTTGTATTGCATTTTTTTCTTCTTCATTTCTTCATCTTTTTTTGGGCTAATATTTTTTTTTCTCTTTTTCCTTTTTGCGACTTTTTTATACTTTTTTATCTTTTTTTTTCAAAGAAAAGTAGGAAACGAAAACTACTTGAATAACAAACTTTTGAATTTCTCAAAGAACTCAAAATCCAATAATAGGAACCCAACAACTTGTGATGAGACCCACTATTAATATTTGAATTTTGACCCTAAGAAACCAAAGAAAAGTAGAGTAGATGAGAGGATGATTGCTTTAGAATTCAATAGTCACTAGTAAGAACCTTGCCAACTTGTGACAAAACCCATTACCAAAATGTGATTCTCAAATCCCAAGCAATTGAGAATAACAAAAAGAAAAATAAAAATAAAATAAAAGGATATGCAACCAAAAGAGCTGGCTCTGATACCAAATGATGTGATCTCGCCCGACAAGGTATGGGTTTGAACACGTGTTGCCCGATCGTTCTAATGGTTGCTAAGATAGTTGTGGTGGAAACCGCGACCCATTGCCTATAAAGAGGCAAGAACTTTCGTATAAGAGCACGCCACAATCAAGCCACCAAGTTGACTGATAAGTGTTGAACGCCACAAGCTACATTATAACTTGATATGTTCCAAATTCATAAAGAACTAAAAGAGTTTAAAACTCACAATCTCATTCAAATCAAAGGTGTTTTCAAATGATTACATAGGCAACCTATTTATAGGATTCAAAGGACAAATCAAGAGACTCAATTTAATTCTAGACATTTAATTTTCAATCAACTTAAATTCATGAACCTAAACATGGTTCATATCTTGATTCACATAACCTATGTGACTTTTGACCCTCTAATAATTTATTTTGGCTTAAAAACGAAATTGACAATTAATTGGATTATTTTGGGGGGCTCAAATAAGACTAACATAAAAACAAAAGCTTAAGTTGCGCTATCAAAATGGTGACCCACGGAATGCTTCTTCATATTAGCTCATTATGTGATAATATTCAAGAAAACAACTCTTTATATGCTCCATGATTGGCCCAAGTTCTTCCCTTTGTCATTTAAGCCCACTTGAGTTTCGTTACCTCCTTGTACTTGAATATGACCCGGGATGAATCATATCATTCCCTCTCTCTTCAAAAAGATTCGTACCGAATCTTCATATATAGAAAAGCAATAAAATCCTTTTTTGTATTGCATTTTTTTCTTCTTCATTTCTTCATCTTTTTTTGGGCTAATATTTTTTTTTCTCTTTTTCCTTTTTGCGACTTTTTTATACTTTTTTATCTTTTTTTTTCAAAGAAAAGTAGGAAACGAAAACTACTTGAATAACAAACTTTTGAATTTCTCAAAGAACTCAAAATCCAATAATAGGAACCCCAACAACTTGTGATGAGACCCACTATTAATATTTGAATTTTGACCCTAAGAAACCAAAGAAAAGTAGAGTAGATGAGAGGATGATTGCTTTAGAATTCAATAGTCACTAGTAAGAACCTTGCCAACTTGTGACAAAACCCATTACCAAAATGTGATTCTCAAATCCCATGCAATTGAGAATAACAAAAGGAAAAATAAAAATAAAATAAAAGGATATGCAACCAAAAGAGTTGGCTCTGATACCAAATGATGTGATCTCGCCCGACAAGGTATGGGTTTGAACACGTGTTGCCCGATCGTTCTAATGGTTGCTAAGATAGTTGTGGTGGAAACCGCGACCCATTGCCTATAAAGAGGCAAGAACTTTCGTATAAGAGCACGCCACAATCAAGCCACCAAGTTGACTGATAAGTGTTGAACGCCACAAGCTACATTATAACTTGATAAGTTCCAAATTCATAAAGAACTAAAAGAGTTTAAAACTCACAATCTCATTCAAATCAAAGGTGTTTTCAAATGATTACATAGGCAACCTATTTATAGGATTCAAAGGACAAATCAAGAGACTCAATTTAATTCTAGACATTTAATTTTCAATCAACTTAAATTCATGAACCTAAACATGGTTCATATCTTGATTCACATAACCTATGTGACTTTTGACCCTCTAATAATTTATTTTGGCTTAAAAACGAAATTGACAATTAATTGGATTATTTTGGGGGGCTCAAATAAGACTAACATAAAAACAAAAGCTTAAGTTGCGCTATCAAAATGGTGACCCACGGAATGCTTCTTCATATTAGCTCATTATGTGATAATATTCAAGAAAACAGATCTTTATATGCTCCATGATTGGCCCAAGTTCTTCCCTTTGTCATTTAAGCCCACTTGAGTTTCGTTACCTCCTTGTACTTGAATATGACCCGGGATGAATCATATCATTCCCTCTCTCTTCAAAAAGATTCGTACCGAATCTTCATATATAGAAAAGCAATAAAATCTTTTTTTGTATGGCATTTTTTTCTTCTTCATTTCTTCATCTTTTTTTGGGCTAATATTTTTTTTTCTCTTTTTCCTTTTTGCGACTTTTTTATACTTTTTTATCTTTTTTTTCAAAGAAAAGTAGGAAACGAAAACTACTAGAATAATAAAGTTTTGAATTTCTCAAAGAACTCAAAATCCAATAATAGGAACCCAACAACTTGTGATGAGACCCACTATTAATATTTGAATTTTGACCCTAAGAAACCAAAGAAAAGTAGGGTAGATGAGAGGATGATTGCTTTAGAATTCAATAGTCACTAGTAAGAACCTTGCCAACTTGTGACAAAACCCATTACCAAAATGTGATTCTCAAATCCCAAGCAATTGAGAATAACAAAAGGAAAAATAAAAATAAAATAAAAGGATATGCAACCAAAAGAGCTGGCTCTGATACCAAATGATGTGATCTTGCCCGACAAGGTATGGGTTTGAACACGTGTTGCCCGATCGTTCTAATGGTTGCTAAGATAGTGGTGGTGGAAACCGCGACCCATTGCCTATAAAGTGGCAAGAACCTTCGTATAAGAGCACGCCACAATCAAGCCACCAAGTTGACTAATAAGTGTTGAACGCCACAAGCTACATTATAACTTGATAAGTTCCAAATTCATAAAGAACTAAAAGAGTTTAAAACTCACAATATCATTCAAATCAAAGGTGTTTTCAAAAGATTACAAAGGCAACCTATTTATAGGATTCAAAGGACAAATCGAGACTCAATTTAATTCTAGACATTTAATTTTCAATCAACTTAAATTCATGAACCTAAACATGGTTCATATCTTGATTCACATAACCTATGTGACTTTTGACCCTCTAATAATTTATTTTGGCTTAAAAACGAAATTGACAATTAATTGGATTATTTTGGGCTCAAATAAGACTAACATAAAAACAAAAGCTTAAGTTGCGCTATCAAAATGGTGACCCACGAAATGCTTCTTCATATTAGCTCATTATGTGATAATATTCAAGAAAACAACTCTTTATATGCTCCATGTTTGGCCCAAGTTCTTCCCTTTGTCATTTAAGCCCACTTGAGTTTCGTTACCTCCTTGTACTTGAATATGACCCGGGATGAATCATATCATTCCCTCTCTCTTCAAAAAGATTCGTACCGAATCTTCATATATAGAAAAGCAATAAAATCCTTTTTTGTATTGCATTTTTTTCTTCTTCATTTCTTCATCTTTTTTTGGGCTAATATTGTTTTTTCTATTTTTCCTTTTTGCGACTTTTTTATACTTTTTTATCTTTTTTTTTTCAAAGAAAAGTAGGAAACGAAAACTACTAGAATAACAAACTTTTGAATTTCTCAAAGAACTCAAAATCCAATAATAGGAACCCCAACAACTTGTGATGAGACCCCACTATTAATATTTGAATTTTGACCCTAAGAAACCAAAGAAAAGTAGAGTAGATGAGAGGATGATTGCTTTAGAATTCAATAGTCACTAGTAAGAACCTTGCCAACTTGTGACAAAACCCATTACCAAAATGTGATTCTCAAATCCCAAGCAATTGAGAATAACAAAAGGAAAAATAAAAATAAAATAAAAGGATATGCAACCAAAAGAGCTGGCTCTGATACCAAATGATGTGATCTCGCCTGACAAGGTATGGGTTTGAACACGTGTTGCCCGATCGTTCTAATGGTTGCTAAGATAGTTGTGGTGGAAACCGCGACCCATTGCCTATAAAGAGGCAAGAACTTTGGTATAAGAGCACGCCACAATCAAGCCACCAAGTTGACTGATAAGTGTTGAACGCCACAAGCTACATTATAACTTGATAAGTTCCAAATTCATAAAGAACTAAAAGAGTTTAAAACTCACAATCTCATTCAAATCAAAGGTGTTTTCAAATGATTACATAGGCAACCTATTTATAGGATTCAAAGGACAAATCAAGAGACTCAATTTAATTCTAGACATTTAATTTTCAATCAACTTAAATTCATGAACCTAAACATGGTTCATATCTTGATTCACATAACCTATGTGACTTTTGACCCTGTAATAATTTTTTTTGGCTTAAAAACGAAATTGACAATTAATTGGATTATTTTGGGCTCAAATAAGACTAACATAAAAACAAAAGCTTAAGTTGCGCTATCAAAATGGTGACCCACGGAATGCTTCTTCATATTAGCTCATTATGTGATAATCTTCAAGAAAACAGCTCTTTTTATGCTCCACGATTGGCCCAAGTTCTTCCCTTTGTCATTTAAGCCAACTTGAGTTTCGTTACCTCCTTGTACTTGAATATGACCCGGGATGAATCATATCATTCCCTCTCTCTTCAAAAAGTTTCGTCCCGAATCTTCATATATAGAAAAGCAATAAAATCTTTTTTTGTATTGCATTTTTTTTCTTTTTTTCTTCATCTTTTTTCGGGCTAATATTTTTTTTTTCTTTTTCCTTTTTGCGACTTTTTTATACTTTTTTATCTTTTTTTCCAAAGAAAAGTAGGAAACGAAAACTACTAGAATAATAAAGTTTTGAATTTCTCAAAGAACTCAAAATCCAATAATAGGAACCCAACAACTTGTGATGAGACCCACTATTAATATTTGAATTTTGACCCTAAGAAACCAAAGAAAAGTAGGGTAGATGAGAGGATGATTGCTTTAGAATTCAAGAGTCACTAGTAAGAACCTTGCCAACTTGTGACAAAACCCATTACCAAAATGTGATTCTCAAATCCCAAGCAATCGAGAATAACAAAAGGAATAATAAAAATAAAATAAAAGGATATGCAACCAAAAGAGCTGGCTCTGATACCAAATGATGTGATCTCGCCCGACAAGGTATGGGTTTGAACACGTGTTGCCCGATCGTTCTAATGGTTGCTAAGATAGTTGTGGTGGAATCCGCGACCCATTTCCTATAAAGAGGCAAGAACCTTCGTATAAGAGCACGCCACAATCAAGCCACCAAGTTGACTGATAAGTGTTGAACGCCACAAGCTACATTATAACTTGATAAGTTCCAAATTCATAAAGAACTAAAAGAGTTTAAAACTCACAATCTCATTCAAATCAAAGGTGTTTTCAAATGATTACATAGGCAACCTATTTATGGGATTCAAAGGACAAATCAAGAGACTCGATTTAATTCTAGACATTTAATTTTCAATCAACTTAAATTCATGAACCTAAACATGGTTCATATCTTGATTCACATAACCTATGTGACTTTTGACCCTCTAATAATTTATTTTGGCTTAAAACGAAATTGACAATTAATTGGATTATTTTGGGCTCAAATAAGACTAACATAAAAACAAAAGCTTAAGTTGCGCTATCAAAATGGTGACCCACGGAATGCTTCTTCATATTAGCTCATTATGTGATAATCTTCAAGAAAACATCTATTTTTATGCTCCATGATTAGCCCAACTTCTTCCCTTTGTCATTTAAGCCCACTTGAGTTTCGTTACCTCCTTGTACTTGAATATGACCCGGGATGAATCATATCATTCCCTCTCTCTTCAAAAAGATTCGTCCCGAATCTTCATATATAGAAAAGCAATAAAATCTTTTTTTGTATTGCATTTTTTTCTTCTTTTCTTCATCTTTTTTTGGTCTAATGTTTTTTTTCCCTTTTTTCTCTTTTTCCTTTTTGAGACTTTTTTATACTTTTTTATCTTTGTTTTTCCAAAGAAAAGTAGGAAACGAAAATTACTAGAATAAGAAACTTTTGAATTCCTCAAAGAACTCAAAATCCAATAATAGGAACCCCAACAACTTGTGATGAGACCCACTATTAATATTTGAATTTTGACCCTAAGAAACCAAAGAAAAGTAGAGTAGATGAGAGGATGATTGCTTTAGAATTCAATAGTCACTAGTAAGAACCTTGCCAACTTGTGACAAAACCCATTACCAAAATGTGATTCTCAAATCCCAAGCAATCGAGAATAACAAAAGGAATAATAAAAATAAAATAAAAGGATATGCAACCAAAAGAGCTGGCTCTGATACCAAATGATGTGATCTCGCCCGACAAGGTATGGGTTTGAACACGTGTTGCCTGATCGTTCTAATGGTTGCTAAGATAGTTGTGGTGGAAACCGCAACCCATTGCCTATAAAGAGGCAAGAACCTTCGTATAAGAGCACGCCACAATCAAGCCACCAAGTTGACTGATAAGTGTTGAACGCCACAAGCTACATTATAACTTGATAAGTTCCAAATTCATAAAGAACTAAAAGAGTTTAAAACTCACAATCTCATTCAAATCAAAGGTGTTTTCAAATGATTACATAGGCAACCTATTTATAGGATTCAAAGGACAAATCAAGAGACTCAATTTAATTCTAGACATTTAATTTTCAATCAACTTAAATTCATGAACCTAAACATGGTTCATATCTTGATTCACATAACCTATGTGACTTTTGACCCTCTAATAATTTATTTTGGCTTAAAAACGAAATTGACAATTAATTGGATTATTTTGGGCTCAAATAAGACTAACATAAAAACAAAAGCTTAAGTTGCGCTATCAAAATGGTGACCCACGGAATGCTTCTTCATATTAGCTCATTATGTGATAATATTCAATAAAACAGCTCTTTTTATGCTCCATGATTGGCCCAAGTTCTTCCCTTTGTCATTTAAGCCCACTTGAGTTTCGTTACCTCCTTGTACTTGAATATGACCCGGGATGAATCATATCATTCCCTCTCTCTTCAAAAAGTTTCGTCCCGAATCTTCATATATAGAAAAGCAATAAAATCTTTTTTTGTATTGCATTTTTTTTCTTTTTTTCTTCATCTTTTTTTGGTCTAATATTTTTTTTTCTTTTTCCTTTTTGCGACTTTTTTATACTTTTTTATCTTTTTTTTCCAAAGAAAAGTAGGAAACGAAAACTACTAGAATAACAAACTTTTGAATTTCTCAAAGAACTCAAAATCCAATAATAGGAACCCAACAACTTGTGATGAGACCCACTATTAATATTTGAATTTTGACCCTAAGAAACCAAATAAAGTAGGGTAGATGAGAGGATGATTGCTTTAGAATTCAATAGTCACTAGTAAGAACCTTGCCAACTTGTGACAAAACCCATTACCAAAATGTGATTCTCAAATCCCAAGCAATCGAGAATAACAAAAGGAAAAATAAAAATAAAATAAAAGGATATGCAACCAAAAGAGCTGGCTCTGATACCAAATGATGTGATCTCGCCCGACAAGGTATGGGTTTGAACACGTGTTTCCCGATCGTTCTAATGGTTGCTAAGATAGTTGTGGTGGAAACCGCGACCCATTGCCTATAAAGAGGCAAGAACTTTGGTATAAGAGCACGCCACAATCAAGCCACCAAGTTGACTGATAAGTGTTGAACGCCACAAGCTACATTATAACTTGATAAGTTCCAAATTCATAAAGAACTAAAAGAGTTTAAAACTCACAATCTCATTCAAATCAAAGGTGTTTTCAAATGATTACATAGGCAACCTATTTATAGGATTCAAAGGACAAATCAAGAGACTCAATTTAATTCTAGACATTTAATTTTCAATCAACTTAAATTCATGAACCTAAACATGGTTCATATCTTGATTCACATAACCTATGTGACTTTTGACCTTCTAATAATTTATTTTGGCTTAAAAACGAAATTGACAATTAATTGGATTATTTTGGGCTCAAATAAGACTAACATAAAAACAAAAGCTTAAGTTGCGCTATCAAAATGGTGACCCACGGAATGCTTCTTCATATTAGCTCATTAGGTGATAATATTCAAGAAAACAGCTCTTTATATGCTCCATGATTGGCCCAAGTTCTTCCCTTTGTCATTTAAGCCCACTTGAGTTTCGTTACCTCCTTGTACTTGAATATGACCCGGGATGAATCATATCATTCCCTCTCTCTTCAAAAAGATTCGTACCGAATCTTCATATATAGAAAAGCAATAAAATCTTTTTATGTATTGCATTTTTTTCTTCTTCATTTCTTCATCTTTTTTTGGGCTAATATTTTTTTTCTCTTTTTCCTTTTTGCGACTTTTTTATACTTTTTTATCTTTTTTTTTTCAAAGAAAAGTAGGAAACGAAAACTACTAGAATAACAAACTTTTGAATTTCTCAAAGAACTCAAAATCCAATAATAGGAACCCCAACAACTTGTGATGAGACCCACTATTAATATTTGAATTTTGACCCTAAGAAACCAAAGAAAAGTAGAGTAGATGAGAGGATGATTGCTTTAGAATTCAATAGTCACTAGTAAGAACCTTGCCAACTTGTGACAAAACCCATTACCAAAATGTGATTCTCAAATCCCAAGCAATTGAGAATAACAAAAGGAAAAATAAAAATAAAATAAAAGGATATGCAACCAAAAGAGCTGGCTCTGATACCAAATGATGTGATCTCGCCCGACAAGGTATGGGTTTGAACACGTGTTGCCCGATCGTTCTAATGGTTGCTAAGATAGTTGTGGTGGAAACCGCGACCCATTGCCTATAAAGAGGAAAGAACTTTGGTATAAGAGCACGCCACAATCAAGCCACCAAGTTGACTGATAAGTGTTGAACGCCACAAGCTACATTATAACTTGATAAGTTCCAAATTCATAAAGAACTAAAAGAGTTTAAAACTCACAATCTCATTCAAATCAAAGGTGTTTTCAAATGATTACATAGGCAAACTATTTATAGGATTCAAAGGACAAATCAAGAGACTCAATTTAATTCTAGACATTTAATTTTCAATCAACTTAAATTCATGAACCTAAACATGGTTCATATCTTGATTCACATAACCTATGTGACTTTTGACCCTCTAATAATTTATTTTGGCTTAAAAACGAAATTGACAATTAATTGGATTATTTTGGGCTCAAATAAGACTAACATAAAAACAAAAGCTTAAGTTGCGCTATCAAAATGGTGACCCACGGAATGCTTCTTCATATTAGCTCATTATGTGATAATATTCAATAAAACAGCTCTTTTTATGCTCCATGATTGGCCCAAGTTCTTCCCTTTGTCATTTAAGCCCACTTGAGTTTCGTTACCTCCTTGTACTTGAATATGACCCGGGATGAATCATATCATTCCCTCTCTCTTCAAAAAGTTTCGTCCCGAATCTTCATATATAGAAAAGCAATAAAATCTTTTTTTGTATTGCATTTTTTTTCTTTTTTTCTTCATCTTTTTTTGGTCTAATATTTTTTTTTCTTTTTCCTTTTTGCGACTTTTTTATACTTTTTTATCTTTTTTTTCCAAAGAAAAGTAGGAAACGAAAACTACTAGAATAACAAACTTTTGAATTTCTCAAAGAACTCAAAATCCAATAATAGGAACCCAACAACTTGTGATGAGACCCACTATTAATATTTGAATTTTGACCCTAAGAAACCAAAGAAAAGTAGGGTAGATGAGAGGATGATTGCTTTAGAATTCAATAGTCACTAGTAAGAACCTTGCCAACTTGTGACAAAACCCATTACCAAAATGTGATTCTCAAATCCCAAGCAATTGAGAATAACAAAAGGAAAAATAAAAATAAAATAAAAGGATATGCAACCAAAAGAGCTGGCTCTGATACCAAATGATGTGATCTCGCCCGACAAGGTATGGGTTTGAACACGTGTTGCCCGATCGTTCTAATGGTTGCTAAGATAGTTGTGGTGGAAACCGCGACCCATTGCCTATAAAGAGGAAAGAACTTTGGTATAAGAGCACGCCACAATCAAGCCACCAAGTTGACTGATAAGTGTTGAACGCCACAAGCTACATTATAACTTGATAAGTTCCAAATTCATAAAGAACTAAAAGAGTTTAAAACTCACAATCTCATTCAAATCAAAGGTGTTTTCAAATGATTACATAGGCAAACTATTTATAGGATTCAAAGGACAAATCAAGAGACTCAATTTAATTCTAGACATTTAATTTTCAATCAACTTAAATTCATGAACCTAAACATGGTTCATATCTTGATTCACATAACCTATGTGACTTTTAACCCTGTAATAATTTTTTTTGGCTTAAAAACGAAATTGACAATTAATTGGATTATTTTGGGCTCAAATAAGACTAACATAAAAACAAAAGCTTAAGTTGCGCTATCAAAATGGTGACCCACGGAATGCTTCTTCATGTTAGCTCATTATGTGATAATCTTCAAGAAAACAGCTCTTTTTATTCTCCACGATTGGCCCAAGTTCTTCCCTTTGTCATTTAAGCCAACTTGAGTTTCGTTACCTCCTTGTACTTGAATATGACCCGGGATGAATCATATCATTCCCTCTCTCTTCAAAAAGTTTCGTCCCGAATCTTCATATATAGAAAAGCAATAAAAAAAAATTTTGTATTGCATTTTTTTTCTTTTTTTCTTCATCTTTTTTGGGCTAATATTTTTTTTCTTTTTCCTTTTTGCGACTTTTTTATACTTTTTTATCTTTTTTTCCAAAGAAAAGTAGGAAACGAAAACTACTAGAATAATAAAGTTTTGAATTTCTCAAAGAACTCAAAATCCAATAATAGGAACCCAACAACTTGTGATGAGACCCACTATTAATATTTGAATTTTGACCCTAAGAAACCAAAGAAAAGTAGGGTAGATGAGAGGATGATTGCTTTAGAATTCAATAGTCACTAGTAAGAACCTTGCCAACTTGTGACAAAACCCATTACCAAAATGTGATTCTCAAATCCCAAGCAATTGAGAATAACAAAAGGAAAAATAAAAATAAAATAAAAGGATATGCAACCAAAAGAGCTGGCTCTGATACCAAATGATGTGATCTCGCCCGACAAGGTATGGGTTTGAACACGTGTTGCCCGATCGTTCTAATGGTTGCTAAGATAGTTGTGGTGGAAACCGCGACCCATTGCCTATAAAGAGGAAAGAACTTTGGTATAAGAGCACGCCACAATCAAGCCACCAAGTTGACTGATAAGTGTTGAACGCCACAAGCTACATTATAACTTGATAAGTTCCAAATTCATAAAGAACTAAAAGAGTTTAAAACTCACAATCTCATTCAAATCAAAGGTGTTTTCAAATGATTACATAGGCAAACTATTTATAGGATTCAAAGGACAAATCAAGAGACTCAATTTAATTCTAGACATTTAATTTTCAATCAACTTAAATTCATGAACCTAAACATGGTTCATATCTTGATTCACATAACCTATGTGACTTTTGACCCTCTAATAATTTATTTTGGCTTAAAAACGAAATTGACAATTAATTGGATTATTTTGGGCTCAAATAAGACTAACATAAAAACAAAAGCTTAAGTTGCGCTATCAAAATGGTGACCCACGGAATGCTTCTTCATATTAGCTCATTATGTGATAATATTCAATAAAACAGCTCTTTTTATGCTCCATGATTGGCCCAAGTTCTTCCCTTTGTCATTTAAGCCCACTTGAGTTTCGTTACCTCCTTGTACTTGAATATGACCCGGGATGAATCATATCATTCCCTCTCTCTTCAAAAAGTTTCGTCCCGAATCTTCATATATAGAAAAGCAATAAAATCTTTTTTTGTATTGCATTTTTTTTCTTTTTTTCTTCATCTTTTTTTGGTCTAATATTTTTTTTTCTTTTTCCTTTTTGCGACTTTTTTATACTTTTTTATCTTTTTTTTCCAAAGAAAAGTAGGAAACGAAAACTACTAGAATAACAAACTTTTGAATTTCTCAAAGAACTCAAAATCCAATAATAGGAACCCAACAACTTGTGATGAGACCCACTATTAATATTTGAATTTTGACCCTAAGAAACCAAAGAAAAGTAGGGTAGATGAGAGGATGATTGCTTTAGAATTCAATAGTCACTAGTAAGAACCTTGCCAACTTGTGACAAAACCCATTACCAAAATGTGATTCTCAAATCCCAAGCAATTGAGAATAACAAAAGGAAAAATAAAAATAAAATAAAAGGATATGCAACCAAAAGAGCTGGCTCTGATACCAAATGATGTGATCTCGCCCGACAAGGTATGGGTTTGAACACGTGTTGCCCGATCGTTCTAATGGTTGCTAAGATAGTTGTGGTGGAAACCGCGACCCATTGCCTATAAAGAGGAAAGAACTTTGGTATAAGAGCACGCCACAATCAAGCCACCAAGTTGACTGATAAGTGTTGAACGCCACAAGCTACATTATAACTTGATAAGTTCCAAATTCATAAAGAACTAAAAGAGTTTAAAACTCACAATCTCATTCAAATCAAAGGTGTTTTCAAATGATTACATAGGCAAACTATTTATAGGATTCAAAGGACAAATCAAGAGACTCAATTTAATTCTAGACATTTAATTTTCAATCAACTTAAATTCATGAACCTAAACATGGTTCATATCTTGATTCACATAACCTATGTGACTTTTAACCCTGTAATAATTTTTTTTGGCTTAAAAACGAAATTGACAATTAATTGGATTATTTTGGGCTCAAATAAGACTAACATAAAAACAAAAGCTTAAGTTGCGCTATCAAAATGGTGACCCACGGAATGCTTCTTCATGTTAGCTCATTATGTGATAATCTTCAAGAAAACAGCTCTTTTTATTCTCCACGATTGGCCCAAGTTCTTCCCTTTGTCATTTAAGCCAACTTGAGTTTCGTTACCTCCTTGTACTTGAATATGACCCGGGATGAATCATATCATTCCCTCTCTCTTCAAAAAGTTTCGTCCCGAATCTTCATATATAGAAAAGCAATAAAAAAAAATTTTGTATTGCATTTTTTTTCTTTTTTTCTTCATCTTTTTTGGGCTAATATTTTTTTTCTTTTTCCTTTTTGCGACTTTTTTATACTTTTTTATCTTTTTTTCCAAAGAAAAGTAGGAAACGAAAACTACTAGAATAATAAAGTTTTGAATTTCTCAAAGAACTCAAAATCCAATAATAGGAACCCAACAACTTGTGATGAGACCCACTATTAATATTTGAATTTTGACCCTAAGAAACCAAAGAAAAGTAGGGTAGATGAGAGGATGATTGCTTTAGAATTCAATAGTCACTAGTAAGAACCTTGCCAACTTGTGACAAAACCCATTACCAAAATGTGATTCTCAAATCCCAAGCAATTGAGAATAACAAAAGGAAAAATAAAAATAAAATAAAAGGATATGCAACCAAAAGAGCTGGCTCTGATACCAAGATCTCGCCCGACAAGGTATGGGTTTGAACACGTGTTGCCCGATCGTTCTAATGGTTGCTAAGATAGTTGTGGTGGAAACCGCGACCCATTGCCTATAAAGAGACAAGAACCTTGGTATAAGAGCACGCCACAATCAAGCCACCAAGTTGACTGATAAGTGTTGAACGCCACAAGCTACATTATAACTTGATAAGTTCCAAATTCATAAAGAACTAAAAGAGTTTAAAACTCACAATCTCATTCAAATCAAAGGTGTTTTCAAATGATTACATAGGCAAACTATTTATAGGATTCAAAGGACAAATCAAGAGACTCAATTTAATTCTAGACATTTAATTTTCAATCAACTTAAATTCATGAACCTAAACATGGTTCATATCTTGATTCACATAACCTATGTGACTTTTAACCCTGTAATAATTTTTTTTGGCTTAAAAACGAAATTGACAATTAATTGGATTACTTTGGGCTCAAATAAGACTAACATAAAAACAAAAGCTTAAGTTGCGCTATCAAAATGGTGACCCATGGAATGCTTCTTCATATTAGCTCATTATGTGATAATCTTCAAGAAAACAGCTCTTTTTATGCTACACGATTGGCCCAAGTTCTTCCCTTTGTCATTTAAGCCCACTTGAGTTTCGTTACCTCCTTGTACTTGAATATGACCCGGGATGAATCATATCATTCCCTCTCTCTTCAAAAAGTTTCGTCCCGAATCTTCATATATAGAAAAGCAATAAAATCTTTTTTTGTATTGCATTTTTTTTCTTTTTTTCTTCATCTTTTTTTGGGCTAATATTTTTTTTCTTTTTCCTTTTTGCGACTTTTTTATACCTTTTTATCTTTTTTTCCAAAGAAAAGTAGGAAACGAAAACTACTGGAATAATAAAGTTTTGAATTTCTCAAAGAACTCAAAATCCAATAATAAGAACCCAACAACTTGTGATGAGACCCACTATTAATATTTGAATTTTGACCCTAAGAAACCAAAGAAAAGTAGGGTAGATGAGAGGATGATTGATTTAGAATTCAATAGTCACTAGTAAGAACCTTGCCAACTTGTGACAAAACCCATTACCAAAATGTGATTCTCAAATCCCAAGCAATTGAGAATAACAAAAGGAAAAATAAAAATAAAATAAAAGGATATGCAACCAAAAGAGCTGGCTCTGATACCAAATGATGTGATCTCGCCCGACAAGGTATGGGTTTGAACATGTGTTGCCCGATCGTTCTAATGGTTGGTAAGATAGTTGTGGTGGAAACCGCGACCCATTGCCTATAAAGAGGCAAGAACCTTCGTATAAGAGCACGCCACAATCAAGCCACCAAGTTGACTGATAAGTGTTGAACGCCACAAGCTACATTATAACTTGATAAGTTCCAAATTCATAAAGAACTAAAAGAGTTTAAAACTCACAATCTCATTCAAATCAAAGGTGTTTTCAAATGATTACATAGGCAACCTATTTATAGGATTCAAAGGACAAATCAAGAGACTCAATTTAATTCTAGACATTTAATTTTCAATCAACTTAAATTCATGAACCTAAACATGGTTCATATCTTGATTCACATAACCTATGTGACTTTTGACCCTCTAATAATTTATTTTGGCTTAAAAACGAAATTGACAATTAATTGGATTATTTTGGGCTCAAATAAGACTAACATAAAAACAAAAGCTTAAGTTGCGCTATCAAAATGGTGACCCATGAAATGCTTCTTCATATTAGCTCATTATGTGATAATCTTCAAGAAAACAGCTCTTTTTATGCTCCACGATTGTCCCAAGTTCTTCCCTTTGTCATTTAAGCAAACTTGAGTTTCGTTACCTCCTTGTACTTGAATATGACCCGGGATGAATCATATCATTCCCTCTCTCTTCAAAAAGTTTCGTCCCGAATCTTCATATATAGAAAAGCAATAAAATCTTTTTTTGTATTGCATTTTTTTTCTTTTTTTCTTCATCTTTTTTTGGTCTAATATTTTTTTTTCTTTTTCCTTTTTGCAACTTTTTTATACTTTTTTATCTTTTTTTCCAAAGAAAAGTAGGAAACGAAAACTACTAGAATAACAAACTTTTGAATTTCTCAAAGAACTCAAAATCCAATAATAGGAACCCAACAACATGTGATGAGACCCACTATTAATATTTGAATTTTGACCCTAAGAAACCAAAGAAAAGTAGGGTAGATGAGAGGATGATTGCTTTAGAATTCAATAGTCACTAGTAAGAACCTTGCCAACTTGTGACAAAACCCATTACCAAAATGTGATTCTCAAATCCCAAGCAATTGAGAATAACAAAAGGAAAAATAAAAATAAAATAAAAGGATATGCAACCAAAAGAGCTGGCTCTGATACCAAATGATGTGATCTCGCCCGACAAGGTATGGGTTTGAACACGTGTTTCCCGATCGTTCTAATGGTTGGTAAGATAGTTGTGGTGGAAACCGCGACCCATTGCCTATAAAGAGGCAAGAACCTTCGTATAAGAGCACACCACAATCAAGCCACCAAGTTGACTGATAATTGTTGAACGCCACAAGCTACATTATAACTTGATAAGTTCCAAATTCATAAAGAACTAAAAGAGTTTAAAACTCACAATCTCATTCAAATCAAAGGTGTTTTCAAATGATTACATAGGCAACCTATTTATAGGATTCAAAGGACAAATCAAAAGACTCAATTTAATTCTAGACATTTAATTTTCAATCAACTTAATTTCATGAACCTAAACATGGTTCATATCTTGATTCACATAACCTATGTGACTTTTGACCCTCTAATAATTTATTTTGGCTTAAAAACGAAATTGACAATTAATTGGATTATTTTGGGCTCAAATAAGACTAACATAAAAACAAAAGCTTAAGTTGCGCTATCAAAATGGTGACCCATGAAATGCTTCTTCATATTAGCTCATTATGTGATAATCTTCAAGAAAACAGCTCTTTTTATGCTCCACGATTGGCCCAAGTTCTTCCCTTTGTCATTTAAGCAAACTTGAGTTTCGTTACCTCCTTGTACTTGAATATGACCCGGGATGAATCATATCAATCCCTCTCTCTTCAAAAAGTTTCGTCCCGAATCTTCATATATAGAAAAGCAATAAAATCTTTTTTTGTATTGCATTTTTTTCTTTTTTCTTCATCTTTTTTTGGTCTAATATTTTTTTTTCTTTTTCCTTTTTGCGACGTTTTTATACTTTTTTATCTTTTTTTCCAAAGAAAAGTAGGAAACGAAAACTACTAGAATAACAAACTTTTGAATTTCTCAAAGAACTCAAAATCCAATAATAGGAACCCAACAACTTGTGATGAGACCACTATTAATATTTGAATTTTGACCCTAAGAAACCAAAGAAAAGTAGGGTAGATGAGAGGATGATTGCTTTAGAATTCAATAGTCACTAGTAAGAACCTTGCCAACTTGTGACAAAACCCATTACCAAAATGTGATTCTCAAATCCCAAGCAATTGAGAATAACAAAAGGAAAAATAAAAATAAAATAAAAGGATATGCAACCAAAAGAGCTGGCTCTGATACCAAATGATGTGATCTCGCCCGACAAGGTATGGGTTTGAATACGTGTTGCCCGATCGTTCTAATGGTTGGTAAGATAGTTGTGGTGGAAACCGCGACCCATTGCCTATAAAGAGGCAAGAACCTTCGTATAAGAGCACACCACAATCAAGCCACCAAGTTGACTGATAAGTGTTGAACGCCACAAGCTACATTATAACTTGATAAGTTCCAAATTCATAAAGAACTAAAAGAGTTTAAAACTCACAATCTCATTCAAATCAAAGGTGTTTTCAAATGATTACATAGGCAACCTATTTATAGGATTCAAAGGACAAATCAAGAGACTCAATTTAATTCTAGACATTTAATTTTCAATCAACTTAATTTCATGAACCTAAACATGGTTCATATCTTTATTCACATAACCTATGTGACTTTTGACCCTCTAATAATTTATTTTGGCTTAAAAACGAAATTGACAATTAATTGGATTATTTTGGGCTCAAATAAGACTAACATAAAAACAAAAGCTTAAGTTGCGCTATCAAAACGGTGACCCATGAAATGCTTCTTCATATTAGCTCATTATGTGATAATCTTCAAGAAAACAGCTCTTTTTATGCTCCACGATTGGCCCAAGTTCTTCCCTTTGTCATTTAAGCAAACATGAGTTTCGTTACCTCCTTGTACTTGAATATGACCCGGGATGAATCATATCATTCCCTCTCTCTTCAAAAAGTTTCGTCCCGAATCTTCATATATAGAAAAGCAATAAAATCTTTTTTTGTATTGCATTTTTTTTTCTTTTTTTCTTCATCTTTTTTTGGTCTAATATTTTTTTTTCTTTTTCCTTTTTGCGACTTTTTTATACTTTTTATCTTTTTTTCCAGAGAAAAGTAGGAAACGAAAACTACTAGAATAACAAACTTTTGAATTTCTCAAAGAACTCAAAATCCAATAATAGGAATCCAACAACTTGTGATGAGACCTACTATTAATATTTGAATTTTGACCCTAAGAAACCAAAGAAAAGTAGGGTATATGAGAGGATGATTGCTTTAGAATTCAATAGTCACTAGTAAGAACCTTGCCAACTTGTGACAAAACCCATTACCAAAATGTGATTCTTAAATCCCAAGCAATTGAGAATAACAAAAGGAAAAATAAAAATAAAATAAAAGGATATGCAACCAAAAGAGCTGGCTCTGATACCAAATGATGTGATCTCGCCCGACAAGGTATGGGTTTGAACACGTGTTGCCCGATCGTTCTAATGGTTGGTAAGATAGTTGTGGTGGAAACCGCGACCCATTGCCTATAAAGAGGCAAGAACCTTCGTATAAGAGCACGCCACAATCAAGCCACCAAGTTGACTGATAAGTGTTGAACGCCACAAGCTACATTATAACTTGATAAGTTCCAAATTCATAAAGAACTAAAAGAGTTTAAAACTCACAATCTCATTCAAATCAAAGGTGTTTTCAAATGATTACATAGGCAACCTATTTATAGGATTCAAAGGACAAATCAAGAGACTCAATTTAATTCTAGACATTTAATTTTCAATCAACTTAAATTCATGAACCTAAACATGGTTCATATCTTGATTCACATAACCTATGTGACTTTTGACCCTCTAATAATTTATTTTGGCTTAAAAACGAAATTGACATTTAATTGGATTATTTTGGGCTCAAATAAGACTAACATAAAAACAAAAGCTTAAGTTGCGCTATCAAAATGGTAACCCATGAAATGCTTCTTCATATTAGCTCATTATGTGATAATCTTCAAGAAAACAGCTCTTTTTATGCTCCACGATTGGCCCAAGTTCTTCCCTTTGTCATTTAAGCAAACTTGAGTTTCGTTACCTCCTTGTACTTGAATATGACCCGGGATGAATCATATCATTCCCTCTCTCTTCAAAAAGTTTCGTCCCGAATCTTCATATATAGAAAAGCAATAAAATCTTTTTTTGTATTGCATTTTTTTTTCTTTTTTTCTTCATCTTTTTTTGGTCTAATATTTTTTTTTCTTTTTCCTTTTTGCGACTTTTTTATACTTTTTTATCTTTTTTTCCAAAGAAAAGTAGGAAACGAAAACTACTAGAATAACAAACTTTTGAATTTCTCAAAGAACTCAAAATCCAATAATAGGAACCCAACAACTTGTGATGAGACCCACTATTAATATTTGAATTTTGACCCTAAGAAACCAAAGAAAAGTAGGGTAGATGAGAGGATGATTGCTTTAGAATTCAATAGTCACTAGTAAGAACCTTGCCAACTTGTGACAAAACCCATTACCAAATGTGATTCTCAAATCCCAAGCAATTGAGAATAACAAAAGGAAAAATAAAAATAAAATAAAAGGATATGCAACCAAAAGAGCTGGCTCTGATACCAAATGATGTGATCTCGCCCGACAAGGTATGGGTTTGAACACGTGTTGCCCGATCGTTCTAATGGTTGGTAAGATAGTTGTGGTGGAAACCGCGACCCATTGCCTATAAAGAGGCAAGAACCTTCGTATAAGAGCACGCCACAATCAAGCCACCAAGTTGACTGATAAGTGTTGAACGCCACAAGCTACATTATAACTTGATAAGTTCCAAATTCATAAAGAACTAAAAGAGTTTAAAACTCACAATCTCATTCAAATCAAAGGTGTTTTCAAATGATTACATAGGCAACCTATTTATAGGATTCAAAGGACAAATCAAGAGACTCAATTTAATTCTAGACATTTAATTTTCAATCAACTTAAATTCATGAACCTAAACATGGTTCATATCTTGATTCACATAACCTATGTGACTTTTGACCCTCTAATAATTTATTTTGGCTTAAAAACGAAATTGACAATTTATTGGATTATTTTGGGCTCAAATAAGACTAACATAAAAACAAAAGCTTAAGTTGCGCTATCAAAATGGTGACCCATGAAATGCTTCTTCATATTAGCTCATTATGTGATAATCTTCAAGAAAACAGCTCTTTTTATGCTCCACGATTGGCCCAAGTTCTTCCCTTTGTCATTTAAGCAAACTTGAGTTTCGTTACCTCCTTGTACTTGAATATGACCCGAGATGAATCATATCATTCCCTCTCTCTTCAAAAAGTTTCGTCCCGAATCTTCATATATAGAAAAGCAATAAAATCCTTTTTTGTATTGCATTTTTTTTTCTTTTTTTCTTCATCTTTTTTTGGTCTAATATTTTTTTTTTCCTTTTTGCGACTTTTTTATAATTTTTTATCTTTTTTTCCAAAGAAAAGTAGGAAACGAAAACTACTAGAATAACAAACTTTTGAATTAATAAAAGAACTTAAAATCCAATAATAGGAACCCAACAACTTATGATGAGACCCACTATTAATATTTGAATTTTGACCCTAAGAAACCAAAGAAAAGTAGGGTAGATGAGAGGATGATTGCTTTAGAATTCAATAGTCACTAGTAAGAACCTTGCCAACTTGTGACAAAACCCATTACCAAAATGTGATTCTCAAATCCCAAGCAATCGAGAATAACAAAAGGAAAAAGAAAAATAAAATAAAAGGATAAGCAACCAAAAGAGCTGGCTCTGATACCAAATGATGTGATCTCGCCCGACAAGGTATGGGTTTGAACACGTGTTTCCCGATCGTTCTAATGGTTGCTAAGATAGTTGTGGTGGAAACCGCGACCCATTGCCTATAAAGAGGCAAGAACTTTGGTATAAGAGCACGCCACAATCAAGCCACCAAGTTGACTGTTAAGTGTTGAACGCCACAAGCTACATTATAACTTGATAAGTTCCAAATTCATAAAGAACTAAAAGAGTTTAAAACTCACAATCTCATTCAAATCAAAGGTGTTTTCAAATGATTACATAGGCAACCTATTTATAGGATTCAAAGGACAAATCAAGAGACTCAATTTAATTCTAGACATTTAATTTTCAATCAACTTAAATTCATGAACCTAAACATGGTTCATATCTTGATTCACATAACCTATGTGACTTTTGACCCTCTAATAATTTATTTTGGCTTAAAAACGAAATTGACAATTAATTGGATTATTTTGGGCTCAAATAAGACTAACATAAAAACAAAAGCTTAAGTTGCGCTATCAAAATGGTGACCCATGAAATGCTTCTTCATATTAGCTCATTATGTGATAATCTTCAAGAAAACAGCTCTTTTTATGCTCCACGATTGGCCCAAGTTCTTCCCTTTGTCATTTAAGCAAACTTGAGTTTCGTTACCTCCTTGTACTTGAATATGACCCGGGATGAATCATATCATTCCCTCTCTCTTCAAAAAGTTTCGTCCCGAATCTTCATATATAGAAAAGCAATAAAATCTTTTTTTGTATTGCATTTTTTTTTCTTTTTTTCTTCATCTTTTTTTGGTCTAATATTTTTTTTCTTTTTCCTTTTTGCGACTTTTTTATACTTTTTTATCTTTTTTTCCAAAGAAAAGTAGGAAACGAAAACTACTAGAATAACAAACTTTTGAATTTCTAAAAGAACTCAAAATCCAATAATAGGAACCCAACAACTTGTGATGAGACCCACTATTAATATTTGAATTTTGATCCTAAGAAACCAAAGAAAAGTAGGGTAGATGAGAGGATGATTGATTTAGAATTCAATAGTCACTAGTAAGAACCTTGCCAACTTGTGACAAAACCCATTACCAAAATGTGATTCTCAAATCCCAAGCAATCGAGAATAACAAAAGGAAAAAGAAAAATAAAATTAAAGGATATGCAACCAAAAGAGCTGGATCTGATACCAAATGATGTGATCTCGCCCGACAAGGTATGGGTTTGAACACGTGTTTCCCGATCGTTCTAATGGTTGCTAAGATAGTTGTGGTGGAAACCGCGACCCATTGCCTATAAAGAGGCAAGAACTTTGGTATAAGAGCACGCCACAATCAAGCCACCAAGTTGACTGATAAGTGTTGAACGCCACAAGCTACATTATAACTTGATAAGTTCCAAATTCATAAAGAACTAAAAGAGTTTAAAACTCACAATCTCATTCAAATCAAAGGTGTTTTCAAATGATTACATAGGCAACCTATTTATAGGATTCAAAGGACAAATCAAGAGACTCAATTTAATTCTAGACATTTAATTTTCAATCAACTTAAATTCATGAACCTAAACATGGTTCATATCTTGATTCACATAACCTATGTGACTTTTGACACTCTAATAATTTATTTTGGCTTAAAAACGAAATTGACAATTAATTGGATTATTTTGGGCTCAAATAAGACTAACATAAAAACAAAAGCTTAAGTTGCGCTATCAAAATGGTGACCCACGGAATGCCTCTTCATATTAGCTCATTATGTGATAATCTTCAAGAAAACAGCTCTTTTTATGCTCCACGATTGGCCCAAGTTCTTCCCTTTGTCATTTAAGCCCACTTGAGTTTCGTTACCTCCTTGTACTTGAATATGACCCGGGATGAATCATATCATTCCCTCTCTCTTCAAAAAGTTTCGTCCCGAATCTTCATATATAGAAAAGCAATAAAATCTTTTTTTGTATTGCATTTTTTTTTCTTTTTTTCTTCATCTTTTTTGGGGCTAATATTTTTTTTCTTTTTCCTTTTTGCGACTTTTTTATACTTTTTTATCTTTTTTTCCAAAGAAAAGTAGGAAACGAAAACTACTGGAATAATAAAGTTTTGAATTTCTCAAAGAACTCAAAATCCAATAATAGGAACCCAACAACTTGTGATGAGACCCACTATTAATATTTGAATTTTGACCCTAAGAAACCAAAGAAAAGTAGGGTAGATGAGAGGATGATTGCTTTAGAATTCAATAGTCACTAGTAAGAACCTTGTCAACTTGTGACAAAACCCATTACCAAAATGTGATTCTCAAATCCCAAGCAATTGAGAATAACAAAAGGAAAAATAAAAATAAAATAAAAGGATATGCAACCAAAAGAGCTGGCTCTGATACCAAATGATGTGATCTCGACCGACAAGGTATGGGTTTGAACATGTGTTGCCCGATCGTTCTAATGGTTGGTAAGATAGGTGTGGTGGAAACCGCGACCCATTGCCTATAAAGAGGCAATAACCTTCGTATAAGAGCACGCCACAATCAAGCCACCAAGTTGACTGATAAGTGTTGAACGCCACAAGCTACATTATAACTTGATAAGTTCCAAATTCATAAAGAACTAAAAGAGTTTAAAACTCACAATCTCATTCAAATCAAAGGTGTTTTCAAATGATTACATAGGCAACCTATTTATAGGATTCAAAGGACAAATCAAGAGACTCAATTTAATTCTAGACATTTAATTTTCAATCAACTTAAATTCATGAACCTAAACATGGTTCATATCTTGATTCACATAACCTATGTGACTTTTGACCCTCTAATAATTTATTTTGGCTTAAAAACGAAATTGACAATTAATTGGATTATTTTGGGCTCAAATAAGACTAACATAAAAACAAAAGCTTAAGTTGCGCTATCAAAATGGTGACCCACGGAATGCCTCTTCATATTAGCTCATTATGTGATAATCTTCAAGAAAACAGCTCTTTTTATGCTCCACGATTGGCCCAAGTTCTTCCCTTTGTCATTTAAGCCCACTTGAGTTTCGTTACCTCCTTGTACTTGAATATGACCCGGGATGAATCATATCATTCCCTCTCTCTTCAAAAAGTTTCGTCCCGAATCTTCATATATAGAAAAGCAATAAAATCTTTTTTTGTATTGCATTTTTTTTTCTTTTTTTCTTCATCTTTTTTTGGGCTAATATTTTTTTTCTTTTTCCTTTTTGCGACTTTTTTATACTTTTTTATCTTTTTTTTCCAAAGAAAAGTAGGAAACGAAAACTACTGGAATAATAAAGTTTTGAATTTCTCAAAGAACTCAAAATCCAATAATAGGAACCCAACAACTTGTGATGAGACCCACTATTAATATTTGAATTTTGACCCTAAGAAACCAAAGAAAAGTAGGGTAGATGAGAGGATGATTGCTATAGAATTCAATAGTCACTAGTAAGAACCTTGCCAACTTGTGACAAAACCCATTACCAAAATGTGATTCTCAAATCCCAAGCAATTGAGAATAACAAAAGGAAAAATAAAAATAAAATAAAAGGATATGCAACCAAAAGAGCTGGCTCTGATACCAAATGATGTGATCTCGACCGACAAGGTATGGGTTTGAACATGTGTTGCCCGATCGTTCTAATGGTTGGTAAGATAGGTGTGGTGGAAACCGCGACCCATTGCCTATAAAGAGGCAAGAACCTTCGTATAAGAGCACGCCACAATCAAGCCACCAAGTTGACTGATAAGTGTTGAACGCCACAAGCTACATTATAACTTGATAAGTTCCAAATTCATAAAGAACTAAAAGAGTTTAAAACTCACAATCTCATTCAAATCAAAGGTGTTTTCAAATGATTACATAGGCAACCTATTTATAGGATTCAAAGGACAAATCAAGAGACTCAATTTAATTCTAGACATTTAATTTTCAATCAACTTAAATTCATGAACCTAAACATGGTTCATATCTTGATTCACATAACCTATGTGACTTTTGACCCTCTAATAATTTATTTTGGCTTAAAAACGAAATTGACAATTAATTGGATTATTTTGGGCTCAAATAAGACTAACATAAAAACAAAAGCTTAAGTTGCGCTATCAAAATGGTGACCCACGGAATGCCTCTTCATATTAGCTCATTATGTGATAATCTTCAAGAAAACAGCTCTTTTTATGCTCCACGATTGGCCCAAGTTCTTCCCTTTGTCATTTAAGCCCACTTGAGTTTCGTTACCTCCTTGTACTTGAATATGACCCGGGATGAATCATATCATTCCCTCTCTCTTCAAAAAGTTTCGTCCCGAATCTTCATATATAGAAAAGCAATAAAATCTTTTTTTGTATTGCATTTTTTTTTCTTTTTTTCTTCATCTTTTTTTGGGCTAATATTTTTTTTCGTTTTCCTTTTTGCGACTTTTTTATACTTTTTTATCTTTTTTTTCCAAAGAAAAGTAGGAAACGAAAACTACTGGAATAATAAAGTTTTGAATTTCTCAAAGAACTCAAAATCCAATAATAGGAACCCAACAACTTGTGATGAGACCCACTATTAATATTTGAATTTTGACCCTAAGAAACCAAAGAAAAGTAGGGTAGATGAGAGGATGATTGCTATAGAATTCAATAGTCACTAGTAAGAACCTTGCCAACTTGTGACAAAACCCATTACCAAAATGTGATTCTCAAATCCCAAGCAATTGAGAATAACAAAAGGAAAAATAAAAATAAAATAAAAGGATATGCAACCAAAAGAGCTGGCTCTGATACCAAATGATGTGATCTCGACCGACAAGGTATGGGTTTGAACATGTGTTGCCCGATCGTTCTAATGGTTGGTAAGATAGGTGTGGTGGAAACCGCGACCCATTGCCTATAAAGAGGCAAGAACCTTCGTATAAGAGCACGCCACAATCAAGCCACCAAGTTGACTGATAAGTGTTGAACGCCACAAGCTACATTATAACTTGATAAGTTCCAAATTCATAAAGAACTAAAAGAGTTTAAAACTCACAATCTCATTCAAATCAAAGGTGTTTTCAAATGATTACATAGGCAACCTATTTATAGGATTCAAAGGACAAATCAATAGACTCAATTTAATTCTAGACATTTAATTTTCAATCAACTTAAATTCATGAACCTAAACATGGTTCATATCTTGATTCACATAACCTATGTGACATTTGACCCTCTAATAATTTATTTTGGCTTAAAAACGAAATTGACAATTAATTGGATTATTTTGGGCTCAAATAAGACTAACATAAAAACAAAAGCTTAAGTTGCGCTATCAAAATGGTGACCCACGGAATGCCTCTTCATATTAGCTCATTATGTGATAATCTTCAAGAAAACAGCTCTTTTTATGCTCCACGATTGGCCCAAGTTCTTCCCTTTGTCATTTAAGCCCACTTGAGTTTCGTTACCTCCTTGTACTTGAATATGACCCGGGATGAATCATATCATTCCCTCTCTCTTCAAAAAGTTTCATCCCGAATCTTCATATATAGAAAAGCAATAAAATCTTTTTTTGTATTGCATTTTTTTTTCTTTTTTTCTTCATCTTTTTTTGGTCTAATATTTTTTTTTTCTCTTTTTCCTTTTTGCGACTTTTTTTATACTTTTTTTTCAAAGAAAAGTAGGAAACGAAAACTACTAGAATAACAAACTTTTGAATTTCTCAAAGAACTCAAAATCCAATAATAGGAACCCAACAACTTGTGATGAGACCTACTATTAATATTTGAATTTTGACCCTAAGAAACCAAAGAAAAGTAGGGTAGATGAGATGATGATTGCTTTAGAATTCAACAGTCACTAGTAAGAACCTTGCCAACTTGTGACAAAACCCATTACCAAAATGTGATTCTCAAATCCCAAGCAATCGAGAATAACAAAAGGAAAAATAAAAATAAAATAAAAGGATATGCAACCAAAAGAGCTGGCTCTGATACCAAATGATGTGATCTCGCCCGACAAGGTATGGGTTTGAACACGTGTTGCCCGATCGTTCTAATGGTTGCTAAGATAGTTGTGGTGGAAACCGCGACCCATTGCCTATAAAGAGACAAGAACCTTGGTATAAGAGCACGCCACAATCAAGCCACCAAGTTGACTGATAAGTGTTGAACGCCACAAGCTACATTATAACTTGATAAGTTCCAAATTCATAAAGAACTAAAAGAGTTTAAAACTCACAATCTCATTCAAATCAAAGGTGTTTTCAAATGATTACATAGGCAACCTATTTATAGGATTCAAAGGACAAATCAAGAGACTCAATTTAATTCTAGACATTTAATTTTCAATCAACTTAAATTCATGAACCTAAACATGGTTCATATCATGATTCACATAACCTATGTGACTTTTGACCCTCTAATAATTTATTTTGGCTTAAAAACTAAATTGACAATTAATTGGATTATTTTGGGCTCAAATAAGACTAACATAAAAACAAAAGCTTAAGTTGCGCTATCAAAATGGTGACCCATGGAATGCTTCTTCATATTAGCTCATTATGTGATAATCTTGAAGAAAACAACTCTTTTTATGCTCCACGATTGGCCCAAGTTCTTCCCTTTGTCATTTAAGCAAACTTGAGTTTCGTTACCTCCTTGTACTTGAATATGACCCGGGATGAATCATATCATTCCCTCTCTCTTCAAAAAGTTTCGTCCCGAATCTTCATATATAGAAAAGCAATAAAATCTTTTTTTGTATTGCATTTTTTTTTCTTTTTTTCTTCATCTTTTTTGGTCTAATATTTTTTTTTCTTTTTCCTTTTTGCGACTTTTTTATACTTTTTTATCTTTTTTTCCAAAGAAAAGTAGGAAACGAAAACTACTAGAATAACAAACTTTTGAATTTCTAAAAGAAATTAAAATCCAATAATAGGAACCCAACAACTTGTGATGAGACCCACTATTAATATTTGAATTTTGACCCTAAGAAACCAAAGAAAAGTAGGGTAGATGAGAGGATGATTGCTTTAGAATTCAATAGTCACTAGTAAGAACCTTGCTAACTTGTGACAAAACCCATTACCAAAATGTGATTCTCAAATCCCAAGCAATCGAGAATAACAAAAGGAAAAAGAAAAATAAAATAAAAGGATATGCAACCAAAAGAGCTGGCTCTGATACCAAATGATGTGATCTCGCCCGACAAGGTATGGGTTTGAACACGTGTTTCCCGATCGTTCTAATGGTTGCTAAGATAGTTGTGGTGGAAACCGCGACCCATTGCCTATAAAGAGGCAAGAACTTTGGTATAAGAGCACGCCACAATCAAGCCACCAAGTTGACTGTTAAGTGTTGAACGCCACAAGCTACATTATAACTTGATAAGTTCCAAATTCATAAAGAACTAAAAGAGTTTAAAACTCACAATCTCATTCAAATCAAAGGTGTTTTCAAATGATTACATAGGCAACCTATTTATAGGATTCAAAGGACAAATCAAGAGACTCAATTTAATTCTAGACATTTAATTTTCAATCAACTTAAATTCATGAACCTAAACATGGTTCATATCTTGATTCACATAACCTATGTGACTTTTGACCCTCTAATAATTTATTTTGGCTTAAAAACGAAATTGACAATTAATTGGATTATTTTGGGCTCAAATAAGACTAACATAAAAACAAAAGCTTAAGTTGCGCTATCAAAATGGTGACCCATGGAATGCTTCTTCATATTAGCTCATTATGTGATAATCTTCAAGAAAACAGCTCTTTTTATGCTACATGATTGGCCCAAGTTCTTCCCTTTGTCATTTAAGCCCACTTGAGTTTCGTTACCTCCTTGTACTTGAATATGACCCGGGATGAATCATATCATTCCCTCTCTCTCCAAAAAGTTTCGTCCCGAATCTTCATATATAGAAAAGCCATAAAATCTTTTTTTGTATTGCATTTTTTTTTCTTTTTTTCTTCATCTTTTTTTGGTCTAATATTTTTTTTCTTTTTCCTTTTTGCGACTTTTTTATACTTTTTTATCTTTTTTTCCAAAGAAAAGTAGGAAACGAAAACTACTAGAATAACAAACTTTTGAATTTCTCAAAGAACTCAAAATCCAATAATAGGAACCCAACAACTTGTGATGAGACCCACTATTAATATTTGAATTTTGACCCTAAGAAACCAAAGAAAAGTAGGGTATATGAGAGGATGATTGCTTTAGAATTCAATAGTCACTAGTAAGAACCTTGCCAACTTGTGACAAAACCCATTACCAAAATGTGATTCTCAAATCCCAAGCAATTGAGAATAACAAAAGGAAAAATAAAAATAAAATAAAAGGATATGCAACCAAAAGAGCTGGCTCTGATACCAAATGATGTGATCTCGCCCGACAAGGTATGGGTTTGAACACGTGTTGCCCGATCGTTCTAATGGTTGGTAAGATAGTTGTGGTGGAAACCGTGACCCATTGCCTATAAAGAGGCAAGAACCTTCGTATAAGAGCACGCCACAATCAAGCCACCAAGTTGACTGATAAGTGTTGAACGCCACAAGCTACATTATAACTTGATAAGTTCCAAATTCATAAAGAACTAAAAGAGTTTAAAACTCACAATCTCATTCAAATCAAAGGTGTTTTTAAATGATTACATAGGCAACCTATTTATAGGATTCAAAGGACAAATCAAGAGACTCAATTTAATTCTAGACATTTAATTTTTAATCAACTTAAATTCATGAACCTAAACATGGTTCATATCTTGATTCACATAACCTATGTGACTTTTGACCCTCTAATAATTTATTTTGTCTTAAAAACGAAATTGACAATTAATTGGATTATTTTGGGCTCAAATAAGACTAACATAAAAACAAAAGCTTAAGTTGCGCTATCAAAATGGTGACCCGTGAAATGCTTCTTCATATTAGCTCATTATGTGATAATCTTGAAGAAAACAGCTCTTTTTATGCTCCACGATTGGCCCAAGTTCTTCCCTTTGTCATTTAAGCAAACTTGAGTTTCGTTACCTCCTTGTACTTGAATATGACCCGGGATGAATCATATCATTCCCTCTCTCTTCAAAAAGTTTCGTCCCGAATCTTCATATATAGAAAAGCAATAAAATCTTTTTTTGTATTGCATTTTTTTTTTCTTTTTTTCTTCATCTTTTTTTGGTCTAATATTTTTTTTTTCTTTTTCCTTTTTGCGACTTTTTTATACTTTTTTATCTTTTTTCCAAAGAAAAGTAGGAAACGAAAACTACTAGAATAACAAACTTTTGAATTTCTAAAAGAACTTAAAATCCAATAATAGGAACCCAACAACTTGTGATGAGACCCACTATTAATATTTGAATTTTGACCCTAAGAAACCAAAGAAATGTAGGGTAGATGAGAGGATGATTGCTTTAGAATTCAATAGTCACTAGTAAGAACCTTGCTAACTTGTGACAAAACCCATTACCAAAATGTGATTCTCAAATCCCAAGCAATCGAGAATAACAAAAGGAAAAAGAAAAATAAAATAAAAGGATATGCAACCAAAAGAGCTGGCTCTGATACCAAATGATGTGATCTCGCCCGACAAGGTATGGGTTTGAACACGTGTTTCCCGATCGTTCTAATGGTTGCTAAGATAGTTGTGGTGGAAACCGCGACCCATTGCCTATAAAGAGGCAAGAACTTTGGTATAAGAGCACGCCACAATCAAGCCACCAAGTTGACTGTTAAGTGTTGAACGCCACAAGCTACATTATAACTTGATAAGTTCCAAATTCATAAAGAACTAAAAGAGTTTAAAACTCACAATCTCATTCAAATCAAAGGTGTTTTCAAATGATTACATAGGCAACCTATTTATAGGATTCAAAGGACAAATCAAGAGACTCAATTTAATTCTAGACATTTAATTTTCAATCAACTTAAATTCATGAACCTAAACATGGTTCATATCTTGATTCACATAACCTATGTGACTTTTGACCCTCTAATAATTTATTTTGGCTTAAAAACGAAATTGACAATTAATTGGATTATTTTGGGCTCAAATAAGACTAACATAAAAACAAAAGCTTAAGTTGCGCTATCAAAATGGTGACCCATGAAATGCTTCTTCATATTAGCTCATTATGTGATAATCTTCAAGAAAACAACTCTTTTTATGCTCCACGATTGGCCCAAGTTCTTCCCTTTGTCATTTAAGCAAACTTGAGATTCGTTACCTCCTTGTACTTGAATATGACCCGGGATGAATCATATCATTCCCTCTCTCTTCAAAAAGTTTCGTCCCGAATCTTCATATATAGAAAAGCAATAAAATCTTTTTTTGTATTGCATTTTTTTTTCTTTTTTTCTTCATCTTTTTTTGGTCTAATATTTTTTTTTTTCTTTTTCCTTTTTGCGACTTTTTTATACCTTTTTATCTTTTTTTCCAAAGAAAAGTAGGAAACGAAAACTACTAGAATAACAAACTTTTGAATTTCTAAAAGAACTCAAAATCCAATAATAGGAACCCAACAACTTGTGATGAGACCCACTATTAATATTTGAATTTTGATCCTAAGAAACCAAAGAAAAGTAGGGTAGATGAGAGGATGATTGCTTTAGAATTCAATAGTCACTAGTAAGAACCTTGCCAACTTGTGACAAAACCCATTACCAAAATGTGATTCTCAAATCCCAAGCAATCGAGAATAACAAAAGGAAAAAGAAAAATAAAATAAAAAGATATGCAACCAAAAGAGCTGGATCTGATACCAAATGATGTGATCTCGCCCGACAAGGTATGGGTTTGAACACGTGTTTCCCGATCGTTCTAATGGTTGCTAAGATAGTTGTGGTGGAAACCGCGACCCATTGCCTATAAAGAGGCAAGAACTTTGGTATAAGGGCACGCCACAATCAAGCCACCAAGTTGACTGATAAGTGTTGAACGCCACAAGCTACATTATAACTTGATAAGTTCCAAATTCATAAAGAACTAAAAGAGTTTAAAACTCACAATCTCATTCAAATCAAAGGTGTTTTCAAATGATTACATAGGCAACCTATTTATAGGATTCAAAGGACAAATCAAGAGACTCAATTTAATTCTAGACATTTAATTTTCAATCAACTTAAATTCATGAACCTAAACATGGTTCATATCTTGATTCACACAACCTATGTGACTTTTGACACTCTAATAATTTATTTTGGCTTAAAAACGAAATTGACAATTAATTGGATTATTTTGGGCTCAAATAAGACTAACATAAAAACAAAAGCTTAAGTTGCGCTATCAAAATGGTGACCCACGGAATGCCTCTTCATATTAGCTCATTATGTGATAATCTTCAAGAAAACAGCTCTTTTTATGCTCCACGATTGGCCCAAGTTCTTCCCTTTGTCATTTAAGCCCACTTGAGTTTCGTTACCTCCTTGTACTTGAATATGACCCGGGATGAATCATATCATTCCCTCTCTCTTCAAAAAGTTTCGTCCCGAATCTTCATATATAGAAAAGCAATAAAAAAAAATTTTGTATTGCATTTTTTTTTTCTTTTTTTCTTCATCTTTTTTTGGTCTAATATTTTTTTTCTCTTTTTCCTTTTTGCGACTTTTTTATACTTTTTTTTCAAAGAAAAGTAGGAAACGAAAACTACTAGAATAACAAACTTTTGAATTTCTCAAAGAACTCAAAATCCAATAATAGGAACCCAACAACTTGTGATGAGACCTACTATTAATATTTGAATTTTGACCCTAAGAAACCAAAGAAAAGTAGGGTAGATGAGATGATGATTGCTTTAGAATTCAATAGTCACTAGTAAGAACCTTGCCAACTTGTGACAAAACCCATTACCAAAATGTGATTCTCAAATCCCAAGCAATCGAGAATAACAAAAGGAAAAATAAAAATAAAATAAAAGGATATGCAACCAAAAGAGCTGGCTCTGATACCAAATGATGTGATCTCGCCCGACAAGGTATGGGTTTGAACACGTGTTGCCCGATCGTTCTAATGGTTGCTAAGATAGTTGTGGTGGAAACCGCGACTCATTGCCTATAAAGAGACAAGAACCTTGGTATAAGAGCACGCCACAATCAAGCCACCAAGTTGACTGATAAGTGTTGAACGCCACAAGCTACATTATAACTTGATAAGTTCCAAATTCATAAAGAACTAAAAGAGTTTAAAACTCACAATCTCATTCAAATCAAAGGTGTTTTCAAATGATTACATAGGCAACCTATTTATAGGATTCAAAGGACAAATCAAGAGACTCAATTTAATTCTAGACATTTAATTTTCAATCAACTTAAATTCATGAACCTAAACATGGTTCATATCATGATTCACATAACCTATGTGAGTTTTGACCCTCTAATAATTTATTTTGGCTTAAAAACAAAATTGACAATTAATTGGATTATTTTGGGCTCAAATAAGACTAACATAAAAACAAAAGCTTAAGTTGCGATATCAAAATGGTGACCCATGGAATGCTTCTTCATATTAGCTCATTATGTGATAATCTTCAAGAAAACAGCTCTTTTTATGCTCCACGATTGGCCCAAGTTCTTCCCTTTGTCATTTAAGCAAACTTGAGATTCGTTACCTCCTTGTACTTGAATATGACCCGGGATGAATCATATCATTCCCTCTCTCTTCAAAAAGTTTCGTCCCGAATCTTCATATATAGAAAAGCAATAAAATCTTTTTTTGTATTGCATTTTTTTTTCTTTTTTTCTTCATCTTTTTTTGGTCTAATATTTTTTTTTTCTTTTTCCTTTTTGCGACTTTTTTATACCTTTTTATCTTTTTTTCCAAAGAAAAGTAGGAAACGAAAACTACTAGAATAACAAACTTTTGAATTTCTAAAAGAACTCAAAATCCAATAATAGGAACCCAACAACTTGTGATGAGACCCACTATTAATATTTGAATTTTGATCCTAAGAAACCAAAGAAAAGTAGGGTAGATGAGAGGATGATTGCTTTAGAATTCAATAGTCACTAGTAAGAACCTTGCCAACTTGTGACAAAACCCATTACCAAAATGTGATTCTCAAATCCCAAGCAATCGAGAATAACAAAAGGAAAAAGAAAAATAAAATAAAAGGATATGCAACCAAAAGAGCTGGATCTGATACCAAATGATGTGATCTCGCCCGACAAGGTATGGGTTTGAACACGTGTTTCCCGATCGTTCTAATGGTTGCTAAGATAGTTGTGGTGGAAACCGCGACCCATTGCCTATAAAGAGGCAAGAACTTTGGTATAAGGGCACGCCACAATCAAGCCACCAAGTTGACTGATAAGTGTTGAACGCCACAAGCTACATTATAACTTGATAAGTTCCAAATTCATAAAGAACTAAAAGAGTTTAAAACTCACAATCTCATTCAAATCAAAGGTGTTTTCAAATGATTACATAGGCAACCTATTTATAGGATTCAAAGGACAAATCAAGAGACTCAATTTAATTCTAGACATTTAATTTTCAATCAACTTAAATTCATGAACCTAAACATGGTTCATATCTTGATTCACACAACCTATGTGACTTTTGACACTCTAATAATTTATTTTGGCTTAAAAACGAAATTGACAATTAATTGGATTATTTTGGGCTCAAATAAGACTAACATAAAAACAAAAGCTTAAGTTGCGCTATCAAAATGGTGACCCACGGAATGCCTCTTCATATTAGCTCATTATGTGATAATCTTCAAGAAAACAGCTCTTTTTATGCTCCACGATTGGCCCAAGTTCTTCCCTTTGTCATTTAAGCCCACTTGAGTTTCGTTACCTCCTTGTACTTGAATATGACCCGGGATGAATCATATCATTCCCTCTCTCTTCAAAAAGTTTCGTCCCGAATCTTCATATATAGAAAAGCAATAAAAAAAATTTTTGTATTGCATTTTTTTTTTCTTTTTTTCTTCATCTTTTTTTGGTCTAATATTTTTTTTCTCTTTTTCCTTTTTGCGACTTTTTTATACTTTTTTTTCAAAGAAAAGTAGGAAACGAAAACTACTAGAATAACAAACTTTTGAATTTCTCAAAGAACTCAAAATCCAATAATAGGAACCCAACAACTTGTGATGAGACCTACTATTAATATTTGAATTTTGACCCTAAGAAACCAAAGAAAAGTAGGGTAGATGAGATGATGATTGCTTTAGAATTCAATAGTCACTAGTAAGAACCTTGCCAACTTGTGACAAAACCCATTACCAAAATGTGATTCTCAAATCCCAAGCAATCGAGAATAACAAAAGGAAAAATAAAAATAAAATAAAAGGATATGCAACCAAAAGAGCTGGCTCTGATACCAAATGATGTGATCTCGCCCGACAAGGTATGGGTTTGAACACGTGTTGCCCGATCGTTCTAATGGTTGCTAAGATAGTTGTGGTGGAAACCGCGACTCATTGCCTATAAAGAGACAAGAACCTTGGTATAAGAGCACGCCACAATCAAGCCACCAAGTTGACTGATAAGTGTTGAACGCCACAAGCTACATTATAACTTGATAAGTTCCAAATTCATAAAGAACTAAAAGAGTTTAAAACTCACAATCTCATTCAAATCAAAGGTGTTTTCAAATGATTACATAGGCAACCTATTTATAGGATTCAAAGGACAAATCAAGAGACTCAATTTAATTCTAGACATTTAATTTTCAATCAACTTAAATTCATGAACCTAAACATGGTTCATATCATGATTCACATAACCTATGTGAGTTTTGACCCTCTAATAATTTATTTTGGCTTAAAAACAAAATTGACAATTAATTGGATTATTTTGGGCTCAAATAAGACTAACATAAAAACAAAAGCTTAAGTTGCGATATCAAAATGGTGACCCATGGAATGCTTCTTCATATTAGCTCATTATGTGATAATCTTCAAGAAAACAGCTCTTTTTATGCTCCACGATTGGCCCAAGTTCTTCCCTTTGTCATTTAAGCAAACTTGAGATTCGTTACCTCCTTGTACTTGAATATGACCCGGGATGAATCATATCATTCCCTCTCTCTTCAAAAAGTTTCGTCCCGAATCTTCATATATAGAAAAGCAATAAAATCTTTTTTTGTATTGCATTTTTTTTTCTTTTTTTCTTCATCTTTTTTTGGTCTAATATTTTTTTTTTCTTTTTCCTTTTTGCGACTTTTTTATACCTTTTTATCTTTTTTTCCAAAGAAAAGTAGGAAACGAAAACTACTAGAATAACAAACTTTTGAATTTCTAAAAGAACTCAAAATCCAATAATAGGAACCCAACAACTTGTGATGAGACCCACTATTAATATTTGAATTTTGATCCTAAGAAACCAAAGAAAAGTAGGGTAGATGAGATGATGATTGCTTTAGAATTCAATAGTCACTAGTAAGAACCTTGCCAACTTGTGACAAAACCCATTACCAAAATGTGATTCTCAAATCCCAAGCAATCGAGAATAACAAAAGGAAAAATAAAAATAAAATAAAAGGATATGCAACCAAAAGAGCTGGCTCTGATACCAAATGATGTGATCTCGCCCGACAAGGTATGGGTTTGAACACGTGTTGCCCGATCGTTCTAATGGTTGCTAAGATAGTTGTGGTGGAAACCGCGACTCATTGCCTATAAAGAGACAAGAACCTTGGTATAAGAGCACGCCACAATCAAGCCACCAAGTTGACTGATAAGTGTTGAACGCCACAAGCTACATTATAACTTGATAAGTTCCAAATTCATAAAGAACTAAAAGAGTTTAAAACTCACAATCTCATTCAAATCAAAGGTGTTTTCAAATGATTACATAGGCAACCTATTTATAGGATTCAAAGGACAAATCAAGAGACTCAATTTAATTCTAGACATTTAATTTTCAATCAACTTAAATTCATGAACCTAAACATGGTTCATATCATGATTCACATAACCTATGTGAGTTTTGACCCTCTAATAATTTATTTTGGCTTAAAAACGAAATTGACAATTAATTGGATTATTTTGGGCTCAAATAAGACTAACATAAAAACAAAAGCTTAAGTTGCGATATCAAAATGGTGACCCATGGAATGCTTCTTCATATTAGCTCATTATGTGATAATCTTCAAGAAAACAGCTCTTTTTATGCTACACGATTGGCCCAAGTTCTTCCCTTTGTCATTTAAGCCCACTTGAGTTTCGTTACCTCCTTGTACTTGAATATGACCCGGGATGAATCATATCATTCCCTCTCTCTTCAAAAAGTTTCGTCCCGAATCTTCATATATAGAAAAGCAATAAAATCTTTTTTTGTATTGCATTTTTTTTTCTTTTTTTCTTCATCTTTTTTTGGGCTAATATTTTTTTTCTTTTTCCTTTTTGCGACTTTTTTATACTTTTTTATCTTTTTTTCCAAAGAAAAGTAGGAAACGAAAACTACTGGAATAATAAAGTTTTGAATTTCTCAAAGAACTCAAAATCCAATAATAGGAACCCAACAACTTGTGATGAGACCCACTATTAATATTTGAATTTTGACCCTAAGAAACCAAAGAAAAGTAGGGTAGATGAGAGGATGATTGCTTTAGAATTCAATAGTCACTAGTAAGAACCTTGCCAACTTGTGACAAAACCCATTACCAAAATGTGATTCTCAAATCCCAAGCAATTGAGAATAACAAAAGGAAAAATAAAAATAAAATAAAAGGATATGCAACCAAAAGAGCTGGCTCTGATACCAAATGATGTGATCTCGACCGACAAGGTATGGGTTTGAACATGTGTTGCCCGATCGTTCTAATGGTTGGTAAGATAGGTGTGGTGGAAACCGCGACCCATTGCCTATAAAGAGGCAAGAACCTTCGTATAAGAGCACGCCACAATCAAGCCACCAAGTTGACTGATAAGTGTTGAACGCCACAAGCTACATTATAACTTGATAAGTTCCAAATTCATAAAGAACTAAAAGAGTTTAAAACTCACAATCTCATTCAAATCAAAGGTGTTTTCAAATGATTACATAGGCAACCTATTTATAGGATTCAAAGGACAAATCAAGAGACTCAATTTAATTCTAGACATTTAATTTTCAATCAACTTAAATTCATGAACCTAAACATGGTTCATATCTTGATTCACATAACCTATGTGACTTTTGACCCTCTAATAATTTATTTTGGCTTAAAAACGAAATTGACAATTAATTGGATTATTTTGGGCTCAAATAAGACTAACATAAAAACAAAAACTTAAGTTGCGCTATCAAAATGGTGACCCATGAAATGCTTCTTCATATTAGCTCATTATGTGATAATCTTCAAGAAAACAGCTCTTTTTATGCTCCACGATTGGCCCAAGTTCTTCCCTTTGTCATTTAAGCAAACTTGAGTTTCGTTACCTCCTTGTACTTGAATATGACCCGGGATGAATCATATCATTCCCTCTCTCTTCAAAAAGTTTCGTCCCGAATCTTCATATATAGAAAAGCAATAAAATCTTTTTTTGTATTGCATTTTTTTTTTATTTTTTTCTTCATCTTTTTTTGGTCTAATATTTTTTTTTTCTTTTTCCTTTTTGCGACTTTTTTATACTTTTTTATCTTTTTTTCCAAAGAAAAGTAGGAAACGAAAACTACTAGAATAACAAACTTTTGAATTTCTAAAAGAACTCAAAATCCAATAATAGGAACCCAACAACTTGTGATGAGACCTACTATTAATATTTGAATTTTGACCCTAAGAAACCAAAGAAAAGTAGGGTAGATGAGATGATGATTGCTTTAGAATTCAATATTCACTAGTAAGAACCTTGCCAACTTGTGACAAAACCCATTACCAAAATGTGATTCTCAAATCCCAAGCAATCGAGAATAACAAAAGGAAAAATAAAAATAAAATAAAAGGATATGCAACCAAAAGAGCTGGCTCTGATACCAAATGATGTGATCTCGCCCGACAAGGTATGGGTTTGAACACGTGTTGCCCGATCGTTCTAATGGTTGCTAAGATAGTTGTGGTGGAAACCGTGACTCATTGCCTATAAAGAGACAAGAACCTTGGTATAAGAGCACGCCACAATCAAGCCACCAAGTTGACTGATAAGTGTTGAACGCCACAAGCTACATTATAACTTGATAAGTTCCAAATTCATAAAGAACTAAAAGAGTTTAAAACTCACAATCTCATTCAAATCAAAGGTGTTTTCAAATGATTACATAGGCAACCTATTTATAGGATTCAAAGGACAAATCAAGAGACTCAATTTAATTCTAGACATTTAATTTTCAATCAACTTAAATTCATGAACCTAAACATGGTTCATATCATGATTCACATAACCTATGTGAGTTTTGACCCTCTAATAATTTATTTTGGCTTAAAAACGAAATTGACAATTAATTGGATTATTTTGGGCTCAAATAAGACTAACATAAAAACAAAAGCTTAAGTTGCGATATCAAAATGGTGACCCATGGAATGCTTCTTCATATTAGCTCATTATGTGATAATCTTCAAGAAAACAGCTCTTTTTATGCTACACGATTGGCCCAAGTTCTTCCCTTTGTCATTTAAGCCCACTTGAGTTTCGTTACCTCCTTGTACTTGAATATGACCCGGGATGAATCATATCATTCCCTCTCTCTTCAAAAAGTTTCGTCCCGAATCTTCATATATAGAAAAGCAATAAAATCTTTTTTTGTATTGCATTTTTTTTCTTTTTTTCTTCATCTTTTTTTGGGCTAATATTTTTTTTCTTTTTCCTTTTTGCGACTTTTTTATACTTTTTTATCTTTTTTTCCAAAGAAAAGTAGGAAACGAAAACTACTGGAATAATAAAGTTTTGAATTTCTCAAAGAACTCAAAATCCAATAATAGGAACCCAACAACTTGTGATGAGACCCACTATTAATATTTGAATTTTGACCCTAAGAAACCAAAGAAAAGTAGGGTAGATGAGAGGATGATTGCTTTAGAATTCAATAGTCACTAGTAAGAACCTTGCCAACTTGTGACAAAACCCATTACCAAAATGTGATTCTCAAATCCCAAGCAATTGAGAATAACAAAAGGAAAAATAAAAATAAAATAAAAGGATATGCAACCAAAAGAGCTGGCTCTGATACCAAATGATGTGATCTCGACCGACAAGGTATGGGTTTGAACATGTGTTGCCCGATCGTTCTAATGGTTGGTAAGATAGGTGTGGTGGAAACCGCGACCCATTGCCTATAAAGAGGCAAGAACCTTCGTATAAGAGCACGCCACAATCAAGCCACCAAGTTGACTGATAAGTGTTGAACGCCACAAGCTACATTATAACTTGATAAGTTCCAAATTCATAAAGAACTAAAAGAGTTTAAAACTCACAATCTCATTCAAATCAAAGGTGTTTTCAAATGATTACATAGGCAACCTATTTATAGGATTCAAAGGACAAATCAAGAGACTCAATTTAATTCTAGACATTTAATTTTCAATCAACTTAAATTCATGAACCTAAACATGGTTCATATCTTGATTCACATAACCTATGTGACTTTTGACCCTCTAATAATTTATTTTGGCTTAAAAACGAAATTGACAATTAATTGGATTATTTTGGGCTCAAATAAGACTAACATAAAAACAAAAGCTTAAGTTGCGCTATCAAAATGGTGACCCATGAAATGCTTCTTCATATTAGCTCATTATGTGATAATCTTCAAGAAAACAGCTCTTTTTATGCTCCACGATTGGCCCAAGTTCTTCCCTTTGTCATTTAAGCAAACTTGAGTTTCGTTACCTCCTTGTACTTGAATATGACCCGGGATGAATCATATCATTCCCTCTCTCTTCAAAAAGTTTCGTCCCGAATCTTCATATATAGAAAAGCAATAAAATCTTTTTTTGTATTGCATTTTTTTTTATTTTTTTCTTCATCTTTTTTGGTCTAATATTTTTTTTTTCTTTTTCCTTTTTGCGACTTTTTTATACTTTTTTATCTTTTTTTCCAAAGAAAAGTAGGAAACGAAAACTACTAGAATAACAAACTTTTGAATTTCTAAAAGAACTCAAAATCCAATAATAGGAACCCAACAACTTGTGATGAGACCCACTATTAATATTTGAATTTTGATCCTAAGAAACCAAAGAAAAGTAGGGTAGATGAGAGGATGATTGCTTTAGAATTCAATAGTCACTAGTAAGAACCTTGCCAACTTGTGACAAAACCCATTACCAAAATGTGATTCTCAAATCCCAAGCAATCGAGAATAACAAAAGGAAAAATAAAAATAAAATAAAAGGATATGCAACCAAAAGAGCTGGCTCTGATACCAAATGATGTGATCTCGCCCGACAAGGTATGGGTTTGAACACGTGTTGCCCGATCGTTCTAATGGTTGCTAAGATAGTTGTGGTGGAAACCGCGACTCATTGCCTATAAAGAGACAAGAACCTTTGTATAAGAGCACGCCACAATCAAGCCACCAAGTTGACTGATAAGTGTTGAACGCCACAAGCTACATTATAACTTGATAAGTTCCAAATTCATAAAGAACTAAAAGAGTTTAAAACTCACAATCTCATTCAAATCAAAGGTGTTTTCAAATGATTACATAGGCAACCTATTTATAGGATTCAAAGGACAAATCAAGAGACTCAATTTAATTCTAGACATTTAATTTTCAATCAACTTAAATTCATGAACCTAAACATGGTTCATATCATGATTCACATAACCTATGTGACTTTTGACCCTCTAATAATTTATTTTGGCTTAAAAACGAAATTCACAATTAATTGGATTATTTTGGGCTCAAATAAGACTAACATAAAAACAAAAGCTTAAGTTGCGATATCAAAATGGTGACCCATGGAATGCTTCTTCATATTAGCTCATTATGTGATAATCTTCAAGAAAACAACTCTTTTTATGCTACACGATTGGCCCAAGTTCTTCCCTTTGTCATTTAAGCCCACTTGAGTTTCGTTACCTCCTTGTACTTGAATATGACCCGGGATGAATCATATCATTCCCTCTCTCTTCAAAAAGTTTCGTCCCGAATCTTCATATATAGAAAAGCAATAAAATCTTTTTTTGTATTGCATTTTTTTTTCTTTTTTTCTTCATCTTTTTTTGGGCTAATATTTTTTTCTTTTTCCTTTTTGCGACTTTTTTATACTTTTTTATCTTTTTTTCCAAAGAAAAGTAGGAAACGAAAACTACTGGAATAATAAAGTTTTGAATTTCTCAAAGAACTCAAAATCCAATAATAGGAACCCAACAACTTGTGATGAGACCCACTATTAATATTTGAATTTTGACTCTAAGAAACCAAAGAAAAGTAGGGTAGATGAGAGGATGATTGCTTTAGAATTCAATAGTCACTAGTAAGAACCTTGCCAACTTGTGACAAAACCCATTACCAAAATGTGATTCTCAAATCCCAAGCAATCGAGAATAACAAAAGGAAAAAGAAAAATAAAATAAAAGGATATGCAACCAAAAGAGCTGGATCTGATACCAAATGATGAGATCTCGCCCGACAAGGTATGGGTTTGAACACGTGTTTCCCGATCGTTCTAATGGTTGCTAAGATAGTTGTGGTGGAAACCGCGACCCATTGCCTATAAAGAGGCAAGAACTTTGGTATAAGAGCACGCCACAATCAAGCCACCAAGTTGACTGATAAGTGTTGAACGCCACAAGCTACATTATAACTTGATAAGTTCCAAATTCATAAAGAACTAAAAGAGTTTAAAACTCACAATCTCATTCAAATCAAAGGTGTTTTCAAATGATTACATAGGCAACCTATTTATAGGATTCAAAGGACAAATCAATAGACTCAATTTAATTCTAGACATTTAATTTTCAATCAACTTAAATTCATGAACCTAAACATGGTTCATATCTTGAATCACATAACCTATGTGACTTTTGACACTCTAATAATTTATTTTGGCTTATAAACGAAATTGACAATTAATTGGATTATTTTGGGCTCAAATAAGACTAACATAAAAACAAAAGCTTAAGTTGCGCTATCAAAATGGTGACCCACGGAATGCCTCTTCATATTAGCTCATTATGTGATAATCTTCAAGAAAACAGCTCTTTTTATGCTCCACGATTGGCCCAAGTTCTTCCCTTTGTCATTTAAGCAAACTTGAGTTTCGTTACCTCCTTGTACTTGAATATGACCCGGGATGAATCATATCATTCCCTCTCTCTTCAAAAAGTTTCGTCCCGAATCTTCATATATAGAAAAGCAATAAAATCTTTTTTTGTATTGCATTTTTTTTTCTTTTTTTCTTCATCTTTTTTTGGTCTAATATTTTTTTTTTCTCTTTTTCCTTTTTGCGACTTTTTTATACTTTTTTTTCAAAGAAAAGTAGGAAACGAAAACTACTAGAATAACAAACTTTTGAATTTCTCAAAGAACTCAAAATCCAATAATAGGAACCCAACAACTTGTGATGAGACCTACTATTAATATTTGAATTTTGACCCTAAGAAACCAAAGAAAAGTAAAGTAGATGAGATGATGATTGCTTTAGAATTCAATAGTCACTAGTAAGAATCTTGCCAACTTGTGACAAAACCCATTACCAAAATGTGATTCTCAAATCCCAAGCAATCGAGAATAACAAAAGGAAAAATAAAAATAAAATAAAAGGATATGCAACCAAAAGAGCTGGCTCTGATACCAAATGATGTGATCTCGCCCGACAAGGTATGGGTTTGAACACGTGTTGCCCGATCGTTCTAATGGTTGCAAAGATTGTTGTGGTGGAAACCGCGACCCATTTCCTATAAAGAGGCAAGAACCTTGGTATAAGAGCACACCACAATCAAGCCACCAAGTTGACTGATAAGTGTTGAACGCCACAAGCTACATTATAACTTGATAAGTTCCAAATTCATAAACAACTAAAAGAGTTTAAAACTCACAATCTCATTCAAATCAAAGGTGTTTTCAAATGATTTCATAGGCAACCTATTTATAGGATTTAAAGGACATATCAAGAGACTCAATTTAATTCTAGACATTTAATTTTCAATCAACTTAAATTCATGAACCTAAACATGGTTCATATCTTGATTCACATAACCTATGTGACTTTTGACTCTCTAATAATTTATTTTGGCTTAAAAAGGAAATTGACAATTAATTGGATTATTTTGGGCTCAAATAAGACTAACATAAAAACAAAAGCTTAAGTTGCGCTATCAAAATGGTGACCCACAGAATGCTTCTTCATATTAGCTCAATATGTGATAATCTTCAAGAAAACAACTCTTTTTATGCTTCATGATTGGCCCAAGTTCTTCCCTTTGTCATTTTAGCCCACTTGAGTTTCGTTACCTCCTTGTACTTGAATATAACCCGGGATGAATCATATCATTCCCTCTCTCTTCAAAATGATTCGTCCCGAATCTTCATATATAGAAAAGCAATAAAATCTTTTTTGTATTGCATTTTTTTTCTTCTTTTCTTCATCTTTTTTTGGTCTAATATTTTTTTTTCTCTTTTTCCTTTTTGCGACTTTTTTTTCTTTTTTTTTTCCAAAGAAAAGTAGGAAACGAAAACTACTAGAATAAGAAACTTTTGAATTTCTCAAAGAACTCAAAATCCAATAATAGGAACCCCCCTCCCACTATTAATATTTGAATTTTGACCCTAAGAAACCAAAGAAAAGTAAAGTAGATGAGAGGATGATTGCTTTAGAATTCAATAGTCACTAGTAAGAACCTTGCCAACTTGTGACAAAACCCATTACCAAAATGTGATTCTCAAATCCCAAGCAATCGAGAATAACAAAAGGTAAATTAAAAATAAAATAAAAGGATATGCAACCAAAAGAGCTGGCTCTGATACCAAATGATGTGATCTCGCCCGACAAGGTATGGGTTTGAACACGTGTTGCCCGATCGTTATAATGGTTGCTAAGATAGTTGTGGTGGAAACCGCGACCCATTGCCTATAAAGAGGCAAGAACCTTGGTATAAGAGCACGCCACAATCAAGCCACCAAGTTGACTGATAAGTGTTGAACGCCACAAGCTACATTATAACTTGATAAGTTCCAAATTCATAAAGAACTAAAAGAGTTTAAAACTCACAATCTCATTCAAATCAAAGGTGTTTTCAAATGATTACATAGGCAACCTATTTATAGGATTCAAAGGACAAATCAAGAGACTCAATTTAATTCTAGACATTTAATTTTCAATCAACTTAAATTCATTAACCTAAACATGGTTCATATCTTGATTCACATAACCTATGTGACTTTTGACCCTCTAATAATTTATTTTGGCTTAAAAAAGAAATTGACAATTAATTGGATTATTTTGGGCTCAAATAAGACTAACATAAAAACAAAAGCTTAAGTTGCGCTATCAAAATGGTGACCCACGGAATGCTTCTTCATATTAGCTCAATATGTGATAATCTTCAAGAGAACAACTCTTTTTATGCTCCATGATTGGCCCAAGTTCTTCCCTTTGTCATTTAAGCCCACTTGAGTTTCGTTACCTCCTTGTACTTGAATATGACCCGGGATGAATCATATCATTCCCTCTCTCTTCAAAAAGATTCGTCCCGAATCTTCATATATAGAAAAGCAATAAAATCTTTTTTTGTATTGCATTTTGTTTTCTTCTTTTCTTCATCTTTTTTTGGTCTAATATTTTTTTTTTCTCTTTTTCCTTTTTCCGACTTTTTTATACTTTTTTTTCTTTTTTTTTCAAAGAAAAGTAGGAAACGAAAACTACTAGAATAAGAAACTTTTGATTTGAATGAAGTAAGAGTTAAACTCTTTTATTAGTTCTTTGTGAACTTTAGAACTTATCAAGTTATTATGTAGCTTGTGGCGTTCAACACTTATCAGTCAACTTGGTGGGTTGATTGTGGCGTGCACTTATACCAAGGTTCTTGCCTTTTTATAGGCAATGGGTCATGGTTTCCAACACAAATATGTTTGGCCAAAGCTGTAGCCCATTGCTCATCTGACATCCTATCTACAACCCTAGTTCCTAATGGGGCTCCTAGACGTGGGGATGTCACAGGACTCGGTTCTGGAGTCCTATGATCGCGTACGTAATCTAACTTAAGGGTCTTGTCTGTAGCGTATCCCAGAAGTTTCTTTCTCAGAGGTCTGCAGAAAGGGTATTCATCTTCGTGCTCTGTTGGGGTGTTTTTGTTCAGGGGGTACATTCTGGCCATTGGTCCCTCCATTGGTCATTTTTGTAGACGTAGCAGAGGCTCTAGCAGGACACCCATAATTCTTTGATATTGCAGAGGAGGTAGAGTTTCGGGCTTTCGTCCTTTCGCCTTCATGGAGGAGATTTTGTGGTCAATGGTGTTGCGGTCAATGGTGTTGACCATTTCCTGCATCATGAGGGTGGCGTAGTCTAGAGGTAGGTCGTAGTATACCCCATACATGATAGCCAAAATTTGGTGAGAGATCTGATCTGGACTACCCACTTTCCCTGTTAGGCACCTGTTAAGAATAGAGAAGAGAGTATTCCACAGAGGGGGTAATCGATTTCTTCTGAAATCATTTCTTTTTCTTAGGGTTGTGTTATATCCCAACATTTTAATAAACCGGCAAAGCTCTTCGTCTGTGGGTTCCTCTGCGTACTGCTTTATGCCAAGAAGACCTCTGGTAGGTAGACTGAACTCAAGTGAGAACATGGTTTTGTTGAACTTGAGTTTAAGGTGCTCGGATTTGTCTAGTTTCGAAATGTAGCCCTAGATTTGTCTATCCGGCGGGGATTTTGTTGACAGTTTTGGATAACATGGGGTAAAGATAGTGGTTTTCCAGAATGTGAAGAAGGATGGCGTGTGCTTCCCCAAAAGTGGTTTTTGAGGGAACCAGGTAGTAGTTGTTTGGTTTCAAAGGAAGAACACGTTCAAAGTGTTCATGGGCAATGAAGTTTAGAAGATGGATAGTCGGAGCAAAATCTGCTTCATCGCCGGAGTGGTCTTGTTCTAGGTTTCTGGCGATTTCTTGGTATTGGGAGTTCTCAGAATGAGATGGAGAGTTCACTGGAGCGTTGGAGATGGAAGCCACTGGATTAATCTTGAAGAAACAGAGTAGAAAATGGGAGTTGCAGGTTTTTGCAACGTTCGCCGGAGAAGATGAAGAGAGTAAGTTCGTAAACGTTTAGAGGTAATGGTAAGTTGGGTTTTATACTGAAGAGAATGGTGGAATCTGAAAGGGTAAATATGTGAAAGTGAATAAAATTTGGGATCCGTAATTGAGTATATACGGCTGGTTCAACTTTCTAGGAGAACGTGTGCCACACACGTCCAATGGGAGAATTAATGCTTGGCGCGTGGGCATATCTTCTTTGTGAGTTCTGTCACTCGCAGTAAATAACCCATACTTTTACAGAATTTCCATAAAAGGTCAAGTGTCAGAGTCAACAGAGGCTCTGTGGTGGAGTGAGCTCTGTGATCTAAAACTTTTTTTTTGTTTTCTCCGATGCTTGTACCTTTTCCAAAAACTTTTGAAAGATCATCGGAGAGGATCGATAGATCTTTAGTACAAAATTTTCATTCATAGAGGCTTTGAGGCTCTGTCGAGACCAACAGAGGCTCTGAGAGTGAAAATTTCTCATAACTAAAGGTGTTGAGAGCTTTTTGATCATCCAAGGTTTTCATTGTGTTAAACGCTGTATTTAGGACATATTTGGAAATTTGTGTCCTAGAAAACTGTTTTGGAAATGGATTTTGTTCGAGACATACTTTTAGAGTGTCTAGTTTGGGCGACATAGACTCTTTTGTTTGAGTGAGCTCTTTTCCCATAAGACTTTCTTCCAGTACCCTTGTGTGTGCGTTTGTACGTACAAATCCTTAACGAAGACATTTAAGGTTGATCGACAGAGTTTTCGTATGAAATTTGCAGTTCTAGAGGATCCGGCTTACGTAGGCTCTGTTGAGCTCAGCAGAAGCTCTATGACCTTAAATTTCCTATAACTGAAGGCTCGAAAATCTTTTTGATCATTTCTTGTTTGGAATGTCTTAAACAGTGTTTATAGGACGTATTTTGAAATTTGTGTCCTAGATTTTTTTTTTCAAAAAGGATTTGTACGAGTTACTTACCTTTGGTTCTCCTTTGTTCGGCAAAAATACCAGACTTCTGTAGATATGGTTGATCATATCTCTTCTTTTGCTCCCCCTTGAATGGTCAACCTCTATAGATCAGTTCAAGGTCTCCTTCTGCTCCCCCTTGACCTATGCTTGGATCCTCAAATGAGATAAGTTGTGCATAGAACATAGGTCAAGGTTATCAGAGGTTCTGTGGAGATTGTCATATTCTGAGCAATCCCACAGAAGCTATGTTGGTTACAGAACTTTTGATTTTTAAGAATTTACATACAGAAGAGTTTAAATATATACATATTTACAAGAAGATCAAATCTTACTTACAGTTCAACTCATGTTAATCATTCCCAACTTACCCACCAATAAAAGGAATCTTTTCTCATCTAGTGCCTTGGTGAATAAGTCTGCAAGCTGGTATTCAGTGGACACAAAGTGCATTTTGATTGTGCCATGTTCAACATGATGCTTCAGAAAGTGATAACGAATATCGATATGCTTTGTTTTTTAGTGTTGTACTGGATTGGCAGAGATTGCTATGGCACTTTTGGAATCACAGAGGATGGGAATCTTGTATATGTTGTAACCATAGTCCTTTAGCTGAGTTTTCATCCACAGAACTTGGGAGCAACAACTAGCAGCAGCAACATATTCAGCTTCTGCTGTAGATGTGGACACACAATTCTGCTTCTTCGAAGTCCAGCTGACTAGTTTACCTCCGAGGAATTGACAACTCCCAGAGGTACTCTTTCGATCAAGCTTGCATCCTCCATAATCTGAATCTGTGTATGCCTTAAGACCAAAGCCAGAGTTCTTCGGATACCAGAGCCCAAGATTTTTGGTCCCTTTGAGGTATCTGATGATTCTCTTGACAGCCATATAGTGGGATTCCTTTGGGTTAGCTTGATATCTTGCACAGAGGCATGTGGCATACATTATATCAGGTCTACTTGCGGTTAAGTATAACAGAGACCCAATCATACCTCTGTAGAGCTTGCACTCTACAGATGTGCCATTGGGGTCTTCTTACAGAGGCATTAGAGAGACTGTATTTTAAAAGTATGTCAGAGACATATTTAGCTTGATTTATAAAAATTCCCTCTGATGATTGTTTTACTTGGAGTCCGAGGAAGAAAGTTAATTCTCCCATCATACTCATTTCAAACTCACTCTACATGAGTTTTTCGAAATCTTTGCACTGTTGTGCATTTGTAGACCCAAAAATAATGTCATCCACATAAATCTGTACAAACAGAATCTCATCACCTTTTCTTTTGTAAAACAAAGTAGTATCTGTCGTACGTCTGTCGTAATCATTATTGAGAAGAAAATTTGAAAGTCGTTCGTACCATGCTCTTGGAGCCTGTTTCAGTCCATACAGAGCTTTGTCGAGATAATAGACATATTTTGGGTACTTGGAACTTTCAAACCCTGGTGGCTGTTGGACGTATACTTCTTTTTGGATTTCACCATTCAGAAAGGCAGATTTTACATCCATCTGAAAGACTTTGAAACCTCTGTGGGCAGCGAAGGCTAAGAAGATTCTTATTGCTTCGAGACGTGCGACAGGGGCAAAAGTTTCATCGTAATCAATGTCTTCTTCTTGGCGATATCCCTTGGCCACCAATCTTGCTTTGTTTCTAATGACCACCCCATCCTCGTCCTTCTTGTTTCTGAAGACCTATTTTGTCCCTATGGCTTGTTTCCCTCGTGGCAAAGGTACTAGGGTCCATACTATGTTTCGCTCAAACTGTAGAAGCTCTTCTTGCATAGCATCTAGCCAGTTTGGATCGTCTAGGGCTTCAGAGATTCTTTTTGGCTCGATCATACTGATAAAATTTGTAAAGAAACAAAAATTAGCAGTGGCTGATCTTGTCTTGACCTTTTTAGAAGGGTCGCCGATTATAAGGATTGGAGGATGGCTTCTCGTCCACTGTGTTGTTCTTGGAAGATGGTCATTTGAGTCATCAAGATTAACTTCTGTGGTTGCACACTGCGGTTCTGGTGCAACCTCTGTTGTTGATGGTTCTTCTGTGCTTATGCTTGGTTCTTCAGCTTGTGGGCGGATTGGAATGAGAGTTGGAATTTGTTCCTCAGAGGAAGTAGAGACTGAGTCTTCGTTTTCCTCTGGTATTGATTTCTCTGTAGTCGCTGGAGTAGGTATTTCATGAGCCTCTGTGGTTGAATCCTTAGTTGTATCATCTTCTGTTCGCTCCCCCTCAGTACGTGCATCTATATGATTCACAAAAGAGGATGAAGTATTCAATGGACCAGTTAGAGAAATACCTGACTCAGTCTGGTTTGCAGAAGATGTTTCTCCAGATGTTCTGACGGCTCCAGCAAAGGGATCAATATCATCAAGGAACATCTCTTCAAATAGAAGATTTAAGTCTTCTTCTCTTGTTTTTGAGATGCCAGAGGATTCCTTCTTTAGACCGAGTTCTGAACTGATTTGTTCAGAAGTCTTTTGAAAGGAATCGTCAAAAGACACATTGATGCTTTCTACAATGGTGCGTGACTGCAGAAGATAAAGTCTGTAGGCCTTAGTAGTGGCAGAGTACCCAATGAACTTTCCTTCATCTGCTTTCACTTCAAACTTTCCTCTTGCTTCTCTGTCGTTTAAGACGAAGCACTTGCATCCAAATACATGGAAGAACTTGATGTTTGGTCGCCTTTTGTTGATCAAATGATAAGGTGTCTTGATGTGCCTCTTTACAATGCTTGATCGATTTTGGGTGTAGCAAGCGGTTGACACTGCTTCTGCCCGAAAAGACATTGGTAATCCACATGCTGTCAGCACAGTTCTTGCAGCCTCCACAAGAGTGCGGTTCTTTTGCTCAACCACGCCGTTCTGTTGTGGGGTTCGTGCAGCAGAGAAGTTCTTTGAAATGCCTTCTTCTGTAAGATAGGCTTCAATGGCAGAGTTTTTAAATTTTGTGCCATTGTCGCTTCTTAGATTTTGAATCCTGCACTCATACAGAACTTGGATTCTTTTCATTAAATTTATCAGAACGTTTGGAACATCTGATTTCTTTCTGACAAATTCAACCCATGTAAATCTTGAATATTCATCGATCAGAACAAGTATATATTTCTTGCCACCTAGGCTCTGTATAGCAATGGGACCGCATAGGTCGTCATGAAGCATGTACAGAGGCCTAGTGCAAGATATATCAGTTTTGCCTTTATAGGAAGCTCTTTTGAGTTTTCCCATTTCGCAAGTAGAGCACAAATGATATTTATTAAATTTAACATTTGGCAGACCTTTGACTAGATCGAGTTTAACAAGCTTATCTAGAGTATGAAAGTTTAGGTGGCAGAACCTGTTGTGCCATAACTAGGCTTCTTCGCTTTTACAGGCTACAAGGCAGAGCTTGTCTTCCTTGTTCTTGGCACAGAAGTTCATGAGGTAGAGATCGCCTCTTCGTTCGGCTCGCAGAAGTTCGACTCCTGTGTCCTCACCTTGTAGAGAACAGAAGGTTCTTTTAAACATTACGTCGAAACCCGTATCGCAGAGTTGGCTAACACTGAGAAGATTGTGCTTAAGGCCATCCACATATGCAACTTTGCATACGGTTATGTTTTCCTTCTTAATGACTGTAGCCTTTTATATACCCCTTCTTGTTGTCACCAAAGGTCACAGATCCTCCGTCGAGTTTACCTTTGTAGGAGGATAGTAGACTTCTGTCGCCAGTCATGTGCCTCGAGCATCCGGAGTCAAGATACCAGATTGGCACATACTGCTTCTGCAAGACAATCAGAGAGTTTTAGGTACCCATATCCAAATGGGTCCAGCTTTGTTAGGGGTCTTCAAGTTTGCCTTAGCATTCTTGGGTTTGGATTTAGCTTCTTTTGAAGAACCATTTTGTTTCTTCTTACCCTTGAATTTTGCATTCTTTTTGGGTACAGAGAGAAAACAGTGTGGACTTGAGAAGTGTTGGTTTAGTTGATGCATGAGGTCAAAACATTGACAATAATGAATGTGCGAAGAGATTTGCTTGAACTTTTCATTGAAAACATTAAATGGGGGCACAGAGGCATTACATTCTATCCTAACATTTGATTTCCTATTACAAGAAGACCTATGTAGGCTAGATTGTTGTTTGCAAAATCTTTTGTTGAGAGCAGCCTTATGTGGACCCCTTATGTGGTGAACTTCTGCGGGTTTCACTGTCACAGAAGAAAAAGATTTGTTATTTTCAACCCAATTTCCCTTCTGTTGCCATGTTAGTTTTTCTTTAATAGGCTTTAAGGGTTTTGAAGTCTTTGAACTTGTTGGATTTTGAGAGAACGTTTTCTTTTGTTGTTTGGTTTTTTTCAAGCTCAAGAGAGGTTTTGGCTTGTATACACATGTCTAAAAAATTTGGACAGATAGGAACTCTTGTGATTTTCTCCTTGGGAGGAATAGTTCTGTTAAGAACTATAGAGGGTAGTTTAAAATCCTCTGAGTCACAAGGTACTATCTCTGACTTAGAGTCAGTCTCAGATTCGTCAGAGGATGAATCTTCCTCATATACAGAGGTTGAGTCACTTAGTTCTTTTTCGACAGAGGCTAGATTTTCAGAGCACGTGCCATACTTTCTTTCTTCCTTTCTTTCAGGGATATCTTCTAAGTCAACAAAAGTTTTCATTGAGGTTTCCTCAGAGAGATTTTGGTCATTTTTGAAAGTACTGGGACATTCATAAAAGTTGTTTTCACCGATTTCCAGTAATTCCTTTTCAGAAATATGAGTCAGTTTTTCTTCTGTTGAAGCAGGCAAGAACCCAGGTGCCTCTGCCGATAGTTTCTTCTCAGAATCTATAGTGCAGACAAAGGTAACCTATGATTGAGTCTCGGTATTACCAAACTTAAAGATTCCTATTTGATCTTGTGTTTTCAGATATTTCTTAGGTTTGGACGCTCTTTTGACAGAGGTTGATGATGGTAGATCTGTGTTTTCAAACCACACATTCACCATCTTCGGAGGTTTCCTTCTGTGAGGTTCACCAGAGACTTTTCGCCTTTTGCTTACAGAGAGTAAATTTGGAAAACCGGGTTTTCTTGTACTTCCAATATGAAATAGAGAGGACAGAGACTTGTTTCTTTTGTTTCCAGTGTATGGATCTATATCACAGAAGCCAATTCCCCGTCTCCCTATTTGTGTATTAATTTTCTCGTACACCTTCTGTGCATCTTGATATTTCTTTATTAACAAATCTCTTCGGAGTAAATCTTGACAGAGGACATCTCTTTCCTTTTGAAAATAATGTTTAAGAGATAGAATGTTCATTTTGTCGGTCTCAACGTCCATAAGTTCTTTAGATTTTGTTTTTAATGCAGAGTTAAGTTCAGAAATCTTTTCTTTTAAAGGATTTAGGTGTTTGTTCCAGTTTGTTTCAATTTCTTCCTTTTCTTGAGGAAGGTAAGCTTCATTTGAACACTTTCGCATGTCTTTTTATGTTCTGTGTATTCAATGTTTAGTTTAAGCAAATAAGCTTCTGCTTGACTAGAGTTAGAGTCAGAAGTGGATACCTCACTATCGGAGTCGGATGAGCTGACCTCTGCCATTCCATAGAGCAAGGCGTTTTTGTCGCCTTCATCAGATGATTCGTCTGACAGCCAGTTCTCCTGATTCACCATTAGCGACTTCTGAGCATAAAACTCCGCTTTCTTTTTGTAGTAAGCAGAGTCCCTCTGTGGGCGGTTTGGTTTGCTCCTGCAGTCAGCGGCATAATGGCCTGGCTTGCCACAGTTAAAACATCCTTGGTTCTGGGAACCGTTGGCAACTCTGTCGTCTGACTTCTGTCGGTCACCACCTCTTTTAGTTCTGCATTCATTGGTGTAGTGGCCTGGCTTACCACAGTTGTAACATACTTGGTTCTGTGGAGTGTTGCCAACTTTATCGTCTGACCTCTGTCGGTCACCACCTCTGTCAGTCAACCTCTGTTGGTCGCTGCCTCTGTCGTTCCTTTAATTTGACCCTTCTCTTCCTCGATCATCTCTTCCATAGCGTTCATTACCAGACTTCTTCTGGTAACCTCTGCTGAATTCCCTTGTCAAAAGGGCTAACGATTTAGCAATAGAGACCATTGATGTCTCTTCTTCTTCCACCACCTTCTCATCTTCACTATCAACGATCAAGATCTTCTTTTTATTTTCCTTCTTTTCCGCTGCAGCTTTCTCCTTCGGCTTCTCTCTAGCTTCTGTGGTCTTACCGACCAGTGCAAGAGGTGCACTGATTTTTGCTTTTGCTTGTGCGATTTGAGGCTCTTGGGCTGCCAATGTTCTATAGAGATCTGACAGAGTCCAGGAGACTAAGTCCTGATTTGTTTGCAGAGACATGTACAACTGGAGCCATTCATTATTGAGACTCTTTAGGAACATGACATTGTTCTCCTCAGAAGTTATGTAGATTCCGAACTTCTTGCATTTGTTGATTAGAGAGTTGAACCGATCATATGTTGTCTGCAGAAGTTCTGTCGGCAGAGCTTTGAATGCGTAGTACTCGTTGATGCATTGGGCTCTGCGGTTCTTCTGAGTTTTGGCCCCACCCTCCAGTTGTTTTTCCAGTTCTTTCCACAGATCGTATGCAGATTCACACGCATCTAAGGATTGGAAAAGGTCATTGGGTATTTCCATTATCAGAAGTCTCTTAGTATTCTTAGCAACTTCATATTTTTCCCAGTCAGGGTCTGACAATTTTTCCTTAGTCTTTGGTTTATCGTGTCAAGGATTTCTGTAGTGTCGTATGTACCAGGTACACGGGGTACTATGATCATTGGTACGAAAGGAGGATTGTTGATATAGTGTATGAGTTCTTTGTCAGTACCCTCGAAGAAGTGAATCATTCGTATCTTCCATTGAGGGTACTCATCTCTGAGTAGTGTGGGTGGCTTGGTTAAAGAACCAGCGGTGAAGAAGTTGTTTGTGTTTGTCATTTTGAAAGGGTTTGAGAAATCAAGAAAATAGGGTATGAACAGTAAACCTTCAGAGAATGAAGTGGATGTTTCTAATGGTTTTTATAAGCTTTAAAACCTTTGAACAATGCACTAAAAAGAAGATTTAACTGAAGAAACAGATTTTGTAAGTTTACCAACGTCGAAACAGGTCGAGAATGGCAGAAAAACAGATGCTGTTTTGAAAGATATGAAAATAGGTTAAATGTCCAAGTGTCTACCAAAAATCATTGTTAGTGAGGATCTCTTGATATAGAAAATCAAGAACCGCTCTGATACCAATTGTTGGTTCATGTTTTGCTTAACAATGATGATTCTATCTAATTAGTTCAAACAATATATAATGCGGAAGCGTTTTAACGAACTAACAGATATAATGAGGTCGAATAACACACAATATCAAATATATGAAGTGTAAATAACACAGATAAATAGCTCAATGATTCACTGTATTTGATATAATAAGAACACCAAGAACACCGAAAGGTTTTGATAAGAATATGCTCTAAAGGTGTGTGTGTCGTGCTTGGCTTAATAGAAAAGCTCACATGAACCTTCTATTTATACTACTTCTAAAGGGGACAAGATCTAGATACTAAGAATGGTAGGTACTAAGACACTGCTTTGAACAGTTGCTGGAAGGTACAAAACACTATTCTGGAACTGTTGCAGATACAACGTTCATTAAATGCTCCGTATTCTGCTTTAGGCTGAAACCTATCAGAGTTTGACACGTGGAGTTGTCAGGTCACGCCTTGTCAGAATGATCTTCAGAACCTTCGAATGACAGATATTGTAAGAAGCACGTTTGTCCTTGTTTAGATCTTTTGCGTGGATCTTCTTTTTACCACAGAGGCTCTGTCAAGTATGACAGAGGCTCTGTGGCTATGTCCGCTTAGAAAAGTCTTATGTTGCTTCTTCACTTCGGTCTTCTTGGCTATCCCGGCAGAGCCTCTGTCGAAGTCTTCTGTCTTCTCGGTTACTCGGCTACTCGGCAGAGCCTCTATCGAATGCTTCTATACTTAGCCTATTTTTAAATACTTCTATTAACAGAAGGATTGGAGCTAACAGTAACTTGTAGAGGAAACTTCATGATCAGCGTTCGCTGAATAAATCTTTATCAGCGTGTGATAAAGTTCAGCGTTCGCTGAAGTTTTCTACTTAAAACTTCACGTTGAGTGGACAGGTCTTGGCTTCGCTGATATCTGTATCAGTTCATTAGTAGACTTGTCGCTGGTTCTTTGGCTTGATCTTCGACTTCAGCGTAGAACATAGTTGACGTGAAACTTGTTTTCAGGGATCATAAGTAAACAACATACAATATCAGCGATCATCAGTGATACTGAACAGACTCAGGGATCACTGATGAACCGTATCACTGAATGTATAAATCAAATAATGAGAGTTCCTATCAGCGGTACTGTAACAGTCTTAGTACTTATCAGCGATAGTGAAACTCTAATACGTATTGTCTACTTACAATTTTCACTAAGTGTTTCTCAGAGAGTCATTATCAAATCACCGAGGGTTTGGATCAACAGTAACTGAAAATCTTGTACGGAAACTCTATTGATCACTTCAATTGTCTTTTCAAATGTTTTTGGTAAAGGTGCAAGCACAGAGATATTGGAAGAAGGTTTCAGATCACAGAGCTTCAGTCGATTCTGATTCTTGTGCATTTAAAAGGGTTCTGTGGTGCGGGTTATTTACGAAAGTGACAGTCATCCGGGTGTAGAGACTCTCACGCAACTAGCATTTATGGGCGCCGCACGACGTCTCATCATGCACTGGCACCTCTGACGTGGCACTTTCTATTGGACATGCGTGCCAGACGTTCTTCTGAAACGTCGAACCCAACTGTTCACTCAAGTGCGGACCCCAAAGTTTATCCATTTTTCACTATTTACCGTTCCAAATTTTATCCTTTTTTAACCCGTATAAAACCCCCATTTACCCCCCTTCGTCATCATTTACGATTATCTCTCTCTCTCTGAACTCTCCGGCGAACTAAAGCAAGAACCTACAACTTCACCTTTTCTACTCCGTTCTTCAAGAAACCATCAATGGCTTCCACAAACATCTCTCCGGTGAACTCCCCTGCTCAAGTTGAGCACTCACAGCATCCTTCAATGGCAAGAAACCAAGAACAAGAACACAGTGGAAACTCAATCGATTTTGCTCCAACCACCCATCTTCAGGACTTTCTGGACTACGATCTGTTTGAAAACACGCTTCCCTTGTAACCCAACAGCCATTACTTGGTAAGCTGTAGAACCTCATTTGGGGAAGAAAATGCAATCCTCATGAACATCCTGGAGAATCACCCTTTAAGAACCATGTTAACCAAGAACGTAACCAAAATCCCTGGCAGATACCTGAACCAGTTCTGGCAGAGCTGCTGTTATGACACTGAGAACAGACAAATAAATGGGTATGTGTCCAAACTTGACAAATCCCAAAGCCTGGACCTTAGATTCAACAGAACAATTCTTTCTGTGGAATTCGACCTGCCTACCAGAGGACTATTGGGCATCAAAAATTACGCAGCAAGTCCCTCTGACACCGAGCTCTGCGCCTTTGCAGAAATGTTGGGCTACAACACCAAACTCACCAAGAGAAATGACTTCAGGAGGAATCGATTTCCTCCTATGTGGAACACACTGTTCTCGATTCTCAACCGCTGTTTGACTGGAAAGGTGGGTAGTCCAAACCAGAGCTCTCACCAAATATTGGCTATTATGTACGAAATGTACTATGACTTATCTCTGGACTACGCCTCTCGGCTGATGCAAGAGCTTGTAGCCACAATTGACCACAGAATATCAACCCAGAAGGCAAAGGACAATAAAAGCAAAGAACTGTCAGCTCTGCAATTCCAAAGAACCCTAGGAGTTATATTAGAACCTCTGTTTATCCTAGAAGACTGGCCAATGGAAGGGCCGATTGTGAAGACCTACCCTCTGACAAGAATGGCCCCTACAAAATACGCAGATGGATACAGGTTCTGCAGGCCTCTCCCAGCAAAGATGCTCACCTATGCCACAGATGAAGCCCTTAGGATAGAGTACATACGTGAACACTGGACCCCAGAACCGAGTCTTGTGACCCCCCCCCCCCCCCCCCGCGTCTAGGAGCCCCCATAGGATTAGAGGTAGTTGTGAGGATGAGTGCAGAAGAATGGGAAGCAGCTTTAGAGAAGCATAGGATGAAACAAGAAAGAACCAGGCTACAGAGAAACACGGCTGGAACCTCTGTACCTCCACGAAAAACCACAGAGTCACCCTCAGAACCAAAGAAGGCTTCCAAAGAAAAGAAAGCAAAAGAAGATACATATGCCAGTGCAGAACAAACCCATCAACCACCAAAAGAAACGACTGTGGTTGAATCCTCTGCACCCCCTCCTCCAAAAGAAAAGAAAAAGAAAAGAAAAACCATAACTTATGAGGGGGGAACCCCCAAGCCTAAGAAAAGGAAAACCAAGAAACCCAGATCTCCTCTACAGAGCATCGCAGAGGAAGCAGAAGCCATCACAGAACAACCTCTGCAATCCCCCACTCCTATCCAATACGCAGAGCCAAACGACTTCGCTGCCTTCCTCGAGCATACCGACATAGCCAACACTTTGGATACTTCTTGTTGGGTACCAGAAGGCATCCCTGAGTTCAACACTACCACAACCCTAAAATTTACAGTGGCTGATGTTGACTCTGACCTAGAAGAGAATGACAGAACCCTACGGGCAATCAACCCAAAACTCCAGAAGGGAACATGAATTCTGACCTGTTTGCCTCTCCACCAAGCTATGAGCCTGAGTTAGAACACACAGAGGAGATGATGGAAGCAGATGACACCTGGGTAGAGATTGAATCTAAGATAGAAACTCCTTTAGTCTTGGGATGTCTGACAGAGGAACAGAGCAGAAAAGATGTAGAAGAAAGTAGAGGAACACATCCATCACCCCCTCCCAGTGTAACCCACATCACTAACTCTGCCAGTCTAGTGGCCGAAAGGGTTATTGAATTAGAGCCGCACAGCTCGAACCCATCCCCAACAAACCGGACAGAGGAACCTTTTTCCTCCTCTGTGCCACTTACAGCCGGGGAAACCCAACAGAGGATGCCCTCTCCACAGGGCATTCCTCTTATTCGTGATCCATCGCCCCAGATCACACCAGAAATCCCTACAGAGGAATTCGTTTCCTCTTACACGCACACACTTATAGGACCCAAAAGCTCTTCAGAGGAGCTTATAGCGCACGATGGCGAAGGGGCTATAGACAAGTCCCCGAGCAAACTCGGAGATACCTCTGTCCCCACCTCTGGAGTGGATAAGAATCAGGTCTCTGATAGAACCTTTGTAGAGTCTGAGGCCCTAAAAGCCTCTGCTCTAGGATCGAAGGGAAGTCACACCATCCTCAGCACAAAAACAGGGATGAACGTAGGCGTCCAAGGAACAAAGACAAACTGTGGGGAAGAATGTGTTCCCCCAGAGATTACAACAGGTACACATGTCGCAACGGGTGAGTTCCAAACCTTTGTCACCGCTGTGCCAACACCTTGGCAGAGTTGCAAAGCTCTATCAAATCTCTCGAGGAATCCATCAAAAAGGCTCTAAATGACTTGTCCACCAAAGTTGAAACCTTTCAACAGAGGTGAGGAATACAAACGCCCAACTCAAGAAAGCTGCAGAGACCTCTGCACCAGAAGCAACCACGACCTCTGCATTGGAAACCTCTGCCACTCACCTCACAAAGCAGATCAAAAAGGCACGAAAAGTGGCCAAGACCCTTTCTACCAAACCCCTGCGTCACCGGGCATTACTGTAGAAGATCTTAAAAAGGCTCTAGAAAAAGGTTCAAGAGCAAACCACAGAGCAGACTCAAGCCATGAAGCCTTCCAACTACATGACTAGAGCTCAACTGACTGATCTAGGTCAGGGTATTCTAAACGAGATGACAGAGTTCATCAAGGCCTTCACCTCTGCTAACGCCAATTACGTGAAGGATTTCAAAAACAGCGTGGGCAAGCTGTGATTCAAGTCCGAGGCAGAGGTTGCCTATCTGCCTGGCATCTGTGACGACCTCTGTGCGAAAATGATCGCTGCAGGGGCAAGCCAACCTAAGAAGCCATCCTCGTCATGCCAGGCAGAAGACAGGATACCTCTGACGATGATTCACATGGTCCGTCAGATCATCTTGAGGGGGAGAAGAACATTAGAGGATTGCCAGCACCACCACTTGTCATCAAACCCATAACCCAAGTACCACTCAACCAAGAAACCCAACCATCCAACCAAGATCCAAACCATAAGAAGACCAAAGAGGCAATACCCACCTCTGGGGAAGCAAATCAACCAGCTGAAGACCTGCCCTCACCCAAACCGAAGACTACAACAGAACAAATCCAGATACTCTCCTCTTCAACTTCTGAAGATGACCTACCCTCCCCAACACCAAAACCAAGAACAGAGGAAACCAAACAACCATCTTCCACACCAACAACAGAAGATCAACCCAAACCAAAACCTAAAACAAAAACCATAGCTCCTAAACAAAGAAAATACCTGAGCCAACCCAAACCCACAACAGAAGAGATAGTGCAACAACTTCAAATGAAACAACTACAGAGGGACAAGTTCAGAGCTTCTAAGAAACAACACACAACATCTGTTACAGTCCTAAATGTAATGAAATCTCTATTTCTAGAAGGCACAACAGAAGAGCCTACACCAACCAAACCCTCATCACCAATCAAACCAACAGAAGATTCTTCAACCCAACCACCATCCAAACCAACAGAGGAAATCTTACCAAAACCAACAGAGGCAACCCAACCTAAACCAACAGAAGAAACTCAGCCTAAGGCAAAGGACAAAGGAAAGTCCATACTTACAGAGAAACCGAAGCCCAAGAAACCAAAGCCTTAAGTTATAGAGAAGCTGCTAAAAAGCTCTTTCGATGCATTCGTAACTCCTAAACCAGAAGAGGAAGACTAGGCTTATGGGATTCCTCTGTCAACAAAACCTGTCCTAGGTCCCAAAGCAAAGCCAACAGATGACAGAGTGGCTAAAGTGATCAGAGACATGGAGGAGGCTCTACGCAAACCCATGCCTCCACCCTCTGTACCTCTACAGCAGAGCCATAAATGACCCTCTGCCACCTCCTATTCTGAAACGTGACATGATTCAACAGATAAGGGAAGACTTCTTCAGAGATAAAGCCAAACATGTCAATCAAGTCTTCTCCGATTCCAAGATCACTCAAGTTCTAAGCTGCAAGCTCTCACATACCAAAGGCAGAAACTTCTACTACAACCTCTACCACGTCAAGGGGGCAGATATATCAGAGACAAAGTTATCCGATGCACATCTAAGGAACCTCAGCCCCTATGCTCTACCTGAACTCCTTGGTTGGGCCAGGAAGAACTACAACGAAAGGCTTGAGCACAGAAGTGCCTACGAAGAGATCAAGAAGGCAATGAGGGAAAATCTCCTACTATATAACATGACAGACTTCCAAGTGGAACTTGACCTAGGAGTAAAGAAAATCAGTCTCCTGCCTCCAGATGATCACTGCCCCTCCTCTGCTGACATCAAACCAAACACCATCATCAGCAAATCAAAGGTTGGATATGTTTTCCTTGACCGTCAAGAAAAAATGAAGCTCATGCTAGAGATTGATTGCCAAAAGTATGCAACAAAGATGCTTCTTGAGTTTAGGTCCAATCTCATGAACCACAGAGGATCAGAATTCATGAACCTAAACTTCGCAAATAGGCTAATTCAGGTCATTGACTCGGTCATTAGCTTCAGAGACCTCTGCACCTTCATGTACCGAGAACTTAAGGATGGAGGACTCACCAAGTCAATCAATGATTTCCCAAATGCAAGAATCTGACCTCTGCAATTATCTTACACTTTTCATGCTCTGTAAATGTCTTTTAAATCATATGTAAATGCCTCAGGCATAATAGTTAATGAAAAGTTACTTTCTTACAGAGGTCAAATGTTTCACCTCTTGTTCTTCTTAGCCTAAGAATCCATGCAACTTTCATTTTTTTATTTTTCAATACTTAGGGGGAGATTGTTAGCTCCAACTTCTGTGTATAGAAAAGTATTGAAAAATAGGCTAAGGAAGATCACTGACAGAAACCTCTCCCAGACACCAAGAGCACAGAAACTCGAGTAACCTTCACTAGTCATCAACTAGAGGACCATCAGAGGACAAGGCCACAGAGCCTCTGTCACCCTTGATAGAGCCTCTGTGGTATGAAGACTCAGAAGCTAAAAGATACTTGAAGACCAAGACAAGGACAAGCGTGCCTCTCACGTGCCTATGATGTACGAAGATTCTGAAGATCAATAGTACAAGGCGTGGCCTTATACTTTCCACGTGTCATCCTCTAAAGGGTCATAGCTTTTGCAGACAGCGGGTCACTACATCGTCGCGTACCAGGATCTGTTACACGACATTATCTCTTGTACCTTTGTACTTCTTGTCTATTATTTGTCCCCTGTAATCCAGTATAAATAGAAGGCCTCTACCAGACCTTTTAAGCAACTCTTGCACTACACACATACCTGATTAGAAAGTATTTTCATGTATCACACACTTAACGGTGTTCTTGGTGTAAGTTATGAAGAATCAATTAAAGATGAATCATTGAGCTCAACTCTTGTTTTATTACGGTTTCATTTATCTGATTTTGTGTGTTATCTACCAGATTAATATCTCTTTAGTTATGTCACAAACGCTTCCGCACATAACTCTTTTGAACTATTGAGGTTAATATCATTGTTAAGTCTTATTGTGGGATCAACAAAAAGGAAAAGAACCTCAAATCATAAGTTTGCCAAAGAATTTAAACTCTGACTTTCAACATGCTTCCGCAACCGATTCTTTGCAAAACAAAGTTCCAAACTGTTTCTCATCTCCTTCATCTCTTGATGTTCCACTTGAAAGCGAGATTGATTTTTCAAAGTTTATGAATTCTGACACTTGTTCAGATGAGGAGTTTTCTAAGTTTGAGTTTGACAAACCTCTTCCGAGCCATACTGACTTTCTTTAAAAAAATGGTTGATCGTTCGGTCAAGTTGCAACAAGGTGAATGTTCTTTTTCTGCACCTACAACTCGATCTGTGAACGTAGTTTCTAAAACCAACTCTAAACCCAAAGAACGTTCACAGAAAAGAAAACCAACCGGTCGACCCCAAAATAAACATCCTTCCTACTCAAGCTCTACTGATCATACCTTTAATAATTTTTCAGATAAAAATGGTCAAGCAAAACAAGTCAAACAAAAGTGGGTAGCCAAAGGATCTACGGAGAGCAAGTCGAAGCCAAAGTCTTTTAATTATGTTTTCAATTCTAGGAAAGACATTAATAACTGTGGTTTGCATGATTCAAATAATTCTGTTGAACAAAGTATTAATTTTCCGTTAAGACTTTATTCAATACATCAGTTGATTCAATTATCCCATGATTGTTTGTGTTGTTCAAATTGTGGATTGAATGACTTTGTTGATAATCGCTATGCATCTGATTGGTTTGTTTCTTATCATGTCTTTAAGTCTAGTCCTAAGCGTAAATCTCGTAAACCTAAATGGAAGCCCAATTCAAAATGTGTTCCCAAGACAGGTGATAAACCTAACCCTCCAGGACCCATTTTCAAATGGGTACCTAAAATCGCCTAAACTCGTTTTTGCAGAATGGTCATGTGTGGTACTTAGAATCAGGATGCTCCAAGCACATGACCGGAAGGAGGGAGCTACTCACGAACTTTACCAAGAAATACTGCGGAGACGTGAGATTTGGGAACAACGACAAAGCGCCAGTTATGGGCTACGACGACATCGTTCAAGACAAGATTACCATCCAGAAGCTGTCATGCATCGCGGGATTGGGACACAACCTGTTCAGCATCGGACAATTCTGCGACAAAGATCTAGAGGTCAATTTCAAGGCAAAAAGGTGTAATGTTTGTACTGAAGACGGAAAGGAATTGTTGGTTGGCACGCGAAAAACCAACCTCTACACTATCGACCTCTCCTCACAGAAAACTGATGACTTCGTCTGCCTGATGTCGAAGGCCAACACTCAACAAGCTTGGATTTGGCATCGACGTCTTTCGCACCTCAACTTCAAGAACATCAGCAAACTGGTGCTAGGCGGACACGTCAAAGGCATGCCCGAGCTCAAATTCGAAAAGGATAGACTCTGTGGGGCATGCGAAATAGGAAAGATGAAGCGAGCTTCTCACAAGCCAAAGGCCGCTTCGAGCACGTCCCGGTCCCTCGAACTCATTCATACGGATTTGTGTGGAGCCATGCGCGTTCAGAGCATCAATCAAAAGAAGTATGTCCTGGTCATGGTCGACGATTTCTCGCGCTACACATGGGTGAAGTTCCTGCACTCGAAAGACGAAACCCAGGAGTTGATCATCACCGACTTGAAGACCATTCAGCTAAACCTACGACAGCTGGTTTAAACCATCAAGACGGACAACGGGACAGAATTCAAGAATCACACTCTAGACAAATACCTCACCTCAGTAGGTATCTCTCACAATTTCTCTGCCGCAAGAACTCCTCAGCAGAATGGAGTCGTAGAAAGGCGGAACCGTACCTTTGTCGAAGCCGCTCGCACGATGCTGACTCAATTGAAGCTGCCGTTATTTCTCTGGGATGAAGCAGTTGCAACCGCTTGCTACATGCAAAACCGTTCCATCATCAACAAATGGTTCAACAAAACTCCATACGAGATCATCAACAACCGAATCCCGAACATCAGGTATTTCCACGCGTTCGGGTGCACGTGTTACGTTCTAAACGACAAGGATGACCTCGGAAAATTTAACCCAAAGGTAGATGAAGGAGTTTTCATCGGATACTCCACGCAGGCTAAAGCATTCTGCGTTCACAACAAACAGACCAAAAACGTCTTAGAAAGCGTAAACGTGACATTTGACAAAGCCGGGGATTTTGCTTCTGAACAACTCAGTTCAGAACCCACATTAACAGGTGTGTTAGCTTCCGAACACTCTCGTTCGGGCTCTACACAACTTCCAGTAAATCCAAATCACGCATCTACGTCAAAATCACATCTATCTGATTTAGATTTACTATTTGAGCACTTTTATGACGATTTCTTTGATTTACCTAACCCTTGTGTTACTGTGCATCCTAGGGTTGGAGTTGCTCAACTCGAAAACTCAGCGAACCTCTCCGGTCTGCCCCCATCCACAAGCACTCCAACGCTGTCTACGGAAACCCCTTAAAGCTCAAGTGATGCCACTACCGAAACGACCATCCCATCAGAGGACCCTGTGCCCATTCCGGAGATCATTCCAGAAGATTTGTCCTCAACAACTCAAACAGTTCAACCTCCGAATTCCCCGGAAGTTACCCAAGCAATGATGAATCCTGCACCATCCCCTCCGAGGCACTGTCCTTCCTCACTTGAAGCCGTCCAAGATCTTCCCCCCGGTGCGTATTTGGACCCGGACACTTCCCATGCAACTCATCAACCACTTCCACATACCATGAAATGGACACGAGCATACCCTCTCCATCAGATAATCGGCGATCCTTCCACTCCGGTTCAGACGCGAGGTGCATCCACCAACTTCTGTCTCTTCCCCGGCTTCCTCAACAAAATCGAGCCCACTATCGTCTCCGAAGCACTCAGTGACCCCGACTGGGTAATCGCCATGCAAGAGGAGCTCAATCAGTTCGAGAGCCTCAAGGTTTGGAGACTAGTTCCCCGTCCAACAAATAAAACGGTCATTGGAACTAAGTGGGTGTTCAAGAACATGAAAGATGAAGATGTTATCGTCGTACGTAATAAAGCACGCCTCGTGGCCAAAGGATGTCGCCAACAAGAGGGAATAAAGTACGACGAGACATACGCTCTGATAGCAAGAATTGAAGTAATACGGATATTTCTTGCCTACGTCGCGCACAAAAACCTCATGGTCTTCCAGATAGACGTCAAGACCGCCTTCCTCAACGGCATACTCAAAGAAGAAGTTTACGTCCCTGAAAGTTTCAGGATACACTCTTACAATCAAATATGAACAATTAAGATCGTATTAACAGCAACTGGTCATATGATCTATTAACAATCTGTGAATTACAAGATATTACAATGAATTTCTCTCTCAATAGATCTAACAATTTATGCGTAAAGAGTTATCCAAAAGGTTAGCCAAAGATTCTCTCCAAAAATTCTCAAAAAGATTCTATTAGCTACAGTTGCTAACTCCTATATATACTGTATAAGAAAGGCTAAAGCTACAGTACCTATAAGAAACAGACTAATAGAACAATTACACGTGTCCTAATTAGTAACTGAATATAACAGATAATATCCCAAGATATGAATTCTGAACATACTTCTGAATAAGCGCTTCAGAACATTTGTCTTCATAGTCAGAAGTTCTGAGTCTCCTACTCAGAACTCTGAACCTTCTAGTCAGAATCCAACACTTAGAATCTTTTTGAGATTTCTCACTCAGAACTTCTGAGTCTTCTACTCAGAACTTCTGAGTCTTCTGAGTCTTCTTTAGTCTTCTTACTCAGAACTCAACACTTGTGTTTTTGACAAAACTCTAGACCTAACAATCTCCCCCTTTTTGTCAAACACACTTGTACTATTCATCATCAAATTCTTAGGGCAGGAACAATCTTCAGAAGGAGCTCTTCTGAATGCTTTGACAACTTTTGCTCAGAATTCTGAATAATCTGAGTTAACAACTTCTGGTCAGTCTTTAATCAGCGGCAGCAATGATTTCCAAACTGATTTCTGTTACATATTTGCTTTTTCTTTGCTCCCCCTTGAAATGACAAATCTTATCTTCATGTGATAAAGTCAAATTTCTGTCTTTTTATGACTTTCTGACTTTCTTCTCCCCCTTTTTTTAATCAATCAATCAGATTTTTCAATAGCTCTTCTGAAATCTTTAGCTTTTCTCCCCCTAAAGTTTTGGAAAGCAAAATCATCTTCAAAATCTTTATCTTTTCTCCCCCTTGATTTTCAAAACTTTAGCGATGAAGTCTATGCTTTTTCTCCTCCTTGATTTTCAAAACTTTAGCGATGAAGTCTATGCTTTTTCTCCTCCTTGATTTTCAAAACTTTAGCGATGAAGTCTATGCTTTTTCTCCTCCTTAATGAATAACCTTGCTCCCCCTCAAAATAAGAATTTTGGAGCAATTTGTTTTCTCCCCCTGAAAGTATGCATATATTTCATTAAAATTATTCATTTCAAATATAGTGCTTTAATGAAACATTTATGCAAGGAAAATAAGATTCACTGAACTATACTTGATAACTACTAACATTTGATCATCTGAAAATTTTACAAAAGAAATCCAACTTAATGAAATTTAACAGATTTTTCAATCAAATGAAATCAAATGCATGTGTTTGGATTCAAATACAAGTCATCATTGCATATCAAGTTAAAGATGTTCAGTTTCAATCCCTTTATTAAATCTATTTGGTGTGCTTAGCATGCGAAATATGATTAGCTTCAAGCATATGCAATTCTAAAACATATAAGAGTACTTTGCTCTACTCACACTATTTGTCCAAAATCAGGATTTTCACAAATTTACAGGTTTATTGCGACTTTGAATTTTCCCAAAGTTTCAAGAGATATGTGCTCATTGGCATCTTTTAATTTTGTGCACATTGGCATCTTTTAATTTTGTGCACATTGGCATCTTTTAATCTTGTGCTCATTGACATCTTTTAATTTTGTGCTCATTGACATCTTTTAATTTTGTGCACATTGGCATCTTTTAATCAAAAAGTTTAGTAAGAATAAGATACATCGTTAAACATGACTTTCTATCTGGTTCTATAGCAGGATTTGGGTCAGCATATCCCAGACCAGTTGGTCTTAGGTGCTAGGTGACAAGCACCCCTTGGAACTTAATTTCCCAAACCATAAAGGCCACATCGATATATCTTAAACCCATTTGTACCAGTAGAACATGGTTTTCTATCTGATTCTATTGCAGGATTTGGGTCAGCCGATCCTAGACCAGTTGATCTTAGGGACTAGGTGTCGAGCACCCCTTAGGACTTACTCTCCCAAACCAGAAAGGCCACAGGTACAAACTTTCAAACTAAATGATTTTGTATATATATATTGCATCTCAATCACTTGGTTCTAAAACGTAGTACTTCCCCCATATTTTCGTTTCCATCCAACATTCTGACAAATTATGCTTCTTGAGCATTATATTCTATATAAGTCTAAATTTCATAACATTGAGCATTCAGCATAATTTCATTCATGATTTGCTAACCTTTCGATTTATTTCAGAAGTGAAAGTTGAAACAAATATAGCTCAGATAATACAAAAATACTTGTAAAAGCACCATTGACACACATTTTATTCATTGAATGAAAAATAAAAAAAAATCATATCATTGAATTAAATTGTTAAGATTCAAACATTCAAAGCAATAGAAATAAAACATAATACAATGTTACCTTTCACCACTTGTTCCTTGAAACAGAAAAATATGACAGTTAAGGATATCACCTGAGAAGTATGAGTTCTAAACTGATTTGTTTAGAAGTCTTAGTCTCTGAAGTACGGGTCCTGAACTGAATTATTCAGAAGCCATTGTCATTTAAGTACGGGTTTTGAACTGATATGTTCAAAAGCCTAAAACGTTGAATCACGGGTTTTGAACATTATCTTGAAACAATCAGATCAAATTTTGAGTCAATACTTCCTCCGAAATCAAGATAATCCTGAAAAATCAAGAGATTTTGGTAATCATCTACGATGATTCCTCATTAGTTATCAAAAAAAAAAATCTGAGTAGTAGAGTCAGAATTCTGATTAGAAGAGTCAGAATTCTGAGTAACTTGCTCAAAATTCTAAGTATCAGAGTCAGAATTCTGATTAGTTGAGTCAGAATTCTGAGTAGTAGAGTCAGAACTTCTGAGTAATAGAGTCAGAATTCTGATACAACTATCCAGAGAAAATTCCTTAGAAAAATTTTTGGATTTTGTGATTTTTGAACATTCTGAATTTCAAATCACCATAACTTGCTCAAAAATCAGAATTTTTCAACCAAAATTTGCAGGGTTGCTCAAAATGTGATTCTGAACACATTCTCTTGAAATGTTTTCTACGAAAAACACTCACATCTATGAGTTCGATAACCTCATAGCAAACAGAACTTTTTCAAAAAAAATCTTCAAAATCAACAAATTGATCTGTATGAATCAGAAATCCATAATCAAGATGAGACCAATTGTAAGTCCATAATCACGTTCAGACCGAGTTTTGGACTGAATTATCCAAAAGTCAAAATTCTCAATTAAGCACAACATCTGTTTTCAGTCATGTGTCGGTATGGATCATTCATTCAGCTCTACACATGAATAACCTGCAAAACAGATTAAGTTGACTTTGGTACCCATATGAACTTGGGTCCAGGTTTGTTAGGTGCAGTGGCATATGCAGATATTCTATAAGAACCATACCAGTGCTGAATAAAATTCTTGTTCACAAAATCATTAGTCCCACAATATGAACAACAAAGTTTCTTTTGTGCAATTCTGACTAATTGATTTACAGAATAAATCACATCAGGTTTAACAAAAGATTTTCTTTGAAATGTATTGTTCTTCTTGACATTTGAATTAGGAACTTTTGATTTTGGCACTTCTTTCTTGGAAGTTGTTCCTTTAACTCTCCATTCCATTTTTATCTTTTTAAAAGAACAATTATAAGATTTATCAATAGCAGAATCATAAAACAGATTAGAAGAACGAATCTGATCTTTTGAACTATGATTTGATTTGTCAACAACTTTCGTTTCAAATTCCCTAAACTTTTTAACATACAAATCAAACCTTGACTGCAAATCAGATTTGGACTTCCTCTCTATCATGATTTTAGTTGATAAATCAGATAATTTCTTAATAAGCCTCCTTATCTCCAAATGAAAACCTTTCTTTTCCTTCTCAAACTCATCTTTTAAGCATTTTTCTTTAAAGCCATTTACCTTCTTCTTTTCAGTCTCTTTCCTTCCATCTTCTAACTCTTTCTCCAACTCATTGATTTTTACAGAAAACTCATTTAACATTCCTGTTTTCTTTTTCTCAAAACCATTCTTTTCTTTTTGAAAAACATTTTTCTTGCATTCAAATTCTTTTCTTTCTTTTGCAAGAATTTTCTCCAAATCAGAAATTTTCAAAGATAATTCAACAGACTTTGTTTCAAAACCTTTCCTCTCAATTTGAAAGTCTCTTCTTTCTTTCTCAAATTTCTCTCTCTCAAGTATAAGAACTTGTTCAAAATCATAGATTTGTTTCAAGAGTTGACAATTTTTCATTTCACATGATTTGATTCTACTTTTAGAATCTGTCAACATCTTTCTTTCAAAATTGATTTTCTCTTTCAAATCAACATTCTCTTTTTCTAACAACTTTGTGTTCTCTTGAGCCTTTTCAAAATCCTTTAGAAAATCAGATTTCTCTTTTTGCAAAATCTTTATAACTTTTGCATATTCGTCTTGTTTTGCTTGAAGATTAGCAATCTTGCTTTCAAAATGAACAATCTCAGTTTTTGGTTCAGAAATTGTTTCTTTTGCTTTTACAGGACTTAATTTTTGTAAATTGTCTGAACTGGTTATAGAAATTGCAGGTCTCACAAAAATTTCAATAATCTCAGGCATGATGAAATGACAAATTCGAATATCAACTATGAATTATGATAAAAAATGAGAATCAACACAAATCTAGAACATGCAAGAATTAATCAAATCTGTCACATGCATTTCATCAAACAGTTAGAGTACATGAATTAATGACATGCAGCAGATATAATCACTTTGATCCAGAAACCAATCAAGAATTTCGAAAACATACCTGTGATCTCTGTTTAATTTCGAGAATTAATCAGCATAGAGAGAAAATCTTTGGATAACTTGATTGTAAGATATCGATTCAACAGAAAGACAAATTCAAATTTCTTGAATCAATGATAGAAACGAATTCAAGAATTGTTAGGAATTCAAGAATTGTTAGCAGCAGCGGAATCAATTGTCGAATTGATCAAGAAACTTCAAGAACGCGATCAAACACACTCTTGGTCGAATTTGTTTGTTGATTGGCTCTGATACCAATTGAAAGTTTCAGGATACACTCTTACAATCAAATATGAACAATTAAGATCGTATTAACAGCAACTGGTCATATGATCTATTAACAATCTGTGAATTACAAGATATTACAATGAATTTCTCTCTCAATAGATCTAACAATTTATGCGTAAAGAGTTATCCAAAAGGTTAGCCAAAGATTCTCTCCAAAAATTCTCAAAAAGATTCTATTAGCTACAGTTGCTAACTCCTATATATACTGTATAAGAAAGGCTAAAGCTACAGTACCTATAAGAAACAGACTAATAGAACAATTACACGTGTCCTAATTAGTAACTGAATATAACAGATAATATCCCAAGATATGAATTCTGAACATACTTCTGAATAAGCGCTTCAGAACATTTGTCTTCATAGTCAGAAGTTCTGAGTCTCCTACTCAGAACTCTGAACCTTCTAGTCAGAATCCAACACTTAGAATCTTTTTGAGATTTCTCACTCAGAACTTCTGAGTCTTCTACTCAGAACTTCTGAGTCTTCTGAGTCTTCTTTAGTCTTCTTACTCAGAACTCAACACTTGTGTTTTTGACAAAACTCTAGACCTAACAGTCCCGCACTCGGACGGGTTCGTGGATGACTCAAATCCAAACCACGTATACATACTCGATAAGGCTCTGTATGCCCTTAAGCAAGCTCCACGTGCGTGGTATGATGCTCTATCCACATTCTTAGTCAAAGCTAGTTTTTCAAAAGGTAAAATCGACACGACTTTGTTTATTAAGAATGAAGAAGGTCAGATTATTTTAGTTCAAGTATGCGTTGATGATATTATTTTCGGCTCTACAAACCTCAGTACTGTAAGAATTTTTCAGTTCTCATGAGGAGACATTTTCAAATGAGTATGATGGGTGAAATGAATTTCTTCCTCGGTCTTCAAGTTAAGCAACTGTCGACCGCGATATTCATTAACCAGGCTAAGTACATCCGGGATATTCTTCGGAAATACCAGATGGAACAGTCTTCGCCCATGAAAACTCCCATGTCTCCGGGTACGCGGTTACACACCGATCCTTCCGGAAAGGATGTGGACACCAAGACCTACCGTGGGATGATAGGCTCTTTAATGTACTTGATGGCAAGTAGACCGGAGATCATGTTTTCAACCTTTTTATGCGCCCGTTTTCAATCAAAACCAAAAGAGTCTCACTTAATTGCTGTAAAGCGCATATTTCGTTATTTAAAAGGTACTGCTGATCTTGGCTTGTGGCACCTGAAGGAGACAGGTTTCGAGCTTACATCATAGTCGGACGCCGACCATGCAAGCAACATTCTAGATCGGAAAAGCACTTCGGGACACGTGCAGTTTCAGGGCGACGGTCTAGTTAGTTGGGGCATCCAAGAAGCAGCAATGCGTCTCCACATCTACTGCTAAGGTGTAGTACGTGGTCGCTGCGAGCTGTTGTTCTCAAGTGATCTGGATGCGCACCCAGCTCAAGGACTACGGATTCTCCTACTCAAAGGTGCCTATCTACTGCGACTCGAAGAGCGCGATCGCAATATCTAGCATTCCGGTTCAGCACGCTAAAACGAAGCATATAGACGTTCGGTATCATTTCATCAAGGATCACGTCGAAAGAGGTACAATCGAACTCTATTTCGTTAATACAGAACATCTTATAGCAGACATCTTTACCAAACCCTTGGACGAAAAACGCTTTAATTATCTAGTGTCCAAGCTTGGTATGCTTAACCTGAAGGTTTAACATGTATATGCGCCCGGTACAATTTCCATACAATTACGTGGAACTGTCTCTTAATGTTAGGACCATAAATGTCCTACATATTAGAAAGATATATAAATAATTATATAGAGCTTAATTAGTTTAATTAATCTTTTTGTAAAAGCCTTTATTATTAATTTGGGCTTAATTGCTTAATGGGCGTAGACCTTATTTGTCTAAAAGCCTAAGTATATAAGGTTTAGTTAATCTTTAGTTTTAGGTTAGCAATTCGAGAGAGATTTATTAGAGAGCTTATTGTTTTAATCGTTTCTTTACTTTGAATTGTAATATTCTCTGAACGATACTTTGAATGAATACGATAGGGATGACAAGTTGAAATCATCAATCGTTCTTGTGATTATTCATTGATTTTATTGTTACCTGATCAAACTAGGACTCACAAGTGGTATCAGAGCCGAATCGGTGATTTGAAGAAAGAAAAGAAATCGAAGGAAAACAAGAAAAACCATAAAATTCGTATTGAATTTTCTGGAAAACACAGCGAGCCGGTTTGCCTATTCTCAGAGATTGAATCGTCGGATCGTCACGATTTTTGGACAGCAGCTCCACGACATTCTACTCTACATTCTGAACGGTGGGATTAATAGTTTGAGGTCCAGAAGCCACTATCTTTCTGTTCGTCGTAGTGCAGTAAGTTTTTGGGTTAAATCGATCATCAATCGGGTTTGCAAAGTTGTTTCGTCGATTAAATAATTTTCTGTTAGATCTCGATTGCTTAATAGTTTTATCTGCTGTTTATCTGCGTTCATATCGATTCTCAAAGGTTTTAATTCTTCAATTTAAAAAAAAAATTCAATTCTTGAGTTTTTGGTGTTCTTAAATTTTTGTGGTGATTATTGAAAAATAGGATATATTTTGCTTAGAAATCGATTTGGGTATGTTTGTTTTTGTGTTTTTGGTCAAAATCTAACCCTACAGGAGTGAAATCAAGCAATCCTATCGAAACCTGATCTGAATTTCTCAACCAGCCGCAGTGTCCGGACGTTCCTATTGTTTCCGGGTAAGTTTCCTATTTCTCATCAGTTACCGGATAATTTTTTTTTAAGGGTTACCGGATAGTTTGTTTAAAGGGTTACCGGATAGATTTCTTAAAAGGGTGAACTCTTTCCAACCCAGTTGCCATCCATAGTTCACTGGTTGTGAAGTTTATTTTCTGCATTTGACCATATTGCATACGTGTCTATCATTCCTCAATCCTCATCCATGCAAATAGAGCCTCATTGCATGCATATCCATCACCTATTTATATACTGCATAATCGTTGTTGTGATGTTTTAATTGATTCATTGGATGACTATCATTCATGCACACACAAGACATACATTTTTACATCATGCATGCATACGCAAATATGGAGATATTTGTTTATTTCCATTTTGTTTAACTCATCCTACCACAACCGAGAATTGATTTTGTTCGGAAAGTGTGTTATCCGGTAATCCAACCTTCGTCCGGTAAGTTCTTCTTCACCCGGTAAACACTCAATCACCCGGTAAGCTTTGTTTGTGCGGTAAGTTATTCATCCGGTAAGATTAACTTTAATCCGGTAAGTTTACTTCATTTTACATCTGGTAATTTTTTTTCCGGTAAACCATATTCACCCGGAAAGCACATCTTACCCGGTAAGGTCTCACATCACCTGGTAAGTTATCATCGCATCCGGTAAGCGTATCGCATCCGGACAAGTTCCCGGTAAGTTATCCATCACCCGGTAAGTTTTTGGTTGGTACGTTCTGATCGGTACCCGAGTTACCGAACGTATCGTGACTGAAAGTTTTAATCAAAAGCATCAATTTTTCTTAACGATCAATTTGCAATTTTTTAGAGTCAGTTTGAGATTTTTTGCGCCGATTTGACCTTATTCGCAACGCTTATCATTTTTTGTGATTCATTTTGTCGTCTTGATCTAACTTGGTTTGTTTATCTTGTAGGTTTCATTCTCAAAGTTTGATTTCGTTCGTTCCGGTAATAATAAGATTTTAATTTTTGAAAACGAATTTAATTTTTTAGATTTGCTTTTCAGTTTTAATTTTTGATTTTTCTTCCGCATTTTCAATTATTCAAAACAACACCGATTAACGATCATTTTTTCAGGTAACAATGTCGGCGTATTGCCTTAATTTTGAGTGTTTAAAATTTCAAAGACTGTATGAAAAGAATATCAAGCAAGCAGATGAATTGTGCATAAAGTACTTTACACAACTGAAGGAACAGAAACTGCAAATATCTGAAAGTGCTGATAAGCTTGCTAAATCTGAAGAAAAAGGCAACAACATTAGAGTCTGAAAACATTAGAAGCTGTCTGATTTATCATCACGAGATGATATCAAGGAGACTGAGAAACAGCAAGCAAGACTACATGAAAAGAATATCAAGCGATCAGATGATTTGTGCAACAAGTACATCAAAGAACTGAAGGAACTGAAATCTCAAATATGGAATAGTTCTGAGAAGCTGGCTAAAGAAGAAGAGAAAGGTAAACTCCTGAACTGTGAAAACCTTGAGCTTAAAAATAAACTAACAAGTTTTGAAAAGGTTTTTGAAAAGGAGAAAGAAAGTTTTGCAAAAGAAAGACAATTGCTTCTACAAAAGCAATCTGGTTTTTCAACTAAATCTCTTGAAGAGAAGAAGAGTCTTGAGCTTATGTGTTTAAAACTTTCAAAACATATCTCCGACTTTGAAAAAGTTTTGATTTTAGAAAGAGAGAAGTTTGAAACTGAACGCAAATCTTTTACTAAAAGAAATGGAGAACTTTCTTTGAAAATATCCGATTTGGAGAAAGATTTAGACATACTAAGTAAAAAGTCTGAGAAGAAGAAGGTTGAAGGCTTTAGAGCAAAAAGTTTGAAAGATGATTTTGCATTCGAAAGAAAGATATTTCAAACTGAGATTTCCAAGATTACAAAGCAATTATCTGTTTTGTCATCTGATATTATGATAGAGAAGAGGCTAAAATCTGATCTCCAAAAGAAGCTAGATATAATGCTTGAAAAGAAAAATGATTTGTTTAGCAAAGACAAGGAACTTGAAGCCAAAAACTCTGATGTTGAATCACCAAATCTTGATAGTCCAGATACTATTGATCAGTCTCGTTACAGTGATTCAGCTAATTCAGTTTGCTTTTCTAAGACTGCTTCAAGTTCTATACACAAAAAGGTTTCTTCAAAGACCGGCATTAGATCAAATAGCTCTTCAAAAGATCGAATCCATACCTCTAATCTGTTTTATAACCCTATCATTAACAAATCAGATAATAAATCTTTCAAGAAAGTAAACATGGTTTGGAGAGTTAAAGGATCCGCTCCTGCTCCAAAGTCATTTGTCTCTGTTAAGAGTGACAAGAACAACAAAGCTTTCCACGCTAAACCGTTTGTGAATAAAGATCGTGCTAACTATTGGTATGGTACTTATAGTTTCCCAGGTCCTCATAGGGCATCTAACCAACAAGGATCCATCAAAAGATGGATACCAAAATCTGTCTAATCTGTTTTGCAGGAATGTCATGTGCGGTTTTAATTTCTATTATTCACATCACATGACGAGCATTCAAAGGTTATGCCAATTTTGAGGGGGAGTACTATTCTGTGAAAGGTAAGTGAACTTCAACTGAATTCAAAGACCGTGGTAATTCATTCTGGATAACTTACTTGTGTTTGTTATTCTCCAATTTTAATTTCATGATTGCCACGTGTCATTTTTTCTTGTCTTAGTTATTTCCATGTCTCACATATTTGTTGATTTTTCGATGGAAATACACTCGTTTGAATTCCTAGTTGTTTTCCAAGTTCGCTATTTCTTGCAAATGATTCAATTCTTATCTGATACATTAATTGTGACTTGTTCTTCACAATTAAACTTTCTGATCGTTGTTCCAATTTTTGAACATATAGTGCTTACTGGGTCAATCTGTTGTGCGCTTGATATTGTTCTTTGAAATTCTGGTATTTCAACTATGACTTCTGATTACTTCAGATCGGAACTCGGACTTAATTTCAATGACTTCTGATTACTTCAGATCAGAACTCGGACTTAATTTCAATGACTTCTGATTATCTCAGATCAGGACTCGTTCTTAAAAGTTTTGACTTCTAAACGTTTCAGTTTAGAACTCGTACTTCACTGTTTTCGAAACTGTTCCACTCAATGCATGAATGCGTGTTAGGACTTACATCGTTTCTATGGTCAATCCAGAACCAGAAGGACCTACCCAAGAAACACACCCAATTATAGACATCAGTGAGGGGTCTAGATTGATAGATGAGTTCGGAGTGAAAAGAATATGGTGAGGATGTGACATGATTTAAAAGAATTATTGGTCCTTACCAAACCGAGTCAGTTATCCGGGTAACCACAAAATCTATTCATTCTCGTTCTTTGGAGATGAATATTGAAACAGACATGGACCCAGTGTCGATAACTCGTGTCACCTCACCCAGCCACTCAAGCATCTCACAACAGATGCTTGTTTCATAAATTCACGGAGATTTAGCACATAATCTATCTATTCCTCACTAGGAGGTCTTAGATATTGAAACAGGAAGACATCAGCTCCGGTCTCCGAACTTCATATTCTATTCACTGTGTCAATTGATTTTAACTTGCGTCACATGTTAAATCAATATTTGAGCCTAACAGATATAATTTAATTCTTTTACACTTGCACGAGTCTTTGTGATTCCAATTGCATATCTTTGTGATATTGCCGGAACAGGTTGAGAAGTAATTTTTAATATCTTACTTCAGTGATAACTGGAAATCCTATCAAAGATACCCATTGCAAACTCTGAACATAGGCCACACAATTTTTTTTAAAATTGTTGTGATAACAGTTACTAACGTGTTTCTGTGTTAGTTGATTACCCCATTCTGGTTACTTAATGTTTTTGATCTGGATTCTTTGCTACTCGTCACTATTGTCTTTGAACGTGCATGATACTCCGGATGCTCCTACTCATCATGAGGGGGAGAAAGCGTACAGATTCAAAGACACCGAATATCAAGGTGAGGGGGAGTTAGCAAAAGCCGAGGGGGAGTAAAGAAGTCCCCATGCATCAGCCGAGGGGGAGTAACTGTTAACCGATTTTTTCGAATAATTGATCTGTTCCGGGATCCAAAGAGCTCAAAGTGCATACAAGTGATCAAAGTGCTTACAAGTGATCAACTCTTCTCATTGTTTATCAAGTGGTGTTCGCTACAATTTAGTATTTCCTCCTTCGAGCATATTGGTTCTACAAGTTGTTTAAAGCTGAAAGCAAATTCAAGAGCTTTATTCAAGGGGGAGCGCTGTAAATAAATGAAGACAAGCAACACCGAAGTGTTTCAAGGATTCTAAAGGAAGAGAAGATCAAGTCCTGAAGGTTTCAAGACCGATTTTTATTTATATATCTTTTGGGGGAGATTGTTAGGACCATAAATGTCCTACATATTAGAAAGATATATAAATAATTATATAGAGCTTAATTAGTATAATTAATCTTTTTGTAAAAGCCTTTATTTTTAATTTGGGCTTAATTGCTTAATGGGCTTAGGCCTTATATGTCTAAAAGCCTAAGTATATAAGGTTTAGTTAACCTTTAGTTTTAGGTTAGCAATTCGAGAGATATTTATTAGAGAGCTTATTGTTTTAATCGTTCCTTTACTTTGAATTGTAATATTCTCTGAACGATACTTTGAATGAATACGATAGGGATGACAAGTTAATATCATCAATCGTTCTTGTGATTATTCATTGATTTTATTGTTACCAGATCAAACTAGTGTCTAATCTCCAGATGATCGAGTACACACTTCCTCGTCTCTGTATTCTAATTGTATCGCGCACATCTCTAAATAAACATCTGTATTAATTAGGTAGATTTTGTTTTTTTACTTTACATTCGGTTGTGTTTTCCTTTAATTTTATTTTCTCGTCTATTATGTTTTTTCGTACCGCACTTGCATTTCACAAGTTTGTTCATGTGTTCATGGGGAGCACATCCAAAAGAATTCGCCAAGTAAGTCTATTCTTTGTTTGAGGGGGAGTGTCACACAATTTTTTTCTTTCCTGAGTATCAAAGTTTTTATGTGTATGCATTACCATTTTGTCTTTTTTTCACATCGTGCACAATCCGAGGGGGAGCAAAAGTTTTTGTGTGTGCAAAATCGAGGGGGAGCGTTTTTAAGTTCATTAAATATTTTTGAGAAGAAAAAAGTCAAATTTTTGAAATTTCCCAAATGTTCCCGGATGAGGTATCCGGAAACCAACCTATCCGGACCGGGTAGTTTCTGGACAAAGCATCCGGTAACCCTGACCCTATTTATTCCGGATTCCAAACCTTTTTTCAGTTTTCCCGGAAACTTACTCCTTAAACCCTCCCCTTGCGAAAAACCCTCGGATATCTCTCCAATCGCTCGTTTATCTCGTTTTTCGACTTCAATCACAGTTATGTTGTTCGATTCTATCTCTTACATGAATTTCAATCACCATCGCACACAAATCACACAACAAATCGATCGATTTCTCGATCGATTGGTGCGTTCAGTGACCGAACCCATGTCGCTTCGTATTCCGCCGATTTAGGGTTTTATTGCTCATTTTTTTGTCGATTGCTACTATCGCACACGTTCACATCTTGTTGGTACACTCAGATTTGGTTCTTGCTAACTGTTTTTGTTGATTCGACCTTACCCGGAACTCGTCCGGATAGTTTCAAACTATCCGGAGACCTTCATAGTTGTGCGGTAACCCTTATGGTGTCTGGTAAGCTCAAGTATCCAGATACTTCATTTTACTTTTGTCCGGTAACTATGTTATCCGGTCACTATTGCATCAGGTAAGTTTCGTTAATCTTATCCGGTAAGTTTAAATGTGTCTGAAAGCCATCTCATCCGAAAACCTTTGAATCCGGAAACCATAGTTGTCAGGAAACTCATGTTGGCCGGTAAGTTCAATCTTATTCGGACACCTCGTTTAACCGGTAAGTTCACTTTTTATCTAAAATCTTCATTTGTCCGGTAAGTCCTTATATCCGAAAACCTCATGTATCCGGTAATTGGTTGTATCCAGACTCCTAATGTACCCGGTAACTTTTGTTATCCGGTGACCATTGTATCTGGACACCCCTGTTTACCGGATACTCCTTATTCCCGGATAGTATCTTCCATATACCACTTTGCCAATTTCATACCCTACCTCACTGCCATATTTCTAACTTTTGTGAAATTGAGCTGATCATCGCCACGGTACGTACCACCACATTTCTTTTAGTCATATACTAACACTTTATCTATCAGGTACTCCAATGGCTAATCAACAACAACACCAAGGCGACCAACACCATGACGATATCATCGACAAGGCGGCCGACAACGCCCTTGTCTCACCTGATCACATTTTAGAAATCGAGGGCAACAACCATCACCTCGATGCTGCGGAGTTCCGAGCTCAACACATAGTGGTCGTGGACATCCTCCTCGACCACCCACACCGACACGCACTTACGGTGACCACTGACGTCCATGTCCTCTATCTGCAACAAGTCTGGAACACAATCTTAGTGGTCACTGGTCACAACACTCAGCGAATTGAGGCTACCATCGATCACTTCCCATTCGTCCTCACGCCAGACTCTTTTTGACAACTTTTATCCCTTCCAGAGTCCACCCACAACGGTCGAGCTTCTATCGATCCTTCGGTCGACGATGACACCCTTTGCGCCGAGATTCGGGCCTTGGGGTACAACCATGCACTGAACCGGTCGTCTGCTTTCAACATGAAGTACCTCGCTCCCATCTGGTACATACTCTTCATAATCCTGAATCGGTGTCTAACTTCAAGGTGGAAAGGCATCGACTAGTGCACATGCAACTTCCTACGCCTTGTTCATGTCGTCATCTACGACAGACACGTAGACTTTGCCACCATCATCTGGCACGAACTGGTGAAGAACATCAGACACAACGGCGGAACCAAAGAGCGCAAGTTTATCCCGTACATCCGATTCTTACAACTTGCCATCCGCCAGCACGTGGACGCTAACCCGGACATTCCATGACGCGCCAATTACCAGGTATGTCCTACTTTCAGCCTCCATTATCTTGTTATTCGTAACCCTGCAAACGCACAACCCATGCGTATCCCAGAAGCCCTACTAGCCTATACGAATCCACGAGCACCGAGTGTGATAGCTTATAGACAATCGCTAGGTTTAGGTGCTCCTACGGTCCAGCCAGAGCCGGAGGGACCTCCCCGAGGAGCTAGGCCCGAGAAACGTGAGGGTCCTAGAACAAGAGGCGGTAGAGTTCGGGTAGCTGGAGCTCCCGGACGGGGTGTGCTGAGAGAACATATTGTGAGGGGAACCGGAGCGGGTGGTGTTGAGGATTCGCGGGCCGGTACTAGACATACCCGAACTTCCTTAAGCCAACCATCTCGACCATCTACACAACCTACTCCCCCCCCATACTACCTCAACCACCCGTACCACCGATGACGCCGGACCGTCGACCATCCTACACGAGGTCCCGGTCGTCAATGCCCCATTACTTGACCAAGACCCCAGAACCGATACAACTAAACCAATATCCCCGGTCATCCAAATCGGTGTCTTGGATTCTGAGAGCACCGACTCTGATACGGATCAAGCCATCCGACTAGCCAAGATACCCGCCCGTATCAGACGTTGCCCACCAATGATCGAGGAAACTCCATCTACCTCACCCACACCCTCTGAAACCCCTAACCCGGAGCCGAATATGGGAGACATAAGGAGAGCGGAGGGAGACTTAGTTGAAAATTTTTATTACATGTGAGGAGGAGAGAATGGAGATCGAAACAAAATCATGAGAGATCTAGCTTGCTATAAAGAAGCTAATGAGTGAAACCGAGCCTGTGTCACCCAGGTTGCCACATCTACTATTCCGTCTCATCCGTTGGGACGAGATATTGAAGAAGCCCTCATGGACCTAGCGACGCAATTGCACGTGCCCCCTAGCCACTCAAGTGACTCTCAACAGTTGCTTGTTTCACATTCTCATGGGGACTTAACACATAATCTATCGTTCTCTCACTCGGAGAGTTTCGATATTGAAAATAGAGAACATCTGTTCGAGTTCTCGCCTTCTTTCAGTGCACCATCGAGTCTAGAGCCCCTTGACGATTTAATAAATTCTTTGGCTAGGACACAAGTACCTACATATGCAACTATCGGTAAATTAAGTGAACCGATCGGAACATCCGTAGTAAGTCTGCCCTTGAGCGGATTATGAGGATCGGATGGAAATCCTACCACAGCTAACATCACGCCAACTATGAACGTAGGTGGCACTTCTGTTGATGCAACAGTCGTGACCTCAACGGGAAATCTAAGTGATCCCGGCGGTGCCTTATCCGACTTCGTGTCAAGGAAATATTTGGACGACGCCTTAAAGGCTGTCCAGGAAGTAATGACCCAGGAGTTCAAGACAGAATTAGACAAAGTAAAAAGTTTGCTAAAGGGTAAGGAAAAAGTGGTCGAAACTTAATCCGAACCAACTTCTCCTCCACCACCACCACCACCAACTGTTCCGACTTCTTAATCGGTGGATGATCTCAAAACCATGCTCCTCGCCCAACTCCTACTACAAGCTAACATTGATTCCTCAACTGAAGCTGATCTACTCTCCTTGCTCCGGTCACAGGTATACACTCCTCCAGCTCTGGTACCTACCATATTGTACCAGCTTGACTTGACCTTGTAAGACGGTCAGAACGCTCTTTCAACCTTATCCAACAGGGTCACCTCACTCTAAAATACCTGCAAAAGTCAAGCTGGCGGACTCAAGCGCTCGCACGATGACCAGGATGATCCTGATCACCGTGAGGGGGAGAACAAGCGCCAAAGATTATCCGAGTCCGAGCCAATCACCATTGACACTACTCCAGTGGTTCAACCGGAACCATCATTTGTGGCACCATCAGAAGACCAGCCACAAAAGTTAAGTCTAGTAGACATGGTTGTCGATATTGACATTTCAGATGAAGAAGACCCAATGGTTGAAAAGCCCGAGGGATAAAACCAACCACTGATCTAATTCACAGCAACGGAACGGCCATAATTTGAAATGATAGATCTAGAGTCAGAAGTGGACCCAAAAACCGAGAACGCATGGCATAAAAAAGCCGCCAGTGTAGTAAATTCTGAGGTAAACCCGATCTTGTCGACCGAAGCTGATGACGACGTTGACTATGATCAGTTTCTTCTTCAGTCCATTCAGAGTACGCCCGCTTATGCTCAATTGTTACCCGGGACTTCTACACCTGCACACCCGACATCTCCTCAACCCAAAAATGCTCCTGATCAACAAAGACAGCATGTTAAATGGGAGAATATCATAATCATGATTCTCTACTTGGAAGACTCCCTATAGAAGCTGTTCGTCCACAAGCTAAGACCGCTCGATCCAACTTTATGCCTCGGATTATCATAGTTCGACGATGCCTACAAGAAACAATACCTAGAAGTTATGAAACGGTGACAACCGGTTAGTCAGGTCCGAATGAAGCATAAGATAACCGAAGTCACCAACATCAGGTCAGGTCGCATTCTGAAGATCTGGTACCCAGTCTTTACCGTCAAAAGAGAAGATGGGAAAGAATGGACTTTCTTCAAAGACGACTTCAAGAATCTAAGACTTAATGACTTCCACGCTATCATCAAAGACCTCTAAACCCGAACTATCCGACCACTTCACATTACAAAAGCCCTCGAAGCGGTCAAACGATTCCTGAAACTCACAATCACCATGTCTTACATTTTTGATTTTCAGATGGGAATCGAACACAGGTCGAAGAAGATAAATCTGTTGAAACCCGATCAATGAGCTCCTGAATTGAAGATGTACCCGGTCAACACAATGTTGTTTGAACCAGATTTTGGAATTATCTACCTGAATGAACAGAACGAAAAGAAGTTTCTCTGCTTCAGTCAAGTTGAAAGATTCTGCGATGGAACTTTAATGAAGGTCAGAGATGCTTTGAAAGAAATAAATGCCAAGGAAGAACTAATCCCGAAGACGTTTCTAGGAAGTCCTAAAGAGCTTAATGCCCGAGAAGCCATGGAAAATGTTGAAGACCGTATTGAGTTCCGCAAATCTATCTGAAGCTCTGAGATTCTTTCTGCCCTTCGAAAGAGATATGTTCCGAACTGGCGTGCCATCGAACCTCAATTCAAAGGGGGGGATTTTTAGGGTTACGTTTATATTGAATAGAAGTTCGAGGGTTGAGTTTGTAAATACCTTAAATGGGCTTAGTCTAGTTTAATGGGCCATGGCCCTTAGGCTAAGCCTGGGTATAAATTGTTTAGTTAGCCTAATTGTTTAGGTTGATCATTCATAACCATTGTAACCGTACTGAAAAACTCTCTGAATGGTTGTTATTTTGAATGAATGAGATATGGATGACGTATTGAAATCAACTGTGTTTATTGCTATTGATTACTAATTTCTTCATTATTGCACTAATCTGGGATCCACATCCACCATCAAGGGTACTTCACAGAACCACCTACAAGACATTACTTTCGTGGTCTAGAAATTTCTGTTGACAAGTTAGATGTGGACGATCGTTCCATGCAACTGCTTCAACAGATGATGAAAGACCTAGACTATGACGAACCAAAATACTATAGGTTGTATTTTAAAAGGCCGAATGCAGACTTTTTAACTGGACTGGTAGGATTAACTATCGATGAAGATGTACTGAATATACGTCAGTATGTTGATGGCCATACCGTGATTGAAGTGTACAGCAAGAAAATAGAGCTTAGCACTTTCAGTCTCGTCTCACCGGAGCATATAAGAGGTCGTTGGGATTGTCAAAAACCCAAGCATCGTGTAGACGGAGTTTGACATTTAAATAATTTTGTACTGATTAGTATGTGTTTGTTATGAAATAATTTTGTATAATTTTAAAAAACCCAAGCATCGTGCAGACAAATCTTTCATTAACTTTCAGAGTACCTTTTCAGTCTTTTTCAGACGAATCTGACAGACCTTTTCAGACGAATCTTACAGATCTTTTCAGACGAATCTTACATTAATTTTCAGACTACCTTTTTCAGTCCTTTTCAGACGAATCTTATTGGTGCTAAAATGTTAATTGTATCCAAGTTGAGGGACTTGTTTTGTAATTTTATGTCTAGGTATAAATATCCTAGATTTCCTCTTTGTTCATAACTCTTGTAACTCTTGCAACCCAATCACTTGTAATTTTCTCTCTACATTTTGTAACTCAATCTTTGATGTTAATGAGAGATGACCAGTGATTCTTGATCATATCTTTACATACTTGTTTCTGGGATCACAAGTAGTATCAGAGCAAGCAGATTCAAGCAAGATTTGAGCAGATTTGAGAATTGTTTGGGGTATTTTTGGAGTTTTCAGACCTAGGATCGAAATTAGTGATTTAGGATGTTTTGTGTTTGATTGCTGATTCAGAGGTGTTTCCTTTAATTGTGTGAAGAAATTTGTGCAAGAAATTTGATCGAAAGAACTGATTACAGTGGATTTTGATGGTTTTTTAGGATTTTTTGGTGACTTACTGCTATGGATCGAAAGGTCTGGTTTTTGTTAGTTTTTTGTGTTGTTTTCTTCACAAGAACTACTCAGAATAGCATTGTGATCCGTCGTTCAAAGTTTGGTATCAATTGGAGGAGTTTAGAGTGATAATTCAGACTTAGCAGAAAGTTTGGTTCGAAGTTCATATAAGTCGCACAAAGCTATTCTTCAAGTCTTCAAAGTTGTCGCATAAAACTGATATTCATTCTTATCGCACAGAACTTGAGCGATAAGAATTTTTTCATCGCACACGGGTTGAGCGACAAGTACTGTTCGTCAAGTCTGATCGCACAAGTAGTGACCGATAACTACTGTTCATTGCCTTTTGTTGATCGACAACTTTACCTCATCGCACAATTTGTTGACCGAGAACCTCTTTGATCGCACAAGTATCACCCGATAACTACTGTACACGGTCCTCATCGTACAAGTATCGTGCGACTACCACTGTTCATCGCATACTTGTTGTGCGATAACTTTGTACTGTTCACTGATTTTGCTTGTTTGTCTGTTTAAAGATCATTAACAGGTAAATTGTAAAGATGATGAAAAACGAAGTGATGATGTCACTTGGAACCGAATCTTGTCCTCTTATTCTATTTGAAAATGAGTATGAGCAATGGAAGGATAAATTCTTGGACTTTATTGAAAGACAACAAAATGGAGAAAATCTACTATTATCTCTGGAACATGGACCGATGAAACCAATAATGTCTCATGATCTTGCTCCTAATGCACAAGAAGGAACTCTAAAGGTGAAACCTATTGGGGAATACACAATTGAAGAAAAGGCACGATTCGATGTAGATAAGAAAGCAAGATCTTACTTAATCATGGGCATACGAATGAAATCTACAACAAGATAGATAGCTATAAGGATAATGCACATAAGATGTGGGTTCAATTACAGAAGATGTTACAAGTCTCTCAAATAGGAAACCAAATGAAAATAACTCTGTGTATTAATAGATATGAGGAGTTCAAGGCAAAAGAATATGAGAGTTTGTCTCAGACTTATTACAGATTTATCTTTTTTCTAAACGAGCTGAGCAAGAACAAGATAAGGAAAGATACAATTGAGGTCAATGTTAAATTTCTATGTATATTACAACCTGAATGGAAGAGTGTGTGTCGGAGAATGAAAGAAAACCCAAGACTATCCAAAATGCCTTTACACGAGTTGTTCGAAACCATACAACAAGATGAAGAAGAAGTGGAAGAAGTGGAAGAAGTCAAAGAGATAAGGAATAAGAAGAAGAAGAAAGAAATTCCTAATCCGGTGGCACTCAAGGTTGATACGCATTCAAACAGTTATCTGAATGAGAGTTCTGATATTTTTGAGACTGGTTATAAGGGGAATATCTCAGATGACGGAGCTGAGTTAGAACAAGCTATGCTTTTACTAACCAGACATTTTCAAAAAATATTTTATAAGACGCCATCTTCTAACAATCTGAGATACACATCTGGTTCGAGCAAGTTTGAGAACAAGAATAGATTTGAGGGAAATCCGTCTGAGGAAAAGAAGTATGAGGAAGTTGAGAAAAAGTTTGAGGAAAGGAATAGAGGTGATGGTAAGAAAAGGTTTTATTAGAAAAAGGCAACTGACGTTTCAAAGTGTTACAGCTGTGGCACACCCGATCATTATGCTAAGGATTGGAGGAAGAAGGTCGTTCGGAATTCTGACTACTACAAAACAAAGCTGATGTTAGCCAAACAAAAGGAAGCGAGGAAGGCTTTACTAGTTGAAGATGAATACTGGCTAGACATGACTGACGATGAGGCTGAAAATGAAGAGGAAGCCAATATGTGCCAAGCAGAAGTTGATTCAGATGAAGAGGACACTTCTAACGGTGACTCTGGGGTAAATTCAATTCCTATACCTCCCTCTGTTGATCATGAAATAGCTACTTTACGTCATGAATTAGCAAATTCACGTAGTGAATTAGCTACTTTATACCGTGAATTAGAAATCATGACACCGACTGTTAAAGATTTAAGAGCCAAGTTGGAAGAGCAAAGAGAAGAAAACAAAGATCTAAGTCAAACTATTCTTGATGATAATCTTGAGAGAGAAAATAAAAATGATGAAATTAAACTCTCAAAGATCAACAAGAAAAGCTTGAAAAGGATAAGACATTTTTTGATTCTCAAATATCTGATCTAACAAAGAAAATCAAAGAGCTAGAAGATAAGAATAGTGAAAGTGAAGTTTCTTTGAAAGATATTACCACTCAAAATATAGAGTTTTTAGACGAAATTAAAGATTTCGAAAAGAAGCTTTATTTGAGAGATCAAACTGAACAAACTATTCATATGAACAAACCAAGGTTAGTGAGTTCTCTCAACAAATATTGGGGACTTGGTTATGAAAATCCTAAAAAGGTAAGTAATTGTCTACCAACGTTATATGATTTTAAATACTTAAGATATGCTAGATATTTTCTTGAATTTGTTCTCCAATGGACGAACGAAGAAGAAGTAAGAGAAGAGGACGTAATGAAAAGATTTACCACAACAAAAATGCAACTTCCATTTTGTTATACTAAAGAGACTGAAAAATATCAAAAGAATCCGAATGGGATACTTTCAAATTACTATTTTGATATATGTGTTGTTAAACAAAATTGTGAAAAATCATTTGAAGCAAAAAGATATGTTCCACCTTTGGTTTTAGAAGGAAGAATTTGCGAACTTGAAAATTCTATTCTAGAACAGAGAGTGAAATTTGATATAGAAAAGGATTTTCTTACATCTATTTTTACAAATAGTGTCAAGGAATTATCTTCTGAGTTCGAGAAAAAAATGTTGACGAAGAAAAGGACATTCTTGAAAAATCTCTAGTTAAAAGGTTTTCAGATTCCTTCAATAAATCTTTTGATGAAAAGCAGAAAATTAATCAGAAGTGTTTCCATCTTTCAAAGAAAGTTTTGGATCTTGAGCAAATTTTGATCTCTGAGCATAATCAATTTGAAAGTGAAAAAGAAATTTTGCAAATGAAAGCAAATATTTTGAAGAAAAGATTAGTGAGCTTTCTCAGTAAGTAACTAATTTAGAAATTGCTTTGGAAAAGGAGAGAAGAGAATTTGCTTCAAAAGCGTGGTGTAATCCTGAAAATTCTTCTTCTAAAAGGGATTTTGAAGTTCATTCTGTTGATTCTGATTCTGATGAGGATTTTCAATTTAACCATGTTTCCAAGGAGAATTCAAAACCTGAAGTTCGTGATAAAGGAAAAGCCTGTGAATTTGATTTTTCCAAGAAGCGTTCGGACCATAATGCTTTTATTTTAAAAAATGAAATACCTTCTAGTACTTTCTGTAAGGGAGAATGTTCAAATACAAAGAATGATTCTTTTTCTGAAAAACCTTAAAGAAAAGAAAGAAGAGTAGAGAATCAAAGAAAAACACTTCTCATCATTCTAAGACTTCTGACTCTAGATTTTCTAACTTTTCAGATAAATTTGTGAATGGGAAGAATGCAAAGAAAGTATGGCGGGTGAAGCAAAAGACTACTTTACCAACCAAGCAGAATGTCAAAAATACTTGTTTTTCAAATAAGAAACAATATGTTGCGAATGATAAACGACAACTTGTAAATTCTTACAAGCGTTACTCAAACAAGCAATTGTTGAGTTTTTCAAATGATGAATGTTTTTGTTCTGCTCATGGTCGTAATAATCTTTTTACCAAACCTGGTTCATGTTGTTGGTTTAATTCTTACTATGTTCCAATTGCTAATGCTCAAACCAATGTTTCAAAGAAAAAGCGACCACCAATTTACCGAAAGGTGTCTCGCACAACTAACCAAAAAGGACCCATCTTCAAATGGGTACCAAAAATTGTTTGATCTGGTTGATGGCAGAAAAATAATTTATGGAATCTCGACTCAGAGTGTTATAAAGACAAAGGTCCAACACACGAAGACGAAGCACATTGACATTCGATATCACTTCATCATAGACTATGTGGAGAAAGGTACAATTGAACTTTACTTTGTATCTACTGAATTTCAACTTGCCGATATTTTCACTAAAGCTTTGGATGAGAAACGTTTCAATTTTTTAATTTCAAAGCTTGGCATGTTAAACATGAAAGTTTGAATATTCATAATATTCATTCAATAAGTTGAAAATCTCTATTATTCATTCAAGCTAAATATCTTGATTGAAAAATATTAATTTTCATCCTATTGAATCTGTATTTCAATTTTTTATCTTTTGTTTGTCAATTTCAATTCTATATCTTCATGGTATTTGTGCAGTTTGATGTGTTTGTGCATGTGTTTATGGGGAGAAAAGAGAAGTGTTGATCATTTGTCTAGGGGGAGCATGATATCTTTATGAGTTGATCACATTCATTCACGAGCAAAGTAAGTGTTTCTAATATGTATTTTGTGCAAACTCTACTTGATGAAAAACTATTTTGCAAAATCTATGCATCAATGTAGGGGGACAAAAATGTTTTTGAAAAAGGAGATTTGGGAAGAACCAGTTAAAAGTTGGACATCTTTTAACTTGGAAAATCATTTTACGAAAAAGTTGAAATTTTCTTGAAAAAAGTCTAAGTGTGAAGAGTTATCGCTCAAAGCATCATGCGATCAAGAATTTTATCGCCCAAGCTTTGACCGAGAACTTTCCTCATCGCACAAGTGTTATGCGATTAGCATTGTTCATCGCACAAGCTTCATGCGATCATACGTCTAATCGCACATGTGTCATGCGGTTAAACATTGTTCATCTGTGCCCATCGCACAAGATTTGGCCGATTACTTTGAATCCTTCATCGCATATGCTTCATGCGATGAATACGAACTACTCGCATATCGTTCATGCGACTAGTTTGACGCGTGGAAGGTCAACCGTTGGACCAATCAGGTTCTGCCACGTGCCACTAAACCCTAAGTTGTATACATAGAGCGGTTCTTCAAATTTTTAACATTTTCACGACTTCTTGCAAACCCATTCTCTCTCGACTGAATTTCTGGATTCTCATCATTTGTTGTTGTTTTTATTGCTATCGATTCGTAATCACTACAGGTTAGTGATTATCCAACTTTCATTTCAGATTATCCAGTATCTTTCCTTTGATTTGTTGATTTGTATTGTAACGCCCTCAAAATTTCGGAAGAGCAACTAAATAAAATTTCGACAAAGGTAATAATCACTTAAGGAATATAATTCCTTCTACAAGATATTCTTGAAATTTCCTCAAGATAAGCATAATACCTCTCACAATTAATAATTCAAGTCATACTAGGTGACTAAATCAAGTCTGGTGTTGCTTAACGAAATTACAATTTGCTATTCCCAATCAGTGCGGAAGACTTTACTTAAGCAAATCACCTCTCGTGCATTCTACTAGCACTCATCACTTCACAGTGTAGTTAAATCTATTCCCAACCTGAGCCTGTTGCACATGACGACAAATAAAAAGGGTTAGGCTAACGCCTAGTGAGTTCAAGAGTTTTATCATGACCATATAAATTCATAAATCGAGAGAGTTGCAATTTAAGTCATGAGTTCAAAAGAATTTACTTTAGATGCAAATCACCCATTTTTCCAACTCACACAAATCCCGTGCTGAAAGCTTTAATATAAAATGATCCCCAAAATGGACTCATCCCAAAACCAACGTGAAAGGTGAAATAGCATTTGATTCTCAAAACGATTGAATTCATAAATAAATCGCCATTATTCCAAAACATCCCAAACATGGATGAAGCATAACCCATAACTTACGTAACGTGGAAAACAATGCATATAAATATGATACGTCACCGAAAACATGGATAAAAACAAATACCCAAAGCAACACCTTTCGGTGAAGGGGGAGGCCCGTTTACATTGATGTTGGTCCCGAAGGGTTATACAAGTTTGTAGAAGGGGGGGGGGATTGAATACAAACACACAGATTTTACTTTTCTAAATTGTTTATTGATAAATCATTAACAATTTACAGCTTGTTGCGGAAACAAGATTAAAGATAAACCTAAATCTAAACAAGTTGGAACACTAAGTTTCTTGCACTAAGAAGGAGAAGGAAATTACTAATAATAACCTATCTCAAGATAAGAAGGATGAACTTGTCCAGAGTTAGCAAGTTACTTCAAATGAAGTGAGTTCTTCTTCTTATATACTGCATGCATTAAATGCATTGCAGTTTACACTTTACACGTGGCAACAGCTGATTTGTTGCATGTCATTGACCTTTGTTGACAACCTTAGTAGCCGCATGTTTGAACAGTGTAGTATCAGAGTGGTTGTACGAATTCAGACAGTAAGGAGGTTCTTTTTCTGACATATCGTACGGAGTCGTGCAAGGGTGGTTAAGACAAAAATACTTTGTACGGAGGACTTCATGATCAGCTTTTCGTTGATTCAGCGATCTATCATTCTTTATCAGCGAATGATAGAGTTCAGCGATAGCTGAAGTCTTGTACTTGATACTTCACGTTTAGTGGACAAATCTGAGTCTTCGCTGATCCGCATCAGTTCATTAGGAGACTTGTCGCTGGTTCTTGAGCTTGATCTTCAACTTCAGTGTAGAACCTATGTTAACGTGAAACTTGTCTTCAGAGATCATAAGTAAACAACTAACTTATCAGCGATCACCATAAGTATTGAACAGACTCAGACTATTATGGTGAACAGTGTTCGCTGAATGTTTAATCCTAAGAGTGAGAGTTCCTATCAGCGGTACTGTAAGATCTTAGTACTTGTCAGCGATAGTGAAACTCTGATACATATTGTTTACTTACAATTTTCACTAAGTATATAAGAGGGTCATTATCAAATAACTGAGGGTTTGGATCAACAATCTCCCCCTATTTGATTATGACATAGCAACAGAGAAAATTGCTATTTAATGAAAACAAAAGGATAAAAAGAACTCATAAAATATTTGTCCCTTTTACTGTTTTCTGGGATCTTTTCTGTACTGATGGAGTAAAGTACGTTCGCTGAAATTTTTCTTTAAACTTTGTAAAGATTACAGAGGGAAGTGGAAAAATTACAAGTACAGCGAATAAAATTTACAAGTACAAAAGATGTAGACATAAGGATAGAAAGAATTACAAGGCGATCCTATCCGTCAAAAGGTTCTTCCTTAATGAGAAGTTCATCGAGGGTCTTTGATGTGGGAATCATCCAGTCAGGGACATCTACTCCTTGATTCTTTTTCTTCAGATCTTCTTCAAAAATCAAGGGCTTCAGGTGTCTAGCTTTAATGTTGCGTCTGACTTCACACCAGAATATGAGATCTCTGAGTTGTTCGATGGGAACGATGTGGAGCTCAGAGACACGTTGAAAGTGATGATTTCCATAGTAGTCTAAAAAGAATATACCATAGGGATCACTTACAACTGTGCCAGGAATGAAAGTTTCTCTAGGTGGTAGGGAGGTGTCAAGCGCTGAGAGATCAGCATCAGGGCCAAGAACTTCAGCACGAGAGAAACCAATACCTGTTTCGTTCCGTATAACAGGACCTGAGTCTGAGACTTTCTTTCCCTTGGCAGAGTTCTTTCTTTGTTGAGGAGGAAGAAGAGTAGAGGGAGGAATATCCACAGCAGAAGAAACCAGGTCGATCTGTTTGTTTAAGATCTTCTCGACATGGCTTTTGAACTTTGAGCGCGATCCCTGAATGGCTAATTTCGTTTCTAACCATTCAGAGAGACCAAACTTTTCTAATGTTGCAGCGTAGAAGGTTTGCTTGGTTTTGTCTTCTCTGTAGACATCGACTTCAACAACAGGAACGTCTGCATACAATCTTCCTCTGATGTTTACTTTGATGATTTTGGATGGTCTAGATCGATAGGTCAGCATTTGTTTAGCCCATTCCAAAGTCGTGTCAGAGACCTTAGTCTTTTCTCTAACGATCTTTTGAGCATCAATGGGAGCTCTTTTCAGCTTGGGGTCTTTTATTGATCGTTGAGTAAGCTGGATGGCGTATTCTCTGTCTCTTTCTTCAGCTTCCCTTCTTTCAGCGATCAGGCGTTCAGCTCTGAGGTGTTCCTTGTATTCCTTTTGGGAAACTCTGAATTTTGGAGGAACGGAAGGAAGTTGATCACGCTTCAGAATGATTCGCTGATCCTCGAGTCTCTTAATCATTTCAACTCTCTTTTCTTGATCCTCTTCACTTAGCTTTTGAGGAGCCAAGGAAGTTCTGTTTTTGTGAGAGAGCATCTGTTCTTCAGGTTCATCAGTCTCAGAGATCAAATCCAAGACTGCGATTATTTCTTTAGCGTTGAGAGCTGGGATTATTGCTGGTGAAGTCGCAGTTGTAGGAACTTCAGCGATATCCTCAAACAGGGGAGAGGACTGACTGAAACACAGCGATCTTTCAAGTAAGAACTTGGGTAGTGTTGATCCAAACCCTCAGTGATTTGATAATGACCCTCTCTTATATACTTAGTGAAAATTGTAAGTAAACAATATGTATCAGAGTTTCACTATCGCTGATAAGTACTAAGATCTTACAGTACCGCTGATAGGAACTCTCGCTCTTTAGATTAAACATTCAGCGAACACTGTTCATCATTAATGTGCTGAGTTTGTTCAGTCATTATGATGATCGCTGATAAGTTAGTTGTTTACTTATGATCCCTGAAGACAAGTTTCTCGTCAACATAGGTTCTACGCTGAAGTCGAAGATCAAGCTCAAGAACCAGCGACAAGTCTCCTAATGAACTGATGCGGATCAGCGAAGACTCAGATTTGTCCACTCAACGTGAAGTATCAAGTACAAGACTTCAGCTATCGCTGAACTTTATCATTCGCTGAATAGAAAATGATAATGCTCTGAATCAACGAAAGCTGATCATGAAGTCCTCCGTACAAAGTACTTTTGTCTTAACCACCCTTGCACGACTCCGTACGAATTGTCAGAAAAGAACCTCCGAATATCTGAAATCGTACAACCACTCTGATACTACACTATTCATCCATACGGCTACTAAGGTTGTCAACTAAGGTCAATGACATGCAACCAACCAGCTGATGACACGTGTAAAGTATATACTGAATTGCATTAAATGCATGCAGTATATAAAGAGATGAACTCACTTCATTTGAAGTAACTTGCTAACTCTGGACAAGTTCAATCTCTTATCTCAAGATAGGTTATTATTAGTAATTTCCTTATCTCTCTTAGTGCAAGAAACCTTAGTGTTCCAACTTGTTTAGATTTAGGTTTATCCTTAATCTTGTCTCCGCAACAAGCTGTAAATTGTTAATGATTTATCAATAAACAATTTAGAAAAGTAAAATCTGTGTGTTTGTATTCAACCCCCCCCCCCCCCCCCCCTTCTACAAACTTGTATAGGCCTTCGGGACCAACAAGTGGTATCAGAGCGGATTTGTTTAATCTCATAAACAAGATCTAATCTAAGATATTTCTCTTCCTTGCTATTATCTGAAAATGGCCACCAACACAAACACACATTATATAGACAATGGTTCTCTTGCAAAACCCCCTAGATTTTCCAGAGACAACTTCAACTTGTGGAAAAATAGGATGACACTCTTCTTAGAAGGTGTAGACCCTACTATGACTTACTATCTTGAAAACGGCCCACACATCCCTGTAACAATTGATCTTTTAGTTCCAGCCACTGCAACTAGACCTGCTATTCCAGAAAGGCTGATTCCTAAGGAAATACACATGTGGACCGATGAAGATAAGAAGAAAGTGGCTATAGATACAAAAGCCAGATCCATACTATCCATGGCCCTTCCTGACGAAGTCTACCATTCCGTCATGAACTTGAAATCATCAAAAGCCATGTGGGACACAATATGTGTTCAGTATGAAGGAACGTCTGAAGTCCAGGACTCAAGAAAGATCAACCTGGTAAGACAATACGAAAGCTTCATTTCTGGTAAGAATGAAACTCTCTCTGAAGTTCACCAACGTTTTAATTGCTTAATTATAGATCTAAAAACTGTTGGTAAGGAATATTCTAACTTTGAAGTGCTGACAAAGTTTCTAGAATGTTTACCTGAAAGCTGGGACAATTATTCCATGTGTCTCAAGCTGTCAAAGGATCTTAAATCAATGACCCTTTCAACCTTATATGGTACATTGCTGAATCATGAGCAATCTAGCCATCTTAAGAAGAATCTTGTAAAAGATTCCAAAAGCACTCATATTGCTTTAATCTCAGAGGAACCTTCTACTCAGCGACCTTCAGTCACTATCACTGAGTTAGAAAGTAACTATGAAAGGTCATCAGACTCTGATTCTTCAGATGATGATGAATCCTTGGCTCTCCTAACTAAAAAGTTCAGGAGATTCGCCAAGAAGAAAATGTTTAGAAAGAACAAACCTCTTTCCATAACTGACAAGCCTAAATCATCAGCTTTTGTTGATAAGGCTACTGCTACTTGTTTCAACTGCGAAAAGACAGGTCATTTTGCTAACGAGTGCAGGTCTAAGAAAGTTTCTAGACCCTCAGCTTTTACAAAGAAATCCTTTGTTCCAAGGAATAAAGATGACAAATACTCAAAGCTGAAGGAGAAGTATGCAAAGCTGAAAAGCTTTAAGAAGAAAGGCAAAGGCCTGATGGCTGACTATGATTGGGCTACTTCTGATGAAGTAGCATCATCATCTGACTCTGAAGATGATGAAGCAAATCAATGTCTCATGGCCAAGATTGAAGAAGAGGAAGAAAGTTCAGACATTCCCTCCACTTCAACATCTGCCATTCAGGTATCACCTTCTTTCTTTACCAATATTGCAAATATTGATGAAGCTGATAGTCTCCGTAAGATCGATCTATTGACTAGAAGTTTATACGAAGCCATGAACGGCAAAACTGTGGTTGAAAACCAAAATCTTGATCTCGCTGAAAAGCTTAAAAACTGCCACCTTCAAATAGAAAAGCTTTCTAAAATTGAAGATGATTTTAAAGATCAAGTCTATTTAAATCAGCTAGTCAAAATCGAACGAGCAGAAGCTATCGCTGCATTAAAAGTTGAACAAGCTACTGTTGAAGGATGGTGTAATTCTACAACAAAGATCACTGAGATAATTAAGGCTCAGATTCCTCTGAGTGATAAACGTGGTCTAGGTTATAAATATGATACTCCAAAACCAACCACTGAACGTTCAATGCTTAAATTTGGAACGTTCGTATCCTCAGTCGCTGACACTTCATCATCTCAGTGCTCCTCGTCCATTACACCAATCCCTGAGGAAACTCCTACCTCCTCAAAAGGTAAGGAGAAAATGGTTTATTCAAAACCTACCTCTGTCTCTAAAGACAAAGGTAAAGGAATTGTTATTTATCAAAATCCTCAGAAGGGTACCCTAGTACCAAAGCTGAATGCTTCTAAAGCCTCAGTGACCTACCCCTCTGGATCTAGAAAGCAAATATCTGGATTTATTCAGCGATCTACTCCTAGACTCAGAGTGGATGTCCTTGGTAAGAAATCTGAAGAACTGAATGTTCGTCCCATTTCTAAAGCCAATAGCTTACTTGGTGCTGGCACTTCTAATTCGAAATTAAAAGCTCAGCATACAAGTGGTCCTAGAACTACTTTTAGTTATAGGAAATGTTATCACTGTGGACTTACCGATCATATTGCTAGTAAGTGCCCCACAGCCACCAAAGCTGAAAAGATAGCTAAGGTGAAGATTGCCCCCAAGGCAAAGAAGACCAACCCCGATGCAAATCAGGTCAAGGTGACTCCTACCACTGAAGTTAAGAAATTAACCAAAGTGAAGAAAGACAAAGCTGAATCTTCAAATGCTGCGAACACCGCTGAACCTTCTATTCCAACTAGCTCCACTGACAAACGTGTATACATGGTTAAGTGGGTACCCAAGCAAAACTAATCTTCCTTTGTAAATGCAGGTTAAGAAGGGTATCTGGTATCTCGATAGCGGATGCTCTAGACACATGACTGGAAAGAAAAACCTGCTCGCTGAATACAAGGAAGAGAAGGGTCCCTCTGTGACTTTCGGTGGAAATGGAAAAGGACACACCCGAGGGTATGGTGTACTTTAAAATGGTACAACCTCCTTCAGAAGAGTCGCATATGTTGAAGGACTGAAACATAATCTTCTAAGCATCAGTCAGCTTTGCGACATGGATAACAAAGTGATTTTCACTAAGGAATCCTGCTTTGTCATTGACAAAAAGGAGAAGATAGCTCTCAGCGGTTATCGTTTGGAAAATGTTTATGTAATAAACATGGACTCAACAACCACTGAGAACCCCTGTTTCTTCTCAAAGGCATCTTCTGATGTTAACTGGCTATGGCACAAGAGGCTCTCGCATCTAAATTTCAAGACACTGAATACTCTTTCCTCCAAAGAGTTAGTCACTGGTCTACCTCAGCATTCATACGCCAAAGAGTCTTTATGTTCAGCGTGTGAAAAAGGGAAGCAGACTAAGGCAAGCTTCAAGTCAAAGCAAGTCTCTTCAGTGTCATCTCCTCTACAACTACTCCATATGGATTTGTTTGGCCCTGTTAACAAACAATCCATCGCTGAAAAGAAATATACGCTGGTCATAGTTGATGAATTCTCTCGTTACACTTGGGTAATGTTTCTCCGTTCTAAGAGTGACACCCCTGAAGAACTCATCACCTTTGTTCGGAAGATGGAAACTCTGAACAATATGACAGTTCGCTCAATAAGGAGTGATCATGGAACTGAATTCAAAAACAGTTCTCTTGATTCCTTCCTTGAGAGTAAGGGTATTTCTCACAACTTTTTGTCAGTGAGAACACCGCAACAAAATGGAGTCGCTGAAAGATGAAATAGAACAATTATTGAAGTTGCACGTTCAATGCTCAGCGATTCTCACCTGCCTACTCAGTTTTGGGCAGAAGCTGTCAACACCGCTTGTTTTACGCAAAACAGGTCGCTGATAGTTAAAAGATTCAAAAAGACAGCCTATGAACTCTTTCATGGGAGAAAGCCTTCAATCAGCTTTCTTCACATCTTTGGATGTCAGTGTTTCATACTGAACAACAGAGATGCCCTTGGAAAGTTTGATCCTAAGGCTGATGATGGAATCTTTCTTGGATACTCCTTAGTCTCCAAAGCCTTCAGGGTCTTCAACCGTAGAAGACAAACTGTAGAAGAAACTATTCACGTCACGTTTGATGAATCCCGTTCAGCGAACTCTAAACCGTTCGCTGATACTGAAGAACTGAATCAATGGATGTTTTCTCATCTTGGTGATTCAGAAGAAGTTCCCACTCCTCATGCTCATACCGTAGAAAATGATGGTCCTACTATCATTCCAGATATGCAGAATAGTGAAGCTGAAACATCTTGGGTCTCAGCTGTTCCTATTAACACTATACCTGTAGTTGATCCAAATATCTCAGAAATTCCATCTATTTCTCAGCAATCTGTGAATGAAGTGACAAATGCAAACATTCCTCTCTTAGCTGATAATCCAGAAGTAGCTGAAGTCTCATCTTCAGTGTCTCTAGTTCAGACTGAGTCAGCGACGTATGCTCCAGCTCAGCGATGGACTGTAAATCACCCAATCGATCAAATTCTTGGTGATCCAAACGCTGGTATTCAGACTCGTAGAAGTGCAGGTAATATTTGTTTATTTGTTAACTTTATTTCTTTAACTGAACCAAAGAAAATAGATGATGCCCTCAGAGATCCAAACTGGGTCAGCGCTATGCAAGAAGAGCTGACTGAATTCGAAAGAAACAAAGTTTGGAAACTCGTTCGTAGACCAACTGACAAAACGGTGATAGGCACTAAATGGGTCTATCGAAACAAGTTGGACGAACATGGTACTGTAACTCGCAACAAAGCTCGTCTTGTTGCTCAGGGATACAGACAAGAGGAAGGCATAGATTATGAAGAAACATTTGCTCCAGTAGCAAGACTTGAATCTATTCGTCTTTTCTTAGCATATGCTGTACACAAAAACTTCACTGTACATCAGATGGATGTTAAGTCAGCGTTTCTGAATGGAAAGCTGAATGAAGAAGTTTATGTGGAACAACCTCCAGGATTCTCAGATCGTAAGCGTCCAGGTTATGTTTATAAACTGGACAAGGCACTTTATGGCTTAAAGCAAGCTCCTCGTGCATGGTATGATACTCTCTCTACTTATCTCCATATTGAACAATTTGAAAGAGGTAAGATTGACAAAACTCTATTTTTTAGAAAAGTGAAAGGTCATATCATTTTAGTTCAAATATATGTTGATGACATTATATTTGGTTCTACTAACCCTGAGCTTTGTACTCGTTTCGCTGATAGAATGAAAGATGAGTATAAAATGAGCATGATGGGTGAACTAACATATTTCCTTGGTCTTCAGATTAAGCAAACTGAAAAAGGAACTTTCATTAATCAGGGAAAATATGTTAAAGATATGCTGAAGAAATTCGACTTAACTGAAAGTTCAGCTATGAAAACCCCTATGGCACCACCGCTGACACTTGATAAGGACACAAAGGGTGTTCCTGTCAATGTCACGCTGTACCGTGGGATGATCGGCTCACTATTGTATCTTACAGCTAGCCGACCCGATATTATGTTTGCAACATGCTTGTGTGCACGATATCAAGCTAAACCTAAGATATCTCATATGAAAGCTGTAAATTGAATCTTTCGATATCTTAAGGGTACAGCGAATCTAGGCCTTTGGTATCCCAAAGACTCAGGATTCGATCTAACCGCCTATTCTGACAGTGATTTTGCAGGTTTCAAAATGGATAGGAAAAGCACCACAGGAGGATGTCAGCTCCTGGGTGGAAAGCTGGTAAGTTGGACAAGTAAGAAGCAAAACTCAGTGTCCACTTCCACAGCTGAAGCTGAATATGTAGCCGCTGGAAGCTGTTGTTCTCAAGTCTTATGGATGAGAAATCAGCTACTAGACTATGATCTTCAGTTCTCCAAAATTCCAATCTATTGCGACAGCACTAGTGTCATCGCTATAGCAAACAATCCAGTGCTACACTCAAAGACAAAACACATAGAAATCAGATATCATTTTATCAGAGATCATGTGATGAATGGTGATATAGAACTTCATTTTATCCCAACTGATTATCAGTTAGCTGATTTATTTACCAAACCTCTTGATGAGACAATATTCAACTTTCTCATCAGCGAGCTTGGAATGCTGAACTTTGAAGGGTAAAATCTTCAGCGGTTCCCATTAATCAGCGATAGGATAAAATCATCTCGTATAACCTATTCAATCATCTTCTCTCTGAATAAACTTGGTTAAACTGATATCCAGGTATGTTTTCTCTCTCTGACAAACGCATGAAAATGCAAGATTTCAAAAACAAATGCATCGCTGAATATCTCTTCCTTAACAGCGATATTTTGAAAGTTCTTAAAACCTTCACTGATATTTTCTATTCAGTGCTTCATGTTTTTTTTCAAAAGAGTCCCTGAGCTTTCAAAACCTCAGAGACATCCTAAAAGAATGTGAAAGGACAGTTGTGACGTCATTGCAACAGATAACACCAGGCACGACTTCTTTCTGACACACGTTTGCACGTTTCGTTCAAACTTCCAATCAAATGCAAACACGTGTCCGTGTCATGATGAAAACCTTTTCCCGCTCAAGGTTTTCTCTCTCTAAAACTCCCTATATAAACAACTCTTGGTTTATATTTGTCTTTTACGTGAACAATCTTCCTCCGCAAGAAAAGAATTACTGTTGCATTTGTGCTCTCAAATCTTCAAAGAACTGTTCATCATCTTCTTCATCAAAACATCAAGGTTAATATGTTCATTTTTTTCAAATGCAGATAACTTGTTTCTGATCTTATCATTGTTTTAAACAAGATCAAACAAAAGAACTTCTTAAAAATAAAATCATTTATTTCATGGTTTTATGAACACAACCATTTCATGGTTGTTCTTCAAGTTTTAAATCTTAATCTTAAACTTGTTCTTCATTCGTATCCAGATTTTTTTAGAAACTGGAATACAAGACTTTATGGCTTTTACATTTCGTTTCAAAATCATGAAAAACCCTAATCTTCATTAAGACATTTATGTCTGAATGAAATGGACAAAATTCGAACCATCTTAATGGAAATTCTTTCCATATCAAGACAATTCTTATTTGTTAACATCTTTGGTTGAACTGATAATACAGAGAAATGGCATCTTCAAAGATCAATGTTACCGCTGAGTCCATCCCCGCTGACTCTGAGGAAGTGGACATCATCAAAGCCCTCAGGTTAAGTTCAAGCTGGATCAACTAGATTGGACCAAGGTCAACAACCTCTCTGCGCTTCTCGAGTTTCCTCCTCGAAAGCAAGTCACACATCTGGATGATGCTGTGAATTTCCTGAAAAACTGTTGCATTTCAACAGCCCTGACCATCACACCTCCTGCAAGTCAGCTACTACTATCCCAGTTCTGGTACTCTGCCAGACACACTCAGCTACCCTCCGCCAAAGATGCATCCAAAACCATCGATTGCATACTCAGCGATACTGAGTATGGCACAATTAAGATAACCCCTGCAATCATTCGAAAATCCCTGAACTTTCCCAATGCTACCAAAGAAAATCGTTTGTTCCATTCCCTGACCATAAGAAGCATGCTGACAGAGAAGAAATCATTGCTTTCCTCGACGCAATGGGTTACATCTGGGAAACTGGAAGGGACAAGAAGCCCGAGAAGAAGCTGACGCTGATAAAGAAGTCCAAAATGCCTAGCGAGATGAATTTCATCTTCGCACACCTGATCAGCTGCATGACAGCGAAGACCGGCTCCTCTGATCAAGCCGCTCAACCTCAGCAGGCTATGGGATACGCACTGCTGAAAGGTCTACATATTGACTGGGCATCTATCATTTATGATGACCTAGTACAAAGAGTAGATTCTGCTGCTGACAGACCTGCATGGGTTCCCTACCCCCGTTTCATCAGCGCCATCTTCCAATATGGCCTGAAGGACAGCTATCCTCAAGAGGGTGACCTGAAACTTTCTCAGATTGGCCCTAAGGTGCTCGATTTCAAACCTGTCGACAATGAGGTACGTCTCTCTACCCTTCTCTCTCTTCTTAACCCTAATTCTTCGACTTCTGTGGCTCCTTCAGCGACAATACCCATCGCTGATGCCCCGGCCACACAATCCTCTCCTTCTAAGAAAAGGAAACACTCTTCAACCCAACTTGATTCCAAAAGGATCAAGAAAACCAAGGAGCAACCCCAGCAATCCCATGCTGAAGACTCCTCAGCTCATTCTGAAGAGCTGAAGGAAAGTTCTGTGGTACGCTCTGCCACACCCATTCAATACATCCCTTCAATCCAGACTTCAGCGTCTCCAAACGCTGAGGTTAGAAACTTGGAACCTACCCAACCTCCCTCAGTCTCTCAAAAGACTGATGAAGTGATTCTCAGCGATTCCAACGCTGAACTCAGTACCCGAACCCCATTCTTATCCTTCACTTCTCCCCCCACTCACTTGGACACTCCTCCAAAGAACACTGGAGATGCCATCATTCCAGAAGCCACCGCTGACGCTTCTCAACGAATGATGAAGACAGGACCTGCAGAGATCACCATACCTCACCGTACATTTGAGGAAGATATGGAACATTATTCAGGAACCCGCATTTTTGACGAGTTCGTACACCCTCCTGTAGGTACACACAAAATCCTATACATTGTGACTAAACCCCAAACTTCTGAGCTTTCCTCTGTTCACAAGTTTTTATCTGTTACATGTCCTAATTTGGAAGACATCAACGAGTCTCTAAAGTCCGTGGAAACAAAGCTGATCGGTCTCACCACCACACTCTCCAACAACTCTACAGCTGTAACAAACGCTGGAGAGAATTTGACAAAGCTGACTACGGTGGTGGAGAAGAAAGCTTCCACAGATGACATTAAAGACCTTGATAAGACGCTCAGCGATTTTGCTAAAGTACTCTCTGACATCTACACTGACTACACCAGCCTCAAAAACTCAGTTTCGACCGTGTCCAGCGATGTTACAAAGCTGAAAACAACGGTTGAACATCTCGAGGGGGATATGTCAGCTGCCAAGACCGATTTGGGTTCTATAAAAACCGACGTTGGCTCTATAAAGACGATGATCGAGACGCTGGTCAACAAGGCAAATACTCCTGCTCCTGCCCCTGCCCTTGTATTGGAAACTTTTACAGCGACAGATCGCATTGAGCTTGGGAAGATCAATCCTGCTATATCTGGCCTTGAAGACAGATTAGCAGCGATTGAAAGTTGTATTAAAATCTCTGGCCAAGAAGACAGAGAAAATACAAATGCTGAGTCTACCCATTCCTCCCCCAATCATGAGAAAGAGGGGGAGAAGAGCGCTGATCATTCTGAGGATCTTGAGAAGAGCGCTGAGGATCTTGAAAAGAGCGCTGAAGACCTTTCCCATGATGAATCTATCAGGGGAGAGAAGAATGAAGATCTTATCGTTGGACCTCAGGGAGATGAAAACCCTGAGGGAACCAAGAAGCTCGCCTCTGTATCTGAGGGGGAGCAACTCGAAGAAGACGCTGAAGAATCTGAAGCAGAAGATGATGAAGCCGTCGACATCCCTGATGATGAACCATCTTCTTCTCCAAAGAAGAATGATGATGATGATGACGAAGATGACGATGATTTCTTTATCGTCAAACATGCCCCAAGGATCAAAGCTCTTAAGGGAATTTCAATAAATGAACCAACAGGGGAACGGACAAAGACAAAGCCCTCAGCCTCTAGCGCTGAGAAAGGCAAAGGCAAAGGCGTCGCTGAAGATGAAAATCTGGCGATCTTGCTTGTAAAGCCGGTTTTTCAGGTACACTAATCATATCTCACTCCATCCCTCCTCTATAAGTTCTACTACCCTAGCCTACACCTGAACATATTTCCATTTCTCTTTCTACCCAAGTTCTTCTACCCATGTTCTTATTTGTAAGATCGCTGTGTTTTAGCTAGTCCTCTCCCCTGTTTGAGGATGTTGCTGAAGGTTCTACTACTGCGACTTCACAAATAAAGCCAGCTGCTGCTGATGAAATAATCCCAGTCTTAGATTTGATCTCTGAGACTGATGAACCAGAAGAACAACCTCTCTCGCACAGAAACAGACCTTCCTCAGCTCCTCAAAAGCTGAGTGAAGAGGATCAAAAGAGAAGAGAGGAAATAATAAAGCGATCCGAGGATCAGCGAATCATTCTAAGGCGTGATCAACTGCCTTCAGTTCCTCCAAAGTTCAGAATTTCAAAAGCTGAATACAAGGAACACCTCAGAGCTGAACGCCTCATCGCTGAAAGAAAGGAAGCTGAAGAGAAAGACAGAGAATACGCCATCAAGCTTACTCAACGATCAATCAAAGACCCCAAGCTGAAAAGAGTTCCCATTGATGTTCAACGTCAGCTCTGGGATGATGCTCAAGAAATCGTTAGAGAAAAGACAAAGGTCTCTGATACAACCTCGGAATGGGCTAATCAAATGCTGACCTATCGATCAAGACCATCCAAGATAATCAAAGCCAACATCAGAGGAAAAATGTGCGTTGATGTTCCTGTTGTTGAAGTGGATATCTACAGAGATGACAAAACCAAGCAAACCTTCTATGCTGCTTCATTAGAAAAGTTTGGTCTCTCTGAATGGTTAGAAACGAAATTAGCCATTCAGGGATCACGCTCAAAATTCAAAAGCCATGTTGAGATGATCTTAAACAAACAGATCGACTTGCTTTCATCTGCTGTGGATATTCCTCCTACTCTTCCTCAACCGAAGAAAGCCTCTGCTAAGAAGAAGAAAGTTTCTGATTCAGGTCCAATCATTCGAAATGAAACAGGTATTGGTTTCTCTCGTGCTGAAGTTCTTGGCCCTGATGCTGATCATTCAATGCTTGACACCTCCCTACCACCTGGAGAAACCTTCATCCCTGGCACAGTGGTAAGTGATCCATATGGTATATTCTTCTTAGACTATGATGGAAATCCTCACTTTCAACGTGTCTCTGAGCTCCAAATCGCTCCCATCGAACAACTCAGAGATCTCGTACACTGGTGTGAAGTCAGACGCGACATCAAAGCTAGACACCTGAAGCCCTTGATTTTTGAAGCTGCTCTGAAGTTAAAGAATCAAGGAGTAAATGTCCCTGACTGGATGATCCCCACTAAAAAGACCCTTGATGAACTTCTCATTAAGGAAGAACCCTTTGAAAACTGATATAATCTCCTTTTTCTCTATTGTATCAGTTATCCTTCTGTACTTGTAAATTATTTCGCTTGTACTTGTAATCTTTCTGTTCTTCATTGTAACCTGATTCAATACTTTAAAGAAAGATTTCAGCGAACGTACTTTACTCCATCAGTACTGAAAAGATCCCAGAAAACAGTAAAAGGGACAAATATTTTATGAGTTCTTTTTATCCTTATGTTTTCATTAAATAGCAATTTTCTTTGTTGCTATGTCATAATCAAATAGGGGGAGATTGTTGATCTAAACCCTCAGTGATTTGATAATGACTCTCTCTTATATACTTAGTGAAAATTGTAAGTAAACAATATGTATCAGAGTTTCACTATCGCTGATAAGTACTAAGATCTTACAGTACCGCTGATAGGAACTCTCGCTCTTTAGATTAAACATTCAGCGAACACTGTTCACCATTAATGTGCTGATTCTGTTCAGTCATTATGATGATCGCTGATAAGTTAGTTGTTTACTTATGATCCCTGAAGACAAGTTTCACGTCAACATAGGTTCTATGCTGAAGTCGAAGATCAAGCTCAAGAACCAGCGACAAGTCTCCTAATGAACTGATGCGGATCAGCGAATACTCAGATTTGTCCACTCAACGTGAAGTATCAAGTACAAGACTTCAGCTATCGCTGAACTTTATCATTCGCTGAATAGAAAATGATAATGCTCTGAATCAACGAAAGCTGATCATGAAGTCCTCCGTACAAAGTACTTTTGTCTTAACCACCCTTGCACGACTCCGTACGAATTGTCAGAAAAGAACCTTCGAATATCTGAAATTGTACAACCACTCTGATACTACACTATTCATCCATACAGCTACTAAGGTTGTCAACTAAGGTCAATGACATGCAACTAACCAGCTGATGACACGTGTAAAGTATATACTGAATTGCATTAAATGCATGCAGTATATAAAGAGATGAACTCACTTCATTTGAAGTAACTTGCTAACTCTGGACAAGTTCAATCTCTTATCTCAAGATAGGTTATTATTAGTAATTTCCTTATCTCTCTTAGTGCAAGAAACCTTAGTGTTCCAACTTGTTTAGATTTAGGTTTATCCTTAATCTTGTCTCCGCAACAAGCTGTAAATTGTTAATGATTTATCAATAAACAATTTAGAAAAGTAAAATCTGTGTGTTTGTATTCAACCCCCCCCCCCCCCCTTTTACAAACTTGTATAGGCCTTCGGGACCAACAGGTAGAACAGAGATAGATAAAGAATGGGATAGAGTGTATGGAGGTTTAGAGTGTAGAACTGATAAAGTGTATAGAGGAGGGATGTGGAGTAGGATTAGTGTACGTGACAAACCGGCTTGTTAAGCAAGATCATCAGATTTTCATTTTCAGCTTCAGATGCTGATGGCTCTGTCTTTGTCCGCTCCCCTATAGGTTCATTTATCAGAATACCTTTAAGAGCTTTAGATCTCAAAGCAGGCTTGACGATAAAAGAATCATCATCATTGTCATCTTCGTCATCATCGTTCTTTGGAGAAGAGGATGGTTCATCATCAGACAAGTCGATGGCTTCTTCATCTTCAGCTTCAGACTCAGATTCTTCAGCTTCTTCTTCGAGTTGCTCCCCCTCAGAAACAGAGGTAAGCTTCTCGGTTCCCTCAGGGTTTTCATCTCCCTGAGGTCCAGCGGCTGCTTCAGCTTCCATTGTATTCTCACCCTCTTCGGTGAAGGTGAGGTCTTCAGTCTTCTCTCCCCTGATAGATTCATCATGGGAAAGGTCTTCAGCGCTTTTGGAGAGGTCTTCAGCGCTCTTCTCCCCCTCTTTTCATGATGACTGGGGGAGGAATGAGATGATTCAGCAGCTCGTGTGGTTTCCCTGTCTTCTTGGCCAGGGATCCCCACATAGATTGCAATCGTTGATAATCTGTTTTCTATGTCAGAAATACCAGGATTGATCTTCATCAGTTCAGCACGATCCGCCGTAGTAAAAGATGGAGGTGCAGGGGCGGTCGTGTTTGTCAGGATCTGCTGCAACAAGTTCTGAATAGAAGAGATGTCGTTTTTCATCGTGTTGACATCAGTCTTCACAGAATTCATATCAGTTTTTACTGAACTGACATCAGCCTTTACAGCAGACATATCACCTTCGAGTGTGCCAACCGATGTCTTCAGCGTTGTGACTTCGCTGGACATGGTGTCAACTGATTTCTTGATGTCGAGGTAGTTTGTGTAGATGTCAGCTAGAACTTTGGCAAAATCACCGAGTGATTTATCAACCTTCTCCAAGTCATCTTTGGAGGCATTCTTTTCGACGACAGTTGTCAGCTTTAAAAGATTCTCTCCAGCGTTTGTTACAACTGTAGAGTTGTCGGAAAGAGTGGTAGTGAGACCTGTCAGCGACGTCTCTAGTGTCTTCAGAGAGGCGTTGATGTCTCTCAAATTAGGACCTGTAACATATAAAAACTTGTGAACAGAGGAAAGCTCAGAAGTTTGGGGTTTAGTAACAGTGAATAGGGGTTGGTGTGTACCTGCAGGAGGATTGGTGAATTCATCAAAATCACGAGTTCCTGAGTAAAGTTCCATATCGTCAGCGAGAGTTCGTGGACGTATGGTCAGCTCTGCAGGTCCTATGCCCGGTATTCCTTGATTGTCAGCTTTAGCTTCTGGAGGAATGACCGGTGCTTCAGTGATTACTGGAGTGGAGTCCAAATGAGTAGAGGGAGAAGCGAAGGATAAGAATGGAGGTTGGTTACTGAGTTCAGCGTTGGAATCGCTGAGAATCACTTCATCAGTCTTTTGAGAGACTGAGGGAGGTTGGGTAGTTTCCAAATTTGTAACCTCAACGTTTGGAGACGCTGAAGTCGGGATTGAATGGGTGGCTTGTTCAGCTGTGGCAGAGCGTACCACTGAACTTTCCTTCAGCTCAACAGGAGGAGCTGAGGAGTCTTTAGCAGAAGATTTCTTGGGTTGCTCCTTGGGTTTCTTAGTTCTTTTGGAACCAAGTTGGGTGTCAGAATGTTTCCTTTTAAGAGGAATGGAGGTTGCGGCTGGGGTATCAGCGGTGGGTTTGTCCGCTGAAGGAGCTGCAGAAGTAGAAGAAGTAGCGTTTAGAAGAGTTAAGAGTGTAGAAAGACGTACCTCATTTTCTACCAGTTTGAAGTCGAGAATCTTAGGACCGACCTGAGAGAGTTTCAGGTCACCATCTGTCGGGTAGCTGTCCGTCAGGCCTTTTTGGAAAATGGCGCTGATGAAACGAGGATACGAAACCCATGGAGATCTCTCAGCGACGGTGTCCACTCTGAGTACCAGGTCATCATAGATAATCGATGCCCAGTCTATGTGTAGACCTTTCAGCAATGCATATCCCATTGCTTGCTGAGGTTTAGCGGCTTGGTCAGAGGAGTCGCTCTTGGCAGTCATGTAGCTAATCAGATGAGCGAAGATGAAATTCATCTCGCTGGGCATTTTCGATTTCTTGATAATGGTCAGCTTCTTCTCAGGCTTCATATCCCTTCTAGTTTCCCATACATAGCCCATTGCATCAAAGAATGCAATGATGGCTTCCCTGTCTGAGTTTTTCTTGGGGTCAGGGAGGGGAACGAAGGGTTTTTCTTTGGTTGCTATGGGAAGGCTGAGGGCTTTGCGAATGATGGCAGGTGTGATCTTCATGGTGCGATATTCGATATCGCAAAGGATGCAGTCAATTGTTTTGGAGGGGTCTTTGGCTGATGGTAGCTGAGAGTGTCTGGCAGAGTACCAGAATTGTGATAGCAAAAGCTGATGTGCATGAGGGGTTATGGTCAGGGCTGTGGAGATGCAACAGTTCTTGAGGAATTTCACAGCATCATCTAGATGTGTGACTTGCTTTCGAGGAGGAAACTCGAGAAGCGCGTAGAGGTTATTCACCTTAGTCCAATCCAGTTTGTCAAGAGAGAACTTGACCTGAGGGGCCTTGAGGATTTCCATTTCCTCAGCAGTATCATCAGCAGCAGTGTTCTCAGTGATGGTGTTCTTGGGAATGTCAGAAGATGCCACTTTCTGTATTATCAGTTCAACCAATTATTAACAAATAAGAATAATCTTAATGTGGAAAGATTTTCCAAGAAGATGGTTCGAATTTTGTCCATTTAATTCAGACAAAATGTCTTAATGAAGATTAGGGTTTTTCTTGTTTTTGAAAAACTAATTGGTAAACCCAATAAAAATCTTGTTTTCCAGTTTCCTTTGAAGATTGGGATTCTGGAAAAACGAATGAAGAACAAGTTTAAGATTTTTGCATTTAAACTTGAAGAACAACCATGAAATGGTTGTGTTCATAAAACCATGAAAGAAGATGATTTCATTTTTAAGAAGTTCTTTTGTTTGATCTTGTTAAAACAATGAGAATATCATAAACAAGTTATTTGCATTTGGTAAATAAATAAGAACATATTAACCTTTGATGTTTGAAGAAGATGAACAGTTGTTCTTGATAAATCGAGAGCTAAATGCAACAGTGAATTCTTTCTTTGCTTGGAGGAGAAGTTCGCGTAAAAGGAAAATATAAACGAAGAAGTTGTTTATATAGAGAGATTTAGAAAGAGAAAATCTTGAGCGGGAAAAGATTTTCATCATGACACGGACACGTGTTTGCATTTGATTGGCGAGTAAACGAAACGTGCAAACGTGTGTCAGAAAGAAGAACGTGCCAGGGCTTATCCGTTGTAATGACGTCACAACTGTCCATTCATATTCTTGGATGTCTCTGAGGTTTTGAAAACTCAGGGACACTTTTAAAAAATGAAGCACTGAATAGAAATATCAGTTGGTTTTAGAAATTTCAAAGTATCGTTGATTAAGGAAGAGATATTCAGCGATGCGATTTATTTTGAAATCTTGCATTTGCATGCGATTTGTCAGAGAGAGAAAAACATACCTTGATATCAGCGAATCAAGTTTATTCAGAGAGAAGATGATGGAATGGGTTATATAAGTCGATTTTATCCTATCGCTGATCAAATGTGAACCGCTAAAGATTTTACTCTTCAAAGTTCAGCATTCCAAGCTCACTGATGAGAAAGTTGAATCTTGTCTCATCAAGAGGTTTGGTGAACAGATCAGCTAACTGATAATCAGTTAGGATAAAGTGAAGTTCGATATCACCATTCATCACATGATCTCTGATAAAATGATACCTGATTTCGATGTGTTTTGTCTTTGAGTGTAGCACTGGATTATTTGCTATAGCGATGGCACTTGTGCTGTCGCAATAGATTGGAATTTTTTAGAGCTGAGGGTCATAGTCCAGTAGTTGATTTCTCATCCACAAGACCTGAGAACAGCAGCTTCCAGCGGCTACATACGCAGCTTCAGCTGTAGAGGTGGACACTGAGTTTTGCTTTTTACTTGTCCAACTTACCAGCTTTCCACCCAGGAGCTGACATCCTCCTGTGGTGCTTTTCATATCCATTCTACAACCTGCAAAATCACTATCTGAATAGGCGATTAGATCGAATCCTGAATTTTTGGGATACCAAAGACCTAGATTCGCTGTACCCTTAAGATATCGAAAAATTCGCTTTACAGCTTTCATATGAGATATCTTAGGTTCAGCTTGATATCGTGCATACAAACATGTTGCATACATAATATCGGGTCGGCTAGTTGTATGATACAACAGTGAGCCGATCATCCCACGGTACAAAGTGACATTAACAGGAATACCCTTAGTATCCTTATCAAGTGTCAGCGGTGGTGCCATAGGGGTTTTCATAGCTGAACTTTCAGTTAAGTCGAATTTCTTCAGCATATCTTTAACATACTTTCCCTGATTAATGAAAGTTCCTTTTTCATTTTGCTTTATCTGAAGACCAAGGAAATATGTTAGTTCACCCATCATGCTCATTTTATACTCATCTTTCATTCTATCAGCGAAGCGAGTACAAAGATCAGGGTTAGTAGAGCCAAATATAATATCATCATATATATTTGAACAAGAATGATATGACCTTTTACTTTCCTGAAAAATAGAGTTTTGTCGATTTTACCTCGCTCAAATTTTTCAATATGGAGATAAGTGAAAAGAGTGTCATACCATGCTTTAAGCCATAAAGTGCCTTATCCAGTTTATAAACATAACCTGGATGCTTAGGATCTGAGAATCCTGGAGGTGGTTCCACATAGACTTCTTCATTCAGCTTTCCATTTAGAAATGTTGATTTAACATGCATCTGATATACTTTGAAGTCTTTGTGTACAACGTATGCTAAGAATAGACGAATAGATTCTAGTCTTGCTACAGGAGCAAAGGTTTCGTCAAAATCTATGCCTTCCTCTTGTCTGTATCCCTGAGCAACAAGACGAGCCTTGTTGCGGGTAGCAGTTCCATGTTCGTCCAACTTGTTTCGATAGACCCATTTAGTGCTTATCACTGTTTTGTCAGTTGGTCTTCGAACAAGTTTCCAAACTTTGTTTCTTTCGAATTCAGTCAGCTCTTCTTGCATGGCACTGACACAGTTTGGATCTTTGAGGGCATCATCTACTTTCTTTGGTTCAGTCAGAGAAATAAAGTTAACAAATAAACATATATTACCTGCACTTCGTCGAGTCTGAACACCAGCGTTTGGATCACCAAGAATTTGATCAATTGGGTGATTTACGGTCCATCGCTGAGCCGGGGCGTGAGACGCTGACTCAACCTGAACTGGAGGAGCTGAAGATGAAGCTTCAGCGATGTCTGGAGTATCAGCCAAGAGAGGAATGGATGCAGTTGTCATTATATTCACTGATTGCTGAGAAGTAGATGGTATATCTGAGATATTGGATTCAGAAGCAGGTATAGTGTTTATAGGAACAGCTGAGACCCATGATGTTTCAGCTTCACTATTCTGCATATTTGGAATGATAGTTGGACCATCATCTTCATCTGTGTGAGCACGAGGAGTGGGAATATCTTCTGAATCACCAAGATGAGAGAACATCCATTGATTCGGTTCTTCAGTATCAGCGGACGGTTTAGAGTTCGCTGAACGGGATTCGTCAAACGTGACGTGAATTGTTTCTTCAACAATTTGTCTTCTGCGATTGAAGACTCTGAAGGCTTTGGAAACTGAGGAGTATCTAAGAAAGATTCCATCATCAGCCTTAGGATCAGACTTTCCAAGGGCATCTCTGTTTTTCAGGATGAAACACTGACATCCAAAGATGTGAAGAAAGCTGATTGAAGGCTTTCTCCCATGAAAAAGTTCATAGGCTGTTTTATTGAATCTTTTGACTATCAGCGAACTGTTTTGCGTAAAACAAGCGGTGTTGACAGCTTCTGCCCAAAACTGAGTAGGCAGGTGAGAATCGCTGAGCATTGAACGTGCAGCTTCAATAATTGTTCTATTTCTTCTTTCAGCGGCTCCATTTTGTTGCGGTGTTCTCACTGATGAAAAGTTGTGAGAAATACCCTTACTCTCAAAGAAGAAATCAAGAGAACTGTTTTTGAATTCAGTCCCATGATCACTCCTTATTGAGCGAACGGTCAAATTGTTCAGGGTTTCCATCTTCCGAACAAATGTGATGAGTTCTTCAGGGGTGTCACTCTTAGAACGGAGAAACATAACCCATGTAAAGCGAGAGAATTCATCAACTATGACCAGTGTATATTTCTTTCCAGCGATGGATTGTTTGTTAACAGGGCCAAACAAATCCATATGGAGTAGTTGTAGAGGAGATGACACTGAGGAGACTTGCTTTGACTTAAAGCTTGCTTTGGTCTGCTTCCCTTTCTCACACGCTGAACATAAAGACTCTTTGGCGTATGAGTGCTGAGGTAGACCAGTAACTAACTCTTTTGAAGAAAGAGTGTTCAGTGTCTTGAAATTCAGATGAGAGAGCCTCTTATGCCATAGCCAGTTGACATCAGACGAGGCTTTTGAGAAGAAACAGGAGTTCTCAGTGGTTGTTGAGTCCATGTTTATTACATAAACATTTTCCAAACGATAACCGTTGAGAGCTATCTTCTCCTTTTTGTCAGTGACAAAGCAGGATTCCTTGGTAAAGATTACTTTGTTATCCTTGTCGCAAAGCTGACTGATGCTTAAAAGATTATGCTTCAGCCCTTCAACATATGTGACTCTTCTGAAGGTTGTTGTACCATTAGAGAGTACACCAAACCCTCGGGTATGTCCTTTTCCATTTCCACCGAAGGTCACAGAGGGACCCTTCTCTTCCTTGTATTCAGCGAGCAGGCTTTTCTTTCCAGTCATGTGTCTAGAGCATCCGCTATTGAGATACCAGATACCCTTCTGAACCTGTATCACAAAGGAAGATTAGTTTTTCTTGGGTACCCACTTAACCATATGTACACATTTGTCAGTGGAAGTAATTGGAATGGAAGGTTCGGCAATCTTCGCAGCATTTGAAGATTCAGCTTTGTCAGTCTTCTCTTTGGTTAATTTCTTAACCTCAGTGGTCTTCTTTGCCTTGGAGGCAATCTTCACCTTAGCTATCTTTTCAGCTTTGGTGGCTGTGGGGCACTTACTAGCAATATGATCAGTGAGTCCACAGTGATAACATTTCCTATAACTAAAGGTAGTTCTAGGACCATTTGAATGCTGAGCTTTTGATTTAGAATTAGAAGGACCAACACAAAATAAGCTTTTGGCTTTAGAGATGGGAGGAACAATTAGTTCTTCAGATTTATTACCAAGGACATCCACTCTGAGTCTAGGAGTAGATCGCTGAATAAACCCACGCTGAGTAGATCCAAAGATCTGATTCCTTGATCCAGAGGAATAAATCACTAAAGCTTTGGAAGCATTCAGCTTTGGTACTAACGTACCCTTTTGAGGATTTTGGTTAAAAGCAATTCCTTTACCTTTATCTTTAAAGACAGAGGTAGGTTTTGGATAAACCATTTTCTCTTTACCTTTTGAGGTAGAGATTTCCTCAGGGATAGTTGGTATGGACGAGGAACACTGAGAGGATGAAGTGTCAGCGACTGAGGATATGAAAGTTCCAAATAAGAGCATGGAACGATCAGTGGTTGGTTCTTGAGTTTCATATTTGTAACCAAGACCACGTTTATCACTCAGGGGTATCTGAGACTTAATTATCTCAGTGATCTTTGTTGAAGAGTTACACCATCCTTCAATAGTAGCTTTTTCAGCTATAGCTTCTGCTCGTTCGATCTTGACTAGCTGATTTAAATGCACTTGATCTTTAAAATCTTCTTCAATTTTAGAAAGCTTTTCTATTTGAAGGTGACAGTTTTTAAGCTGTTCAGCGAGATCAAGGTTTTGATTTTCAACTATTGTTTTGCCATTCATGGCTTCATATAAGCTTCTAGTCAAGAGATCGATTTTGCGGAGTCTATCAGCTTCATCAATATTTGCAATATTTGTAAAGAAGAAAGGTGATACATGAATTGCAGATGTTGAAGTAGAGGGAATATCTGAACTTTCTTCCTCATCTTCAATCTTTGCCATAAGACAGAGATTCGCTTCATCATCCTCAGAATCAGATGATGATTCTTCTTCTTCAGAAGCAGCCCAACCGTAAACCATCAGGCCTTTGCCTTTCTTCTTGAAGTTTTTCAGCTTTGCATATTTTTCTTTCAGCTTAGAATATTTTTCATCTTTATTCCTGGGAACAAAGGATTTCTTGGGAAACGCTGAGTTTCTTGATACTTTCTTAGACCTGCACTCGTTAGCGAAATGTCCAATCTTTTTGCAGTTAAAACAAGTAGCAGTAGCCTTATCAACAGTAGCTGATGATCTTGGCTTATCAGTTATTGAAAGAGGTTTGTTCTTTCTGAACATTTTCTTTTTGACGAATCTCCTGAACTTTTTAGTTAGGATAGCCAAAGATTCATCATCATCTGAAGAGTCAGAATCTGATGATCTTTCAGAGTTACTCTCTAACTCAGTGATAGTGACTGAGGGTCGCTGAGTAGAGGGTTCCTCTGAGATTAAAGCAACAGTGGTGCTTTTGGAATCTTTTACAAGATTCTTCTTAAGATGGCTTGATTGCTTATGATTCAGCATCGTGCCATAGAAGGTAGCAAGGGTCATTGATCTTAGATCTTTTGACAGCTTGAGACACATAGAATAGCTGTCCCAGCTTTCAGGTAAACATTCTAGAAACTTTGTCAGCACTTCAAAGTTAGAATATTCCTTACCAACAGTTTTCAGATCTATTATTAAGCAATTAAAACGTTGGTGAACTTTAGAGAGAGTCTCATTCTTACCACAAATGAAACTTTCATATTGTCTTACCAGATTGATTTTTCGAGAGTCCTGGACTTCAGCAGTACCTTCATACTGAACACATATTGTGTCCCACATGGCTTTTGAGGATTTCAGGTTCATGACGGAATGGTAGACTTCGTCAGGAAGAGCCATGGATAGTATGGATCTGGCTTTTGTGTCGATAGCCACTTTCTTCTTATCTTCGTCAGTCCATGTATGAACTTCTTTGGGTACCAGCCTTTCTGGAATAGCAGGTCTATTCTCAGCGGCAGGTACTGCGGCATCAATTTTTACAGGAATAAATGGGCCATTTTCAAGATAATAAGGCATAGTAGGGTCTACACCTTCTAAGAAGAGAGTCATCCTATTTTTCCATAGATTAAAATTATCTCTGGAGAATCTAGGGGGTTTTGCAAGAGAACCATTGTCGATATAATTTGTGTTTGTGTTGGTAGCCATTTTTCAGAAATAGCAAGGAAGAGAAATCTTAGTATAGATTAGATCTTGTTTATGAGATTAAACAAATCCGCTCTGATACCACTTGTTGGTCCGGAAGGGTTATACAAGTTTGTAGAAGGGGGGGGGGGGGTTGAATACAAACACACAGATTTTACTTTTCTAAATTGTTTATTGATAAATCATTAACAATTTACAGCTTGTTGCGGAAACAAGATTAAGGATAAACCTAAATCTAAACAAGTTGGAACACTAAGTTTCTTGCACTAAGAAGGAGAAGCAAATTACTAATAATAACCTATCTCAAGATAAGAAGGATGAACTTGTCCAGAGTTAGCAAGTTACTTCAAATGAAGTGAGTTCTTCTTCTTATATACTGCATGCATTAAATGCATTGCAGTTTACACTTTACACGTGGCAGCAGCTGATTGGTTGCATGTCATTGACCTTTGTTGACAACCTTAGTAGCCGCATGTTTGAACAGTGTAGTATCAGAGTGGTTGTACAAATTCAGACAGTAAGTAGGTTCTTTTTCTGACATATCGTACGGAGTCGTGCAAGGGTGGTTAAGACAAAAATACTTTGTACGGAGGACTTCATGATCAGTTTTTCGTTGATTCAGCGATCTATCATTCTTTATCAGCGAATGATAGAGTTCAGCGATAGCTGAAGTCTTGTACTTGATACTTCACGTTTAGTGGACGAATCTGAGTCTTCGCTGATCCGCATCAGTTCATTAGGAGACTTGTCGCTGGTTCTTTAGCTTGTTTTTCGACTTCAGCGTAGAACCTATGTTAACGTGAAACTTGTCTTCAGAGATCATAAGTAAACAACTAACTTATCAGCGATCACCATAAGTACAGAACAGACTCAGACTATTATGGTGAACAGTGTTCGCTGAATGTTTAATCCTAAGAGTGAGAGTTCCTATCAGCGGTACTGTAAGATCTTAGTACTTATCAGCGATAGTGAAACTCTGATACATATTGTTTACTTACAATTTTCACTAAGTATATAAGAGGGTCATTATCAAATCACTGAGGGTTTGGATCAACAATTGCACGTGACGGAACACAAAAGTGGGTCACCTATTATGCAATAAAACAACACGTGGATTACTCTCGTAAACTTAGCTCAATCACTCCAGATCTATTGCCCGCGAGACTAGGGAGCCCACAAATTCAACCACTACAGGTCCATACATTGGGTCACTCCAAATGCACAACAAGCACATTTGGGATTACACCTTATTGCCCATGCGACGACGCCCGACCATACAGGCCCACGCCTTACTTATCATGGAACCCGATGCCTATCCCGTGCCAAGCACATATGGAATTACACCTTACTGCCCATGAGACGACGCCCGACCATATAGGCCCACACCTTACTTATCATGGAACCCGATGCCTATTCTGTGCTACAAAAGAGAAACTAACGTCTCGTAAACTGAGCTCAATCACTCCAGATCTATTGCCCGCGAGACTAGGGAAACTTAAGTGCCTATGGATCCATAGCTAATAAGGTCTAAAACATTACACGACCCCAAACAAGTAAACAAGTGAATTCAAAACATGCAATTCCCCAATAACGTAAATCATGATCAAAACTCGACTTTGAGCTATCAAAACTCGACAAGTGTCCCCAAGACTTAACAAAATCCAATATCGAGCCATAAGCTCAACTAACTCGAAAGATAATTCATGAAAAGTCATAACATGAGAACAAACGTAGCAACACACACTTTTGCAAATAATATTTCAAATCCGTGAAAACCCAAAATAGAACCTTGGGTTGGGACAACCCTCTTTTCCAAAGGACGCACACCGTATATTTCCAAATCGTCCCATAATGTACTAAATGCATGTTTCCAAAATATACACAAAATGCATTTTCATAACAAATAGACTCCATTTATAACATAAATCAACAACCCATTTTCATGTATGATTTATCTATCACATTTTCCCAAAATTCCAATGTAAGTGTTTTACAATATTTACCACAATAAATACCTCCAAAGTTCAAACCCATCAAATAACTCAACATTGATAAATTTTCATGTAAAACACATAAGTACTTGGAAAAATAACATTTTTGGCATGTACAACGTTTTCACAAAGCTACTTGAACTCACCTTGCTAGATTTAGGCTAAATCTAGATTTTCCCCAAACGTAAGCTCCTTTGATGCACATGGATCCTCAAGCCAAATCTTCCAAAAACCTAGATTCATAAGTTTCCAACCGTCAATATCCCGATCCAACCATGAAGAATCACTCCCCAAACGTTTTACACCAAATCCCAACTTATGTCTTATACCAAACCCTAATCTTCATAAATGAAGAAGGAGAAGATCACCTCAACCAAACACAACCAAAATCGTCCAACAATACCCCAAAATAGAAAGAAGATGAAAACAACAACAACCTAGCTTTTGGTTTAGAGGAATATTACCTTTATCACTTGAATCTCCAAGCAAAAGCTCCTAATCATCCACAAAAGCTTCAAGCTTTCATATCTTCAATAATGGTGGAAAGTAGGTTTAGATTGGGTGAAGAAGATGAGGAAGAAGGATGGTTTTGTGTTCTCTTGGGGAAAATCAGCTGAGAGAGGGAGAGAGAGATTGAGTTAGGGTTTTGGAAAGTGAAAATGAGGGAATAGAGAGGGAAAGGGCTTAAAATACCCAAGATATTTCATCAGATGCATCGCGGACGTCCGCCTTGCACCCTTGCGGACGTCCGGACTTAATCCCATCCGAACCCCCAAAATGTATGTTGCTTCCGCGGATAACCCGCGGACATCCGCCCTTCGCGGATGTCCGGACTGCACCCTCGCGGACGTCCGTGAGTCCCAAAAATGTTTTCCCCAATTTTTGGGGTGTTACATGTATGCGAAAGGTCGAATGAAAAAACAAATGTTCATATTCTCAATTTAAATCAATCTTTGTGTTAGTTTTTCTGTGAAAACATGATAAGATGGGGATAATCTTAGAAAAACGACACAAGGGATTTGATTTTTTCTACGATTTTATTGAGTTTCATAGAATCTGGGTTGAATACTAAGTTTAGTTTCCAAGTATTCATAGTTGTCGCACGAGACTTGTATTAAAAAACACAATGTTGTCGTGCAATACTATCATTCATCCTAATTGCACAAGCTTCATGCGATAACTTCTTTCATCGCACAAACTTTAGGCGATTAACTGTGTCATGCGACTACCTTGTTGTTTTGTGCGATAACTTCCCAGACTTAGGAAATTTTGAGATTTTTCTCAAAAGTGGTTACTTGCGAATTTTTTCCCGATGATCTAACTTGTTCCCAAACAGATCCAATGGCACATGTTCATGAGCAGGGTGATGGTAATTCTTCAAACGAAAACACCGTTATTCCATCACATCGGTCATCACATCCTTCAGTTAATGCCAGAAACCTTGATGATGATCTGATCCGGCCTGCTGATTTACTCGTTAAGTTATATTACTATTTGGTGCAACAACTTAACTTACTTGTATGCACAAGTGCATACCGTGTAGATGAAGGGCTATTAGGGTGTTCTTCAGTTTTTCATTTATTTGAGGTTTTCCCCTGAACCTCCCTCTCTCTCTCTCTCTCTCTCTCTCTCTCTCTCTCTATATATATATATATATATATATATATATATATATATATATATATATATATATATATATATATATATATATATATATATAGAGAGAGAGAGAGAGAGAGAGAGAGAGAGAGAAAAGTTCAAATGAAAACTCATCTTTCATTGTGCACGTGTGGACACATCATAACCCCTCCATCTCTTTTGATCCAACAACTCATATTAAATAGAGTTTTTAATTAAAATTATTAATTAAGGTGAATAAGGGTAAAAAGGGAAGATAGTTTCAATATCACGCCTACCATATTTGATTTTTTATTTTTTTTAATTAAAAAGTTTTACCCCCTTATAGTTTAAAATAAATTATCTTAAAAATTACAAATATTTTAATCAAACAAATTACATCAAAAAAACGAGAATTCCGTGCTCTTCGATATGACATCCATCTATATAGTTTTTTTTGTTTTAACCGTTTTTATGTGAAAAGCTATATATGTGTTATATTTATTATGAATATTTATGTACGTTCAAATGTGTACAAAACCACGACACCGTAAGTCCGTAACTCGACATCACCTTTTTCAACACTTTCTTCAACGTCGTAAGACATCGCGTTCTTCGTCACTGTAACCCAACACCCATTGAGACGAATCGATAAATCATCGAGTTTCGGTTGTGAACCGGGGAACAAAAGTGAGATCGCCACGTCTCCACACCTTTACGGGTCATTCATGTATTATTCGTCATGAATAATGTATCGTTCATGATGAATAATACAACATTCAAGGTGAATAATACATGATTCATGAATTCGTGTATTATTCATCCTGAATGTTGTATTATTCATTCTGAATATTGTATTATTCATTTTCAATACTGTATTATTCATCATGAATGATTAATGAACGTTCACTTTTGTTATTCATACTGAATGTAAACACTTGGGGATGTGTATACATATTTAGAATGAATTAAACAAAGTTTCGGTTGTGAAACATGGAACAAAAGAGAGAGCGCTATATGTCCACACTTTCATGGGTCATTCATGTATTATTCATCATGAATAACGTATCATTCAGGATGAATAATACACGATTCATGATGAATAATACATGAATCATGAATTTATGTTTTATTTATCCTAAATGTTGTATTATTCATCCTGAATATTGTATTATTCATCATGAATAGTGAATCAACGTTTACCTTTGTTATTCATACTGAATGTGTATACCCGAGGACGTGCATACATATTCATAACGAATATAACATATATACAGGATTTCACGTAAAAAAAAGATTAAAATGAAAAAAAACTATATCGAGATGGATGTCATATCGAATAGCACAAAATTCTCGTTTTTTTGGTGTAATTTTTTTGATTAAAATATTAGTAATTTTTAAGATAATTTATTTTAAAAGTTTAAGAAGATAAAAGTTTTTTAATTAAAAAATAAATAAAAAGTCAAATAAGGTAGGCGCTGATTCAAATTTCCATTTTTGTCTCTAATCACTTCTCAAATAATCTTATTTTGTTTTAATCATTGATTAGTTTTCTAAATTTTGATCAATGGTTGTGATTTATCCTCATGTACACAATGAAAAATGTGTTTCATTTGAACCTAACCCAATATATATATATATATATATATATATATATATATATATATATATAGGGGTGTTTGGGATTGCTTATTTAAAACAACTTATGCTTATATATAAAAGTGTTTATTAACTTATGTGGTGTTTGTTGGTCCCGAAGGGTTATACAAGTTTGTAGAAAGAGGGGGGGTTGAATACAAACACAAATTTTTATCTTTCTAAATTGTTTATTGATATAATCAAACAATTTACAGTTTGTTGCGGAATATGAGAACACACAGATTTCTTGCACTAGAAATAGAGAGAAAAGAAGTAAGAAAACTAAGGAGAGTTTTCTAAGCACACAGTAGTTCAGCGAGGAAGAAAAGTCGAGCACTTCAAATGTGAAGTAGGGTTTCCTTTATATATTGCATGCATTTAATGCAAGTCAGTATACCTTTACACGTGACAGCCTCTTATTGGTTGCATGATTTGACTTTAGCAAACATCCTAGTGGTCGCATGATGAACAGTGTAGTTGCAGAGTTGGTTGTACGATTCTGGACAAAAGGGATGTCCGTTCTGACAAAATCGTACGGGGGCGTGCAAGGAGATAAGACAAAAGTTGCTTGTAGAACAAGCTTCATGATCCGCGTTCGCTGAATGAATCTTTATCAACAAATAATAAAGTTCAGCGTTCGCTGAAGTCTTCTACTTGAAACTTCGCGTGGAATGGACAAGTCTTGTCTTCGCTGATATCCGCATCAGGTCACTAGTAGACTTAGTCACTTGTTCTTCAGCTTGGTCTTTGATTTCAGCTTTGAACTTGGTTGCGCGAATCTTGTCTTCAGGAATCATAAGTAAACAATTACATGATGGACATTCAGCGATCATCATTGAGACCGAACAAGCTCAGGGCTCACTGATGTACAGTGTTCGCTGAAGTATAATTTAAAGCATGTTTTCCATCAGCGATACTAAACAGACTTAGTATATTTCCTTTGATGGCAAAACATTAATACATATTGTCTAATTACAATTTTCACTAAGTGTTTCTCAAGGTCATTATCAAATCACTGAACAACAATCTCCCCCTATTTGATGATGACATAGCAACAAAAGAAAATTGCTAGGTTAAAAACATAAGCATAAAAAGGACTCATAAAATACTTGTCCCATTTACGGTTTTTCAGGGATCTTTTCTTAGTACTGATGGAGTAAAGTACTTTCATTGAAATTTTTCATTAACTTCGTATAATATTACAAGGGAAGTGGAAAAATTACAAGTACAATGAAAAATAATTACAAGTAGAAAAAGATAAAAGCTGATAAGATAGAAGAATACAAAAAGATGATCCTATCAGCTACTCAGGTTCTTTCTTGATGAGAAGTTCATCAAGAGTATCAGTCTCTGGAATCATCCAATCAGGGACTATTATTCCCTCATCCCTTCTAACTTTTGCTTCGCGATAGATTGATGGCTTTAGGAATGATCCAAGGAGGTCACCTCTGTAGTCGCACCAATAGAGTAGATCTCTGAGTTGTTCGATTGGAGTTTTGTATAACTCAGAGATACATTGAAAGCATCTACGACCAGTGAAGTCATAGAAACATATGTCGTAGGGATCACTGAGAACTGTACCGAGGATGAAGTCTTCAGCTGGAGGTAAGGATATGTCGAGATTTAATAGATCAGGATTGGGACTAAGAACTGCTTCACGAGAGATATCAATCCCTGTCTCGTTTCTTATTGTCGGGTCTGAAGAGAAAGGAGTCTTCTTCTTTGGAGCAGCTCATTTCTTATAAATTGGTGGAGGAGGTGGAATATTAACCGCTGTGGTTACCATGTCGATCAGCTTGTTTATGGCTTTTTCAACACATGTCTTGAAAGTTGAGCAGGATCGCTGAATTGCGATTCTCATTTCCAACCATTCAGGGAAACCAAGTTTATCCAGGTCTGGCATGTAGCAAGTTCTGTTGTAGTCGTTTTCTATGACTATTTGGACATCAACAATCGGTACCTTGTTGAGTACTTTCCCTCGTATGTTCACAGCGCTTATCCTTGATCCATGGCTTCTGTAGTGGCACTTTTTCTTGCACCAGGTCAATGTGGAGTCACTGACCTTGGTTTTCTCTTGACTGATCTTCTGCGCATCTTTCAGCAATTTTTGCTGAACTTCCAGGGGAAATTCCTTCAGTTGAGGATTCTTCACTGAATTTTGGGCTAGTTCGAGAGAATAGTTTTTGTCACTAAGCCCAACCTTCTTTTTATTAGTGAGGATCTCTTATGCTTTTAGGGCTTCAACAATCTCCCTGGGAGTTAAACATTCGAGATGGGCAGGAACCAAGCGCTGACTTTCTAGTTTCTTGATCATCGCTGCTCTCCTTCGTTGTTCATCTTCACTTGGCCTTTGAGGAGGCAAGAAATGTCTTCTAGGATGCGAGAGCAGTTCTTCTTCTTCTTCAGCTTGAGCTTCAGTCTCTTCTAGAGTAGAGACTGGGATTATTTGTTCTTCAGCATTGAGCGTTGGGATTATTTACTGTTGAGGAGCTTCAGCGATAGCCTCAAGCAGGGGAGAGGACTAGCTGAAACAAAATGATCGATAGAGTTAAACCATTTGAAAGAGAAAAGATAGAGAAAGGAGAGCTAAGTGTTTAGAGGTTTGAGAGTGAGAAGGATAGATATTGAGACGGGGTAGATGAGGGATGCAGTGTATGGGAATAAAAAATAACATACCTGACAAAATGGCTTTTTAAGGAGAATAGCCAAGTTGTCAGCAGCGAGGCCCTTTTGTTTTTCTTTTGTAGCCTTCTTCGTTGGGGATTTAGCCTTTGTCCCCTCCCCCGGTTCGTTTTTGGAAACCCCTTTATGCGCAGGGGTTTTGATCGCTACAGAAGCTTTGATCGCTGCAGGTTGAAAGAAGAAGTCATCGTCATCATCCTTAGGAGGGGATGATGGTTTATCATCTTTTAGGCCAACATCTTCGTCTTCTTCAGCTTCTTCCTTTTCCTTATCCTCAAAAGAGAGATCCACAGCAATGTTCACTGAGGCATGAGGAGGGTCTTTGCCTTGCTCCCCCTTAGATGGAGAGGGACTTTCAGCGGTTCCCTCAGGATGATCAGATTCTTGAGGGTCTTCATTCTTTTCCTCCCCCTCAACATTCTGGGGAAGGCCTTGGTCATCGATCTTCTCCCCCTCTTCCGCTGAATGGGTGGGGGAGGTAAAGGTAGCAGCAGCAGCAGTTTCAGGGATCCTGTCTTCTGGGCCAGGATTCCCTAATCGTTGTTCCACCACTGCCATTCTGGATTCTAGGCCAGAAATAGAAGGTGTACATATCAGAATGAAAGCCACTTCCATCACCATCTTTTCTCGGTCATCCTGGGAGAAGTGAGATGTAGGAACAGTGGGAGCGTCCAAGCGTTCGAGGGTCTTGGTGAGCAGGTCTTTAATGTCAGAGACCTGTTTAGTAAGGCTGCTCACCTCACCTTGTAGACCAGTGTAGTTAGTCTTCAGAGAACTCACCTCACCACTGAGGCTTGAGAAGCCGTTGGAGAGATCAGTGCCAGCGGTGGTGAGTTTGGAGATGTTGGAGGTGTTGTTGGTGATAGCGGTCTTCACAGTTGTCAGTCCTCCATCAACTTTAGAGAAGTCAGCGGAGGAAGCTTTGTCTTTGACAGCAGTGGAGAGCTGCTTCAGTGTCTCTCTAGTGTCTGTAACCGCTGAAGAGTTATTGGAGATAGTGGTGGTGAGATTCGTCACTTTATCAGCTATTTCCTTGAGGGAAGTGCTGATGGTGCCCAAATTTGGACTTGAAAAAGTAAATAACTTGTGAGCTAAGGAAAGCTCAGAAGTTAGGAGTGCAGAGAGAGAAGTGAATGGTGTTGGGATACCTGTAGGAGGGTTGGAGAAGGAGTGGATGTCGCGATACCCTGAGTGATGTTCCAAGTCGTCTTCAAAAGATCTAGCAGGAGGGCTGCAGCGGTTGAGTCCATCAGCGTGATCGATGGAATTGTTGGTGCCATGGTATAGAGAAAAGGAGAAGAAGAAGAAGCGAAGGTCGAGAAAGGTGGTGTTAAAACAGTTTCAGCGTTGGATCCGCTGAGAAAATCCTCTGCAGCACTTTGAGGTGCTGAGATTCTAAGGTTCTCATCCAAGAAGGGTTCAGAGAACGGAGTCTCTGAAGTGGTTATGAAAGGGGTGGCTTCAGCGGTTGTGGTGGAGTGGACCACAGAATCTTCCATGTTGGTTCTATATGCTCAAGAATGATTATAAAATAATATTGCCGGTAATATATGATCCTATAGGGTCACACTGAACAAAAAGTAGACACAAAATTAATATTTATAAAGAATTTGATTCTTGAAAATATTATTAACTCTTGAAAATATTATTAACTCTTGAAAATATTATTGGATATGATTCATAATATAAGATGCAAATAAAAATTATAGTTTATCAAATATATGATGAGTTCATATGTAAGTAGAGATAAAAGGAGGACCATTGCAATAAGGTTTAATTGTTAAAATAGTGATTTTAACTAATTCAAACTAGGAGGGTTTAAAAGGAAAATTTGCATGGCTAGCTTCTTTCTCATTGGACCTCCTTTTGCCTTATTCTTATTGGACCTTTTACCTTTGATGACCATTTGATGGTTGTTTAAAAAGAGATGTGAGTTTGTTTTTATTTTTTGATTCTATCAATTTTTCACAAGACTTGAAAAACTCTCTCTCTCTCTCTCTCCCCCCCTCCTTCTTGCTCTCTGCCAAACACACCCTTGTGGTGTTTTGTTTGTGTTTTTGTTCTTCAAATCTCTTGTAGATTTGTTTAAATGAACTCCATTTTTGCATCCTCAAGAAAGAACTAGCATTTCTTCAAGGTGTTGGTGCTTGTGGTGGATCACCTATAGAGAGGAGCTAGTTTGGTCCTTGTTGCCATCTTCAACAACACCCAATTTCGGGTTGGTCAAAGTCATCAAAGGTTGTAGCTTTAAACTCTCTTATATTTTTTATTCATCTTTTCTTGCATGTAACAAGATCCTTGGTGGGAATAAAATAGTTTTATGTTTTTGTTAAAATGTTTTGTTTGCTTCCGTTGCCTAAAATCGTTTTATATCTTTTATGAGTTTTTGAAACCCATGATTTGAACATAAAATTCCCCACAAGTGGTATCAGAGACTAAGTTACATTGCATGATTAGATGATAAGTTTTATTTGGATAAAAACTTGGTTTTTGGAAGCCATGGGTAAATTTCATCTTGTATGAAAAGTTCATGCATGGCTTCTTTGGCAAGTTGTTTGTGTTAGTTTTTATATTTTATGTAACAAAAATTTTATCATGCATTTTTGTTACAAAAGGGTTGCCTTAGAAAAACAAAGTGTTGTTTTACTTATGTTATTTATGAGAAATATGTGCATAAACAAGCCATGGACCAATGTGTTGTTTGTTGTGTTGTTCCTTTTAAATTTGGTTGTAACAATATTTATTTATTCAAATGGTTTGTAATAATAGATAGTTTTTTTTCTTTTTGCTCATTTTGTAAGTATTAGATTAGTACTAGACTAGTTTGTATTTCTTAAAATGTAACAAAACTTGAAGATGAAAGCCAAATTGAAGACCAAGAAGATGTATGCATAGGATGTTTTGGCAAGTGGGAAATTCAACAAACATCCTTTTGATGGTTTATGGGTCCCTTAGGAATGGACATGTTATTTCATGTATGGCTTACAAGAAATAACAACTAGTTATGGCTTGATTTATGCACCTTTGCATGTTTGTGATGATTGTATGTTTCTATTATACTTTGTATGTATGAAAATAGGATTTTGCATGCTAGACAACTTAAATAATAAAACATAAATCATCATAGAGTTTGGTAATCAAATTTTTTTTTTACAATTTTAACATAAGATGCTAAAATGGGTTTTATGTTTTTGTTCTAAAACTCCAAACGTCAAATTTTGAAATTGGTGAAAAGAGTTAAAATGGAGATTTTAAAAACTCATCCAAACTCGTAGTCTAAATAATAAAAGTGTTTATTAAGAGACTATAAATGGTTCTTATCGTGGTCAAACTCAAAAGTTAAAATATGATATTAATAATTGACCACAAATAATTAGTTGATAAAATAGAGATTTTATTTAACTAAAAGGAACCATTTGATGAGAAATAAGATTTTAATTAATAAAGTACCATGTATTATTGGATGCATGCAATAACACATGATACTAAAATGTTTCCAAAACTAGAATTGTAACACATATAAATCCCTTTCAAAATGCAAGTGTATGTCGTCCTTTTGAGAAACACTCAATACGTCACTATGGCACCCTTGCGGGATAAAGGTCACCTAACCACTTGGGCTGTCTCATGATGGATGAGGTGATTCTCATGTCCTTGTGGGATAAAGGTCACCTAACCGCATAGATGTGCGTTTCACACGTTGTTTCAAGTAGCATGACTTGATTGAGAATCTTTTGTGATAAAGGTCACATAACCATTAGAAACCCAAGGCATAGATGGGATCAAACATGCCCTTTTAACAAATAAGTTGTTAATGGATCCCATAACGCTAGGAATTACATTCGATGTAATCGATAAATGTTATCTACTTTGTTTGATTAAATAGACGGGATAAAGGTCACCTAACCGTTTCTTTTGTTTCGCGACTTGGATCCTAGATTTTATGCAAATTAATATTTTTTTAGAAAATGTAAAGGGTAATTAATTTGCTAAAAGTTAAATAAATACTATATTAACTTTTTTAAATTTTGTAGATGACCCAAAATGCAAACACTACAATTAACACATCCCTAATAGCTTTTCTTTTGGAAGAAAAGTTAACCATTCAAAACTTCCCGTTTTTGTTTCAAAACTTGAGACACGTTCTCAGACATGAAAAGAAATCATACGTAGTTCTCGTACCTCTTCCCCAAGAACCTCCTCTTACCTCCATAGAAGCCCACAATGCTTGGTTGAAACATAATGATGATTCAATCGATGTATCACGTCTCATGCTTGAAACCATGGTTCCATACTGGCGAGAAAGAATGGAGATGTTTTCATATACGGCATATGACATGGTAAACCGATTACGGGAAAATTACCAAAGATATGTAAGCTATGAACGCTTCAAAACTGTTCGGGCACTTCACGAGACAAAAATGGAGGAAGGCCAAGATGTAAGCTCCCATATTCATAGGATAAGGACGCACCTTGACTATTTGGATAGAATTGGCTATCCTTTTCCCAATAGGATAGTCGTAGCTGTGATCCTCAAATCATTGACCACAGCATTTTATGTCTTTGTCAGGAACTTAAATATGGACTACGAGGAGATTTCAATCTCAGACTTGCATACGATGCAAGAAACTGCTGAGATGAATCTTCCCAAGGCAACAATTACATGTGGTAGATGTGGCAACATTGGTCATTGAAGAGGAGATTGTCCTCTATGCAATGAAAGTTTTCTAACGAAGGAAAGTCCTTTAGGTATCTATATGATAGATAGAACTTTTACCTTTATATCTTGCACTTGTGTATTTGATACTAAGTGTAGAACTCACTTTTGTAATATGTTACAGATGATCAAGAAAGGTAAGTTACTGAAAGACAAGCAAAATGGTGATCCATGTAAGCAAGGAAGCAAGATTGCATACCAAGCTTATAGGAGATTTTGTTTTGAAACCATATGGCTTGTATTGTTAAACAATGTTTGTTTCGAACAATGTTTAAATTTAGTTTGACTAAATTATTGTTTTCAGTTGCATGTTTATTGATTGAATGAAGTTCACTTAACCGTTTTGGAAACGATTATATTCATATTCAAAAATGAATTATTCTATTTCGAGAACTAGTCCTCTTAATTGAATAATAAAGTGAATCTCAAAAGCTTTCTAAAACATAGTTCTATATAAACACCATAATACTCAAATATGATTTGAATCAAATCTATACATGAAATAGTCAACTTAATCATACAAACGTTAAACGCATATCCCAACTTCAAAAGTGTGGTATCTTGAAGGCAAATGAGGATGTTTCATTTGATATATGAGAGTCTTGATAAGTTGAATATAGTTCCTTTCTCTAGTTGTAGTAAAAGAGAAAAGGTTTTTGTTAAGAATGATACATGTTGATGTATGTGGTTTTTCAAAACCAAATCTAGATATGGTGATAGGTAATACAATATCTTCACTGACGATTTCAAACGTTGAAGTTATGTTTATGAAACATAAGCATGAAGCATTTGATATGATTCAAGTTGTTTCAAAGTGAAGTTAAAGAAAACAACTCAATAGGACCATTAAAGTCTTTTCTGATATAGGAGGATAGTAACTAAACCAAGAACTCTTGGATCTTCTTAGAAATTGTGGGTTAGTCTCACAACTTAGTCCATCTGGAACACCACTTCATTATGTATATCCGAAAGGATGAACCGAACCTTATTAAATATGGTTCGCTCTATGATGAGTAGAAGTACTATTCCTATATCAATTCAGAATTCTTCCCTAGTTACTATAAACTGTATTTTATGACACCAACCACGAGGTAGACAAGACACCTTATAAGATTTCGTATGAAAGTTTTCATCCTTAGTCTTAGTTGAAGGTGTGGGTTTATGAAGCTCATGTAAGACAATAAGCTTCAAGTAAACTCGACCCAAAATCTACTAAATGCATATATTGTAGAATATACTAAAAATTGTTTAGGATACCGATTCTACAATCCCACAAACAATAAAATTGTTTATTATTCCAAAGCCAAGTTCTTAGAAAGCAAGTTTTTAATGGGCAAGGCAAATGGGAGGTTTAAGGGACTTGAAGGAAATCAAGAACCTCATAACCTAATGCACTTATTGGTTGGCACTAGTTATCACACAAAGGTTGTTGAAACTGAACAATTTGATTAATCAGAAACTTAGTAAAAACACCAAGTGTTCGCAAATCTAGTAGAATCATTCAGATATCCGAGAGATATCGATTTCTAATGACTAATGAAGAATGATGTATGATAGGGTTCTAGTAAACCCATCAACTACTAAAGAGCTATGTCAGATTCTGAATCTGATGAGTGGCTTAGAGTCATGAACACAAAGATGCAATCCATTCATGGATCAGTACAAGCATCTCAAAGCTGAAATCTTCATTTTGACGAGAAAATTAAAAGTTTTTTTTATTTCACCAAAATAAAAGATGACTCATGTGTTTGCTAAAAGGCTAGTGGGAGCGCATTAACATTCCTAATATTGTGTGTGGAAGACATACTAGTATTTGGAAATTAACTTTCCGACTTAGCAAGACATCATGTCTTGGCTCGGACAGTATTTCCTTAATAAAAGACTTAGGAAAGGCTAATTGTGTTCTTGGAATAAAGATCTATAGAGATAGATCAAGACGACTTATAGGTTTAAGTCAAAGTGCGTATATTGACAAGATCTTGAAAGGTTCAAGATGTAAGGCTCTAAAGGTAGTTTCTTGCAAGTATGATATGACATCATTTTGAGCATGTCTCAATGTTCTAGCACAAAGGTTGAGCTAGATAAAATGATTGGTATTCCATATGCTTCAGCAATTGGATCCATCATATATGCCATGATATGCACTAGACCGAGTGTTTCATAATGCTTTAGAGCATTAAAAGAAGACACCAACGAAATACGAGGGAAGGTCATTGGATGACTATAAAGAACATTCTAAGGTACTTACGAAGAACCAAAGAAGTGTTCCTTAATTAAGGGTTGGAAGAAGATCATAGTAAAATGTTACACTGATGAAAGCTTCCATAAAGATCGAGAAGGTTCTTGACCACAAAAGGGGTATGTCTTCATTATGAATGAAGAAGTAGTTCCTTTGAAAAATATCCAAGCGAAGGTAAATTGCATAATATACTACAAAATAAGAATACGTTGCTGCTTTAGAAGCTGCAAAAGGGAAGATGCTTGGATGAAAGAGTTCATTGAAAAGCTAGGTAGATGCCTCTCATTCAGGATCACCTAGAAATATTTTGTGAAAATGTGGGTGCCATTACGCAAGCTAAAGGACCCTATGTCACATCAAAGTACCAAGCATCTACTCCAAACATTTAACTATATTCGAAATAAAGTTAAAAATGGAGATGTTAGTATTCACAAAGTTCACACAAATCAAGTTTTTGGTGGACCCATTCACGAAGCTCTTTTCATAAGCTAAACTTGAAGGGCCATGCCTGAGCTATAGGACTTCATTATTCTAGTGATGGGATTTGATTTGGATTTAGTATTTGGATATTGGAACAAGTTAAGCAACAAGTATAGTGTTTAGTTAGATATATAGGATATGATCTTTTTCATACTCGTTGTGTTCTATATTAGCATGTTTTAATCCTTGAATAAACTAGTTATTCTAAATGTCCATAGTCGACCATAGTTGTGGGAGCAACCATGAAGTAAGACTAATATGAATTGGATTGGTTGACTTTTAAGAGTAAAAGTGGCAAAGTGTTGCAACCAAGTTCATAGGTACTTGTTAGGGAACAAGTATTGGACCTGACCCGCTTCAAGATCACTTCATGGATCGTCGTCATAACTGAGTCTTGAATTAAGGTAGTATCTTTTATTCCTCGGCCTGAGATGCATATTAGGGACTTGGGTGTAGGGAGTACTGTATTTTGATATGCTTAAACGTTGTTCTTTAACAAGGCAGTTATAAAGGCCATCATTGGGCATAGTATGAACTGCATAAGAGGCGTATGTAGTCAAGATGGGATTTGTTCCTCTAAAATGATTTAAAGAGTGAGACATCTAAGGCGCCTTACCAAAAGTTGAACAACAGATGAGAATGATAAATCCATGTCACATGTCCAACATGAAGTCCGAACAAAGGGATAACTGATACCGCACCTTATACATCAATTGAAGCTATGAGCTTGTGGGAATTGGATGTTGTTGAATGACACTTACAGTCATACATTGCTGGGGGCAGTGAGATGTTGCTAGATGTCCACCACTGTCTATATCATTCTATAATGCAATCTTGAGCAAGTGGGAGATTGTTGGTTCTATATGCTCAAGAATAATTATAAAATAATATTGCCGGTAATATATGATCATATAGGGTCACATCGAACAACAAGTAGACACCGAATTAATATTTATAAAGAACTTGATTCTTGATAAATATTATTAACTCTTGAAAATATTATTGTATATGATTCATAATATAAGATGCAAATAAAAATTATAGTTTATCAAATATATGATGAGTTCATATGTAACTAGAGATAAAAGGAGGGACCATTGCAATAAGGTTTAATTGTTAAAATAGTGATTTTAACTAATTCAAACTAGGAGGGTTTAAAAGGGAAATTTGCATGGCTAGCTTCTTTCTCATTGGACCTCCTTTTGCCTTATTCTTATTGGACCTTTTACCTTTGATGACCATTTGATGGTTGTTTAAAAAGAGATGTGAGTTTGTTTTTATTTTTTGATTCTATCAATTTTTCACAAGACTTGAAAAACTCTCTCTCTCTCTCTCTCTCCCTCCTTCTTGCTCTCGGCCAAACACACCCTTGTGGTGTTTTGTTTGTGTTTTTGTTCTTCAAATGTCTTGTAGATTTGTTTAAATGAACTCCATTTTTGCATCCTCAAGAAAGAACTAGCATTTCTTCAAGGTGTTGGTGCTTGTGGTGGATCACCTCTAGAGAGGAGCTAGTTTGGTCCTTGTTGCCATCTTCAACAACACCCAATTTCGGGTTGGTCAAAGTCATTAAAGGTTGTAGCTTTAAACTCTCTTATATTTTTTTATTTATCTTTTCTTGCATGTAATAAGATCCTTGGTGGGAATAAAATAGTTTTATGTTTTTGTTCAAATGTTTTGTTTGCTTCTGTTGCCTAAAATCGTTTTATATCTTTTATTAGTTTTTGAAACCCATGATTTGAACATAAAATTCCCAACATTCCATCATTCCCTGTGAGGAGGTGAACGTGGGGTCTTCAGCCTGAGAATGCTTGGAGATCTCCTTTGAGGGCTTCTTGGTCTTACGGCTGCCAAGAGTGGTGTCAGAATGTTTTCTCTTTTTAAGAGAAGAGGGTGTAGTGGCTTGCGTATCAGCGGTTGGGATTACCGCTGTTGTAGTAGTAGCCACTGAAGTAGAAGAAGAAGAGGGAGTGCAGAGAAGAGAGAGTAAAGTAGAAAGACGTACCTCATTCTTTACAGGTTTGAAGTCGAGCACCTTAAGGCCGACTTGGGAGAGCTTCAGGTCTCCTTGTTTGGGGTAGTCCTTCTTTAGGCCATATGCGAAGATGGCGCTGAGGAATCGGGGGTCAGGAACAGTGGTGGGGCGGTCTGGCATCTCCACCCTTTCCATCATATCTTCAAAAATTACGCGGGCGTAATCAACATGGAGGCCTTTGAGGAGAACGTAGGCCATCAAGTATTGAGGCTTCTATGCCTGATCAGTGTTCAAACATGCGGCTACTAAGGTTGTCTGAAATCGTACAACCACTCTGATACTACACTGTTCAAACATGCGGCTACTAAGGTTGTCTACAAAGGTCAATGACATGCAACCAATCAGCTGCTGCCACGTGTAAAGTGTAAACTGCAATGCATTAAATGCATGCAGTATATAAGAAGTACTCCAGCTTGACTTTTGAAGCACTTGCTAACTCTGGACAAGTCATCTTTCTTATCTTGAGATAGGTTATTATTAGTAATTTCCTTCTCTTTCTTAGTGCAAAAAACTTAGTCTTCCAACTTGTTTAGATTTAGGTTTATCCTTAATCTTGTTCCGCAACAAGCTGTAAATTGTTAATGATTTATCAATAAACAATTTAGAAAAGTCAAATCTGTGTGTTTGTATTCAACCCCCCCCCCCCTTCTACAAACTTGTGTAGCCCTTCGGGACCAACAAGTGGTATCAACTACTAGTGAGTTGCAAATTGGATAGGAAAAGCACCACAGGAGGCTGTCAGCTCCTGGGTGGAAAGCTAGTGAGTTGGACAAGTAAAAAGCAAAACTCAGTGTCCACCTCCACAGCTGAAGCTGAGTATGTAGCCGCTGGAAGCTGTTGTTCTCAGGTCTTGTGGATGAGAAATCAACTACTAGACTATGGTCTTCAGCTCTCAAAAATTCCAATCTATTGCGACAGCACAAGTGCCATCGCTATAGCCAACAATCCAGTGCTACACTCAAAGACAAAACACATCGAAATCAGGTATCATTTTATCAGAGATCATGTGATGAATGGTGATATAGAACTTCACTTTATCCCAACTGATTATCAGTTAGTTGATCTGTTCACCAAACCTCTTGATGAGACAAGATTCAACTTTCTCATCAGCGAGCTTAGAATGCTGAACTTTGAAGGGTAAAATCTTCAGCGGTTCACATTTGATCAGCGATAGGATAAAATCAACTTGTATAACCTATTCTATCATCTTCTCTCTGAATAAACTTGATTCGCTGATATCAAGGTATGTTTTTTTCTCTCTGACAATCGCATGTAAATGCATGATTTCAAAACAAATTGCATCGCTGAATACCTCTTTCTTAATCAGCGATACTTTGAAATTTCTAAAACCAACACTGATATTTCTATTCAGTGCTTCATGTTTTCAAATGTGTCCCTGAGTTTTTCAAAACCTCAGAGACATCCTAAAATATGAAAGGACAGTTGTGACGTCATTGCAACGGATAAGCCCCGGCACGTTCTTTTTCTGACACACGTTTGCACGTTTTGTTTACCTTCCAATCAAATGCAAACGCATGTCTGTGTCATGATGAAAATCTTTTCCCGCTCAAGATTTTCTCTCTCTAATCTCACTATATAAACACATTCTGGGTTTATATTTTTCCTTTACGCGAAAAACTTCTCCTCCAAGCAAGAAAGATTTACTGTTGCATTTCAAGCTATCAAATTTCCAGAAACTGTTCATCTTCTTCTTCTTCTTCAACGAACCAGGTTTATACTCTTGTTATTTACCTACATTACTTGTTTACGATCTTATTCATTGTTTTTACAAGATCAAACAAAAGAACTTTTTCGAAAATGAAATCATTTTTTCATGGTTTTATGAACACAACCTTTCATGGTTGTTCTTCAAGTTTAAACGCAAAATCTTAAACTTGTTCTTCATACGTTTTTCCAGAATCCTAATCCTCAAAGGAAACTGGAAAACAATATTTTTAATGGGTTTGCTTTTCTTTTTCTAAAACAAGAAAAACCCTAATCTTCATTAAGACATTTTTGTCTGAATAAAATGGACAAAATTCGAACCATCTTATTGGAAAATCTTTCCACATTAAGATTATTCTTATTTGTTATATCTTTGGTTGAACTGATAATACAGAAATGGCATCTATTGACATTTCCACTGCTGAGAATACTGCTGTTGCTGAGGAATTGGAAATTATCAAGGCTCCTCAGGTCAAGTTCACTCTTGAAGAACTGGATTGGACAAAAACCAACAACCTTTATGCGCTTCTCGAGTTTCCTCCTCGAAAGCAAGTCACACATCTGAATGATGCTGTGAATTTCCTGAAAAATTGTTGCCTCTCTACAGCCCTGACCATAACACCTCCTGCACATCAGCTACTTCTATCTCAGTTCTGGTATTCTGCCAGACACTCTCAGCTACCATCAACCAAAGACTCCTCAAAGACAATCGACTGCATCCTCTGTGATACTGATTATGGCACAATAAAAATCACCCCTGCCATTATCCGCAAAGCCCTGAGCCTTCCCTTCGCCACAAAAGAAAAACCTTTTGTTCCTTTCCCTGACCACAAGAAACATTCTGATAGGGAAGCCATCACTGCATTCTTCGATGCAATGGGCTATGTTTGGGAAACTGGGAGGGACAAGAAGCCTGAGAAGAAACTGACCCTCATCAAGAAATCAAAAATGCCCAGCGAGATGAACTTCATCTTCACACACTTGATAAGCTGCATGACTGCAAAGACCGGCTCCTCTGATCAAGCCGCTCAACCTCAGCAAGCAATGGGATATGCTTTGCTGAAAGGTCTACATATAGACTGGGCATCCATAATCTACGATGACCTTATACTAAGAGTAGACTCCGCCGCTGACCGATCTCCATGGGTTCCATATCCTAGATTCATCAGCGTCGTCTTCCAAACAGGCCTGAAGGATAACTACCCAAAAGAGGGTGACCTGAAAATCTCTCAGGTTGGCCCTAAGGTACTCGACTTCAAACCAGTGGAAACCGATGTACGTCTTTCTACACTCTTAACTCTTCTCAACCCTACTTCTTCGACTTCTGTAGCTCCTTCAGCGGACAAACCCACCGCTGATACCCCAGCTGCAACCTCCTCTCCTTCAGGAAAAAGGAAACACTCTTCTACCCAACTTAGTTCCAAAAGAACTAAGAAAACCAAGGAGCAACCCCATCAATCTCTTGCTGAAGACTCCTCAGCTCATCTCGAAGAGCTGAAGGAATGTTCAGTGGTATGCTCTACCACACCTGAACAAGCCACCCATTCCATCCCAGCTTCAGCGTCTCTAAACGCTGAGGTTATAAACTTGGAATCTACCCAACCTCCTTCAGTCTCTCTACAGACTGAAGAAGTGATTCTCAGCGGATCCAACGCTGAACACCGCACCCAACCAACATTCTCAACCTTCGCTTCTCCCTCTACTCAATTGGACTCTAATCCAGTTGTCACTCCAGCACCTGTCATTCCTCCAGAAGCTAAAGCTGATACTCTTCAAGGAATAATGGATGTAGGACCTGCAGAGATGACCATGCATACACGCACTCTAGCTGACGACATGGAACTCTTCTCCGGACACCGAGATTTTGATGAATTCACCAATCCTCCTGCAGGTATACACCAACCCATATACACTGTAACTGAACCCCAAACTTCTGAGCTTTCCTCTGTTCACAAGTACTTATATGTTACAGGTCCTAATTTGGGAGACATCAACGCCTCTCTGAAGAACATAGAGACGAAGCTAACAGGTCTCACCACTACTCTTTCAGATAACTCTTCAGCTGTAACAAACGCTGGAGAGAATCTCACAAAGCTGACAACAGTGGTTGAAAAGAATGCCTCCAAAGCTGACTTGGAGAAGGTTGATCATACTCTCAACAACTTTGCCAAAGTTCTCGCTGACATCTACACAGACTACCTCTCTATCAAAACATCAGTTCAATCCATGTCCAGCGAGGTCACAACGCTGAAGACATCGGTTGGAAAACTCGAAGGAGATATGTCTGCTGTAAAGACTGAAGTCAGTTTAGTAAAGACTGACATGAGTTCTGTGAAGACTGACGTCAATTCAATGAAGACCGACGTCACTTCAATGAAGACAATGATGCAGCAGATCCTGAACAACATGACCGCCCCTGCTCCTGCACCTGAGCATTTTACTACGGCGGATCGTGCTGAACTCTTGAAGATCACTCCTGCTATTACTGGCCTAGAAGACAGAGTAGCAGAGATTGAAACTTACATGGGGATCCCTGGCCAAGAAGACAGGGAACCAAAACCAACTGCAAAGTCATCGCATTCCTCCCCCACTCATCATGAGGAAGGGGGGAGAAGAACACTGAAGACCTTCCCCATAATGAATCTATCAAGGGGGAGAAGACTGAAGACCTTACCCTTACTGATGAGGGTGAGAAGACAAATGAAGAAACAACCGCTGGACCTCAGGGAGATGAAAATCCTGAGGGAACCGAGAAGCTTACCTCTGTATCTGAGGGGGAGCAACTCGAAGAAGAGGCTGAAGAATCTGAATCTGAAGCTGAAGCCGATGAAGCCGTCGACTTATCTGACGATGAACCATCCTCTTCTCCAAAGAATGATGATGATGACGATGATGATGATGATGACTCCTTTATCGTCAAGCATGCTCAGAGGACTATAGCTCTTAAAGGGATTCTGATAAATGAACCTTCAGGGGAGCAGACCAAGACAAAGCCTTCAGCGTCTGAAGCAGACAAAGGCAAAAACAAAGGCCTCGCTGAAGAAGACAATATGACGATCTTGCTTCCAAAGCCAGTTTGTCAGGTAAACTAAATCTTCCTTACTACATCCCTCATCTATTTATACACATTATCAGCTCTCCTCTCCATAAACCTCTATACACAACCACATTCTTTCTCTATCTCTGTTCTACCCAAGTTCTTACTAGTACGATCGCTGTGTTTCAGCTAGTCCTCTCCCTGTTTGAGGATATCGCTGAAGTTCCTACAGCTGCGACTTCACCAACAATAATCCCAGCTCCCAACGCTGAAGAAATAATCCTAGTCTTGGAGACTGATGAACCTGAAGAACAGATGCTCTCTCATACAAACAGACCTTCCTTGGTTCCTTAAAAACCAAGTGAAGAGGATCAAAGAAGAATAGAAGAGATAATAAAGAAGTTTGAGGCTCAGCGAATCATTCTGAAGCGTGATCAACTTCCTTCTGTTCCTCCAAAGTTCAGAATTTCATAAAAGGAATACAAGGATCACCTCAGAGCTGAACGTCTAATCGCTGAAAGAAGGGAAGTTGAAGAAAAAGACAGAGAACTCGCCATCCATCTTACTCAAAAATCGGTGAAAGACCCCAAGCTGAAAAGAACTCCAATCGAAGTTCAACGTCAGCTATGGGAAGACGCCAAGAAGATCGTTGAAGAAAATAGAACTGTGTCTCAATCTACCTTAATCTGGTGCAAAGAAAAAGGTACACTTCAGACATCGACCTGCCAGAATCATCAAGGTACTCATCGCTGGAACATCAACCCTCAAAATTTCAATCGCTGAAATCGAGATATTCAGAGAGAATGGACAGTACGAAAAATTCTATGCTGAAGCTATCACGCAGTACGGTCTCTCTGAATGGTTGAAGATCAGATTAGCCATCCAGAAGTCTCAATCTAAGTACAAGGATCATGTTGAAAAGCTGATAAACAAACAGATCGACTTAGTCTCTTCTTGTGTGGATATTCCTCCTCCTTCTCTCGAAAGTCAGAAAAGAAGGGCCTCTGCAAAGAAAAAGTCTAAATCTTCAGAAGATGGTCCTCGTATACGAAACGAAACAGGTGTTGGTTTTTCTCTTGATGAAGTCATTGGTCCTGAACCTGACCTTTCTGCACTTGACACATCTCTTCCTCTTGGTGAGACTTTCTTCCATGGGAAAGTCATAAGCAAACCCTACGGGATATTCTTTCTTGACTATGATGGACGAAAACGTTTTCAACGTATCTCTGAGCTTCCCATCACTCCCATCGAACAGCTGAAAGATCTCATCTACTGGTGTGATTTCAAAAACGACATTCAGGCACGGCATCTTAAACCTTTGATTTTTGAAGAAGCTCTGAACAAAAAGAATCAAGGAGTAAAGTTCCCTGATAGGATGATCCCCACATCAAAGACCCTTGATGAACTTCTCATTAAGGAAGAACCTTTATAAACTGATAGGATCGCCTTATTCTTCTATTGTATCAGTTATTCTTTTGTACTTGTAATTTATTTCGCTTGTACTTGTAATCTTTCCACTTCCTTTTGTAATCTGATTCGAAGTTTAAAGAAAGATTTCAGCGAAAGTACTTTACTCCATCAGTACATAAAAGATCCCAGAAAACAGTAAAAGGGACAAATATTTTATGAGTTCTCTTTATCCTTATGTTTTCATTAAATAGAAATTTTCTCTGTTGCTATGTCATAATCAAATAGGGGGAGATTGTTGATCCAAACCCTCAGTGATTTGATAATGACCCTCTCTTAAATACTTAGTGAAAATTGTAAGTAAACAATATGTATCAGACTTTCACTATCGCTGATAAGTACTAAGATCTTACAGTACCGCAGATAGGAACTCTCGCTCTTTAGATTAAACATTCAGCGAATACTGTTCACCATAATGCTCTGAGTTTGTTCAGTCCTTATGGTGATCGCTGATAAGTTAGTTGTTTACTTATGATCTCTGAAGACAAGTTTCACGTCAACATAGGTTCTACGCTGAAGTCGAAGATCAAGCTCAAGAACCAGCGACAAGTCTCCTAATGAACTGATGTGGATCAGCGAAGACTCAGATTTGTCCACTCAACGTGAAGTATAAAGTACAGGACTTCAGCTATCGCTGAACTTTATCATTCGCTGATAAACAATGATGAAGCGCTGAATCAACGAAAAGCTGATCATGAAGTCCTCCGTACAAAGTACTTTTGTCTTAACCACCCTTGCACGTCTCCGTACGATATGTCAGAAAATAACCTCCTTATTGTCTGAAATCGTACAACCACTCTGATACTACACTGTTCAAACATGCGGCTATTAAGGTTGTCTACAAAGGTCAATGACATGCAACCAATCAGCTGCTGCCACGTGTAAAGTGTAAACTGCAATGCATAAAATGCATGCAGTATATAAGAAGGACTCCAGCTTCACTTTTGAAGCACTTGCTAACTCTGGACAAGTCATCTTTCTTATCTTGAGATAGGTTATTATTAGTAATTTCCTTCTCTTTCTTAGTGCAAGAAACTTAGTGTTCCAACTTGTTTAGATTTAGGTTTATCCTCAATCTTGTTCCGCAACAAGCTGTAAATTGTTAATGATTTATCAATAAACAATTTAGAAAAGTAAAATTTGTGTGTTTGTATTCAACCCCCCCCCCCCCCCTTCTACAAACTTGTATAGCCCTTCGGGACCAACAGTATTTAACAAGAAACAAGAACCTGATTGTTGAATGTTTGAAGATACGAACACTAGTTCTTGGAAATCAAAAATCAAATGCTTAGGAATGCAAGATAGTCTTTCTGCTTTAGGAGAGTTTGAGAGCGTAAAAGGTAAAAATATAAACAAGCGTTGTTTATATAATGAGAGTAGAGAGAGAAAATGATGAGCGGGAAAAAGTTGCTCATCATGACACGGACACTTCCCACGAAGCGAATTGGTCAAGAAATTCAACAAACGAACGTGTCAGAGAAAAAAACGTACCATAGCTTATTCGTTTTGATGACCTCACAAACGTCCTTTCACATTTCTAAGTTATCTCTGAGGGTTTTGAAAAACTCAGGGACAATTTAAAAGAAATCACTAATGAGAATATCAGTGAGCATAGTTATTTCAAAAAGAATCACTGAAGGAAGTGATATTCAGCGATACAAATTATTTTGAAATTCTTCATGCTGAAGTAAACTTCAGCGTTTGGAGAGAGAGAACATACCTTGATATCAGCGAATTACTTTTGTTCAGAGATTTGATGGGGAATGAGTGAATAAATTTTTCTTTATCACTGATCCAATGCCTTACCGCTGAAGATTTAATCTTCAAGGTTCAGCATTCCTAGCTCGCTGATGAGAAAGTTGAATCTTGTCTCACCAAGAGGTTTGGTGAAAATATCATCTAACTGAAATTCAGTTGGGATAAAGTGAAGTTCTATGTCACCATTCATCACATGATCTCTGATAAAGTGATACCTGATCTCGATGGGTTTGGTCTTTGAGGGTAGCATAGGATTGTTTGCTATCGTGATGGCACTAGTGCTGTCGCAATAGATTGGAATTTTGGAGAGCTGAAGATCATAGTCCAATAGTTGATTTCTCATCAATAAGACTTGAGAACCACAGCTTCCAGCAGCTACATACTCAGCTTCAGCTGTAGAGGTTGACACTGAACTTTGCTTCTTGATTATCCAACTTACCATCTTTCCACCTAGGAGTTGACAGCCTTTTGTGGTGTTTTTCCTGTCCAGCTTGCAACCTGCAAAGTCACTATCTGAATAGGCAGTTAGATCGAACCCTGAGTCTTTGGGATACCAAACACATAGGTTGGGAGTACCCTTCAGATATCTGAAAATTCGCGTTACAGCGATCATATGTGATTCTTTGGGTTCTGATTGATATCGTGCACACAAACAACTAGCATACATAATATCAGGACGACTAGCTGTAAGATAAAGGAGAGAGCCGATCATCCCACGGTACGCAGTGACATTAACAATTTTCCCTGAAGGATCTTTGTTAAGTGTCAGCGGCGGTGCCATAGGGGTTTTCATAGCTAAGCTTTGAGTCAGATCAAACTTTTTCAGCATATCTTTGACATTCTTACCTTAGTGGATAAACGTACCCTTATCATTTTGCTTGATTTGGAGTCCAAGGAAGTAGTTCAGCTCACCCATCATACTCATTTTATATTCAGATTTCATTCTTTCAGCGAAACGAGTACATAGAGATGGGTTAGTAGAACCAAATATAATGTCATCAACATATATTTGAACAAGAATAATATGACCTTTAACTTTCCTGAAAAATAGAGTGTTTTCAATTTTACCACGCTCAAATTTTTCGATGAGAAGAAAAGACGATAGAGTGTCATACCATACACGTGGAGCTTGTTTTAGTCCATAAAGTGCCTTGTCCAACTTATAGACATAACTTGGATGCTTAGGATCAGTGAATCCTGGAGGTTATTCAACGTAGACTTCTTCATTCAGCCTTCCATTTCGGAATGTTGATTTTACGTCCATTTGATATACTTTGAAGTCTCTATGAATAGCATAAGCTAGAAATAGACGAATAGCTTCGAGTCTTGCCATTGGGGAAAAGGTTTTGTCATAGTCTATACCTTCCTCTTTTCTGTATCCCTGAGCAACTAAGCGAGCTTTGTTGCAGGTTACAGTTCCATTTTCATCCAACTTATTTCGATAGACCCACTTGGTGCCTATCACTTATTTGCCAGATGGTCTTGGAACGAGATTCCAAACCTTGTTTCTTTCAAATTCAGTCAGCTCTTCTTGCATAGCGCTGACCTAGTTTGGATCTCTGAGGGCATCATCAACTTTCTTTGGTTCAGTTCGTGAAATAAAATTTACATAAAGACAAATGTTACCTGGACTGCGTCGAGTCTGAACACCTGTGTTTGGATCACCAAGTATTTGATCAATAGGGTGATTTATGGTCCATCGCTGAGCAGGAGCATGAGCTACTGATTCAGAATGAAACTCTGGAATCACTGAGGAGGAAACTTCAACGACGTCAGGTAGTAGAGGCACGATAGGCAGGACAGATGAAATTTCATTCACTGACTGCTGAGATGTTGATGGAATATCAAATGATGGTTCAGAAACAAGCATAGTGTTGATGGGACAACTGAAACCCAAGATGATTCAGCTTCACTTGTCTGCATGCTAGGAATGATGATAAGATCATCATCAGCGGTTGGAGTTTTGACCTGAGGGTCAGGGTTAGGAACAGTTTCTGAATCCTAAAAGTGAGAAAACATCCACTGATTGAGTTCTTCGTTATCAGCAGATGGTCTTGAGTTTGCTGAACGGGATTCGTCAAAGGTGACATGAATGGTTTCTTCTACAGTGTGTCTTCTTTTATTGAAGACTCTGAAGGCTTTGGATATAGAAGAATATCCAAGAAATATTCCGTCGTCAGCTTTGGGATCGAATTTTCTAAGAGCATCTCTGTTGTTTAAGATAAAACACTGACAACCAAAGATGTGGAGAAAACTGATAGATGGTTTTCTTTCATGGAAAAGTTCGTAGGCAGTCTTGTTGAATCTTTTGACGATCAACGATCTATTCTGCGTAAAACAAGCAGTGTTGACAGCTTCAGCCCAAAACTGAGTAGGTAGATGAGAATCACTGAGCATTGAACGAGCAACTTCGATGATCGTTCGGTTCCTTCTTTTAGCGACTCCATTTTGTTGTGGTGTTCTCACTGAGGAAAAGTTGTGAGAAATACCCTTACTTTCAAAGAAGCTATCAAGGGAACTGTTTTTGAATTCAGTTCCATGATCACTCCTTATTGAGCGAATAGTGAGATTATTCAGGACTTCCATTTTCCTGACAAAGGATATCAGTTCTTCTGAGGTGTCGCTCTTAACCAGCGTGTATTTCTTTCCAGCGATGGATTGAACGTTGACAGGGCTAAACAGATCCATGTGGAGAAGTTGAAGAGGAGATGACACTGAGGAAACTTGCTTTGACTTGAAGCTAGCTTTGGTTTGTTTTCCTTTTTCACACGCTGAACAGACATATTCCTTAGCATATGAGTGTTGAGGAAGACCAGTGACTAACTCTTTTGAAGAAAGAGTATTCAGTGTCTTGAAGTTGAGATGAGAGAGCCTTTTATGCCAAAGCCAGTTGACATCAGGAGAGGCTTTGGAGAAGAAACAAGCATTTTCAGTAGTTGTTGAATCCATGTTTATTACATAAACATTTTCCAGACGATATCCACTAAGAGCGACTTTCTCCTTCTTGTCGGTGACGAAACATGCTTCCTTGGTGAAGCAAACTTTGAAGTCCTTGTCACATAGCTGACTGATGCTAAGAAGATTGTGCTTCAGCCCTTCGACGTATGCGACTCTTCTGAAGGTTGTTATACCATTAGAGAGTACACCAAACCCTCGGGTATAGCCTTTTCCATTTCCAGCAAAGGTCACAGACGGACCTTTCTCTTCCTTATATTCAGTGAGCAGGTTTTTCTTTCCAGTCATGTGTCGAGAGCATCCACTATCAAGATACCAGATACCCTTCGAGACCTGCAAACAAAGGAAGATTAGTTTTGAATAGGTACCCAATTAATTATGGGACCACATTTGTCAGTGGTAGTAGAGGAAGTAGAAGGTTCAGCAATCTTCGCAGCATTTGAAGATTCAGCTTCAGTGACATTCTTCACTTTGGTTAATTTCTTAACCTCAGTGGTGTTTTTCACATTGGCCTGATTTTTATCAGGGATGATCTTCTTTGCCTTGGGGGCAGTCTTCTTTACTTTGGCTAATTTCTCATCCTTGGTAGTTGTGGGGAACCTCCTAGCAATATGATCGGTAAGTCCACAGTGATAATATTTCCTATAGCTAAAAGTAGCTTTAGGACCATTTGCATGCTTAGCAGAGATTTTTAAATGGGCAGGGCCAGCACCAAGAATACCTTTGGCATTGAAAACTGGAGGAACTATCAGTTCTTTGGATTTCTTACCAATTACATCCACTCTTAATTAAGAAGTAGAGGGATGGATCACTGTAGTTTTAGAAACTTTCATCTTAGGTACTTTGGTACCCTTCTGAGGTTTTTTAATTTCCTTTTCTTTACCTTAAGAACTCAAGGTAGGTTTGTCCTCAGGGATGGGAGTTTTAGAAGACAAGCATTGAGATGAAGAGGTGTCCGGGATAGATGACACGAACATTCCAAATTTAAGCATGGAAAGATCAGTGGTTGGTTCTTCAACGTCAGCTTTGTAACCAAGACCACGTTTGTCACTAAAAGGAATTTGAGCACCTTTTATCTCAGTGGTCTTTGCTGAGGATTTATACCATCCTTCAACAGTATTTTTTTCTGCTTTCAGTTCAGCGATATCTTGTTCATGCTCGATACTGATAACTTGATTTACATAGACCCGATCTTTCAAATTATTTTCAATGTCCGAAAGCTCTTGAATTTTTAAATCACATTGTTTGAGTTGTTCAGCTAAATCAAGATTTAGTTGTTCAGCTTTGGTCTTGCCATTCATGGCATGATATAAATCAATGGTTAATATATCGATAGCACGAAGACTATCAGCTTTAGGGAAGGCAGAAGTAGCAGTAGAAGAGTTTGATACCTGAGAGGTAGAAGTGGAGGTAGACGGAATTTCAGCTTTTTCTTCCTCTTCTTGTATTTGGGCCATGAGGCAAAGATTAGCCTCATCTTCTTCAGAGTCGGATGATTCTTCATCTGATTCAGCCCAGTCATGATCTTCAGCGATCAAACCTTTACCTTTCTTTTTGTAGCCTTTCAGCTTTTCATAATTTTCTTTCAGCTTTTGGTATCTGTCATCTCTAGCCCTGGGGTTAGAGGATTATGATGGTTTGAAGACTTTCTTTTACCTGCATTCACTAGCAAAGTGTCCTACTTTTTCACAGTTAAAGCAAGTAGCAGTAGCCTTATCAACAGGAGTAGATTTAGGCTTGTCAATGATAGTGAGAGGTTTACTTCTTCTGAAGTTACTCTTTCTAGCAAATCTCCTGAAAGAATTTGTCAGGAGTGCCAGTGACTCATCAAGTTCTGAAGGATTAGCGTCTGATGAATCATCAGAGTTAGATTCCATTTCAGTGATCGTGACAGTTGATCGTTGAGCCGGTATCAACTCTGAGGAGAGTAAAGCAACATGTGTGCTTTTGGAATCTTTTACAAGATTCTTCTTAAGTTGACACGACTGCTTATGATTGAGCATAGTGCCAAAAAAGGTAGCAAGGGTCATGAATTTTAGATCCTTAGAGAGCTTAAGACACATGGTATAATTTTCCCAGCTTTTAGGAAGACATTCCAAGAATTTTGTCAGGATCTCGGAGTTAGAGTAGGTCTTACCAACAGTTTTTAGATCAATAATTAAACAGTTAAAACGTTGGTGAACTTCATAAAGAGTTTCAGTCTTACCATAGATGAAACTTTCGTATTGCCTTACCAGGTTTATTCTTCTAGAGTCCTGGACTTCGGCAGTACCTTCATATTGAACACATATAGTGTCCCACATGGCTTTTGAGCTTTTCAGGTTCATGATGGAGTGGTAGACTTTATCAGGAAGAGCCATAGAGATGATAGATCTGGCCTTTGTATCAATGGCCACCTTCTTCTTATCTTCTTCAGTCCACTAAGAAACTTCTCTGATGAGAGTTCTCTCAGGGATGGCAGGGGTAGTGGCAGGAACAGCACCATGGACCACATGTGGAACATAAGGTCCATTTTCCACATAGTAAGGTATAGTGGGATCTACACCTTCTAGGAAGAGCATCATTCGATTTTTCCATAGATTGAAATTATCTTTGCTAAATCGAGGAGGTTTGGTAAGAGAGCGATTATCTATGTAATTTGTATTATGATGATTTGCCATTTTAGAAAATTAGCAAGGATGAGAAAAAGAGAGAGTATAAGTAAGATCTTGTTTATGAGATTAAACAGTCTGCTCTGATACCACTTGTTGGTCCCGAAGGGTTATACAAGTTTGCAGAAGGGGGGGGGGGGGGGTTGAATACAAACACAGATTTTTATCTTTCTAAATTGTTTATTGATATAATCAAACAATTTACAGTTTGTTGCGGAATAACATCAACTTAAAAACCTAATCTAAACAAACTATGAGAACACACAGATTTCTTGCACTAGAAATAGAGAGAACAGAAGTAAGAAAACTAAGGAGAGTTTTCTAAGCACACAGTAGTTCAGCGAGGAAGAAAAGTCGAGCACTTCAAATGTGAAGTAGGATTTCCTATATATATTGCATGCATTTAATGCAAGTCAGTATACCTTTACACGTGGCAGCCTCTGATTGGTTGCATAATTTGACTTTAGCAAACATCCTAGTGGTCGCATGATGAACAGTGTAGTTGTAGAGTTGGTTGTATGATTCTGGACAAAAGGGATGTCCGTTCTGACAAAATCGTACGAGGGCGTGCAAGGAGATAAGACAAAAGTTGCTTGTAGAACAAGCTTCATGATCAGCGTTCGTTGAATGAATCTTTATCAGCGAATGATAAAGTTCCGCGTTTGTTGAAGTCTTCTACTTGAAACTTCACGTGGAATGGACAAGTCTTGTCTTCGCTGATATCCGCATCAGGTCACTAGTAGACTTAGTCACTTATTCTTCAGCTTGGTCTTCAATTTCAGCTTCGAACTTGGTTGACGCGAATCTTGTCTTCATGGATCATAAGTAAACAATTACATAATGAACATTCAGCGATCATCAGTGAGACCTAACAGGCTCAGGGCTCACTGATGTACAGTGTTTGCTGAAGAATAATTTAAAGCATGTTTTCTATCAGCGATACTAAACAAACTTAGTATATTTCCTTTGATGGCAAAACATTAATACATATTGTCTACTTACAATTTTCACTAAGTGTTTCTCAGGGTCATTATCAAATCACTGAGGGTTTGGATCAACAATCTCCCCCTGTTTGATGATGACATAGCAAGAAAAGAAAAGTGCTAAGTTAAAAACATAAGGATAAAGGACTCATAAAATACTTGTCCCATTTACTGTTTTTCAGGGATCTTTTCTTAGTACTGATGGAGTAAATTACTTTCATTGAAATTTTTCATTAACTTCGTATAAGATTACAAGGGAAGTGGAAAAATTACAAGTACAATGAAAAATAATTACAAGTACAAAAGGATACAAGCTGATAAGATAGAAGAATACAAAAAGATGATCCTATCAGCTACTAAGGTTCTTTCTTGACGAGAAGTTCATCAAGAGTATCAGTCTCTGGAATCATCCAATCAGGGACTATTATTCCCTGATCCCTTCTAACTTTTTCTTCTCGATAGATTGAGGGCTTTAGGAATGATCCAAGGAGGTCACCTCTGTAGTCGCACCAATAGAGTAGATCTCTGAGTTGTTCGATTGGAGTTTTGTATAACTCAGAGATACGTTGAAAGCATCTGCGATCAGTGAAGTCATAGAAAAATATGCCGTAGGGATCACTGAGAACTTTACCGGGGATGAAGTCTTCAGCTGGAGGTAAGGATATGTCGAGATTGGATAGATTAGGATTGGGACCAAGAACTGCTTCACGAGAGAAATCAATCCCTGTCTCGTTTCTTATTGTCTGGCCTGAAGAGAAAGGAGTCTTCTTTCTTTGGAGCAGCTCGTTTCTTCTGAATTGGTGGAGGAGGTGGAATATCAACCGCTGAGGTTACCATGTCGATCAGCTTGTTTATGGCTTTTTCAACACAGGTCTTGAAAGTTGAGCGGGATCGCTGAATTGCGATTCTCATTTCCAACCATTCAGGGAAACCAAGTTTATCCAGGTCTGACATGTAGCAAGTTCTGTTGTAGCCGTTTTCTCTGACTATTTGGACATCAACAATCGGTACCTTGTTGAGTACTTTCCCTCGTATGTTCACAGCGCTTATCCTTGATCCATGGCTTTTGTAGTGGCACTTTTTCTTGCACCAGGTCAATGTGGAGTCACTAACCTTGGTTTTCTCTTGACTGATCTTTTGCGCATCTTTCAGCAATTTTTGTTGAACTTCCAGGGGAATTTTCTTCAATTGAGGATTCTTCACTGAATTTTGGGCTAGTTCGAGAGCATAGTTTTTGTCACTAAGCTCAACCTTCTTTTTGTCAGTAAGGATCTCTTCTGCTTTTAGGGCTTCAACAATCTCCCTGGGAGTTAAGCATTCGAGATGGGCAAGAACCAAGCGCTGACTTTCTAGTTTCTTGATCATCGCTGCTCTCCTTCGTTGTTCATCTTCACTTGGCCTTTGAGGAGGCAAGGAAGGTCTTCTAGGATGTGAGAGCAGTTCTTCTTCTTCAGCTTGTCATATTCGAAACGGATGCCAAAATAGTTGTGGATGCCATCTACGACCTGAGCCACGACATATCGGAATTTGGAGACATTATCCGGGATATTCAACGGATCCTTGACAACCATGGAAACTACTTGGTCCATGCGGTGGGAAGACAAGCTAACGAAGCGGCTCACTTAACAACGAGACACTCTCGCTTTTTATCTTGTTCTTAAGTTTTTGATGCAACTCCGCTTTTCCTTTCGCATTGTATTAATGACTTCTGATCATAATTTGAATGATAGGATTGCGACTCAATAAAAAAAAGTAAACTACAAATTTGGTCCCAATGGTTTGTTAAAAATAACAGTTTTCATGTCTGCAGTTTTGAAATCACGAGATGATCATCATGGTTTATAAAACATTCGCATTTGGTCCCTACTCTAATGGTTGTTAAAAGATTCCGCTAAATGAGAGACGTTTTCATCATTTTATCAATATTTGTCTTTTATCCAATCAAAAACTACGTGGACCTAAATCATAAAATCGATTTTGATTAAGTAAAAGACATGACAATCGATAAGCTGACAAAAATATTTCTTATTTAACAATTTATTCTAGTTTATTCTAGTTTTTTTTTAAGAGTTTACTCTAGTTTTAAACGTATGAACATAAGATCGTTTTTTGTCTCCGTTTTTATTCCTACATTTTTCAACTTATTGTTGTTTTCGTTCCCATAATTAAATTTAAAGGTGGACCAGACCATCACTAACAAAATTAACTCCAAAGACAAGAGAAAAAAACAAAGAATTACAAACCACGAGAATGAAAACCATAATTCAAAAGAACAAGGATGAAAATTCAATTTAAGTTTTACCAAACCACGTAAACAAAAATCATAGTTTACTCAAGATCATGTTAAGTTTTATTCTTCTTTGCATTAGATCTTAACGGTAATAATTCAATTTTTTCATTCATGATTTGACTGCTTGAACTTACGTCGATAGCTTTCTTCAATTTGTACTTGGGGTTTATTCATTTGTTTCAGAAATCGAAAGGACTAAAATGTAAATATAGATAACTCAAAGTACAACATTCTAACAAGTTCAGTTACATTCTAAAACTTGTTAGATCATCCACTGCAATACAATTTCTAAATTTTCATATCAAACTTTAGAAATTATCTAGAAATTACCTCCACTACAAGAATTTCAGAAAAGTCTCATTATCATAAAAATATATTTTAATCAAATAACAACAAAACTACAATTAAATATTTTTAGATCCACGATATCGATAGTACCACGTGCAACTACCTATTGCTCCACGATATGTAGAGATGAATGCAAAATTGTACCTTCGGATATCTTCGTATTTTAGATCCACAACCGATAATAATTAGTATGAAGAATGAAGGAGTTTAATAGATAACCGAAAAGGACCATTAAGCCCTTGCCGCAGCCGAGCTACAAGAGCCACCGATCAGTGTGCCAACTCTTTCACCCTTTATAGCTTTCGTGATGTTACCGGGCTTTCCAAGATTAAATACGACAACTACATTGGAAAACGTTATGTTTAGATAAACGGATCTCCTTAAATGCAACCTTTGCATGATGAAAGAGAGTTATTTAGGATAATAACCTTCTAACATATTTTTTTATAAATAAACCTTCTATAATTTTCTTTAAATGCATGACCTTCTAAAAAGTTAAAAACATATGTAAGAACGCATCTGCCTAACAAAAGAATGTCTCAAAATCTGTCAGAAGATCACGCATTTAATAAAAACTTAAGGTTAGGGGTTATTTACTTTTTTTACATTAAGACATGTATGAGTTAAGTTGTCTGTGTGGATAAATATGTCTATTTGAGGGACGGGAGACAAGTTGGTTTGAGGGAGACAAAGATAGAGGGTTGGATTATTTTTGGGCATTTATGGTATTAATTTGTTGGAGATGGCTTAACCGGGACAAGTGAGGGGTTTTGGCTTACTCCATATAGCCATTTTCGCTTAATGGCTTAACGATTAAGGGGTAAAGAAACACTCATGTATGGCTGAGCGAATAAGCCGCTCAAACCATTAAGATCATTAAGCCGTAAGTAAACAACCCCTTATTCTTCTAAATAACTTGTCCAATAGTCAATGTTGATGTTTTATTTCACAAACAACGATTTTTTATCTTATTGACTAATTTAAATTTCGCCCATCTCGTCTTTAATTTGTTAATTTGAATTAAAAAATCACACGTAGAGGATGGAAAAACACCTTCAGTGATCACCTTATCTATTTTGCCTAAGAAGACAATTTATTTAAAAACATACCCGGGATGTTGTTTTCTTGGCATAAAGTGATTGCAGTCAAGTCCATAACACAAAGATCCCCCGAGATTACTTCTTGATATGTAAGAGTCTCAAGGAGTCGAGCGTTAGGGTTACTCCTGGGATCTTCATCATACACGCCATCCACGTTAGTAGCTTTTAAAACCACCTCCGCATTAACTGCACCATTAACACAATTCCGACTTAAAAACTTTTGTAATGAGATACTGTTGTGTGCATAAAGTTTGGTTTATAAATCATCGTAAGCATATATATGAACTTTACAGACCAAGGTTCATGAGAAAACCAAAAAAAAATGAAAAACTGAGGAACACCCTGGTAGCCGTTCATATGCACAAATGCATACAAGTCATTTGTAACATGCACACGTGCCACACGTGCATATGCACATGTGCATAATGTACACGTGCATAAAAACCAAAAAACAGCTTAATTTACTTGTATGCATATGTGCATACCGTCCACATGATCAGTTACCAGGGTGCTCCTCAGTTTTTCATTTTTTTGAGGTTTTCCCCTGAACCTCCCTCTACAAACCAAATATCTCGAAGGGTAATTTAGTCAAAACTGCAACTTGCTTCTAATTTCTCTTGGTTCATCAAACTTCAAGGGTATTTTAGTCAACTGAAACACTTGTGTTAATTATTAAATCACATTTGGAGTCAAATATTGATGGGATATAGAAATGGTAGCATAGAAAAGTTGGATAAAAGGAATTACTCTCTGCACATCGAAGGGCTGCGGCGGTATCTGTTGTGAAAAAAGGATTTCCCGTTCCTGCTGCAAAGATGACGACTCTTCCTTTCTCTAAATGCCGAACAGCCCTTCGGCGAATATATGGTTCAGCCACTTCAGACATCCGAAATGCTGTCTGAACTCTTGTTGGGATGCCGATACTCTCCATTGTCGCTTGCAAATATATAGCATTCATAACAGTTGCCAACATCCTGATCCATTCGAGTTAAAAACTTAGTATTTATCCCTTTTGCAACTTAAATCATTTTGGTGATAGATTTTAATTGTTTAATTAAATTCCCAACTTGTTTTCTTCGACCTTGTTCCAAAATGCAACAAGGTTCAGTTTAAATCCTAATTAATGTGAACTGTGAAGATTTTTTTTTCCTCAATTGGTGTAACAAATTTCGACGTGAAGTGAAGTTGTCAATTATATTGTAAAACTGATTACGTGTATTACCATGTTAGATTATAGTTTTCATATTTTTATGTTGAAAACTCTTATTTTTTATTTCACTTTTACATTCACGTAGATTGAAAACCAGTTTAATAGGTAACATGATACAAAATAGGAAAGGTTGAAAGTTTGTTACATTAATTGAGAAAAAAATCTTCGTTAATGCTAAATATGAACCACACCAGACTTTGTTGCATTTTCCCCAGCAAAAAACTGGATTCTATTCTACTTAAGACTCCAAAAAGACTGGCGTGAAAAAGCACGGAAAATGTGGATATAGCATTCAAATGTATTTGAACAATCTCGTGACAATTGCATCATTTGATTAGGCACAATACGTATCGAACTACTAGCCAAATGTCTAAAATGCCCTTTCGTAGGGACAAAATAAGGGCGTGTTGTGGACCAGATCAATACAAACAATCTTTTTGTAATGATCAAAATAAGCATATGTGTAAAAAATATAACTTCCATCATAAAAAATCAGGTTTAATGTGCTAAATCATCAAGAAACATAAAAAGAGCATGAAACTAACAAGAAGCAAAATGAGGACGAGTTATTGAACGAAAGCAAGTAAGTGGTACCCAATATAATCAGCAGATGAACGATCGAGGCCACTACTTCCTGCCCACGATGCTCCACGGAAGATATTTCCCCCACCAACAACTATAGCGACCTGAAAAACGTTTCATAGAACATCGGATATTAGGATTCAAAGGCTAAAGCCGAAGAATATTCCTATTTGTGAAATGCTACACATACTTCTCCATCCAAATACTCTTTGAAGCAAAAATAGAATTAGATTATTGTAGGAAAAACCCACATGTTGACTAATTTGACTTCGATTAAGATTTCAAATCCCACCATGATGTGGGGTCCGCGCGCGGGGGGTGTGGGGGGGGAGGGGGGGGGGGAGGGGGCTGTACACAAACCTGACCTTTGTCTTCAAAGAGTAGAGTGGTTGTTTCCGTGAAGACCCTGGGTTGTGAGAAGCGTGCAAAATAAAAGTTTCCCAAAGAAATAAAGGAAATAGCAAAAGGATTAAGGTTTCAGATCCGATAAACACAATTTCTACCTTAGTTTTTACGAATCTTTTTTCTTCACATACCATTTCCTATCACTATACATAAATAAATACGTGTGTTTTTAAAATTACGTAATGTGATACTTAATCTCAGATTAAGTGGTGAATGGTTTGGTGTAGAATCAGTGGCGAACCTAGGATTTTAGGTGAGCGGGTGCACAAACGAAAAGCTGAAGAATGATTAAGTGGTCAGAATCATTAAGAGGCTCTTATGATATAGTGCAAAATGAACTACGGTTGTTTGGTAATTGTTCAGAATGAAATCAGGGCGCTGAATGGTTAAGGGAGACCCAGGATACAAAATCGTTCAGAGGGTTTTAGAATCATTAAGAGGCCAACTTTTTTTTGCCAAACAAGATTTACCTCTTAGCAATTCAGAGGTTGCCTCTTAATAGAACTATTAAGAGGCAAACAAACAGCCCCGTATACCTTTCACCTATCTAATTAGTCTAAGTACTCGGGTCACTATTATAAAGAAAAGCAAAAAAAAAACTAAGATTAATACAAAATAAATCGGAAATGTACCTCAATTCCAAGCCTAGTGACATCAGCAACCTCTCTTGCAATTGCCATCGTAACCTATTAATTGAAGGTAGAAAATTCATATGCCAATAACAGTAAAATACATCAATGCAAGGAAAAGGTATCGCCTTTCTGACTCACCTTTGGGTCTATATTTTGTTCATGGTCTCCTGCAAGTGCTTCTCCACTTACTTTAAGGAGCACCCTTTGCCACTTAACTGGACCTCTCGATGTGCCATTTTCATTCAAACTAAAACAAAAAAGAATCCAATTAACTAATGAATTAATCAACATAAATTGGAAATCAGATTATCTCAAAGGTGGGGGTGGGGAAAACTATGAACACATCTAGTAACGAAACACGGAAGACCAATAATAATCCAAAGTAGTCATTGGGATTTTGAGGAATACGAGAAATGTACGATGATAAATGATAACATAAGGCGGAAGAATCTTTTTAGGCCGATTTTTAATTTTCATACACGAGTTGCACGAAATAGTCACTCCTATCGTCCACTGTGTTAGCTTTTAACCTCAAAAATTGTCTTAAAAAGAGCTTATAAACCAAAATTCTGTGAATCCAAAATGTCAGAATACAATGAAAGGGGGAACATTCTTTTAATAGTTCCATTAAGAGGCAACATCTGAATTGCTAAGAGGTGAATCTTGTTTGGCAAAAAAAAAGTCTGCCTCTTGATAGTTCTAAAATCCTCTAAATTATTTTGTATCTTGGGTCTCCCTTAACCATTCAGCACCCTAATTTCATTCTAAACAATTACGAAACAACCATATTTCATTTTGCACTATATCATAAGAGCCTCTTAATCATTCTGACCACTTAATCATCATACACCAAACCATTCAGCAACTGCCAAACAGCCCCTTAGTCCCATAAATCCATAGCCAAATCTTCATATTGGGTGCTTAAATCTGAACTCAAAAGCAAATTACAACTCTCATATAAACCAAACATCTCTTCCAATGTGGCAACAATTCTGAATCCACCAATTTCCTACAATTCACTCAAGAAAGCAAGCATGGAGCAATTAGTTCTTCTCAAAGGCTTGAATCCCACATATAGTTAGCTCAAAATCAATCAAACCCACCTCAATTATCAACACTTTACACGCTAAAAAAAGAAAATTTTGATCTCTATTCGCCGGGCGTGGCTATAATATCATCGATTTACAAACATATGCTTTTCACATTAATACGTTGTTCATGCAGAGTTCACAGAAGAAACAGGGAAAACTTAAGCGCAAAAACACGAAGAATGCATACATGGAAATATAAAATTGTAATAAGAAGCAATAATTGGGGATACCTAAAGGGCATGGAATCTGAAGAGCGAGCCATTTCAGAAGAGGAACAATTGATGGCGAAGGAGGCGTATTTGGTGTTAAACCCATAACTTATTTGATTATTATGTTGATGGTTTGGTTTGAGAAAACCGAAGAATGGTGAATAGGAAATGGATAAGGAGGAGATTCCGCGGCCGATGGAGGAGGAGGTAGACAAGGCCATGACTGAAGATTGTTAAAAAGAAAAAAGAACAACAACACAAGGTTGGAGGAATCTGTTGGTGCTTGTATGATTGGTGATTAAATTTTACCCTAAATTCTTTCCCAATTGTAGATAAGGTTAGGGTATGTTATATATACACATCTGTAAAGGTTCCTTGTTTAATTTCTGTTTTCATCCTCCCATGACCCATCATAGTTCTCCATCTTTATCAAACGCTTATTTGTCAAGTCCTATTACCTATTAAATTAATATGATAACATTCAAAAATCTTACATGGTTAGAGTGAATGCAATGACCGAGAGTGTTACTCGATAAATGAGTATGACAACTCTTGTTATTGTTAGTGTTTATCAGATAAATTGTTGTATATAAAACTGATTTGGTGGACTAAAATCTTACCAGATAAGTAAGTGATAGTGTTATATTTTACTTGTAAACACTTATCTAGGTAAGCGTTTGGTAAACGGTCTATAAGTTTTATTATACGATAAAATTGTTCACATATACAATAAAACAAGGGCAATGTCAATTGCACCTTCTTTAGGGTTAAAATCAAGTCAATTCCGGGAAATTGAAAAAGTAATAGTTGATGTTGACATATGTAAGGAGGAAATAGTTATCTAATCTCGTCCTAAAATAAATAAATGTTAAATAATAGGGAAAAGTTAAAATGAATCCAACGAACTATTTTATTTTGTATGATTAAGTCTTTAAACTATTTTTCTGAATGAAGAAACTATTAAACTTTTTCATTTTGAATGATTAAGTCTCTGAACATTTTTTTAACAAATAGACCAATCGAGCTTTTAAAAACTAGTTACATACATTCTTTTAACAAATTTTTTTTACATATAACTGATCAAAAGGAGAGAGATCCATGGTAGAGGCCAACAGCATGATAGACGATGTGAAGAATGGACAACGATGGGGCAACGAGGAGTGACGATGGAGAGCGATACCATTTTTTGCAAGAGGTTTGAAAGGCGTATGTTTGGGAACGGTAAAATTGATTACTCTTTTTTTTACTTTAGAAACCTTCCTAATCAGTTACAGATAGTTTTTTTTGTTAAAATAATGCAGGTAATCAATTTTTAGAAGTTTGATGGTTTAACTATGTTGGTCCTAGATCAATATGACTTTCGCATAAAGTGTTTGTAGAAAGGGGTGTTGAATACAAACACAGTAAATTTGCTCATTTTAATTTGAGTTGATTTCAAACGTAAAAATACAGAATCTGTGAATACTTCAATGAATCTGTTTTCTCCTTTCTCAAAGTGTAGTCATTTTCCATGAGTCCCTTTTAAGTACCTCAAGACTTTATAGGTTGCTGTCATGTAACATCTTGATTTTTGGAGAAAGTGTTCCCTCTTAGCCTTTTACATTAAATCTGTATGAGTAAACTTTGGAGATATACAAATATATGTACAGATTCATATTTTGGAAATTATGGCATTCCTCATTGGGTAGATGTGTGTGAGTATGTTTAAGGATATGGGTCTTACCGTTGGTCTTCAGAAATAGGATTGAATCGGGTCAAAGTCAAGATTTCGGGGCCTAGGGCATACCCGACGACTATGCCCGGTGACATTGCCAGTGGCATAGTCGTAGTGTCACTTTCGCATATGGGATATAGCCCATGGTACAATTTTGCCGAGAGTGCCCGACAAAGGTGCCATGGGTCATTCTCGCGCCAGACCCACGCCCCGTGGTACACTTTGGGCGAGTATGCCCGGCTAATTTGCCAAGGGAATACTCGCAAGGCACTGTCGCCATCGGGGCCTAGTGTGTAGCTTTTTAAAACCGATTTTTATAGGAGCCTTAAGTCATTTTGCGGTTTTAATAGAAGACGATTTTCATTGATTCCTAAGGTGCGACCTCATCTCTCCTTCTCTTCCTTGCATTTAATGCAACCCTAACCCTCTCATGGTTATTAAATGTTGGATTCTAGGTTCCTCTACCTCTTTGTGTCCAGATTCAAGCTCCATTAAAGCTCCAAGATCCTCAACTCATTCCTAGGGTTTTCTCCATCTTTTAGGGTTTTCACTACAAACCCACTAGGTGAGTTTCCTTCACATTATGACTCCATAAACTTGTATATTTATGTTATTTAGACTATTTTTATTATGTGAAAATGTTTTATAGATTTTGACCTAAAATACGATTTATGGATTTTTAGACGTAAAATGGATTTTATGGGTTTATCCTACTTACACTAGCATAAATGGGTTGTTCTTGGGTGTGTACCTTACAACTTAAAGTTTCAAGAGTTTTAACCTAAATTAAGAAAAGGTGATTTTTGGAGTAATACTCGCAATTAAGGAATAAGGGTGGATTTTATGGAATCGAGGACTCTAGAGGTCCATAATTATGGACTTGGTATTACTTGTAAATATTCTTGCTATGCTTGATAAAAGTGATATATATATATAGGCAAATTATCCATTGCAAACCAGTTAGTTTGTGCAAACTCATATCCACCAATCACGTAACTTTTTTTTATCCATAAGGGTATTTTAGGGCCTTTAGCATATTTTTTCATCTCCACCAATCACGTAACTTATTTTTTATATCCATAACTTCTTTTTTTATATCCATAAGGGTATTTTAGGGCTCCGCCGGAAAAAGATTCATGAAGCCAAATTATATATTCATGAAGCCAAAATATAGATTCATGAAGCCAAATTATACAAATTTTGCAGATTCGTGAAGGTAGATTGAGTTTGTACGGGTTTGCACAATCTGACTGATTTGCAACGGATACCTCCCCTATATATATATATATATATAGGAAAAGGTTCAATAGAGAAGTGCAAATATTTAGAGAAGTAAAAAAACACGGGTCCGTTCATATATGAACGTTCATATATAAACAGTCATATATGAACGTTCGTATATGAACGTTCATATGAACGTTCAGATATGACTGTTATATGAACGTTCATATATAAACAGTCATATATGAACGTTCATATATAAACAGTCATATATGAACGTTCATATATGAACGTTCATATATGAACGTTCATATATAAACAGTCATATATGAACGTTCATAAATGAACGTTCATATAACAGTCATATCTGAACGTTCATATGAACGTTCATATATGACTGTTTATATATGAACGTTCATATATGAACGGACCCATGTTTTTTTACTTCTCTACTTTTCTAAATATTTGCACTTCTCTATTGAACCTAAGGCTATATATATATATATATATATATATATATATAATATATATTTATGATGTTACTAACTTGAAATTAAGTGATAATGATGTTTATGTGTAATCTAGAGAATATGTTAACTTGTGGTATTAGCACGTATTAATATTATACATGATCATGTGTGGAACTTTGTGTCTAAGTCCTCATGCATGAGGATTTAGAATATGGATTATGCATTCATAAATGTTTTGCCATTTGTGGGCCACTAGCAAGTATACAATAAATGATATCGATGTCCTTGAGGTGGAACTTGTCTAGTTTAAGTATGCAATAAGGTTCCATAAATCCTTGAGGTGTAACTCTACGGAGTAGGCAATAAAGGTATGGAATGGTTTGAGGTTGTGATACCTATGTGGTATGTGCACTAAAACCGGAACCTGGGGTGTAACTCATTAACATCATTAGGTGACTCTACTCACGTGTACTCGTCACCTTGATGGAAACGGGGTCTCCCCCATATGTCAAGAGTTGTCTCTTGTATATGTATATGTTCAGCTATGGGATATCATGTGAAAGTTGAGACTTATGGCAATGTGACATCAATTCGGATCCGGTAACATTTATATCGCACTTTAATATACATCATGTTTAAACATATTTTAATAAGGTCTCACTAGGCTTCTAGCCTAACACTTGTAGTGATGTGTGTTGATTTACATGTCCCACTAGCGGCGGGTCTATGACGGGTTAAAATGTCGACCGGTGCGGTTAAGAGCACTTGAGGAGTCGGGCTATTTTTGGGATTTTGTGTAGAACAACGTTTTTGGTTGACATATTGACACCCATATTAATCTAGTTACCAATAGTCTAGATTAAATAGGTTGTTATTATTATATCACGTAAACATTACTATCGATTGACAAGCTTTCCCAAAATTTAGGGTTATAGTTGTTGAAATGTTGGAAGTTTTATTTATCCATTTTTCGAAAATTCCCTATTATTGTTGTCAAAATTTTAGGGTGTTACACATCATGTGTTCTCCTTTGGGGAGTGCATAAATTGGCTGATAACACTCACAACAAAAGTGATGTCATGCCTTGTGTGAGACAGGTAGATGAGTTTTCATACCAATCTTTGATATCTCTCTTTATCAACCTTTAGACTATCTTCCTACCCATCATTCATATCTCTGATAGTAAATCGAGTACATACTTCATTTGTGAAATGGAGATCTGTTCTTGGCTTCTTGAAACCTCCATTCCTAGGATGTATTTGAGTGGTCCAATGTCTTTAATTTCGAACTCCGAGCTAAGGTAGGTCTTTAGTTGGTTGTGTTGATCCAAAGTCTCTCAGTGATTTGATGACGAAGTGATTAGATGACGACTCTTAGAATACTTAGTGAAAATTACATTTAACATCTGTATGTATTAGTGTTGCATCATCAACGATCATAAGCTGAGCCTATTCAGTAATCGTTGAACACTTCCTATGTAAAGTGTTATGGTAATACCTGAAGACAAGCCTTGCGACAAAAGTGTTTATTGTAGACGTCCAAGACCAAGCTGATGAACAAGACAAGTCTACTCATGATCTGAAACGGCATTTAGTGAAACCAAGAAAAGTCTACAATACGCGACAGTTCAAGAACAAAGCTTCAGCGATAGCTGAGACTTTCATCAAGCCTCACTGAAGAAAGACCACATCAGCGATCGCTGATCATGAAGCTTGCAGTTCAAGAATTGTTTGTCCTATCCTCTTGCACAAATAGTACGGAGGTACAAAATCAAATATGATTTTGTCCATAATCGTACACCAACTCTGCCAACTACACTGTTCACCATGCGGCCAACAGCATGCCTTTGACAAAAGTCAGAAGCATGTGCCCAATAAAGATCTGACACATGTAAAGCGCATCTGTCGTGCATTAAATGTATGGGGTATAAATAAGAGCGCTATCCTTCATTTTGAAGGGTCATGAATCTGTCTTAGTGCCTTCGTTAAAAACTCTTTTTCTACAAACTTCTTTATCTCCTTCATTCTAGTGCAAGAAACTTAGTGATTCTCATAGTTTGTTTAGATTAGGTTTTCCTTATCTATTTCCGTAACAAACTGTAAATTGTGTCTTTGTTTATCAAAATAAACAATTTAGAAAGTATTGTTTGTATTCAAGCCCCCCCCCCCTTCTACAAACTTCTATACTTATAGAACCCCTACAGGACCAACAAGTGCTATGCGAGCGGATTGTTTAATCTCATAAACAAGATCTTGCTTAATCGCTCTTCCTTGCTATTTTTCAGATGGAATTTAACACAAACACAAACTATATAGATAATGGTTCTCTTGTAAAACCTCCTCGATTTAGCAAAGATAACTTTACTCTTTGGAAAATCGAATGATGCTTTTGTTGAAGGTATTTGATCCTACTATGCCTCATTACGTTGAAAGTGGACCCTATAATTCATTTGTCATTGTTGCTGTTGTTCCTGCCACTGCTACAACTGCTGCCATACCTGAAAGGCAAGTTATAAAGGAACTCGCTCAGTGGTCTGATGAAGACAAGAAAAAGGTGGCTATTGACACCAAGACTAGATCAGTCATTTCTATGGCTCTTCCTGACGAAGTTTATCACTCAGTAATGAACCTAAAAAACTTTTAAGCCATGTGGGACACTATCTATGTTACATATGTAGGTACATCTCAAGTACAAGAATCCAAAAAGATAAATCTGGTATGACAATATGAAAGTTTCCTTTATGGTAAGAATGAATCTTTGTCTGAAGTACACAAACTCTTTAATTGCTTATTAATTGATTTAAGGAATGTTGGTAGGACCTACTCTAATAATGAGACCCTACCAAAATTCTTAGAATATCTTTCTGAAAGCTGGGACAGTTATACCATGTGTCTTAAGCTCTCAAAGGATCTCAAAGATATTTCTTTAAGCACTCTTTATGGCATTCTGCTCAATCATGAGCAATCATGTCAGCTTAAGAAGAATCTTGTTAAAGATTCCAAAGATTCTAAAAGTACACCTATTGCTTTAGTATCTTCAGAGATGATTCCCACTCAGCGATCCTCTGTCACTATTACTGAGTTGGAATCAGACTTAGATGACTTATCAGAAACCGATCTGTCAGAATTTGATGAGTCACTAGCACTCTTGACAAACTCCTTTAGGAGATTTGCAACAAATAGCAATTTCAGAAGAAATAAACCTCTTGCTATCACTGATAAGCCAAAATAACTCCTGTTGATAAGGTAACTGCTACCAATTATAACTGTGAAAAGAAAGGACAATTTGCCAGTGAATGCATGTCAAAGAAAGTTTTCAAACCTTCTTCATCTTCTAAGCCCATAGATGAAAAATACCAAAAGCTGAAAGAAAAATATCTGAAGTTGAAAAACTTCAAGCGAAAAGGTAAAAGTCTAATCGCTGAAGAACACGATTGGGCTGAATCTGAGGAAATCTGTTTCCCAAGCTCCCCAGAAGGGTATCAAAATGCATAAGCTGAAGAAGACCATGTCAAAACCTTCAGCTAGCCAACCTTCTACTTCCAAGGCTAAGGTCGCTAAACATGTTCAAAGATCTACTCCCAGAATAAAGGTTGACATTAAGCCTAAGAAATCCGAAGAACCAAAGGTTCCTCCAATATCTGATGCTAAGGGCATTCTTGGAACAGGCCTTGCCTATTTAAAGCTTTCTACAACTTATTCTTATGATCGTAAAGCTACTTTCAGCTATAGGAAATGCTATCATTGTGGACTTACTAACCATATTGCTAGCAAGTGTCCCACAACCACCAAAGCTGAAAAATCAACTAAAGTGAAGATGAATGCCACCAAGGCAAAGAAGGTCGCCAAGGATGAAAAATCTGCCAAGGTGAAAAATACCACCAAGGTTAAGAAATTAACCAAAGTGAAGGTTACCATTGATGCTGAAACATCAGATGATGTGAAGATTGCTGAACCTTCCATATCCACTAACACTTGTGGACCCATTGTAAAGTGGGTACCAATTCAAACTTAATATTCCTTATGATTGCAGGTCTCAAAGGGTATCTGGTATCTCGATAGTGGATTCTCTAGACACATGACTGGACAAAAGAACATGCTCTCTGAATATAAGGAAGAGAAAGGTCCCTTCCGTTTCCACCAAAGGTCCCTCAGTGACCTTTGGTGGAAACGGAAAATGCTATACCAGAGGGTTTGGTGTACTCACAAATGGTACAACTACCTTCCGAAGAGTTGCTTATGTAGAAGGACTGAAGCACAATCTTCTTAGCATCCGTCAGCTATGTGATAAAGACTACAAAGTATGCTTTACAAAGAAAGCATGTTCTGTCACTGATAATGAAGGAAAACTTGCTCTCAGTGGTTATCGTTTGGAGAATGTTTATGTCATTAACATGGATTCCTCAACCACTGAAAATATATGTTTTCTATCTAAAGCCTCCTCAGATGTCAACTGGCTATGGCATAAGAGGCTCTCTCATCTAAACTTCAAGACACTTAACACTCTCTCAACAAAGGAACTAGTCAATAGCTTACCTCAGCATTCATACGCCAAGGAATCCCTTTGTTTAGCGTGTGAAAAAGAAAAGCAAACAAAAGCTAGTTTCAAATTCAAACAAGTGTCATCAGTGACAACCCCTCTTCATTTACCCCATATAGATTTATTTGTCCCTGTCAATATTCAATCCATCGATGGAAAGAAGTACACTCTAGTTATAGTAGATAAGTACTCTCGCTATACCTGGGTGATGTTTCTCATATCCAAGAGTGACATTCCAGAAGAATAAATAATTTCATTTGTAAAGAAAATGGAAGTTCTGAACAGTCAGACAATTCGCTTAATAAGGAGTGATCATGGAACTGAATTCAAAAATTGTTCTCTTGATAACTTCTTTGAGAGTAAGGGTATATCTTACAACTTCTCAACTATGAGAACACCATGGAAAAACGGATTACTGAAAGAAGAAACAGAACGATCATCGAAGTTGCTCTATCAATGCTCAACAATTCAACATCTTCCAACTCAATTTTGCGCATAAGCTGTCAATACTGCGTATTTCACTCAAAATAGGTCGCTGATTGTTAAAAGACTCAAGAAAACTGCCTACGAACTCTTCCATGGGAGAAATCCATCTCTCAGCTTTCTTCATATCTTTGGTTGTCAATGCTACATCTTAAACAACAGAAATAATCTAGGAAAGTTCAATCCCAAAACTAATGATGGAATATTTCTTGGATACACCTCAGTGTCCAAAGCCTTCAGAGTCTTCAACAAATGAAGACAAACAGTTGAAGAAACTATTCATTCCACCTTTGATGAATCCAGCATAACAAATTCCAAACCCATTGCTGAAAATGAGGAATTGAATTAGTGGATGTTTTCTCATTATAGGGAACCTGAAACTTCTTTCAATCCTGATCCTTAACCAGACAATGTTGATGATGATTCTATCATTATTCCTTGCATGAAAACAAGTGAAGCTGAATCCTCTTCATGGATATCAGTTTTACCCATAAACACTTTACCTCCCTCTGAACCTTCAAGTTCTGAAAACCCATCCACTTCTCTTCAACAGTCAGTAAATGAAAACCAATCTGAACCTCAGCAGTTGATACCTGATAATACCATCGCTGAAGCCTCTTCTTCAGCACCTCTAGAATTCATCTCAGAACCATAATTTCAACCTCCTTCTCAGAGATGGACAAAAAGTCATCTAATCGAACAAATACTTAGTGATCCAAACGCAGGTATACAGACTCGACGTGGTTCAGGTAACATCTATCTCTTTGTAAATTTTATTTCGCTGCTTGAACCCAAGAAGATTGAGGATGACCTCATAGATCCAAACTGGGTCAGCGCTATGCAAGAAGAGTTAAGTAAGTTTGAAAGAAACAAAGTTTGGAATCTCGTTCCCAGACCATCTGACAAGACTGTTATTGGCACCAAATGGGTATATCGTAACCAGTTAGATGAACATGGAACTGTAACCCGTAACAAGGCTAGACTTGTTGCTCAAGGATACAGACAAGAGGAAGGCATAGACTATGATGGACCCTTCGCCCCTGTGGCCAGGCTCGAAGCAATTCGATTATTCTAAGCCTATGTAGTCCACAAAGACTTTAAGGTGCATCAGATGGATGTTAAGTCAGCATTCCTAAATGGAAAGCTAAATGAGGAAGTCTTTGTCGAACAACCTCCAGGGTTTCCTGACCCTAAGCATCCACATTATGTTTATAAACTGGATAAGGCCCTTTATGGTTTAAAACAAGCTCATCGTGCATAGTATGATACTTTATCTTCTTATCTTATCGCTTAAAAATTTGAACGTGGAAAGATTGACAATACTTTATTTTTCAGAAAGGATAAAGGTCATATTATACTTGTTCAGATATATGTCGATGACATCATATTTGGATCCACTAACCTATCTCTGTGTACTCGATTCGCTGAACGAATGAAGAAAGAATATAAGATGAGTATGATGGGTGAACTAACATAATTCCTTGGGCTTCAGATAAAGCAAAACAATAAAGGTACATTCATACAGCAAGGTAAGTACGTTAAAGATATGCTGAAAAAGTTTGATCTTACTCAAAGCTCAGAAATGAAAAATCCTATGGTACCTCCGCTGACACTGACCAAGGACCCAAATGGAAATTGTTAATGTCACTGCCTATAGAGGAATGAATGGATCTCTTTTATATCTAGTATCTAGTTGTCCCGATATCATGTATTCTACTTGTTTACGTATACGATATCAATTAGAACCCAAAGAATCACATCTGATCGCTATAAAGCGAATTTTCAGATATTTGAAGGGTACTCCCAACCTAGGTCTTTGGTGTCCCAAGGACTCAGGGTTTGATCTCACCGCCTATTCAGATAGTGATTTTGTCGGCTGCAAACTGGATAGAAAGAGCACCACTGGAGGCTGTCAGCTTTTAGGTGGAAAGTTGGTGAGTTGGACAAGCAAGAAGCCAAACTCAGTGTCCTCATCAACCGCTGAAGTTGAGTATGTAGCCGCTGATAGTTGTTGTGCTCAGGTCTTATGGATTAGAAATCAGCTTATAGACTATGACCTTCAGCTATCAAGGATTCATATCTATTGCGACAACACTAGTGCCATCGCTATAGCAAATAATCCTATGCTTCACTCAAAGACCAAACACATTGAAATCATATATCATTTTATCAGAGATCATGTGATGAATGAATATATTGAACTTCATTTCATTCCCACTGATTATCAACTCGCTGATATCTTCACCAAACCTCTTGATGAGACAAGATTCAACTTTCTCGTTAGTGAGCTTGGAATGCTAAACCTTGAAGATTAAATCTTCAGTGATTAAGCATTACATCAGTGATTGAGGTTTAACATCTGATACTCATCTCATAATCTTTACCTAAATGTTACGTGATGGTTAGGTATGAATTTCACTCTCCATTCTCAGTGAAGTTATCTTCAGCGATATTTTTTTTTGAAAACTTCTCAAACTTAATCATTCACGTTCTTTAAATGATTAAAAGCCTTTTCAAAAATGCACTTCATCACTGACATTTCTCATCAGTGATTCTTTTGCTAAAACATTATCACTGAGTTTCTAAGATCAGTGATATTTTTTGAAAATGAAAAGACGCTTTCTTTCATGACGTCATTTTTGGGATAACCCATGGTACGCATTTTTCTGACACACGTCGCCCGTTACAACTTCTTGACCAATCACACTCCGGTGACGTGTCCACGTCATGATGATTTCCTTTCCCTCTCATCATTCCTTTCTCTCTCCTCACAAGTATATATTTCACTCTTTGTCTCACATTTGAACTTTACGTGCACAAACTCTCTCAAAGGCAAAGAACTCCCTAAGCTTGAAAAACACCAAGAACACGCACTCACAAACCTTTTTGAATTTCAGTTTTTTCTTTTCTTTCATACAAGTAGTTCTATACAAAAACATCTTTTGATCTTCTTCTCTTTGCTAAACAAGATCAAAACAACATTTTTTCCAACAATCATCTTGTTCATGATTTCTTAAAACCCTAACAGTTTAAAAGTTTTGTAACTGCATTTTCTACTACATTGTTTCCAGTTTATTGTCTTCTTTATTTACCATTCTTTCCACTTCTGGAAACTGGTAAACAACTTAACTCTACCATTTTCGTCATTGTTGACATTTGGTAAAAGTTTTTCTTACCATTTCTTTCCTTATAAGGAAACTAGTAAAACTGTTTCTTCTCATCTACATACTTAGAAATTGCAAAAATTTCTATTCTAAGTATCCCTGTGTCTTATTCTCCATCATCTTCACAGAAATAGCCTCTCAAGAATCTACCCTAACCCGTGCAACAAAAGCTCACTTCGAGCTCACTGCTGTTACTTTCAAGTACAACAACCACCAGGGACTTCTGTCATTCTGCTCAGACAAACCTACACCTCATCTAATGGATGTTTCTACCTTCCTGCTGAACTCACTAATCAGCTATGTACTGACCGTACACCCACCAGAATGCAAGTCGCTGCTCCAACAATTCAGGTACACCACTGAGTCATCTGTGAAGACCTTAAAATCTGGAAGGGAAGTCTCTGTCATCTCCTTCCAAATTGAGCACGAAGAAGGAAGCATCTCTCCATCAGCTATCAGGACAGCGCTGAACCTACCTACTACCAAAGTTTATGACCCTACTCCCTCTGACGAAGAGCTGATTGCCTTCCTGGACTTAATGAAATATTACTGGGAGACCAACAAGGAAAACCCGACAAAAGACTCACCAAAATCTTTAAGGCACGGATGCCTACCGAACCCTGCTATATGTTTGCACACTTTGTGCAGAGCATGGGTGGCAAGGATGGAAGTATGGACCAGGCCAGCCGTGTCGCTCTCCACATTGGTTATTCAGTGATCACGAGCCGCAATATCAACTATGCCCGCCTAATCTTCAATGACTTGATGCTGAAGATCGTTAAATCTGAAAGAGAACCTGCCATTCCTTATGTTCGCTTCATCAACATTCTGCTCCAACACTTCCTTGGTCTCCTCTATCCTACTGAGGGTGGTTATTAGCTTCCCAAACTTGGCTCCCGTCTCCCGGATCGCCAGCCCGTTGATGGTGAGGTAAGTTTCTCTGAACTCCAACATCTTCTCTCCTCCTACACTTCTTCAACTTCTGCAGCCACAAGCATGGTTCAACCTCCAAGGTCCAACTCCGCTACAACCACCTTCTCCAAAAAAACCATCTTCAGCCCATCTAGGCTCTTCTAAGAAGACCAAGAGACAACCAAAGGAGAAGCCAACAACAACAACAAAAACATCAGGCTTCAACTCTCAACAATCTTCCCTTGACAATTTCATGGTCCGCTCCACCACAGCTGACACCGCCACCACGACCGCCTCAACAATGTCTGTCACTGCTGATTCTACATTGGCATCGACCCCAACCACCTCAGTGCCTCAAAGCCCTGGAGGCTTAGTTTAAAGCACAACCAATGCTTCTCTACCACCATTCACTGACATCTCACAACAATCGATGCTTCTCCATCTCCTTCTTTGGTCAAAACAACAGCACCATCAATATTAGCTTATGTCCTCACTAATATTGACGCTAAGTTTCTCTCACGCCTAAGGGCGGGCAACGCTTGCACAGGACCTGAAGGTCTTCCTCATGAAGAGTTTCAACTACCCCAGTTCTCGACTCCTTTTGAGCAGGACAGGGCCACACACTTCGATGGAAATCAGTTGGATTCCTTCTGTGTTGAACCTTCAGGTACTCTATCTTCCCTACCCCTCATTCTTTCGGTTACTAATCCCGAGCATCCTCATGCTCAGACCTTTTCTATGTTTATATGTCCTAAGTTGAATTCCTTGAATAACTCGCTCCAGGAGATCAACACCTCAATCTCCGCGCTCACTGACATCCTCTCTACCAACAACAGTGCTATTAATTATGCCGACTCTGTGCTGAAACAACTCACCACCTCTCTCTCGCTCTCTCTTCAAAAGTTGATAATTCTCAGCTCTCAGTGCTCCAAGAGGCGGTGGAGCAATTAAAGACTGACGTTGTCGTCAACACATCCTCTCTCAGCAACCTACAAACCTCATTCTCTGACTTCTCAACCAAAGTCGACACAAACAATCAACTGCTAGCTGCTATATTGGCACAATTGAAGAAGCCAATTCTACAGCCCCCTTCATTGTTCACCGCTGATGACCGCCTCTCCTTAGACATGGTCGCGGACTACACTCTCTAGACCGCTGATGCCATTTCAGATCTCTTCTCTCGGGTCGAAAGCCTTGAAGCCGCTCCTGCAGTCCCTCCTCCTAAAGCTGATGACAAAGAGGGGGAAAAGGCAGAGAAAATTGCTGACCCTGAACCCTCTCATGTTGAGGGGGAGGAGAAAGAAGGGAAAGAAAAAGAAGATGTCATCAATATTCCCTCCGAAGAGGAAGAGTAGGAAGAAGACGAAGAAGAAGAAGACCTTATCATCTCTGATGATGGTAAGGACATTGGTTCCGTCAATGACGATGACGATTACGATGACGAAGATGATGATGAGAGATGGTTCGTTCCCCAAGTCAATCGGCATTCCCACCAAGGGAATTGTTAATAATGAAGCAGGGGGGAGAAGCTTTGAGAATACCCCATCCCAGAAGACCCCTCAGCAAGGCAAGTAGAAAGGAATATCTGCTGAGGGGAACCTTAAAATAGTTCACACTTTTGAGGGGGAGCAGCCTTCAGAGGTCCGTCTCTCCATAATTCCCTTCTCCTTTCCTCCTGTCTTCATAAAACCCCTTATCCTTACCGAACTATCTTCTTTTTTTCCAGCCAGTTCTCTCCCTTGCTTGATATAGCATCCGAAGCTGATATATTCTTAATAATCCTAGCAACTATTGATGACCAAATAATCCCACTCTCTATTTTTGAGACCGATGAAGAAGAAGAAGAAAAAGAGTATCTACTGAGCCATACATCAAGACCATCTAGACCAATTCCAAGGTTTGAGGATGAAGAGAAGAAAAGAATGGCAACACTTTTCTCTCAGCTAGACAGTCAACGTATAAAGATCCCTCCTCGACGTAGTGCTGATCAAGACGAGTTTGGATTTTTGAGCCAAGGTGAAAAAGAAGAATCTATCAGAGCTGAGAAACTTTTAGAGGCTTACAAACAAGATGTCAAACTTGCCTTAAAAGTAGCTCAAAACTCTGTCTCTGATAGAAAACTCAGAAGAACCCAGTCAGAGTCCAAGCCCAATTACCGAAAGAAGCCGAGGAGGAAGCTAGAAAATAAAAGACCATTAGAGATTCATAGATTTATTGGAGCAAAAGAAAGATTGAAAACGAACTTCTTATTGGTCCCGAAAGGGTTCTACAAGAGTGAAAGTTTGTAGAACGGGGGGGGGGGGGGGTTGAATACAAACACAAAATTTATTTTTCTAATTTGTTTATTGATAAATCAAAATATAGTGTACAGTTTGTTGCAGAATAAGATTAAGTAAAACCCGATCTAAACAAACTTGAGAATCACTAAGGTTCTTGCACTAGAAATAGAGAGAAAGAATAAGTAGAAAAATAAGAGTTTTTCTACTTTCACACAGAAGTCAAGACCCTTCAAAATGAAGGATGTTGTTCTTATTTATACACAATGCATTTAATGCATGGCAAGAGCACTTTACATGTGTCAGATCTTCATTGGGCGCATGCTTCTGACGCTTGTCAAAGACATGCTCTTGGCTGCATGGTGAACAGTGTAGGTGGCAGAGTGGTTGTACGATTATGGACAAAAGAAAGTTTCCTTTTGTACCTTCGTACTTTTGTGCAATAGGATAAGACAAACAATTCTTGAGTAGCAAGCATCATGATCAGCGATCGCTGATGGTCTCCTTCATCAGTGAGGCTTGATGTAAGTCAGCTATCGCTGAAGCCTTGTTCTTGAATTTTCGCGCAGTGTAGACTTGTCTTGGTTTCACTGAATGCCGCTTCAGATCATGAGTAGACTTGTCTTTGTTCATCAACTTTGTCTTCGATGTCAGCGATGAACTCTTTTGTCGCGAGGCTTGTCTTTAGAGATTACGTTAACTCTTTACATATGGAAACCTTCAGCGATCACTGAACAAACTCAGCTTTATGATCACTGATGGTGAAACACAAATACATACAGATGTTAAATGCAATTTTCACTAAGTATTCTAAGGGTCGTCGTCAAATCACTGAGAAAGTTTGGATCAACAATCTCCCCTTATTTGATGATGACAAAGCAACATGAGAAAATTGCTAAGTGTCAAAATATAAGGATAACAAGGACTCATAACATACATGTCCCAATTACTATTTTGAGGGATCTTCTCTAGTACTGATGGAGTAAAGTACTTCACTGAAAACTTTCATTAATTCATAATAAGTTTTACAAAAGGGAATTTGAAAGTTTTACAAGTACAGGTGAAAAACAATACACGTACTAAAAGTTAAAAACTGATAAATTACAAAAAGAACTACAAAATGGGAATCTATCCGCTAGAGTGTGTTGGTCCTGAAGTAGGGGTTCTCACGGGTTGGGTTGATCGGGTTGAAGGCATTTCGACACATCAACCCAATGGTGGCGGTTTGAAAAAACTTCAACCCAACCCAACCCAAACAAAAGTACAACCCAACCAACCCGTTCGGGTTGGTCGGGTTGTGTTTAAACAAAGTAAAATCAAAATTAGAAACATAAAAGTAAAGGAAACATGTGTTTAAAATACAACCGATAATTCACACAATATATATATACTACATATAAAAATGTCTAAACAAAATATGATCAAATAACTTGACGTCTCCAATTTGCATATTTCTTAAATCTTAAATATATCACCATCAACTATTTTTCTCAATTTACATATATATGTTAGCATTTACTATATATATATATACATGTGTGTGTGTGTATGAAAGAGTTATATAGAGATGGATAAGAGATTGAATATATATATATATATATATATATCGGGTTCACCGGGTTGGGTTGGGTTCAAATTCTCCTAACCCGAGATCAACCCAATAAATACGGTTTGAGGATTTTACAACTCGACTGGACATCGGGTTGCTTCGGGTTGGATTATTTAACGTCGTGTTGGGTTGGGTTGATATGGTTTTTGAGCACCCCTATCCCGAAGGGTTATACATGTTTGTAGAAGGGGGGGGGGGGTGAATACAAACACATATTTTTATCTTTAAAATTGTTTATTGATATATATTAAACAATTTATAGTTTGTTGCGGAATAAGATCAAGTATAAAACTAATCTAAACAAACTAGAGAATCACACAGATTTTTTGCACTAAGAGAAGATAGAGAGAAAATAAGAAAACCTAAGGAAGGGTTTTCTTGCACTAAGTAGTTCAGCGAGAGGAAGCTCCTTCATGAATAAAGTAGGGTTTCTTATTTATATTGCATGCATTAAATGCAAGTCAATACAACTTTATACGTGGCAACGTCTAGTTGGTTGCATGGATTTGACTTTAGCAAACATCTCTTTTGGCCGCATGATGAATAGTGTAGTTGCAGAGTGGTTTGTACGATCCTAGACAAAGGGATGTCCTTCTGACAAAATCGTATAAAAGGCGTGCAAGGAGATAACACAAAAGTTGCTTGTAGAACATGCTTCATGATCAGCGATCGCTGAATAGATCTTTATCAGCGAATGATAAAGTTCAGCGTTCACTAAAGTCTTTTACTTGAAACTTTACATGAATTGGACAAGTCTTGGCTTCGCTGACATCCGCATCAGGTCATTAGTAGACTTAGTCACTCGTTCGTTAGCTTGGTCTTCGGTTTCAGCTTTGAACTCAGTTGTCGCGAATCTTGTCTTCAGGGATCATAAGTAAATAATTACAAATGGAACTATCAGTGATCATCAGCGAGACTGAACAGGCTCAGGGCTCACTGATGTACATGCATCGCTGAAGTATAAATTAAAGTGGATGTTTCCATCAGCGATACTAAACAGACTTAGTATATTTTCTAAGATGGGAAAACATTAATACATATTGTTTACTTACAATTTTCACTAAGTAATTCTCAGGGTCATTATCAAATCACTGAAGGGTTTGGATCAACAATCTCCCCGTATTTGATGATGACAAAGCAATAAAGGAAAATTGCTAAGTTAAAAACATAAGGATTAAAAGGACTCATAAAATATTTGTCCCATTTATTGTTTTCAGGGATCTTTTCTAGTACTGATGGAGTAAAGTACTTCATTGAAATTTTTCGTTAACTTCGTAAATCAGATTACAAGGGAAGTGGAAAAATTATAAGTACAATGAAAATAATTACAAGTACAAAAAGTTTACAAACTGATAGAATAGAAGAATACAAGGTGATCCTATCAGCTATTCAGGTTCTTCCTTGAAGAGAAGCTCATCAAGGGTATCAGTCTTTGGAATCATCCAATCAGGGACTTTTATTCCATGTTCCCATTTTCGTTTGGCTTCGCGGTAGATATGGGGTTTTATGAACTTTCCAAGGAAGAAGCGATCACACCAGTACAATAGGTCTCTGAGTTGTTCGATAGGAGCGACGGGTGTTAGGACACTGAAGTTGTCCTTTATAATAGAAAGTTTTGTAAAGCAATAGCTGTGTTAAAGGGCTTATGCTTAATTGTTGTAGCAAGTGATGAAGACTATAAATAAGTCTTTACTTGTAGTTTGTAAGAGGTGAATTCATTAATACAAGATGTAGATCTCTAATCACTTTGTGTTCTCTCTAGGTTAGATTTCCTTTTCAATAAAGTTCTTCATCATCTTGTTACACAATACTTAGATTGTATGAAGATCATGGACCTAACAACGGGTAACTCAGACAAGCATTGGAAGCACTTACGACCATAGTAATCAAGAAAGAATATGCCATAAGGTTCACTGACTACCTTTCCAACTTCGAATTCTTTAGTAGGTGGCAGTGAGATGCCGAGGCCTGAAAGGTCAGCATCTCGACTGAGTACAGCTTCACGAGAGAAGTCAATACCAGTTTCGTTTCGTATAACAGGGCCTGAAGATGACAGAGCCTTTTTCTTTGGAGCGCTTCGTTTTTGTTGGATGATTGGAGGAATAGGCAGATCAATAGCTGAAGAGACTTGGTCGATTAGCTTGTTAATAGCATTTTCGACACAAGGCTTGTAGCTTGATCGAGATCGCTGTATTGCGACCTGAATTTCCAACCATTCGTTAAGCCCATGTTTCTCTAACTCTGAGAGATATCATGTTCTCGACACTCCATTTTCCCTGATCATCTGTACATCGACAATAGCAGAACCTCTAACAGTCCTCCCCTTCAGGTTTACATGTTTTATTCTTGCTGGTAAACTTCTGAAGTGGAGTTTCTTCTTACACCAGGCAAGTGTGTTGTTGCTGACCTTCCTTTTCTTTTCTTTCTTCTTACCAGCATCTTTAAGTAGTTGTTGCTGGACTTTGAGAGGAAATTTCTACAGTTGAGGATTCTTTACTGAACGTTGAGCAAGTTTAAGAGAAAGGATTTATCAGAGAGCTCAGCTTTCTGTTGTTCAATGAGGATCTTCTCTGCTTTAAGAGCTTCAGCGATTTCTCCAGGAGTCAGGCAGCTGAGGTGAGCAGGGATTAGTCGCTGACTTTCGATCTTCTTGATCATCGCTGCTTTCCTTCTTCATTCATCTTCATCTGACCTTTGAGGAGGCAAAGAAGGTCTTCTGGGATGGGAAAGCAGTTGTTCTTCAGCTTGTTCATCAGTCTCGTTCAGGATAAAGACTGGGATTATTTGATCATCAGCGTTGATCGCTGGGATTATTTGTTGAGGAGATGGTGGATGAGCTTCAACGGTTGCCTCAAGCAGGGGAGAGGACTAGCTGAAACAAAATGATCATTAGAGTTAGATCTTTTGAGGGTAAAAGAGAGTTAGAGAAAGAATATGCTAAGTGTTTAGAGATTTTAGGAGGAGTAGAGTAGAAGTTGAGGAGGGGTAGAGGAGTAAGGAAGTGTAAGGGGAAACAATGTAGCATACCTGGCAAGTTGGCTTCTTTAAGAGGATAGCCAAGTTGTCATCAGCGAGGCCCTTGTTTTTGCCTTGCTGCGTCTTCTTTGTAGGAGACTTTGCAGCGGTCCTCTCCCCTGGTTCGTTGATGGGGACACCCTTTAGAGCAGGGGCCTTTATGGTACTTGGCTCAAACCAGAAGGGGTCATCATCATCTTCATCGTCATCGTCCTTTGGAGAAGGACAAGATGCAGGTTCATTATCAGCTATTTATAGATCTTCGTCCTCTTCCTCTTCTTCGTCATCATCAGTGATGAGTTTAATATTTTCTTTATCAGCGACAGGAGAAAGAGGGTCATCGCCTTGCTCCCCCTCAGAAGGAGAGGGATCTTCAGCGGTTCCCTCAGGATGATCAAATTCTTGAGGATCAGTTCCATTTTTGTCTTGCTCCCCCTCAACATTCATGGGGAAGCCTTCATCATCAATATTCTCCCCCCTTTCACTGAATGGGGGGGGGGAGGTAGCAGCGTTGTGAACATCAGTAGCAACCTCAGGACCCTTGTCTTCGTGGCCAGGGTGCCCTGAAGTAGATGGTTGGTTCTTTTCAACCTTTGTGATTCTATCTTCCAGGCAAGAAATCTCAGGGGTAGCTTCCAGAATGAATTCCATCGCCATCTCTAACTTTTCCCGGTCATCTTGGGAAAAGTGAGATAGAGGGACAGTGGGAGCCTCCAACCTTTCGAGGATTTTGGTGAGCAGCGTATTGGAATGATCAACATTAGTGGACAAGTTGCTCACCTCACTTTTCAGCGTTCCAACCTCGCTGCTGAGGTTGGAGTAGTTGGTGGAGAGTTCGCTGATGGAGGCCTGAAGATTTTCGATGGTGGTGGTGTTGTTGGTGATGCTGGTGGCAAGGCTTATCACTCCCGCTTGCAGTGATGAAATATCTGTAGAGGTGGCCTTGTCAGCAAGGGAGGAGGTGACAGTCTTCAGAGACTCGCCAGCATCAGTGATGGTGGTTGTGTTGTTGGAGATGTTTATGGAGAGAGTATACACCTTCTCAGCGATGCCCTTGAGGGACGTGCTGATAGTCCCTAAATTAGGACCTGAAAAAGAAAATAACTTGTGAGCAAAGGAAAGCTTAGAAGTTTGGTTTTCAGAGATAGGTAGGGATGGTGTTTTGATACCTGTAGGATTGGGGTTGGAGAATGTGTTGAAGTCACGGGTTCCTCTAAAACGTTCCATGTCGTCCTAAAAGGAACGAACAGGGATTATTGTTGTAGATCCTACAGGTCCTGTAGAATTTCACTGGACCATGCTTCGGAGTATTGCAGCGCATGTATCTGTTAGAGAGAAGGACATAACTGTTAGAGCGATGCTGAATGTAAAAAAGACGAAAGAAGAAGAAGTGACGACTGAGATGGGGGTGGGTGTCGGTTCAGCGCTGGTGACGCTGGAGAAGACCTCCGCAGCGCTTTGAGGAGCTGAGGATGTTGGGGATCTGACCAAGAAAGTTTCATAGAACGTAGTCTTTGAAACAATTGTGGAAGGGGTGGTTGTTGTAGATGTTGCGGAGTGGACCACGAAACCATCCAGCATTGCCTGTGAAGAGGGCAACACGGAGTCTTGAGCCTGGGAAGGATGAGGTTTCTCCGTGAAGGTCTTCTTGGTCTTATGGGTGCCAAGTGGGGTAGAAGATAGTTTCCTCTTTTTAGAAGAGGTGGTGGTTGCAGCCTGGATCGCAACGGGGGGTGTACCTCTACAGGGATAACCACAGAAGGAGAAGAACGGAGAAGAGAGAGAAGAGTGGAGAGACTTACCTCGCCTTTGATGCGTTTGAAGTCGAGTACCTTGGGGCCGACTTGGGAGAGATTGTAGTCTCACTGCTTCGGATAGTGTTTGCCTAGAGCCATTTGTAAGATGGCGGAGATGAAACGGGGGTAGGGAACGGTTGTGGAGCGTTCAGGCTTTTCGACCCGGTCCATCAGGTCTTCAATTATTATACGGGCATAGTCTACATGCATACCCTTTAGCAGTGCGTAGGCCAAGGCAACCTGAGTCTTGCTGGCCTGAGTAGTGGAGCCAGTCTTTGAAGTCATGCAGCTGATAATGTTGATCCCACTTTAGACCCAACAATGATATTTAACCATAAATGTTCAAAAATAGAGTAAACTAGTATCAAAGTGCGGAAGCGTTTTGAGAACAGTTTGGGTTAAGAATAATGGTAGATAACACATAAATAGATAGATGAATGCAGTAAATAACAAGATTGATGCTCAATGATTCATCTCTATTGATTCACAAGAATTACACCAAGAACACCTCACAGTGTGTGATTCACATATAAAATCTCTCTAAGTAGGTGTGTGTGTGTGTGTTGTGCTTCGTTGCCAGAAATGGCCTGGTTACACTACTATTTATACAAAGACAAAGGGGACAAAACAGTACACTAGACAAGATCGTGGGACGTGCTTCTAGTAATGGCAACTTAGTGCGCCCATGAATAGTACACTGTAAAAGTTGCTCCTATTTGTAGAATGACACGTGGAAAGTGAGGGAACAAGCCTTGTACTATCTGATCTTCCAAATCGGCGTATATCAGAGGCATGTGAGGTGCACGCTTGTCCTTGTCTTCATAATTCTTGATCTTCATCTTATGTCTTTGACTCCACAAAGGCTCTGTCATAAATGGCAAAGGCTCTTTGGCTTTGGTCTCTTTTGTCTTTAGATGCTTGATCAATCGAAGGCTCTATGTTCTTGGTGTCCGACAGAGGCTTCTGCCAGTGTTCTTCCTTAGGCTATTTTTCAATACTTCTCTAGAACATAAAGTTGGAGCTAACAATCTCCCCCTAAGTATTGAAAAATGAAAATATGAAAGTTGCATGGATCTTAGGCTAAAAGAACAAGAGGTGAAAGATTCAACCTCTGTAAAAAGAGATGTTTTCATTAATATCTATGCGAGAGGCATTTACATGAGCTTTTTGGAAAATTTAAAGATAACATGACTTGAAAATTTTAAGTACAAAGATGATTTATAGAGCCTATATTCTGGCATCTAGAAAATCATCGATCTTCTTTCCCCATTTTCCTTCCTTCTTGAGTGTTCGATAGAAGAACGCGCATAGGTGTCTGAAGTGAATTGTTGCGTCTATTGCCTATATCAGTCTGTCCGCATACTCAAGGTCAACGAATTCAGAACCTCTGTTGTTTAGCAGATCTGCCCTAAATTGGAGAAGAGTCTATGTCGCATACTTTTGGCAGTCATACTCCACAAACAGCTTCTTTCTTCCTTGAGGATCAATGAAGACGTATCCAATTCTGGGGCTGCGAATGATGGTGTGCGGTAGTATGTTAGCAGAGGAAGGGGACATGTTTTCTGGAGGTGTCAGGGTTATCTTTTTGATTCCAAGGTCCAAGGCAACTTGGAAGTCAATTACACTGAATAGCAGAAGTCTTTCCCTCATAGCCTTTCTGACAGCGTGATAGGCTCTCTGATGTTTAAGTCTGTTCATGTAGTTACTCTCTGCCCAACTGTAAAGTTTTGAGAGGTCAAACGGATGGAGGTTTCTTAGGTCTGCGTCTGAGAACTTCATTTGAGTATTGTCCTCTCTCTCTACACAATAAAGGTTGTAGTAGAAGTTTCTGCATTTTGTGTGTGAGAGTTTGCAGCTCAGAACTCTCTTGATTTTTGAGTTGGAGAATACTTCCTTAACGCTCTTGGCCTTATCTTTGTAGAACCTCTCCTTCCCTTACTCAATAATGTCCAGGCTCAAGGTAGGCTTGGGTAGAGGGTCATTGATTCCCCTGCTGTACAGGTAGTTGTACACTTGTTCAACCATATCAATTTTTGGGGCAACGGGAGGAGGCATCAGTTTCCTCAGAGCTTCCATGTCTCTTAGGACTTGGGCAGCTCTGTCCTCTGAAGGTTTGGCTTTAGGGTCATGTGTGTCCCAATATGATCAATCAACCAAGAATTCACACAAGATCTAGAGAGAGAGAGTGTAGAGAGAGAAAGTAGATCTTGTATTATTAGCTCTCTGTATTTTACAAGATATGAGTTATGCTCTATTAGTTACATGATTAGTCAAAACAAAGCTATTTATACCTAAGATCTATACAAGACATTAAGCTAAGATTGACTTTCACTAACACATAATACATTGACTTTATCATTAAATCTTGAAGACATATTTTAGACTTAACAATCTCCCCCTTGGATTCAAGATTTAATCATTTTGAGAATATCAGTCTTTGGCTTGTCAAAGTCAACTTGTCACAAAATCTTCAGACGGGGATCTGGCGGAGATTTTCTTTCTTCGATTTGGAGAATTTGTTTCTTCACACAAGGCACTTTGGTACTGATAAACACAAATTTAAGAAAAAGAGATCACAAGATGATCAATCGATTTTTCTTAAACTCTTGAAGAATTCTCCCCTTTTTTCTTTCTTTGATTTGAGAAATTCTTGCTTCAGTAATGATATTCACAATATAGCACAAGTTTAAGAAAAAGAGATCACAGGATGATCAATCGATTTTTCTTAAACTCTTGAAGAAGAATTCTCCCCCTTTTTCTATTCGAGACGAAATCTTCTTTATTCTCTTTGACATGAAATTGAATTCAACATTTCTCCCCCTTTTTCGATGAAAGTGAGCATCATGATCATCGAAAACTATTTTCAATTTCAGTCGTGTCTCGGAGTATCACGAACAATCTCCTCCTTAATGAACAATCTTGCTCCCCCTCAAACTAAGAATTTTGGAGCAATTTGTTTTCTCCCCCTGAAAATATGCATATATTTCATTTAGGCACAGTAGTTGAAAAATTTATTCAAAGAAAATAAAATTCATTGAACTACATTTTATAACCACTACCATTTGATCATTTGAAATCTTTACAAAAGAAATCCAGCTTAATAAAATTTAACATATTTTTCAATCAAATAAAATCAAATGCATGTGTTTGGATTCAAATACAAGACATCATTGCATATCAAGTTAAAAATGTTCAGTTTCAACCCCTTTATTAAATCTATTTGGTGTGCTAGCATGCGAAATATGTTTAACTTCAAGCATATGCAATTCTAAAACATATAAGAATACTTTGCTCTACTCACACTATTTGTCCAAAATCAGGATTTTCACAAATTTACGGGTTTATCGCGACTTTGTAATATCCCCAAGTTTCAAGAGATGTGTGCACATTGGCATCTTTTACTTTTGTGCTCATTGGCATCTTTTGTTTTGTGTACATTTGCATCTTTTAATTTTGTGCTCATTGGCATTTTTTATTTTGTGCACATTTGCATCTTTTAATTTTGTGCTCATTGGCATCTTTTAATCAAAAAGTTTAGTAAGAATAAGATACACCGTTAAACATGGCTTTCTATCTGATTCTATAGCAGGATTTGGGTCAGCCGCTCCCAGACCAGTTGGCCTTAGGGGACTAGGTGTCAAGCACCCCTAGAACTTACTTTCCCAAACCAGAAAGGCCACATCGATATATCTTAAACCCATTTGTACCAGTAGAACATGACTTTCGATCTGGTTCTATAGCAGGATTTGGGTCAGCCGATCCTAGACCAGTTGACCTTAGGGACTAGGTGTCGAGCACCCCTTAGGACTTACTCTCCCAAACCAGAAAGGCCACAGGTACAAACTTTCAAACTAAATGATTTTATTGGTATATATTTGATGCATCTCAATCAATTGGTTTTAAAAACATAGTGCTTCACCCATATTTTCGTTTCCATCCATCATTCTAACATTTAGGCTTTTTGAGCATTATATTCTAAATAAGTCCAGAATTACATAATTTTGAGCATTCAGCATAATTTCATTCATGTTTTGCTGACCTTTCGATTTATTTCAGAGGTGAAAGTTGAAACAAATATAACGCAGATAATACAACAATACTTGTAAAATCATCATTTAGCACACATTTAATTCATTGAATGAAAATTGAAAAATTTCATCTCATTGAATTAAATTTGTTGAGATTCAAATTTTCAAAGCAGTAGAAATGAAACATAATGCAATGTTACCTTTCACCACTTGTTCCTTGAATTGAAAGATGTGACAGTTAAGGATATCACCTGATAAGTATGAGTTCTAAACTGATTTGTTTAGAAGTCTTAGTCTTTGAAGTATGGGTCCGGAACTGAATTGTTCAGAAGCCATAGTCGTTGAAGCACGGGTCCTGAACTGATTTGTCCAGAAACCATTAACTGTGAAATCCGGGTTCTAAACTGATGTGTTTAGAAACCAATTCTCTTTACTCCCCCTTAATGGTACAAGTAATCTTCTTCCGAGAGTTCAACGCTTTGCTTCTAAATCTGCAAAAACAGATTAAGTAGATTTTGGTACCCAACGTGTCTTGGGTCCTGGCTTGTTAAGCGGAGCTCTATAAGAAGGAAAATGAAAAGTACCATACCAAAATTGAACATTATCATTTTTAACAAAATCACGAGTTCCACAATAAGAACAACAAATATTCTTTTGTGCAAACCTGATTAAATTATTCGCGGAATATATTGAATCAGGTTTAACAAAAGATTTACCTTTCAGTTTAGTGTTCTTGTTGGGAACCAATGATTTTGGTACATCTTTTTTCGGAGTTGTACCTTTCACTCTCCATTGCATGTTGACTTTTTTGTATGAAGAAGATCAACATATTTATACTTGGAAGAATTATCCACTGAATAATTGTAGAAAAGATTAGAAGGACGAATCGGACTTTCTGAATAGCTTTTGGATTTGTTGAATGACTTCACTTTGTCAGATAAGTCATTCCGTTCCTTGGTCATCAAATCAAGCTTCTTCTGAATGTCACAATTCACCCTCTTCTCTTTCATGATATCAGTCGATAACACAACCAAATTCTTTGTGAGCTTTCGTATTTATTGCTGAAAAATCTTCCTTTCAATAGAAAATTCATCTTTAACGCTCCTAGCCTGAAAGTCAGCTTTCTTCCTTTTTTCTAGTTCATGTCTTTCTATATCCAATTCCTTTTGAAGCTCAGATATTTTCTTTGACAATTTCTCATTCTTCGCTTCAAAGTCTTTGCTCTTATTTTCATTCTCAACTCTTTCCTTCTCCAATTTTTCTTTTTCAAGAAATAAAACTTTCTCAAAATCTGAACTTTGTTTGGAAAGTTTTCTGCATCTGAGTTCAAGAGCTTTCTTTTTTTCATTTTCTTTCTTTTCCGTCTTTAACGCCTGTTCAAGTTCAGAAACTTTCTGAGAAAGAGAAACTCTTTCTTTTCTGTGGTTTTCCCTTTCCTCTTTTAGTAACTTTTCTGTGTCAGACAATCTCTTTGTAAGCTCTATAACCTTTTTCTTGAGTTCTTCATTTTCCGCATCTGATAATTTCTGTTCCGTATCCTCCTTTTCAACTTTCTTTTCTTCTTCCTTTCTCTTAAAAGTAACTTCAGATCCAAGCATTTGCTTTGATAACTCGTTCCACATCTGCATTGGGTTATGTTTGAAACATTCAACGCGTTTGTAAATGTGTTGCGGAAGTGCGAAGATCAAGCTGGATGAAGCTTCCTTGTTAGCTTTCTTTCTTTTAATTTCTTCTTCTGTAAAATCATTCTCCATTTTATATCTGATCATTGGACCTTCGGTGAATGATTTTATCATATTTTCTCCGTTTTCTCAACTTGAAATAAAGTCAATGAACGCAACAGTCCATTGTTCAAAAGCGGAGTCTTTAACCAACACCGGAGGTAGATTCATGTCTGAAAATTTAATCTGAAAAATTCAAACAATTAACAATTAGCAAAACTCGAGAAATTTTCTAAGTCAGAAAAACGCTAAAGAGGGTAGCGCAAAATGGAAAATGAATTAGCAAGTGGATGGCGCAAAATAGCTAATTTTTCTTGAACATCATGAGTATGGCGCAAATGAAGAAAAACTTGGCCACAAGAAAATGAATTAGACAACTTCTTCTTCTGTTGGCGCAATATGTTTTCAGCAGGTGGCGCAAATTGACTATGTGGCTGGTGCAAATTAAGAATACCAGGTGAATAAAATCTGACCTTTTCTTGATATGTTGTTGGCGCAAAACAAAGATGAAACACATACATACACAACTCAAACATATACACACACAGCTCACATATTAATCACGTAAACACTATAAACACACACACACATTGCTCAAAATTAAAACACACGCACCCCAAACTCACACACACATAGCTCAAGCATACACACATACAACTCAAAATTAAATCAGGTACTTTAATCTAGCAAGAAGGTGGCGTAAAAATCAGATTTACTCTAAAAGAGAGTGGCGCAAAGTGAGGTTTGCTCCAGCTGTGTATGGCGCAAAACAGAGTTTTGCGTGAGCTGTGTATGGCGCAAAATGAGTTTTGCTTGAACTGAATGTGGGTGGCGCAAAGTTCAGATGAACTAGCGCAAAATACAGATCTGAACAAAACGATGATCAATCTCAAAAAATCCTTCAAATCTCCATCAAATCTTCGAATTAAGCTTCCAAATTTTGCAGAGATGTTAGAAAATTGTTTTCTAACACGATTATGTGAACTAATTTCGCTGAAAAACACTGAATCGAAATCTGAATGAATGATCAGACCGATTTTGTCGAACTGAACAAAAACTTGAAAAATCTTCAAATTGAACCTCAAATCTTTGAAATTAGCCTTTGATCCTTGAATAAGATTTGTTCCTCTATCAAAACGAATTCAACGAGCCTAAGAACAAGATCAAATTCACACAAATTTGTAGAAAATCAAGAAAAAGAGACTTTCTTGAAAAAATCAAGAAACTCGATCAATTTTTCTTCAAATTCACAAATTTGATAGATGAATTTGTGTAAACTCTTCACTAGATCTTCAATAACGTGCTCTGATACCAATTGTGTGTCCCAATATGATCAATCAACCAAGAATTCACACAAGATCCAGAGAGAGAGTGTAGAGAGAGAAAGTAGATCTTGTATTATTAGCTCTCTGTATTTTACAAGATATGAGTTATGCTCTATTAGTTACATGATTAGTCAAAACAAAGCTATTTATACCTAAGATCTATACAAGACATTAAGCTAAGATTGACTTTCACTAACACATAATACATTGACTTTGACTTTGACTTTATCATTAAATCTTGAAGACATATTTTAGAATTAACAGGTCAAGGGAGGGAATGGCTTACAGAGAAGGTCCGAAAGCCTAATCTTCTTCCTCAGGTTTGGGCGTAGTGAAGGCGTAAAGCATTCTTCATCAGCTTCTCAGATGATTGTGGTTTTGATTTCTTGGGTTTTGGATCCTCTGTGGCGATGGATTTGCCCCTATCTTTGGTTGTTGGATTGGTTGGGGGTACCTCTATAGATTTGATCTGTTCAGTGGTGCTCTGAGGTTTGGCTTGAGTTTGTTCTTTGGGTTCAACTTTTGTTGGGGGTTTTGTGGTGGTTTGGTTGGGGCTTCTGTTGTGGTTGGTTTGTTGGTTGCCTCTAATGATTCTTGCAGATGTAATTGTTGGAGGATTTTCTCTGATGTTGTAGGTGTTTTTACCCATGTCTTGCGTGATTGTTGCTTCTGTTGCTGCCTCTGTTGTAGTTGGTTGATGATTTCTTCTGTTGTGGGTGTGGTTTTCTTCAGATATTTTCTGCTTGATTTGTGGGCAATGGATTTTATTCTTGTGGGTGATGGTTTTGGTTTTGGTTGATATTCAGTGGGTGTGGGTGAAGGTAGTTTTGATTCTTCAGTAATTGGTGATCTGGGTGTGGGAGATGGTAGGTATTCGGTTTGTTTGTTTTCCATAGAGGTGGGTGTTGCCTCTGTGGTCTTCTTAGTTGGTGAGTTGGTTGTTTGGGCTTGGGAAGGTATTTGTTGCAAAGGTTTAATTTCCAGATGTTGCCCTGTTAGGGTTCTTTTGCAGGTCGTCTCCCCCTCATGATGATCTGAGGGCCCATCTGAATCGCCATCAGAGTCATCATGTTTGCTTGAATCTTTTCTACCCTATGTTGCGCATGATGTTGGGGGCTTCTTCGGCTGACTTGCGCCCGCTGCAATCAATTTTGCGCATAGGTCATCACATATGCCAAGCAAATAGGCTACTTTTGCTTTCGAGTTGAACCTTAGTTTGCCCACACTAGTCTGGAACTCTTTCACATATGAAATCAGTTATGTCGTTTAGTACTCCCTGGCCACTCTGTCAATTGGGCTCTCGTGATGTAGTCTTGTGGTTTAAGAGTCTGCATCTGCTCTGTCGTCGATTCTTGAACTTTTTCCAGAGCCTTTCGCAGATCTTCTAGAGTTAAGGCTGAAGTTGCTGAATGTTGGTCCGACAGAGCTTTGGCAATGGCCCTGGCCTCTTGAAGTTTATTGGTCAGCTAATCGATAGAGGTTTGGGTAGCAGAAGTCGAGGAGCTCTGTGTAGGAGGAGTTCTGATAGAGTGCAGTTTGGCGGTGTTATCAATGACTTCCTTAGAGAGAGTGTCAACCTTTATGGACAAGTTGTCAAGCGCCTTCTGTGTATTTTCTGCAAGAGAATTGACCAAGCTTTTCAACTCGGTCAGAGTGTTGGTCACAGAGGTGACGAAGGTTTGGAACTCACCCTTCGCGACATGTGAACCAGGGGTAACCTCTAGGGGAACACATTCTTCCCTAGAGTGGACCTCTGTTCCTGAGGTGCCTGTTTTCAATTCTGTGTTGACGTTGAGATTGACAGGACTTCCACCTAATCCTTGAGCAGAGGTTTTTAAGACCTCAGACTTTATAGGTGTTCTATCAAGGACTCTATTCTGATCCACTCCAGAGGTGGGGACAGAGGTGTGCTTGATTGGACTTGGGGACTTGTCTAGAGTCCCTTAGTCAATGTGCACTCTACGCTCCTCTAAAGAGCGGTTTGTTGCTAAGTTAGTGTGTGCGGCAGAGGAAACAAATTCCTCTACAGGGATTTCAGAGATGACTTGGGGCGATAAGTCATGAATAAGAATGGTGTCCTGTTGAGAGGACACCTTCTGTTAGGGTTCCTTGGTATGTGCAGGCTCAGAGGAAGAAAAAGGCTCCTCTGGCTGGTTTGTCTGGGTTGGGTTCGAGCTGTGCGGCTCTGTTTCAATAGTCCCCTCTGCCACTAGACTAGCGGGACTAAATATGTGGGTTGCACAGGGAGGGAGGTTGGGATATGTGCCTCTTTGTACATCGACATCTTTTTCACTTTCTAATCTTGAGATCTCTGGGGTTTGTAATCTAGACTCCACTTCTTCACCCCATGTTTCCTCTGATGTCTCTAGTTCCTCCGTATGCTCCAAGTTGGGATCGAAAGTTTCAGGAGAGGCAAGAAGTAATGTTCTGGCAGAGCCTTTAGGAGTGTCTGCGAGGATACCTCTTGGGGTTGCATCTCCCATTTCTAAGTCTGAATCCACATCTGCTATTGTGAAGTCTGGGATTCTGTACTCATGGATATTCTGTACGTTCCATCTAGAAGTGTCCTGGCTCATATCCATTTGAGTTCTTTCGAGGAAAGAATCAAGGGTTTCGGTTTGGGGGTCCTCTGTAGCTTCTGGAATGGATGATTGGGCTCTAGTCTCTGCAAATCTCAGAGGGGTGGGTGATTGAAGGGTTGGTTCGCCAGTTGAGACTTCCTCTACGATGGTCTGCAGAGGGGATTTGGGCTTGTGGGTTTTCCTCTTCTTATGCTTTGAGTCTCTTTCCTCAAAGGATTTTGATTTTCTCTTCTTGGTTTTGGAGTCACCTTCCTCAGAGGACTTGTGTTTTCTCTTATTTTTCTTCTCCTTCTGAGGATGTGCAGATGATGACACAACGATTTGTTCTGTGGAGAGTTGCAGAGGGTTCATGGTGCTGGTAGAGGTGGTTTCCTTGGTAACTTTGGCTTTAGGGGCCTTCTTCCTTTTCTCCACTTGTTGTGGTGGGTTTTCAGGTTCTGTGGTTCGAGCGGCAGAGGTAACCTTTATGGCTTTTGGTACAGACCTAGCTAGCCTCACCTTCTCTACTTTGAGCCTATGTTTTTCTAAGGCAGCTTCCCATTCCTCCTCACTCATCATCTCCACTACTTATGTTCCTATAGGGACACCTAGGCGTGGGGGGGGGGGGGGGGTCATAGGACTCGGTTGTGGAGTCCTATGTACACGCACGTACTTACTCTTCAACTCTTCATCAGAAGCATAAACAAGCATCTTCTCGCTGAGAGGTCTGCAGTGCGGGTAGCCGTCGAGGTGTAGGGTGGGAGTCATCCTCTACAGAGGGTATGTCTTTACAACTGGTCCTTTAAGTGACCATTTTTCGCTCTCTAGCAGTGGTTCCAGTATGATTCCCAGAATTCTTTGGAACTGAAGTGATGGAAGCTGGCCGCCCTTGTCCTTTTTACTCTTGGCCTTCTGTGTGGCCTGTTTGTGCTCGATGGTGGCTATAAGTTCTTGCAGAACCAATGCAACATAATCCAGGGGTAGGTCATAGTAGTTCCCGTACATGATTGATAAGATCTGGTATGAGCTTTTGTCGGGGCTTCTAATTTTGCCTGTTAGGCATCTATTGAGAATAGAGAAAAATGTGTTGCACAAAGGGGGTAAGACGATGTCTTCTGAAGTCGTTTCTCATTCTCAAGGAAGTGTTGTAACCTAACATCAGAGCAAAATCACAGAGGTCAGAGTCCGTAGGTTCCTCTGCGTACTGCTTGATGCCAAGCATACCTCTGGTAGGTAGCTCGAACTCAAAGGAAATCATTGTTATGTTAAACCCAATATTCATGTTCTGGGAATTATCTGGCTTAGACACGTATCCATTTATTGTGTTTGTTTCAGGGTCAAAGTAGCAGCTCTTCGAGAACTGATTGAGATATCGGGCAGGGATTTTGGTTACGTTCTTAGTCAAGAGATGTCACAGAGGATGGTTTTCCAGAATGTTCAAGAGAATAGCCTGATCTTCTCCAAAGCTTTTTCTATTTAGGACCAGGTAGTGGTTGTTCGGTTTTAGGGGAAAAGGGTTTTCAAAGAAATCATTTTCCAAGAAGTTTTGCAGATTGGTAGTTGGTTCGTGATGAACAGAATCGCCACTGTTCGCCTTCTCTTGAAGATTTCTTGGAGCCGTTGGGTTTTGTGAATGCTCAGATGGAGCAGGGGAGTTAGCAGGTGAAGTATTGGATGCTGTTAGTGCTTAAAATGTATGTTGTATCCAAGTAAAGGGACTTAATATGTAAATATCTAGTCTAAGTATAAATAGCTTAGATTAGTTCATTATGTCATAACTTTGCACTTTACACATCAAGGCATTCCATATTTTTTCTCTACACTTATGTAATCATACTTTGAAGATCAATGAGAGATGACATGATTGCTGCTTGATTCTATTGTTGTTTACTTGTTTCTGGGATCACAAGTGGTATCAGAGCAAACAGATTCAGCAAATTTGAAGGAATTGTTTTGAAGAAAATGGGCATTTTTAGGTATTTTCGGACTAGTATCGATTTGGTGATTTTAGGATGTTTTGATCGAGGATTTTAGTACAGATCTATTCGAATTGAGGTTCTGGACAAATTCGTGCAAGAAACTAGATCGAAAAATCATGATTTGATTGATTTTTAGTGATTTTTAGGGTTTTTCAAAAAGTTTCTGTTTTGGATCGTAAATGGCATTTCCTGTGTGTTCTTGGTAGTTTGATCTGAACAAAAAGTGTTCAGAATGTGTTCGTGAAGGTATCTGCAAAGTTTCAGATCAATTGGCTAAGGTTTGAGTGATTTAGAGGACTTAGAAAGATTTTGGGGTCCGACATTCATAACTGTCGTACGATACTCATCTTCATACATTCATAACAGTCGGACGATACATATCTGCATATATTCATAACTGTCGTACACAACAGACATTCAAAGTTTTCGTACGAAAGTTGATCGACAGTTCCTGTTTACAAATTCTTGTCGTATAAGACTTGTACGATTACTACTGTTCATCAGGTTTAGTCACACAAATCTTGTCCGATTACTACTATTCACTGAATATAGTCGTATAAGAATTGTCCGACAGTTACTGTTCATTTGCCCTAGTCATACACTGTTTGTCCTATTGTTACTGTTCACTGGATCTAGTCGTACAAGAGCATCTGATATTCAAGGTATTCCTTTGTACACTGTGTTAGAGAAACCAGAGTTCGGAGTTGTCTATCACAATGGGCAGAAAAAGAAGAAGTTTTTGAGGTTCATTGAAGTTAACAAATTCAGTGATGGCACTCTTAACATGATAAAGATTCGGCTGACTGAGAAAAACAGACTTAATGAGCAAAAGAAGGTGCCTCTGAAAGAAAAGGAGAAAGTATTAATCAACAAAGCATTGAAAGCCATGCAAGACAGACTGGAGTACAGGAACTCACTAAGAATGTTTGAGATCATACTTGGGGTCAGAAAGAAGTACATCTCACCAGAGCTACTCAGAAGATAAACTCTGCATTTTCTTACTTGGATTCAAAGGGAGTGAATGTTAGTGCTTAAAATGTATGTTGTATCCAAGTAAAGGGACTTAATATGTAAATATCTAGTCTAAGTATAAATAGCTTAGATTAGTTCATTATGTCATAACTTTGCACTTTACACATCAAGGCATTCCATATTTTCTCTCTACACTTATGTAATCATACTTTGAAGATCAATGAGAGATGACATGATTGTTGCTTGATTCTATTGTTGTTTACTTGTTTCTGGGATCACAAGTGGTATCAGAGCAAACAGATTCAGCTAATTTGAAGGAATTGTTTTGAAGAAAATGGGCATTTTTGGGTATTTTTGGACTAGTATCGATTTGGTGATTTTAGGATGTTTTGATCGAGGATTTTAGTACAGATCTATTCGAATTGAGGTTCTGGAAAAATTCGTGCAAGAAACTAGATCGAAAAATCATGATTTGATTGATTTTTAGGGTTTTTCGAAAAGTTTCTGTTTTGGATCGTAAATGGCATTTCTTGTGTGTTCTTGGTAGTTTGATCTGAACAAAAAGTGTTCAGAATGGTTTCGTGAAGGTATCTACAAAGTTTCAGATCAATTGGCTAATGTTTGAGTGATTTAGAGGACTTAGAAAGATTTTGGGGTCCGACATTCATAATTGTCGTACGATACTCATCTTCATACATTCATAACAGTCGGACGATACACATCTGCATATATTCATAACTGTCGTACACAACAGACATTCAAAGTTGTCGTACGAAAGTTGATCGACAGTTACTGTTTACAAATTTTTGTCGTATAAGACTTGTACGATTACTACTGTTCATCAGGTTTAGTCACACAAATCTTGTCCGATTACAACTATTCACTGAATATTGTCGTATAAGAATTGTCTGACAGTTACTGTTCATTTGCCCTAGTCGTACACTGTTTGTCCGATTGTTACTGTTCACTGGAACTAGTCGTACAAGAGCATCAGATATTCAAGGTATTCCTTTGTACACTGTGTTAGAGAAACCAGAGTTCGGAGTTGTCTATCACAATGGGCAGAAAAAGAAGAAGTTTTTGAGGTTCATTGAAGTTAACAAATTCAGTGATGGTACTCTTAACATGATAAAGATTCGGCTGACTGAGAAAACCAGACTTGATGAGCAAAAGAATGTGCATCTGAAAGAAAAAGGAGAAAGTATTAATCAACAAAGCATTGAAAGCCATACAAGACAGACTGGAGTACAAGAACTCACTGAGAAGGTTTGAGATCATATTTGGGATCAGAAAGAAGTACATCTCACCAGAGCTACTCAAAGGATAAACTCTGCATTTTCTTACTTGGATACAAAGGGGGAGAATGTTAGTGCTTAAAATGTATGTTGTATCCAAGTAAAGGGACTTAATATGTAAATATCTAGTCTAAGTATAAATAGCTTAGATTAGTTCATTATGTCATAACTTTGCACTTTACACAACAGGGCATTCCATATTTTCTCTCTACACTTATGTAATCATACTTTGAAGATCAATGAGAGATGACATGATTGCTGCTTGATTCTATTGTTGTTTACTTGTTTCTGGGATCACAAATGCCATTGGAGTTGTTCTTGAGGAATCTTTGAAGAAATCAGAGAAGAGTTGTAGGTTCTTGCAAGTTCGCCGAAGAAATTAGAGAGGAAAGGGTTTGTAAAGTTGAAGAAGAAAGGTAAAAGTGGGTTTTATAATGGGTAAAGGGTAAAAGAGGATAGAATTTGGGCGGTAAAAAGTTAATTTCATAATATTTAGGGTCCGCACTCGAGTACACAACTGTATGCAACGCTTCAGTATTGTCGTTTGAATCCCACGTCCAATAGAAGCATTCCACGTCAGAAGTGGCGGTGCACGATTGAACATCGTGAGGCGCCCATTAATGTTAAGCGCATGGCAGTTACTAATACCAAATGACTGTCTTTTTTGTAAATAACCCGCACCTCAGTGGATCTCAAAACACATAAGTGTTGGAAATCACAAAAGCTCTGTGATAGAGTGAGCTCTGTGGTCTGAGGTCTTCTTCAACTTCCATAAGATTTCACCGTTTCTTTACCAAAAACATTTAAAAAGGCAATGGAATGATCCAGAGTTTTCCATGAGAGATTTCCTACCGTAGAGGCCTCTATTTCGCAAAGGCTCGGCCAAACGTCGCAGAGGCTCTATGACATAAATTTCTATTTATGGAGAGCTCATAAAACATTTTGATCATCCAAAGTTTTGATTAGTTAAAATGATGTTTCTAGGACATATTTGAAAATGGTGTCCTAGAAAAATGTTTTGGAAAGTGGGTTTGTGCGAAGGTCTTACTCAATGTCTCTTTCTCTGTTCAGCATAGACACTATCTTCTATGGATTTGTTCGGATAAAGATCCTCTTTGGCTCCCCCTTGAATGATCAACCTCTGCAGATCATTACAAGGTCTCCTTCTGCTCCCCTTTGATCTATGATTGGATCAGATAATGATAAGTAGAGCACAAAACATAGATCACATTCACCAGAGGTTCTGTGAGAATGAACATAGGCTCTATGCCATTTCACAGAAGTTCTGTTGGTTTCAGAACTTTGAAAGGTAAAGAATGTACATACTAAAAGATTTAAATATTTACATATATACAGGAGGATTTGTACTCACTTACAGAGGGATTAACTCATGTTTAGCATACCTAACTTACCCACCAAGAATATGAATCTTTTCTCATCAAGTGCTTTGGTGAATAAGTCCGCAAGCTGATATTTTGTTGGCACAAAGTACATCTCTATTGTGCCATGTTCAACATGGTGCTTTAGAAAGTGGTACCTGATATCTATGTGCTTTGTCTTAGAGTGCTGCACGGGGTTGGCAGAGATCGCAATGTCACTTTTGGAATCACAGAGGATTGGTATTTTTTTGTAACATCTCGAATTCCGTTATATTATATTTTAATATATGAGGTCGGTTTGTAAATTTGGTCTAAGTTGAGGACTATTTGCAAATATAAACTCTAGGGTTGAACTGGTATTTTGACCAAAGCTTAAGATTATTATTGGAAATTAGAAATGTGAAGGTGTGATTGGTCATTTGATGTAACTTTGAAGTTGAGGGTGTGTTGGGTCATTACTGAAAAGTTGATAATACTTAAGGTAAGGGTTAGTTGATTTAAGATTTTATCTCAAATCAGTTTTGCTGAAGTCGGTCATTGGGCATTTACAGAGAAAGAAGAAGAAGAAGAAACGCGGGTAAGAAATTCAACCATGAATTTTAGATCATGTTTTATAGAGGTTTGGTTTGAGCAAAGTTATCCGTTGGATTTGGTGTTTAGGATCCTTACATAGCAGATTTAACTTGGTTGAGCAGAAAGAAAGGAATTCATCTTCTTCAGGTGAGTTCATTCTGTTCTTTTTAAAAGTTCACAGTTGAAATTGAATCAGATAAAGTGTATAAATTGTCTAAATGAACTGGTATAATTATTTAGAAATGGAATCAATCAATAAGCTGAATCTTTTAGATGAGTTAAGAATATTTTGACGTGAATTGGATAAAACAGTATCGTAGTTCCGGAAATTAAAATGAGTTCCGGAAACTGGGTTTTGGGATCCGAAACTGATAGTTTATGGAACTGGACTTTTGAATCTGGAAATGAAGATTCCGGAACTGGGTTTCGAGATCCGGAATGGAGTGAATTCCAGAATTGGGTTGTTTGCAATTGGTTCCGGAAATAGAAATTCCGGAAATGGGTTTATAGGATCCGAAAAATGAACAATTCCAGAATGGGTGGAATTTGGGTTCCGGTATCGAAACTTCCGGAATGGGCTTGGGATTCGGGTTCCGGTATCATAACTCCCGGAATGGGCTTAGTTGGGATCCGGAATGCACAAACCGGAATTAGGCTTAAAGTTTGGGGGATCCGGAACCGTAGTTCCGGTATGGATCAAGAGAGAGATCCGGAACTTGGGCTAAAGGAATTTTGGGCCGTGATTTAATTATTTCTTTGGGCGGTATTAGGAAATTAAATAGGATCCGATTTCGGGTAGAAGCTAGTAAGGATTTGATTTTTAAATTAGAATCCTTATTAGGATAATTTTCATTAATTGAATTCGGGATACTTTTGATTATAATGATTGGAAGAGAAACAATTGAGAATAAAATATCGATGAATTGTTTAATATTCTTAGAGTTAAGAATATAATATGAGATATTGCGTGATATGTTGTTATACATATACGTTTGTATATGTATTGAATCCATAGGCACTAGTAGTATGTGATTATGTGGAATAGACCAGACTCTTAATGGTAATTCCTGTTGATTAGATAAATGTGGAATAGACCGGGTTCTGAATGGTAATTCCCATTTTTGTTTTATAAACGTGGAATAGGCGGGGCACTAACCGTTATTCCCGTTGACCTATAATGTGGAGTGTTAATCCCATTTCGAGAGGTGATTATTAACATGGAAAATACATAAAGTAATTTTGTTTTTCCCGTTGATGCGATAAATGCGGAATGGGTCGGGCTCTAAAGGAAATTCCCATTTGTGCTATGATGTGATGAACGTGGAATTGACCGGGCTCTTAAAGGTATTCCCATTGATTGAAATGTGGACTAGACCAGGCACGAAATGGTAAATCCCATTTCATATTGTGATGTGGAATCGTGGAATAGACGGGGCACTAACCGTAATTCCTGGTTTTGTTGGAAGGTGAAGGGCCGGCCAGACACTTAATGGTAACTCCTACTTCCTCTTTAAGAAATAAACATGGCACCAATTGTAATTTCTTGATAAGAGCAATAATCTAGAATCGGTAAGGATTCGTAGTAGGCTCTTGACTTTTGATGATATGACTTTCTGAATGTTAGTCATAGTCATATAATAGGGTATGTTCCCGTCATCGAATTGAGCACGTGTACGGTAAGAACGGTGGTGAACAGGTTGTTTATATGCTTTGGATATTTGAGTTTCAAAGCTGTTAATGTTTTAATTTGAATTTGGATGTTCTCACTAGGCGTAAGCCTAATTGTTCAAATTCAATTTTCTTACCAGGTACGAGCTCAGGGGATTAATAGGACGTGGGACGAGTGTTTTTGGGTATTCGACTTTTGGTGATAAACGGAGTAGTTAGCAAATACGAGGAGGCTTTGGATGGATTGCGTGTATAACCCTTGTAATCTAATTATAGTTGACATAATTAGATTAATAGGGTATTTGTAGAATTCAATTGATGTAATTATGGACCCTCGTAGTTAATTCTCTAACTATATAAATGATAGTTTGGATTTGTATGACATATTGTGTAAATTTCGAGGCTCAAATTGGCCCTGATTTTAGGGTGTTACAATATTGTATCAGAGCTGAAGTTTAAGCGAACTAGGTATGATAATGAGATACCTAGACTTAAGCTGAGATGAACTAAGTCATGATTTGTGAGATATGGGTAGAAGTACTAAGACGGGATAGTCTTAGAGTCGACGGAAATACGTGAAATTAGTGTTGTAACGATGGTAACGAGGATTCTTATGTATAGTATGTTCACAATTTCAATTAGCTACTGTTATTATGAATATATTGTTACACAAGCATACTTGTTTCTAAATTTTTACAGTGACTAATTAGCGGTAAATTACGTTTCACGTGTTTGGTTATGGGTAACCATTTCTTATGGTTATTTCTTTATGCTATATCAGAGAACGATGGTGAATACACCAACAAGGTCCTCTAATTCTTCGGAGGATAGGGCAGTAATGGACTGGGGAGAAAAGCAACCGGAAACGGTTGGAGCTCATGAAAGTCCGCCAAGGCTACCTTTTATGGGAGGAACGGACAGTAGGCTACAATGAACGAGTACCAGTATCGCCAACCCGGTGACGACGGAGTCTGCAATGGAATCTCGTATGATGGAGAATATGATGCGAATAATGAATACAGCAATGGCACAACAAACAGAGATGTTCATGAAAGCGTTGAACGATCGAAGCTCCGAGTTACGAAGAACGGTGACAGATACTGGTGTCGTAAATCTAATTCGTAATCCTGTGGTGAATGTAAACAGGAGGGTAGAAAGAGTTTGTTCTTATAAGACGTTTCTGAGCTGTAAGCCACCCAAGTTTACTAGAGCAGATAATCCAGTAGCGTGTATGAACTGGCTCAGAGAAATGGAACAAGCTTTCCGAGCTTGTGAATGTGATGAAGAATCGAAAGTCAGGTTTGGTTCACAAATGTTGCGAGGCAATGCCTTGACATGGTAGAATATCGTAACCTCGACCCTAACGGCTCCAGTTTTGTCTACTATGACGTGGGAGTCGTTTAAGAAAAAGATTTTGGAAGAGTATTGTAATGAAAATGAAATGGATCGAATTGAAGAAGAGTTTCAGATTCTTAAGAAGGGTACTTCGACTGTTCGGAAGTACACAGAAGCATTTATGGAAAAGTTGAACTTAGTGGGGCATGTGGCTCCAACGGAAAAGAAGAAGATTAAAGCCTACCTGAAGGGCTTACCAGCCGATATGATGTCTAGAATTAGAAATTCTAAGGCCTTGAATCTGAGAGAGACGATCGAGGAAGCAAAGATCATGGAGGAGGTGTATGCAAAAGATAAAGCTGAGAAAGCTCAAGTAGGAGAGAAAAGAAAAGGGGAAGGCCGATCGGAATCTTCGCATGGGTTGAAGTCCTCTATTGAGAAAACTCATTTTAAGCCCCGTTAGGAGCTGTATTGGTGCCAGAAATGTAAGAGTAAACACTATGGCCCGTGTAAGACTTGGCTAAAATGTTTTAAGTGCGGTGAGGGTGGTCACACTGTTAGTCCTAGATTTAACAGGTAACAACGATTCAAAGAGAAATAACAAGAACGATTGATGATTTCAACTTGTCATCCCTCTCGTATTCATTCAAAGTATCGTTATTAGAATATTACAATTCAATGCAAAATAACGACCTCTAACAATAAGCTCTAGTGAATGATTATGAATCGCTTAACCTAATTCAAGGTTAACACTAACCTTATATACCAAGGCCTATTAGCACAAAGGCCCATGGTCCATCAAACTAATCTAAGCCCTTTTATGATTAAAGGCTTTTACAATGATTTAACCTCTATAATTAAACTAATTACGCTTGATATAATTATTTATATATCTTTCTAATATGTAGGACATTTATGGTCCTAACAATCTCCCCCTAAAGATATATAAATAAAAATCGGTCTTGAAACCTTCAGGTCTTGATCTTCTCTTCCTTTGGAATCTTTGAAACCCTTCGGCGTTGCTTGTCTTCATGTCTTTTACCGCTCCCCCTTGAATAAAGCTCTTAGTCTTCAAATCTTCAACTTTAAGAACTTGTAGAACCAATATGCTCGATGGAGGAAATAATTTGAAGCTAACACCACTTGATAAACGATGAGAAGAGATGATCACTTGTAAGCACTTTGACCTCTTGTATGCACTTTGAGCTCTTTGGATCTCGGAACAGATCAATCATTCGATTAAAAAAACGGTCAACAGTTACTCCCCCTCGGCTTTTGCATGGGGACTTCTTTACTCAGCCTCGGCTTTTGCTAACTCCCCCTCAACTTGATATTCGGTGTCTTTGAATCTGTACCCTTTCTCCCCCTCATGATGAGTAGGAGCATCCGGAGCATCATGCACGTTCAAAGACAATAGAAACGAGTAGCAAAAATTTTCAGATAAAGCATTAAGTAACCAGGGTAATCAACTAACACAGAAACACATTAGTAACTGTTATCACAACAATTAAAATAATTGTGTGGCCTATGTTCAGAGTTGGCAATGGGGTATCTCTGATAGGACTTCCAGTTATCACTGAAGTAAAATTTTAAAAATTAACTTCTCAAACTGTTCCGGCAATATCACAAAGATATGCAATGGGAATCACAAAGACTCGTGCATGTGTGAAAGAAATGAATTATATCAGTTAGGCTCAAAATATTGATTTAATTCGGGACGTAAGTTAAAATCAATTGACACAGTGATTAGAATATGAAGTTCGGAGACCGGAGCTGATGTCTTCCTGTTTCAATATCTAAAACCTCCGAGTGAGGAATAGATAGATTATGTGCTAAGCCTCCGTGAATATATGAAACAAGCATCTGTTGGGAGATACTTGAGTAGCTGGGTGGGGTGACACGAGTTATCGACACTGTGTCCATGTCTGTTTCAATATTCATCTCCAAAGAACGAGAATGAATAGATTGTGTGGTTACCCGGATAACTGACTCGGTTTGGTAAGGACCAATAGTTCTTTTAAGTTCTGTCACAGCCTCACCATATTCTTTTCTCTCCAAACTCATCTATCAAGCTAGACCCCTCACTGTTGTCTATAAAGGATGTGTTTCTTGGGTAGGTCCTTCCGGTTCTGGCTTGACCATAGAAACAATGTAAGACCTAACAATCCTTTCATGCATCGAGTAAAACAGTTGAACTACGAGTTCTAAACTGAAATGTTTAGAAGTCAAAACGTTTAAGAACGAGTCCTGATCTGAGTTGATCAGAAGTCATTCTTTTAAGAACGAGTTCTGAACTGAGTTATTCAGAAGTCATTATAAAATGTGAATGAAGATCAAAGAACAAGGTCAAGCGCGACTAGGATGACTCAGTAAGCACAGTGTTTGCAACAAATGAAACAATTGATCAGAAAGTTTAATTGTGAAGAACAAGTCACAATTAATTTACCAGAGAAGAACTGAATCATTAGTAAGTAAGGACGTACTATGAGAACAAAATTGGAATTCAAGCGGGTGTATTTCCATCGAAAAATCAACAAAATATGTGAGACATGGAAATAACTAAATCAAAGAAAATACAACACGTGGCAATTCTGGAATTTAAAAACGGAGAAAAACAAACTCAAGTAAGTTTTTCAGGATGAATTGCCACGGTTCTTTGAATTCACAAAAAATTCATGTATATGTCAAATACCTGATGCCCCCCCTCAAATGTGGCACAACCTCCGAACGCAGTCATGTGAAAATAAAATTCTGTATATTATCACACATGAAATCCCTGCAACAACAGATCAAAAAGATTTTGGTATCCATGCTTTGATGGATCCTTGGTGGTTAGATGTCTTGACTTTAATATGGGGATTGGGGATGCTATAGGTACCATACCAGTTGTTGTTAGCTTCAATCTTCCTAAACATAGAAGTATTTAGAAGTAGTAAAAAATAGGCTAAGTATAGAAAAGCCTCTTACAGAGGCTCTGCCACTTCTTCCAGAAGATCAAGTCCAGAAAGCCACAAAAGCTACAGAGGTAATCACAGAACCTCTGTAGTGCGCAAGAAGAAGATCAACTCGGAAACAAGTGGACTGCTCCACAGAAGGTCAGACTATAGAACCTCTTTAATGCCTTACAGAGCCTCTGTGGTCTGCTATGAAGACTTGGAAGATATTACTGGATACGTTCATCAACTTGCATGGAATACTGTCAAAACACGTGTCAAGCTCTGAGTGGACTCAATAGGGCATGGTACAAAATAGACGTCTGCGCCATTTAATGCATTTACCAATAGTACATCTGCTCCATTAAATGCGCATGGCTCAAACAACTGTTCACACCATCCAGTTCACTATTCATGCCGTAAAAGGAACAGTGACCTACTTCATAGTCTTCTAAGAGTAGTATAAAAGGAAGTCTCATGTTGAGATCTTCCTAAGAAAAAATACACAAGGAATCACTAATACTCTCAAACTTTATTGTCAAATATCTGAGTGTTATATTCTCACACACACCAACAGTTCTTAATCTGTTCTTCGTGTTCTTATTATATATTGAATAACAGTAACTGTTCAAGAAATCCTTTTTATTCCTTACTGTTTTCTTTATATATGTGCGTTCTAACATCTATCAAACATATCTGTTAGTTTAAATACGCTTCCGCATTAAACTCTAAATTCAACTAATAGACTGTTAATCTTGATTAAGTGTATCTGGGTTCCAACAATTGGTATCAGAGCCTCTCTTGATTTTCAATATCAAGTGATCCACTTATCAAGATTCGTGATAGATATTATTGTGTCTGGAAACTGCTTAAACTCAGAAAATCTTCAAGTTCATCGAAGTAACTCTTTAGTCATACCTTCTTTCTAAAATCTTCAAAAATGACAAATACAAATAATTTCTTTACTACTGGTTCTCTCACCAAACCTCCTAGTCTCCTTCGAGATGAGTATCCTCAGTGGAAAATAAGAATGGTCCATTTTTTCGAAGGCACTGAAAAAAATCTAGTACAATATCTGTACAATCCTCCTCCTATTCCCATGACAGTAGTACCTCGTATACCTGCTACTGCTGAATCTGCCGAAATCCCCGAACATCAAAAACCAAAGCCAAAAGGGGAGTGGTCAACCGAAGATAAAGCAGAAGATGAAGTTGCTCAGAAAACCAAGAGGACATTGATTATGGCAATACCCAACGAACTCTTTCAATCCTTGGATTCATGTGAAACAGCGCATGATCTGTGGAAAGAACTGGAAAGACAGTTGGAAGGAGGTGCTAAAACACAAAAAAACCGAAGAGCACAGTACATCAATGAATATCATGCATTCAGAGCCTCTTCAACAGAATCTCTGCAAACAACATACGACAGATTCAACTCTCTAATCAACAAATGCAGAAAATCAGGCATTGACAGAACTTCTGAAGAAAACAATGTCATGTTTTTAAAAAGTCTAAATGAAGAATGGCTCCAGCTGTCTATGTCCCTACAGACAAATCAGGATCTAGACACCTGGACTCTCTCTGATCTTTACGGAACATTAGCCGCACAAGAACCTCAGATAGCACAGGCTAAAACACTAACCATTGTACCATATGCATTGGTTAGTAAAACTAAAGAAGATGCACAGAGACCAAGAAATGAAAAAGCCACAGAGGAGAAGAAGAAGGAGAAGAAGAAGATGGTGATAATTGACAGTGAAGAAGAAGAGCAAGCAGAAAAAGAAATAACTCTTGCGTCACTAGCTAAATCTTTAGCTCTATTGACAAAAGAGTTCAGAGGAAACATAAGAGGTTCCGGAAATGAAAGATATGATAGAGAAAACAGAAGAGATGACAGAAGAGAAGAAGAATCGAGTGGCCGACAGAGGTCAAGCGAAAGACAGTACAGAGGAAATGACCGACAGAGGTCAGATGACTCGGTAAGCCACACGCAGCAAGAATGCTACAAATGCGGCAAACCTGGTCACTATGCAAATGAATGTAGATCAGAGAAAGGCGGAGACCTACAGAAGTCCAATGATCGAACAGGAAACACTCCTCAAGGATGTTTTAACTGCGGCAAACCAGGCCATTTTGCGAATGAATGCAGAAGCAGATCAAATCGCCCACAGAGGGACTCTGCTTTCTACAAAAAGAAAGCCGAGTATTATGCTCAAAAATCCTTAATGGCAAAAGGACATTCTGAGGAGAACACAGAAGACTTCCAGTCAGACTCTACTTCTGACGATGAACATACCGCCAATGCCCTCTTCTGTGGCATGGCAGAAGTCGACTCCTGCACTAACTCTGAGGTATCTACTTCAAATTCAAACTTTTGTATTACCTCTATAGATGATAATACACCTAGAATTAACATTGAACTAATTGAACTGAAAGAGATAAATCAAAGCATTCAGAAAAGACTCACTTTCAATGAGAGAGAAGTACGACTTCTCACTCAAGAAAAAGCAAAGATTTTTGAGGAAAAAGAGATAATAGAAAAGAAATGGAACAAAACTCTAGATCCTTTAAAAAAACAAATTTCTGAATTAACCCAGACTTTAAAAGATAAAACAAAAGAACTTTCAGTTTCAAGGAGCGAAACTACTGACATAAGAGCTCTTAAAGAATATTTTCAAAGAGAAAGAGAGGTATTATGGCAAGATTTACTCAGAAGAGAGGTTTTACTTAAAAACTATAAAGATGCACAGAAAGTTTATGAAAAAGTAAACTCACAAATAGCGAGACGAGGTATAGGGTATGATGATATCACCCTAGGTATTGAAGGCAAAAGAAACAAACCTCTGTCCTCTTTATTTGTAATTGGAAAAACAAACAAACCAGATTTTCCAAATCTAATCTCTGTAAGCAAAAGGGCAAAAATCTCTGTGGATCCTTATTTGAAGAAACATAAGAAGATGATTAACGTGTGGTTTGAAAACACAGACTCGTCATCTTCAACCTCTGTCAATAAAGGTATCAAACCAAAGAAATATCTGAAAACACAAGATCAGATTGGTATCTTCAAGTTTGGTAAACCGGAGACCCAAACACAGGTTGCTTTTGTCTGTTTGATAAACGTCGAAAAAAAATTATCAGCAGAAGCTCCTGAGTTTAAACCCATTTTTTCAGAAGAAAACTTTAAAAATTTAATCGAAAAAGAAATTTTGGAAATATGGAAATCAAGCGTTTTAGAAAAATTCTGTACATCTTTTATAGATAAAACTCTCGCTGAAGAAATCTTATTAGAAACCTCTGCAATCTATGAAAACTATTCTATAGAGGAAGAAAGCTTGTATGATGCATGTTTGGAAAATTCAACCTCTATTGAAAGAATTGACTCAACCTCTGTAAAAGAGGACGACTCATCTTCTGACGATTCAGAGACAGATGTTACATCTGGGATAACTCTCTATGACACCGAGGAAGTTAAATACTCCTCTGAAGTTCCTCACAGAACTATTTCTCCAAAAGAGAAACTCACAGAGATTCCAATCTGCCAAGATTTTCTAAATTTGAATCTACATATCAAAACCTCTGCTGAGTTTCAAATGTTACAAAAGACCTCTATTAATCCTATAAGTTCTAGATTTTCAAAACCCAAGGTTAATAAATCTTTTTCTTCTGTGACAGTGATAAATGAAGTTCACCACAGAAGCAACCCACAGAAGGCAGATCCTAAACAGAGCTTTTGCAAACAACATTCGAGTATTCATAGATCTTCTAGTAATAGGAAATCTAATGTAAAGAAAGAATGTAATGCCTCTGTGGCTGAGTTCAAAAAGTTCAATGAAAAGTTCAAGCAAATTACATCTCATATTCAATACTGTCGTTGTTTTGATCTTATGTCTAAACTTAATAATCATTTTTCAAATCAAGACTGTCTACTCTCTACGCCAATTCAAAAGTCAAATCCCACAAAGAAACAATCTGACTTTTTTACCGAAAACAAAATGTATTTCAAGAATGCCAAAGCAAACTTGAAAAACTCTAACAATATTGGACCCATATGGATATGGGTACCTAAATCTCTGTGATTGTCCTGCAGAAGAAGTATGTGCCAATCTGGTATCTAGACTCCGGATGCTCAAGGCACATGACTGGTGACAGAAGTGCACTATCCACGTACAAAGAAACACAAGATGGTGGATTTGTGACTTTTGGAGACAACAAGAAAGGACACATAAAAGGCTATGGAGTCATAAGGAAAGAAGACGTTTCAGTATACAAAGTTGCATATGTGGATGGCCTTAAGCACAACCTACTCAGTGTAAGTCAACTTTGTGATACAGGATTCAATGTGTTGTTCAAAAGAACCTTCTGCTCTCTACAAAGTGAAGAAACAAGTATGGAACTTCTGCGAGCTGAAAGAATAGGCGATCTATATATAATGAATTTCAACTCAAAGAACAAAGACAAAGTTTGCCTTGTTGCCTGCAAAAGTGAAGAAGCCTGGCTATGGCACAACAAGTTCTGTCACTTGAATTTTCACACATTGGAAAAACTGGTCAAACTTGATCTAGTTAAAGGTTTGCCAAATGTTAAATTCAATAAGGATCATTTATGTTCTGCCTGTGAAATGGGAAAACTCAGAAGAGCTTCCCACAAAGGCAAAACAGATGTGTCTTGCACCAGGCCTCTGTAAATGCTTCATGTCGACCTCTGCGGTCCCATTGCAATACAGAGCCTAGGTGGCAAGAAATACATACTTGTCCTAATTGATGAGTATTCACGTTTCACATGGGTTGAATTCGTAAGAAAGAAATCAGATGTTCCAAATGTATTGATAAATCTAATGAAAAGAATCCAAGTTCTTTATGATTGCAGAATACAGAAGTTAAGAAGTGACAATGGCACAGAATTTAAAAACTCTGTCATTGAAGCCTATCTTTCACAAGAAGGAATATCACAGAACTTCTCTGCAGCTCGCACTCCACAACAGAACGGTGTTGTCGAAAGAAAGAATCGAACACTTGTGGAAGCCGCAAGAACTATGATGTCAGCATGCGAATTATCAATGAACTTTTGGGCAGAAGCAATTTCAACCGCGTGTTATACTCAAAATCGATCAACCATTGTGAAAAGACACCTCAAGACGCCTTACGAATTGCTTAACAAAAGGCGGCCAAATATCAAATTTTTTCATATATTCGGATGCAAATGCTTTGTCTTAAACGACAGAGATTCAAGAGGAAAGTTTGATGTAAAAGCAGATGAAGGCAAATTCATTGGACACTCTGCCACTTCCAAAGCTTACAGAACATTCCTTACAAAGTCTCACAAGATTGTAGAAAGCATCAATGTTTCTTTTGATGATTCATTCCAAATGACTTCTGAACAAATCAGTTCAGAACTCGGAATTAAAGGGAAATCCTCTGTCATCTCACAAGCAAAAGAAGACTTGGATCTTCTATTTTTAGAGATGCTCCACGAAAACATTGATCCTTCTGTTGGAACAATCAGGGTTTCTGAAGAACCATCCTCTGTCGGACAAAATCCTACAGGTTTGTCTCTAACTGGTCCTAATAATGCTTCATCTTCTTCTGTAAATACTACAGATGCAATTGCCGAAGCAGAAGAAAGTGCAGAAGATGAAACATCAAGGAAAACGACAACAGAAGCTGCACAAACCACAGAAGAACCAATTACAGAGGAAATCGAGGACCAAGACTATACGTCCTCAGAGGAACAAACTCCACCACCACTCATACCAATCATTCCACAAACGGTAGAATCAACTACCAAGGCACGAAGAACAACAGAGGCTACACAAGAAGAAACACAAGAAGTCTCTAAAGAAAGTCTGAATGACATTGATGATCATCTTCCACGCACAACTCAATGGACAAAAAGCCATCCTCCAAGCCAAATAATCGGAGAACCTTCTGACGCAGTAAAAACAAGGTCTGCCACTGCTAACTTTTGTTTCTTTACAAATTTTATTAGTGTGATAGAACCAAAGAAGATTTCTGAAGCCCTAGATGACCCAAACTGGGTAGACGCCATGCAAGAAGAACTTTTGCAATTTGAGCGTAACAGAGTATGGACTCTAGTACCTCTGCCAAGAGGAAAACAGGCCATTGGGACTAAATGGGTCTACAGAAACAAGAAGGATGAAGATGGAGTGGTCATCAGAAACAAAGCAAGATTAGTAGCAAAGGGATATAGACAAGAAGAAGGCATAGACTACGATGAAACTTTTGCCCCTGTCGCACGGCTCGAAGCAATAAGAATATTCTTAGCCTTCGCAGCCCACAGAGGTTTTAAAGTCTATCAGATGGACGTAAAATCAGCTTTTCTCAACGGTGAAATCCAAGAAGAGGTCTACGTTAATCAGCCACCAGGATTTGAAAGCTCAAAGTTTCCAAGGCATGTATACTACCTTGAAAAAGCTCTATATGGACTGAAACAGGCTCCACGAGCATGGTATGAACGACTTTCTACCTTTCTTCTAGTCAATGGTTACAACAGAGGTACAACAGATACTACCTTATTCTATAAACGCAAAAGTAGTGAGATAATGCTTGTACAAATATACGTAGATGACATAATTTTTGGGTCTACTAATTCAGAAGAGTGTAAAAGATTTGAAAAACTCATGCAGAGTGAGTTTGAAATGAGTATGATGGGATAATTAACTTTCTTCCTCGGACTCCAAGTCAAACAATCATCAGAGGGAATTTTTATAAATCAAGCTAAATATGTCTCTGACATTCTTTCCAAGTATAGCTTCTCTGATGCCTCTGCAATGAAAACTCCAATGGCCACTGGAAACAAGTTATTCTTAGATTCAGATGGCATCTCTGTAGAATGCACTCTCTACAGAGGCATGATTGGATCTCTGTTATACTTAACAGCAAGCAGACCTGACATTATGCATGCCACATGTCTCTGTGCACGCTATCAAGCTAATCCAAAGAAATCACATTATGATGCCGTAAAAAGAATCTTTAGATACCTAAAAGGGACCAAAAATCTTGGTCTCTGGTATCCACAGAACTCTGGTTTTGGTCTTAAAGCTTATACAGATTCAGACTATGGAGGATGCATGCTCGACAGAAAGAGTACCTCTGGGAGTTGTCAATTCCTAGGTGGTAAACTAGTCAGTTGGACCTCCAAGAAGCAGAATTGTGTTTCCACATCCACTGCAGAAGCTGAATACGTTGCTGCCGCTAGCTGTTGTTCTCAGGTTCTATGGATGAAGACTCAGCTAAAAGACTACGGCCACATTCTGTTCAAAATACCCATCTTCTGCGATTCCAAAAGTGCTATTGCTATCTCTGCCAACCCTGTGCAACACTCAAAAACCAAGCATATCGATATAAGGTATCACTTCTTGAAACATCATGTTGAATACGGTACAATCGAAAAGCATTTTGTGCCCACAGAATATCAACTCGCTGACTTATTCACCAAAGCACTAGACGAGAAAAGATTCAACTTCTTGGTGGGTAAGATAGGAATGATTAACATGGTGTGAAAATCCTCAGTAAGTATAGTTTTATATTCTGTAAATAATAAGTAAATACATTGCTTAAATTATTGTTTTGAAAGATTCTACTTCTATATGTAAATTCTTAAAACCTTCAATAGTTCTTGAAACTACAGAACTTCTGTAAGGTCTTCTCAGAACCTCTGACAACCTTCACAGAACCTCTGATAGACTTGACCTATGTACTATGCAAAACTTATCATATTCTGATCCAAGCATAGATCAAGGGGAGCAAAAGGAAAATTCTTGATCTACAGAAGTGATTAGATCAAGGGGGAGCAAAAGGGGCCCTCAAATGATCTACAGAGATAAATCTTTCAAAGGAAAGCCAAAGAAGAATGTCGATAATTTTGCATCGACAGAAGTAAGACAAAACTGCCGAGAAAAGAAGAACCAAAAGGTATGTCTCTCGCACGAAAGGTTTTTAGAAAACAGTTTTCTAGGACAAGAATTGTCAAATATGTCCTAAATATACTGTGAATAACATTTCAAAAATCAAAAGTTCAAAAGGTTTAACAAAATTCGAGATAGTAGAAATTTAAGGTCATAGAGCTTCTGCTGAGCTCAACAGAGCTTCTGCAGGAAATATGCTCTGTGATCATAAATTAACCCTCTGTCGATCTTTTGGAATGTTATCTCGAACAAAACGTTTATCAAAATAGTTTTCTCGGACACCAACCTTCAAGAATGTGCGAAAAACATCTCTTAACACAGATCAAAAATTGGGTGATCAGAAAGTTAATAGAATTCAAGCTATAAGATTTTTTCTCTCATAGAGCTTCTGCTGGCTCTTGCAGAGCTTCTGCAAGTTCCATCAGAGCTACAAAACCTCTGTGAGTAAAATTTCTTGACAAAACCCTATTGATCTTCTCCAATATCTTTACAAACGTTTTCGTTTAAAGAAGAACCTTCAGCAATGATAACAATGAGATATATGAGAAAAGGGTTAAACTTCAAAATTTTCAACATCACAGAGCTTCTGGAAACTAACAAAGGCTCTGCTATTTTGTTAATTTGGGCATTTCTGTAACAATAACGGTTACTTTTACTGAGAGTGAAACTCATATGGCTAAGAACAACTCCACGCGCCTAGCATTAATGGGCCGCGCACGACGTCCTGTCATCTTCTGACATGGCCTACGTGTCCCATTTTCATTGGGCAAACATGGAACGTTTTTTTTTGGTAAGTTGAACCCGCCGCTCAAACTCGAGTGCGGATTCCAAACTTTAATCCATTGCCATATATTTTACCCTTTCGAAGTCTACCGTTTTACCATCCTATAAAAACAAACCTTACCCTCTCATAAAACTTTTTACAAACTCTCATCTTCTTCTCCGGCGATACCCTGCAAAACACTTGCAAATGGCTTCATCTTCTCGAGCTACATCCTCTTAACTCTCTCCGGCGAACTCAACGGAAAACTCCCCTGCTCATTCAGAACATTCTGAAAACCCCAGCCTTGCAAGAGATATTGAACAACAAGATTCCGGGGACTCCGCAGACTTTGCTCCGACGACACACTTGCAAAACTTCATAGCTAAGGATCATTTCGAAGCCACTCTTCCTATCAAATCCAACAACTGCTATTTTGTCCCCTCACCCACTACTTTCGGCGAAGCCCATGCCATACTTCTGAACATCATGGAAAACCATGTCCTCTTCCCTCTACTATCAAGAACCCCTAACAAAATTGCAGTCCGTTATTTGAACCAATTTTGGCAAAGCTGCCGATTTGATAAAGACGATTCTCTTATCAAAGGGTACATTTCAAGACCTGATAAATCTGAGCATCTTGAAATCAAGTTCAACAGAACAATGTTCTCACTTGAATTCAACCTACCAACAAGGGGTCTTCTGGGATTGAAAAGTTATGCAGAGCAACCAACAGACGAAGAGCTCTGTCGATTCGTGGAAATGCTTGGGTACAACACCCAACTACGGAAGAGAAATGACTTCCGCAGAGGCCGATTACCACCTCTGTGGAACACCTTGTTCTCTATTCTTAACAGATGCCTGACAGGAAAGATAGGGAGTATTGACCAGAGCTCACATCAAATCTTGAGCATCATGTATGGGGTTTACTATGATCTTCCACTAGATTATGCGACCATAATGATGCAAGAGATCGTAAACACCATCGACAGAAAGAACAACTCGAAAAGGGTCAAAGAGAACGATCCCAACTTTCTACCACCTCTACAATTCCAAAGAATATTGGGAGTACTGTTCGAACCTCTGCTGCTAATCCAAAATTGGCCAATGGAAGGGCCAACTCCCAAACAGTTCCCGATGAACAAAAATACCCCCACTGATCATGCTGATGGCTACTCACACTGCAGACCTCTGTCAAAGAAACTTCTGCGCTACGCATCGAACAAATCCCTTCAGAAATAGTATATACGCGATCATAGAACTCCAAAACCGAGTCCTATGACACCCCCGCGTTTAGGTGTCCCTCTAGGAACAATGATAGCAAAACCTCTTTCCACTCAAGCAGAAAAGGATCACAAGTTAGCAAAACACATGGCTATTCAACTCAGCTTCATAGCCAAACGCGCAGAAATAATGGGAAAGAAATCTTCAGCAAAGATCTCTGCTTCTACTCCAAAAGCTAAGAAGAGAAAAACTGCAGAAGGCACATCAACTAGCACTGCAGAAGATAGACCTTCACCTCCCCATGCCACAGAGATTGGCTCCTCTGCTCCTCCCCTTTTCACAAAACAGAAAAAGAAAAGATCCAAATCAACAGAGGAAGGGGCACCAAAACCAAAAAGGAGGAAAACCAAAAAGAAGCATGGTAAATCACTTAAAAAATTGGTTACCATTGCAGAAGAGGCAATCATAGAGGGTAAAACTGCAGAAGAAGAAGATGCAGAAATAGGAATGACAGAAGAAGGATATCAATCACCCTATCAATCTCCAGATAGATTTGCTCACCAGGGAGACCTGAATGATTTCCTACAGAACCCCGAAATTGCAAACACCCTTAATACAGCAGGGTGGACGGCACAACCTCTCGACCACCACTCTCCAGAAGAACAAGATTTCTTCATTTCTGGCATTGACACACATCTACAAGAAGATGACACAACACCCAGAAATCAACCAGCCGAAACCCCTGTGATTTTACAAAACCCTTTCATTCAAGGATTGGACGTCCACAGAAGAAGTCTAAACCAAGCTTCAGAAGATACAGAACAAACCGAAGCTGAGTGGAATACAACTGAAGTTACAGAGGCAACGGTTGTAGAAGAAACCACAGAAACAGGGATAGAAATCTCAGAGGTAGATTCAGATGAAGAAGAGGCTATCTGGATACGAAAAGGTCTCTATCATCCTCATGTCATGAGCTTATACGGATCTCATCACATGTATGACTCCTTGCGCACAGAGCAAGGAACTTCCACAGAACCAGAAGAAGAAACAAGAAAAGATGCCGAAGTTGAAGAAGGCACACAACCAAACCCAACTCCCAGTGCAACCCACATTTCTAACTCCGCAGGTCTAGCTGCAGAAGGAGTTATTGAAAAAGAGCAGCACAACTCGATCCTAACCCAACCCATCCAGCCAGAGGTTACTCTTTCAACCTCTGTGCCCACAGAAACCGGGGAATCCATTCCTAGGGAGTCTCCTCAAAGAGACTCACCTAATGTTCGTGATCAATCGCCCCAGATCACACAAGAACACCCTACAGAGGAATTCGTTTCCTCTGTCACGCACACATTAAGGCCAAACCTTCTTTCAGAGAGAAGTAGTAAGCACAGAGACGAAGAGACTCTAGACAAGTCTACTAGTCAACAGAAGGACATTCCAATACGCACCTCTGGAGTGGATTTGGACTCTGTTCTTCACAGAACTTCTGTAGAGAACGAAACTCAGGTTTCCTCTCGAGGATCAGAAGGAAATCCTTCCACCCCCATCGTACAAACAAGGGTGAACGAAGGTGTCCCAGGAACAGGGACTCACTCTGGAGACGAATGTGTTCCTCCAGAGGTTACACAAGGAACACAAGTATCAAGGGATGAGTTCCAAACCCTTGTCACCTCTGTGAACCAAACAATGAAAGAGTTGCAAAGCTCTTTCAAATCTTTTGCAGAGACAACATCACTGGCACTGCTAAACCTAAACACCAAAATGGACAACCTGTCCACAGAGGTGAAAACTGCCATCTCACAGATGAAGTCTGCTGCTACTGCATCCACCACTTCTGCCGCAACAACTACTCCTTCGATTGAGAACTCAATCAACAAATTCCTTGATCAATTGAACAAACAGACTTCAGTGTCAACGGGCATCACTCCTGCAGATCTACAGAAGGCCCTACAAAAAGTTCAAGAAGAAGCCATGTGAAATACCATGCTAATGCAACCCAAAGACTACATGACAAGAGCACAGCTGACAGAGCTTGGGCAGAACGTGATTAATCAAGTGACAGAAGTCATCCTTTCCTTCACCACTGCCAATGCTAACTTCGTCAAAGATTTCAGAGAAAGTGTAGGAAGGATGAGATTCAAAACAGAGGCAGAGCTAACAACTCTTCTTGGCCTCTGTGATGATGTCTGCGCGAAACTGATCGCTGCTGGAGCCACAATGCCAAAGAAACCCGATGCTTCCTGCAGAGCAGAGGGTACATCAGACAAGGGTCAGGATGACTCTGATGATGATGACCATCCTGGTCCATCAGATCATCCTGAGGGGGAGAAAACTACAGAGAAAACTGCAAGCAGAGGACTTACAGGTCCACCAATAGCCGCAGAACCTCTGAGTCAAGCACCTCCAGAACAGACCCGACAACAACAAACCCAAAAGACCACAGAGACAACACCCATCTATGTGGAATCATCTCCTGACGAAACCAAAACTCCAGAAGCAGAACAGCAAGCCACAGAGGCAACAACCGCCCCTGAGGTAATCATTTTGGAAGAAACAGATGAACCAACCACAGAGAAAACACCCACTGAGAAATCCCAGATCTCTAGCAATAAGATATGAATGTAGTGAGAGAGAATCTAGAGAGCAAATATGTCATCCATGTATTGAGCTCAAAGGATTACAAAAGGTTTCTAAAAGATTACTAAAGCTTTCTAACAAATGAACTAGACAAGCCTATTTATACCCATAACATACAAGGTATAAAGGCATTCACAATACTGTATAGACTCATACAGTACATTGACTCTACAGTAAATCTTGAATACAATAATGCTCTAACAATCTCCCCCTTTGGATTCAAGATTTACAAAATTTAACAGCAGTCTTCAGCTCTTTGTAAAGTCAATCTTCTTCAACAGACACTTTATCAAACTATCTTCAAGCCTTGTACATGAAAACAGATCTTTACAGCTTTATCAGTCTTTAACAAACAGTAACTTCTCGTATCCTTCTTGATGCAAGAACCTTAGTTCTCATATTATCTTTAAGAATCCGAAATCATCAATTCGGATGTAGGCAGATCCGAAACCATCAATTCGGATGCTAGAGGATGCGAAATCAGCTCAATTCGGATTAAGTAGGATTCGAATTCAAGTAAGTTGGAACAAGAAGGGTCCGAAATCAGGGCAATTCGAATCATGAAGGATTCGAAATCACTCAATTCGAATCATGAAGGGTGCGAAACCATCTATATTTTTGAACTTTTAGGTGTAAGCGAATTCCGAGAACCACTCAGAACTAAGATAACCAAATTCAGTAATATTTAGACTTCACATGATCCTTCTCCCCTGATCTTCAGTCTTTGTTCACGAATCATTGACTTGAAATATCTTTGATTTGAAAATTCTTTGACATGAAATTGAAATTAAACTTTTCTCCCCCTTTTTCGATGATGGTGAGCATCATAATCATCGAAAACCATTTTCAATTTCAGTCGTGTCTTTGAGTATTGCTAACAATCTCCTTCTTAGTGGATAACCTTGCTCCCCCTCAAAATAAGAATTCTGGAGCAATTAGTTTTCTCCCCCTGAAAGTATGCATATATTTCAATAACGCACAATATACAAATTTTAAAAAATTTACACAAGGAAAATAAAATTCATTGAACTTCATTTTATAACTACAAACATTTGATCATTTGAAAACTTTACAAAAGAAATTCAACTTAATGAAATTTAACAGATTTTTCAATCAAATGAAATCAAATGCATGTGTTTGGATTCAAGAACAAGTCATCATTGTATATCAAGTTAAAAAAATGTTCAGTTTCAACCCCTTTATTAAATCTATTTGGTGTGCTAGCATGGGAAATATGATTAGCTTCAAGCATATGCAATTCTAAAACATATAAGAATATTTTGCTCTACTCACACTATTTGTCCAAAATCAGAATTTTCACAAATTTACGGGTTTATCGCGACTTTGTATTTTCCCAAGTTTCAAGAGATGTGTGCTCATTGGCATCTTTTCTTTTGTGCTCATTGGCATCTTTTGATTTGTGCACATTGGCATCTTTTGATTTTGTGCTCATTTGCATCTTTTGATCAAAAAGTTTAGTAAGAATAAGATACACCGTTAAACATGACTTTCTATCTGGTTCTATAGCAGGATTTGGGTCAGCAGATCCCAGACCAGTTGGCCTTAGGTGCTAGGTGACGAGCACCCCTTAGAACTTAATTTCCCAAACCAGAAAGGCCACATCGATATATCTTAAACCCATTTGTACCAGTAAAACATGGCTTTCTATCTGGTTCTATTGCAGGATTTGGGTCAGCCGATCCCAGAACAGTTGATCTTAGGGACTAGGTGTCGAGCACCCCTTAGGACTTACTCTCCCAAACCAGAAAGGCCACAGGCACAAACTTTCAAACTAAATGATATTCTATATAAGTTCGAATTTCCATCACAAAATATGAATGATATCTCAATCACTTGGTTCTTAATCATAGTGCTTCCCCCATATTTTCGTTTCCATTCATCATTCTGATAAATAGGCTTTTTGAGCATTATATTCTATATAAGTCCAGATTCACATATCTTTGAGCATTCAGCATAATTTCATTCATGTTTTGCTGACCTTTCGATTATTTCAGAGGTGAAAGATGAAACAAATATAACTCAGATAAAACAAAAACACTTGTAAAATCATCTTTTAGCACACATTTAATTCATTGAATGAAAATTGAAAATTTTATCTCATTGAATTAAATTTGTAAAGATTCAAATTTTCAAAGTGGTAGAAACAAAATATAATCCAATGTTACCTTTTGCCACGTTCCTTGAAACAGAAAGATGTAACAGTTAAAGATATCACCTGAGAAGTGTGAGTTCTAAACTGATTTGTTTAGAAGTCTTAGTCGTTGAAGTACGGGTCCTGAACTGAATTGTCCAGAAGCCATTGTCGTTGAAGCACGGGTTTTGAACTGATATGTTCAAAAGCCATATTTCTTTGTCTCCCCCTTAATGGTACAAATATTCTTTAAAAAAACAAATCCACCGCTTCTCTTCTGTTTTCAGACATGTGTGTGGTATGTATTTACCAATCAGTACAACACATGATGAACCTGCAAAACAGATTAAGCAGATTTTGGTACCCAATGGCACTTGGGTCCTAGTGGGTTAGGTGTAGATTTCTTACAAGGAATACTGTAAGAACCATACCAATAAGAAGTATAATTTTTATGCACAAAATCATTTGATCCACAGTAAGAACAACAGATTTTCTTATGTGCCAACCTAATCAGATGATTTACAGAATAAATAGGATTAGGTTTAGCATAAGATTTACCTTTTGGCGCATTGTTCTTCTTTGCATTTGATGTGGATACAGATGATTTTGGCACATCTTTCTTTGGAATTGTTGTGCCTTTGATTCTCCATTCCATCTTCACCCTCTTGAAGACTGGAACTTCTTCAGATTTGGAAGTATTAATTTTAGGCACCTTAAGAATATCATCCGATTTATCAAACAGAGGATTATAGAAAAGATTAGAAGAACGAATCTGACCTTTTTAGAAATCTGTTGATCTTTTAAATTGTTTAGAAGGAATGTTTTTAAAACTTGAACTTGAAGCAGTTTTAAAAGAACATTCAGAATCATTTGAATCAACAAATGGAGTCTGAAAGATAGAATTATGACTAGCCTGCTTTGAGACATCAAATTTAAAAATGACGTCTTCAAGTTCTTTGACTTTGTTTATTAAAACATTTTTATCTTTATAAATTAGATCAAATTTCTTTTGGAGATCAGATTTGATCAACTGATCCTTCATAATATCAGCTGATAAACCAGATAATCTTTTGGTAAGATTAAGAATCACATCTTCAAAATATACACGTTCCGATTCAAAATCTTTTTCCAAAAACCTTCTTTTATCAGTAATCTCTTTGAAAATTTCCATATTTTTCTTTTTAAGGGTTTTACTTTCCTTTTCAAAGAGATTTTTCTTTTCCGTGAAATCTTTTCTTTCCTTTTCCAAAAGATTTTCTAATTCAGAGATTTTTATGGAAAGTTCAGAACTTTTAATCTCAAAAAAATTTCGTTCATTTTCAAATTTAGCTCTTTCTTTTTCGAGCTTGTCTTTTTCTAAAAATAAAACTTTCTCAAAGTCTGAAACTTGTTTTGAAAGTTTTATACAATTAAGTTCAATTATTTCCTTTTCTTTAAGAATCTTCTCTCTCATGTCTTCAATGCTCTTCAGATCAGCATTTTCCTTTTTAAGAGTTGTTACTTTCTCTTGAAGTTTCTCGATTTGATCGTGCAGACTTGAGTTGTCTTTGTCTTTCTTTGTTTCAAGACCTGCAATATAAACTTCAAGATCAGTTATTCTTTTAGTAAGTTTAGCATTTGAAGAAGAAATGTCTAAAATTTGTCTTTTCAGATCAACATTTTCTTCTTCCAATGCTTTATTTAAAATAGGAGTTGAAGAATTTGAAGCATTATCTTTAACAGGAGTTTCTGATATAGGAGATGTTTCTGATAAAATAACTTGTTGCAAAATTCCATTATTTGCCTTAGCTTTTTCAAGTGGCTTTGGAGGTGTTTTTGTTATTATGACTTGTTGCAACACTTCATTATTTGGTTTAACAGATACATGTGAATTAACAGATGTTTCTGTTATAATGACTTGTTGCAACTTTACATTTGGTTTAACAAAAACTTTTGCAATTGGAGGAATCTCCTTTTTCAGAGTTTGCTTCAAATCTTCACCACTGCTTTTAACAATAACTTGTTGTAAAACCATTTTGAATATTGCTAGAAATTGATCGTTCAGAAGATCAAGCAGACAGTGTATGAAAATACACAAAAAAATTATATAAAAATTTTCTTGAAAAGCTCTTACAGTGTATGAAATACACTATAGGAAAAAATTTCGGGATAAAAATTTTTCTCAAAAAACTCTTTTTTTTTTCCACAAGAATTCGGATGAATAAGGATTCGAAATCAATGAATTCGGATGAAGAAGGATTCGAATTCAATGAATTCGGATGAATAAGGGTTCGAATTCAATGAATTCGGATGAAGAAGGATTCGAATTCAATGAATTCGGATGAATAAGGGTTCGAATTCAATGAATTCGGATGAAGAAGGATTCGAATTCACTCAATTCGAATGTACTTAGGTTCGAATTCACTCAATTCGAATGTACTTAGGTTCGAATTCACTCAATTCGAATGTACTTAGGTTCGAATTCACTCAATTCGGACTTAACTTGGTTCAAATTCAATGAATTCGGATGCTTAAGGGTTCGAATTCTATGAATTCGGATGCTTAAGGGTTCGAATTCTATGAATTCGGATGCTTAAGGGTTCGAATTCTATGAATTCGGATGCTTAAGGGTTCGAATTCTATGAATTCGGATGCTTAAGGGTTCGAATTCTATGAATTCGGATGCTTAAGGGTTCGAATTCAACATTTGTAAAAAAAATCAAGAACACTCCGAATTGACTAAAATCAAGTAGAAAATCCCTTGAATGGTCCGAATTCCGTATGAATGATCCGAATTCACCAAGAATGATCCGAATTCTGCACTTCGAACACGAAAATCACTAAATCAGCCATAACTTTTTCAATTCTTGATCAATTGTTATGAAATTTGCACAGATTTGTTCGAAATTTGATTCCACACACTTTCTTAGATAATCACAAATCCTAATTCGATCAATTTAATCGAATTTTGATCCAAAAATAGTAGAAAAAGTTTTCGAACAAAAATGATATAAAATGATCAGATCTGCAAATTCTGTGCAGATTTTGGTGTTAATCCAAGAATTAAAGGTGTTTAGGAATCAAATCCGAGTGCAATGATGTCAAGAATCAATCCAAAAGATCAAAAAAAGAAAAAATGAAATCTGGATGAATAGTAAATGAAGAAGGGTTAGAATTCTTGATGAACAGTGATGAATAGTGATGAATAGTGATGAACACCCAATCCGAATTCTTCAGCTTTAGTGTAAAAAATCTTCAATTTGGTCTTCGATCTGCTTGAATCTTCTGTTTAGCTCTGATACCAATTGAGAAATCCCAGATCTCTAGCAATAAGATATGAATGTAGTGAGAGAGAATCTAGAGAGCAAATATGTCATCCATGTATTGAGCTCAAAGGATTACAAAAGGTTTCTAAAAGATTACTAAAGCTTTCTAACAAATGAACTAGACAAGCCTATTTATACCCATAACATACAAGGTATAAAGGCATTCACAATACTGTATAGACTCATACAGTACATTGACTTTACAGTAAATCTTGAATACAATAATGCTCTAACACCCACCTCTGTGGAAACACCCCAAACCATACCCAGAAGAAAGTCGATTGCCACCAAACCAAAAAGAGCAACGACCTCTGCTTCTGACATTCTGAAAAGGATGCACACAACAACGAGTGATCGTATGGTGAAGAGAGAAGAAGAAAGGCACAGGTTCACTTTAGCTTTCAGAATGGCAAGAAGATTCAATGACAACACTTCATCAATAGAAACTGAGCTCACAGAAGAAGTCACCAAACAACCTCCAACAGAGGTTACAGAGCAAGTAAAGCCAACAGAACCATCGCCACAAAAGTCCTCTAAGTCACAATCGTCAAAATCCACAGAGGCAACCTCCATCAAACCTACAGAAGTGCAAACCTCAAATCCCACAGAAGCAACAGGTTCTGCCACGACAACAAAAGATAAAGGCAAAGGGATACTGACAGAAGAGCCTAAGAAGAAGAAAACATTGTCAAAGCCAACAGAGAAACTGATGAAGAGTGCGTTTGACGCCTTTCAAACCCCAAAACCCGAAGAAGTTGACTGGGCACATGGATTGAAGCCTCCGTCAGAAATTCCTTTAACTGGTAGAGCTGCAGAAGTTGTTCAACAGATGGAGAGTCTCAGAAGACAAATTCCACGACCTGGTCCAACACATGAAGAAATGGAAGAAGTGGTATACAAATACCTCTACAAACAATCCTTTCAGACAAACTATCCAACAGATCATGTGACAGATCCAAGGATCAGAGAAGAATTTGAGAACATCTTCACGAGAACAAAGCCAAGAACCAAAGCAGATGTTTTCTCAATTCACAAGATCAAAAAGGTGATCTTCTGCCGATTCTCCTTCACAAGAACCTATCCAAGGGTCAGGTACAATCTTTACAAAGTCAGAAGAGAGAACAATTCAGAATCTACCTTCGCTGATGCTGACTTAAGAAACATCAATCCATACGATCTACCTGACCTTCTGCAATGGACAAAGGACAACTACAACACAGAGGCAAACACCAGAGCCTATCAAGTATTGAGAAAAGCGATGAGGGAAAAGCTTCTGCTCTACATCATGATAGATTTCCAGCTGGGAAAGGATCTCGGTCTCAAACATCTGGATCTACGACCACCAGAGGATCGCTGCCCACCAGACGCCATACCAAACTCAATCATCACAAAACTACGGTTTGGGTTAGTATTTCAAAACCCTCAAGGCGAAACTAAACTATTTGTATGCATGGACTGTCAGAAGTACGCAACAAATACTCTGAACAAGTTCAGAGCAAGCCTTGTGAAATACAGAGGTTCAAAGAAAATGGAAAAAGATGCTGCAGATACAATCATAAGAGAGATTGACGCAACAATTCGCCTAAGAGAACTCTGCATCAGATTCTACAAAGAGATCAGAAAAGTTGGAAGAGACAACAGAAGCTACAATGATTTCAAAGATGCCAAAATCTGATTCTCAGACCTCCAATCTCTGCAAACAAAGTTAAAAGTTTATCTTTCATTGTACTCAAATGTAAAATGTCTCTGACATATTTCTAAATGAAAGAAATTTCGAGGTATTGTTTAACCTCTGTCTTATCCAACTTAGCCTAACTAAACTCAAAGTCAAATTTTTATTTTTTACTACTTAGGGGGAGATTGTTAGCTTCAATCTTCCTAAACATAGAAGTATTTAGAAGTAGTAAAAAATAGGCTAAGTATAGAAAAGCCTCTTACAGAGGCTCTGCCACTTCTTCCAGAAGATCAAGTCCAGAAAGCCACAAAAGCTACAGAGGTAATCACAGAACCTCTGTAGTGCGCAAGAAGAAGATCAACTCGGAAACAAGTGGACTGCTCCACAGAAGGTCAGACCATAGAACCTCTTTAATGCCTTACAGAGCCTCTGTGGTCTGCTATGAAGACTTGGAAGATATTACTGGATACGTTCATCAACTTGCATGGAAAAGTACTGTCAAAACACGTGTCAAGCTCTGAGTGGACTCAATAGGGCATGGTACAAAATAGACGTCTGCGCCATTTAATGCATTTACCAATAGTACATCTGCTCCATTAAATGCGCATGGCTCAAACAACTGTTCACACCATCCAGTTCACTATTCATGCCGTAAAAGGAACAGTGACCTACTTCATAGTCTTCTAAGAGTAGTATAAAAGGAAGTCTCATGTTGAGATCTTCCTAAGAAAAAATACACAAGGAATCACTAATACTCTCAAACTTTATTGTCAAATATCTGAGTGTTATATTCTCACACACACCAACAGTTCTTAATCTGTTCTTCGTGTTCTTATTATATATTGAATAACAGTAACTGTTCAAGAAATCCTTTTTATTCCTTACTGTTTTCTTTATATATGTGCGTTCTAACATCTATCAAACATATCTGTTAGTTTAAATACGCTTCCGCATTAAACTCTAAATTCAACTAATAGACTGTTAATCTTGATTAAGTGTATCTGGGTTCCAACAGTTGTTCACATACCTTGGATGTACAAAGTCACTTTTTCCATAATAAGTGCAGCAGATCTTTGCTCGGTTTAGACTGATTAGCTTAGCTATAGGGTAAACATGAGCACGTGAGCCAGTCTTGGAAGTAAATGACTTTGTATCAACTATAGGAGAATTATGAGACTTGTTTCCATCACTGTCTTCTGTAGTGTATTTCTTTCTCCAAACCATTTTTACTTATCTAAGAACATGATTATCTGAAGAATCATGAAGCTCACTGTTAGAAGAGCTAGAGTAATAAGATTGTCTTTTGTGAGACTTACCGGTTTTCGGGCGTTTCTTTGACCGTCTTTTAGATTTTGAATTTGAAGAATTGGTCTTAGAAACATATTTGGAGTTGGAACATTCTCCCTTTTTAAAATTAACCGGTGAAGGCATTTTCTCAAGAAGTTGAATGTGACTTGCAAGCTTAGGAGCAACATCAATCTTAGAAAAATCATCTTCATGACAAGGAGTGGAATTCATAAACTCAGAAAATCTTCTTGCAGAATCAGGTGGAGTGTCGCCATCAGAGTCAGACGAGGAGTCATTCGCAAAGGGATTATCAAAAACCAGAAAAAGATTCTTTTGAACAGAATCGGGTTCGATGGCCTTACCTTTATCCTTAAAGCTCAAATCTTTAGTAGTGGTGTCATCAGACACTCCCATAAAGGCTTTGCACGACGAACTATCCAAAAAGATCTGAGCATCATCAAACGAGATTGTTTCAGAAGTGACCGGCGTCATTGGGGTATCCACAGAATTCCCCTTAGCCATTCTCAGCGTTAAGGCTTCAGATGCCAAAACAGCCAGTTGAGACGTCAACTTATCAATCTCGGTTCGATAGGACTCTGTTAGCTTCAATCTTCCTAATCATAGAAGTATTTAGAAGTAGTGAAAAATAGGCTAAGTGAAGAAAGCCTCTTACAGAGGCTCTGCCGAACTTACCGAGAGATCAAGGTCAAGAAGCTACAGAAGCTAAAGAGGCGCCCTACAGAAGCTCTGTCATACGCGCAAAGAAGACCAAAGACTCGGAATCCGGTGAAGACTGCTCTTCTAAGGACCAAACCGCAGAACCTCTGTGGCACTTCACAGAGCCTCTGCGGTCTTCAACAAAGACTTCAAAGATATTTATAATATCTTGCTACTGTTACAGGACCTGTTCATCAACTTGCATGGCAACGTACCCTGTCCAACTGCAACGTGTCAAACTCTGGTTGGATTCAATAGGGCTTAGTATATAATAGACGTCTGCTGCATTAAATGCAATACAGCACGTCCAACTGTTCATGCCGTCCTTTGTGAATAGTAGCATATGCTTTATGGTCCCCTTAGAGTAGTATATAAGGAAGACTCATGTTGAGTTCTTCCTATCTATCCATCGATCGATCAATCGAACAATCGAAACAAGAATTCAAGAGAGAAAAACATCACAAGAACACATAGCTTTAAACACTTTGAGAGTCATATCTGTTTTAAAAGCTTTGCTTACTCACTGTTCTTGAATCTGTTCTTAATATATATATTCAGTAAACTTTGAGATATTATTTCCTGTTCACAGTTTATTTATATTATATTCTAAATCTATCAATCATATCTGTTAGTTAATCAAATACGCTTCCGCATCAAACATAAATTCGAACTAATAGATCTGACAATCTTGTATAAGCAAAACGGGAACCAACAATTGGTATCAGAGCGAAGCTTGATTATCAATATCAAGTGATCCTCGTTTTTACAAGATTATTGATAGAAATCATTTTTTTCTATTCCTCATCTCTAGGTTAAAACTCCATTAAAGTGTACTCTGGGAACTGTTCAAACCCCGAAAACTTTCCAGATCTTCAGACTCATACTCTTTAAATCATACTATCTTTTCAGAACCTTAAAAATGACAAATACAAATAACTTCTTTACTGCTGGTTCACTCACCAAGCCTCCTACTCTCCTACGAGATGAGTATCCTCAATGGAAGATAAGAATGGTTCATTTCTTTGAGGGTACTGAAAAAAATCTAGTACAATATCTTTACAACCTTCCTCCTGTTCCCATGATAGCAGTACCACGAGTACCAGCTACTGCCGAATCTCTAGAAATCCCTGAACATCAAAAACCAAAACCAAAAGAAGAATGGACAAATGAAGATAAGGCAGAAGATGAAGTTGCACAGAAAACGAAAAGAATCCTGATAATGGCTATCCCCAACGAGCTTTTTCAATCCTTAGATGCATGCGAAACTGCGCACGATCTTTGGAAAGAACTAGAAAGACAGTTGGAAGGGGGTGCTAAAACACAGAAGAGCCGAAGGGCACAGTACATAAATGAATATCATGCATTCAGAGCCTCTGCAATAGAATCTCTGCAAACAACGTACGATAGGTTCAACTCTCTCATAAGCAAATGTAGAAAGTATGGCATTCACAGAACCTCGGAAGAAAATAACGTCATGTTTCTAAAGAGTCTGAATGATGAGTGGCTTCAACTGTCTATGTCTTTACAAACAAACCAAGATCTAGACTCATGGACACTCTCTGATCTCTATGGAACACTAGCTGCACAAGAGCCTCAAATAGCACAGGCTAAAACAATAGCCATTGCACCATACGCATTGGTTAGTAAATCAACAGAGGCTAAAGAGAGACCAAGAAATGAGAGAGCAACAGAGGAGAAGAAGAAGGAGAAGAAGAAGATAGTGATGGTTGGTAGCGAAGAAGACGAGCTGATAGAGGAAGAAATAACTCTTGCGTCATTAGCTAAATCATTGGCTCTATTGACAAGAGAGTTCAGAGGTAACCAAAGAAATTTTGGAAATGACAGATATAGCAGAGACAACCAGAGAGATAGAAGAGATGATGAAAGAAGAGAAGAATCAAGTGACCGACAGAGGTAAGACTACAGAAGTGACCGACAGAGGTCGAGCGACAGAAACTACAGAGGAAATGACCGACAGAGGTCAGATGACAAGGTAGGCCACACACAAGAATGCTACAAATGTGGTAAGCCTGGTCATTATGCAAACGAATGCCGAACAGAGAAAGGTGGAGATCAACAGAAGTCCGACGATCGAACTGGAAACACCTCCCAAGGTTGCTTCAACTGCGGCAAGCCAGGCCATTTCTCAAAAGATTGCAAAAGTAGACAAAATCGCCCACAGAAGGACTCAGCTTTTTACAAAAAGAAGGCTGAATATTATGCACAAAAATCCCTAATGGCGAACAAAGGGCTTTCTGAAGCAAATAAGGAGGACTTCGAGTCAGACTCTACCTCTGATGATGAATTCACCACCAATGCCCTGTTCTGTGGCATGACAGAAGTCGACTCGGGCACTGACAATGAGGTATCCATTTCAAACTCTACCTCTTGTATTAAATATGTAGAAAATGATTCAGTTAGACTTAACATTGAACTGATTGAACTCAAAGAGATAAATGAAAGTATTCAGAAAAGACTCACCTTTAATGAGAGAGAAGTAAGGCTTCTCACTCAAGAAAAAGCCAAAATTTTTGAAGAAAAGGAAAGAGTAGAAAAATATTGGAGCAAAAATGTAGATCCTTTAAAAAGGCAAATTTCTGAATTAACCTCTGCTTTAAAAGACAAAACTAAAGAGCTTTCAGTTTCTAGGAGTGAAACAACTGACATAAGAGCTCTCAAAGAATACTTTCAAAAAGAGAGAGAGGTACTTTGGCAAAATCTACTCAGAAGAGAGGTTTTACTTAAAAACTATAAAGATGCACAGAAGGTATATGAGAAAGTAAACTCACAAATAGGAAGACGAGGTATAGGGTACGATGATATTACTCTAGGTGTTGAAGGCAAAAGACTTAAACCTCTGTCTTCTCTGTTTGTGGTAGGAAAAACAAATAAACCAATTTTTCCAAACTTACTCTCTGTAAGTAAAAGGGTTAAAATCTCTGAAGAACCTCACTAGAGGAAACATACGAAGATGATCAATGTGTGGTTTGAAAACACAGATTCATCATCTTCAACCTCTGTCAATAGAGGAATCAAACCAAAGAAATATCTGAAAACACAAGATCAGATTGGTATCTTTAAGTTTGGTAAACCAGAGACTCAAACACAGGTCGCTTTTGTCTGTATGATAGATGTCAAAAAGAAATTATCTGCAAAAGTTCTTGAGTTTAAACCCATCTCTTCAGAAGAAAATCTTAAAAGATCAATTGAAAAAGAAATTTTGGAAGTTTTGAAATCAAATATTTTAGAAAATCTCTGTACATCTTCTATAGATCAAATTCTCGCTGAAGAGATCTCATCTGAAACCTCTGCCATCTATGAAAGTTTTTCTACAGAGGAAGAAAACTCGTACGATACATGCTCAGAAAATCCAGCCTATGTCGAAAGAAATGACTCAACCTCTGTATATGAGGACGATTCATCCTCTGACGACTCAGAGACTGATTTTAAATCAGGGACAATTCACTGTGACACAGAGGATGTTAAATTCTCCTCTGAGGTTCTTAACAGAACAATTTCTCCAAAATAGAAAATCACAGAGATACCTATCTGTCCAGATTTTCTAAAAATGTGTATACAAGTCAAAACCTCTACAGAGCTTGATAATTTAAAAAAGGGCTCTGAAAATCCTAAAAGCTCAAAATTTTCAAAACCTTCAAGGCCTAAAGCTAACAAATATCTTTCCTCTGTGACAGTGAAGACAGACGTTCACCACATAAGAGACTCACAGAAGGCAGGACCTAAACAAGATTTTTGCAAAAAACATTCTAGTATTCATAGATCTTTTTGTAATAGGAAATCTAATGTTAAGAACGAATGTAATGCCTCTGTGACTCAGTTCAATGAATTCAATGAAAAGTTCAAACAAATCACGTCTCATATTAAATACTGTCATTGTTTTGATCTTATGTTCAGATTGAAAAATCACTTCTCAAGTCCAGATTGCTTACTCTCCACTAAAATTCAAACTCCAAAGTCAAAACCTAGAGAGATACAATCTGATCTTTCTTCAAAAAATAAAATGTATTTCAAGAATGCTAAGGCAAACTTGAAAAATTCTAACAATATTGGACCCATATGGATATGGGTACCTAAGTATCTGTGATTGTCTTACCGAAGCGGTATGTGCCAATTTGGTATCTTGACTCCGGATGCTCAAGCCACATGACTGGCGACCGAAGTTTACTATCCACGTACAAAGAAACACACGATGGTGGATCTGTAACTTTTGGAGACAACAAGAAGGGACACATCAAAGGCTATGGAGTCATACAGAAGGAAAACGTCTCTGTATACAAAGTTGCATATGTGAATGGCCTTAAACACAATCTACTAAGTGTAAGTCAACTCTGTGATACAGGATTTGATGTCTTGTTCAAAAGGACTTTCTGCTCTCTGCAAAGTGAAGACACATGAATGGAACTTCTGCAAGCCGAAAGAAAAGGTGATCTGTATCTAATGAACTTTTGTTCAACAACCAAGGACAAAGTTTGCCTTGTAGCTTGCGAAAGTAAAGAAGCCTGGTTATGGCATAACAGGTTCTGTCACTTGAACTTTCACACCTTGGATAAATTGGTCAAACTTGATCTAGTTAAAGGTTTGCCTAATGTTAAATTTAATAAGGATCACTTGTGTTCTGCCTGTGAGATGGGAAAACTCAGAAGAGCTTCCCACAGAGGCAAAACAGATGTGTCGTGCACTAGGCCTCTGTACATGCTTCATGTCGACCTCTGCGGTCCTATTGCCATACAGAGCCTAGGTGGCAAGAAATATATACTTGTCTTAATTGATGAGTATTCGCGCTTCACATGGGTTGAATTTGTTCGAAAGAAATCGGATGTTCCAATCATCTTGATTAATCTAATGAAAAGAATCCAAGTTCTTTATGAATGCAGAATACAGAAGTTAAGAAGTGACAATGGCACAGAATTTAAAAACTCTGTTATTGAAGCCTATCTTTCTACAGAAGGAATATCACAGAACTTCTCTGCCGCACGCACTCCACAGCAGAATGGCGTAGTCGAAAGGAAGAATCGAACGCTCGTGGAGGCCGCAAGAACTATGCTATCAGCATACAGATTACCGATGAACTTTTGGGCAGAAGCAATTTCTACCGCTTGTTACACACAGAATCGGTCAACTATTGTGAAAACACACATCAAGACTCCTTACGAACTGATCAACAAAAGGCGGCCAAACATCAAGTTATGTACTGTAATGAGTCTATGCTGTATTTCTTTGCCTTTATACCTTGTATGTATGGGGTATAAATAGGCATGTCTAGTTCATTAGCTTGTAACAATCTAGAGCTTAGAGAAACACTTTATGATAATGTCATTTTGTACTCATGTGTAAAATATATGGATGACACATTTGCTCTCTAGATTCTCTCTCTACTTGATATTGTGTTGTATTGCTAGATCTGGGTTTTATCACCGTACAATAGGCCCAAAGAGCATCATCAAGTTTGGTTGACCAATCTTTACGGTGTGGTTTAACGACTTTTTTCTAAAATGCCTTTGATTTATCGGTTGGAAAGTTCGGCTAAACCGTTGGTCTGCGGGTGGTATGCGGTGGCCACTCTATGATGTATGTCATATTTAGCAAGAACCGAGCTCATGACTTTGTTCACAAAATGGGTGCCTTCGTCACTGATCAATGCCCGTGGTGTTCCAAATCGAGTGAAAATATTTTTGTGTAAAAATTTCACCACGGTGTTTGCATCGTTGGAGTGACATGCAACTGCCTCCACCCATTTTGAAACATAGTCAACCGCATCCAAGATATAAAAATTATTGTCTGAATTTGGGAAAGGACCCATAAAATCGATCCCCCAAACATCAAAAAGTTCTACCTCTAGAATGTTATTAAGAGGCATTTCGTTCCTTTGAGAAATATTCCCAGTGCGTTGACATTGCTCACAATTTTTCCCAAATTCGTAAGAGTCCTTAAAGACAGTGGGCCAAAAGAACCCACTTTGCAAGTTTTTTGCAGCAGTGCGGTTTCCACCAAAGTGGCCACCATAGTGGGATGTGTGACAACCCTGGAGTATTTGATATTGCTCATTCCCGTGAACACAACGCCTCAATATTTGGTCCGTCCCTATCTTATACAAGAAGGGGTCGTCCCAAACATATTGACGAGTATCATGTAAAAAATATTTAAATGGTTGTCCACTCTTCCGGTGGGGTTTTAGTCCACTTGCCAAAAAGTTTGCAATGTCAGCATACCAAGGAATATTATTATCGTGATGTTGAGATTCTAACAATTTTTCATCGGGAAAACTTTCTTGGACCGGAGTGGGTTCCACAATGGTCACTATCTTCTCGAGCCTGGACAAATGGTCAGCTACCTGATTGCTTGTTCCTTTCCTATCAACGATCTCCAGATCGAATTCTTGCAACAATAAAACCCATCGAATCAAACGTGGCTTGGAATCAGCCTTGTTGATCAAGTATTTTATTGCTGCATGATCAGTGTGCACTATGACCTTTGTCCCTTTTAAGTAAGACCTGAAACGATCAAAAGCAAACACCACCGCAAGTAATTCTTTTTCAGTGACAGTATAATTAATTTGAGCTTCAATCAGTGTTTTACTTGCATAATAAATGGGGTGAAAGATTTTGTTCTTCCGCTGTCCCAGCACGGCCCCCACAGCCCACTCGCTAGCGTCACACATGACTTCAAATGGGAGTGACCAGTCAGGAGTAGTCACTATGGGTGCAGTAACTAAGGCTTTCTTGATTGTTTCAAAATCATCTCGACATTCTTGGGTGAAATTAATTTTTTTTTTCATGTTGCAAAAGGTTACATAGGGGTTTAGTTATTTTGGAAAAATCATTAATGAACCTCCTATAGAAACCGGCGTGACCCAAGAAACTTCGAATACCTTTTACAGTTGTGGGTTCGGGAAGTTGTGCCACTACTTCAAGTTTGGCATTGTCAACCTCTAACCCTCTCTTCCAGACAAGATGACCTAGGACAATACCCTCTTCGACCATAAAATGACATTTTTCCCAATTTAAAATAAGGTCGTGGGTCTCACATCTCACTAGGCTTTTCTCTAAATTTCCCAGGCAGTTGTCAAATGATGTCCCTATCATAGAAAAGTCATCCATAGATACTTCTATGGTGTCCACAATCATGTCGGTGAAAATGGCCATCATACAACGTTGGAAAGTGGCTGGGGCATTACACAATCCAAATGGCATTCTACGGAATGCAAAAGTACCGTAGGGACAAGTAAATGTGGTCTTTTCTTGGTCCTCGGGGGCGATATGGATTTGGTTGTATTCGTAGTATCCATCTAGAAAACAATAGAAGTCATTTCCCACTAACCTATCAAGCATTTGGTCGATGAATGGTAGGGGAAAATGGTCTTTCTTGGTGGCTAGGTTGAGTTGTCTATAGTCCATGCATATTCTCCACCCAGTAACAGTCCTAGTGGGAATGAGCTCGTTTTTCTCGTTCTCCACTACGGTCGTCCCTCCCTTTTTAGGGACACATTGAACGGGGCTCACCCAACTACTACTAGCTATTGGGTAGATAATACTGGCATCTAACCACTTCAAAACTTCTTTCTTAACTACCTCCTTCATTATAGGGTTCAACCTTCTTTGGGGCTGGACTTTTCAAGGGTGGTCACTCTCCAAGTTGATCTTATGTTGACATAGGGAGGGGCTAATACCTCTAATGTCCGTTATGGTCTAACCAATTGCCCTCTTATGCTTCATCAACAAATCAATCAGAAGTTGTTCTTGTTTCTCACTAAGTTTGAATGAGATAATAACAGGAAGTTTATTATCCTGAGCGAGATAAGCATATTTCAAGTGGGATGGCAATGGTTTAAGCTCTAACTCGGGAGGTTGTTCTATTGAAGGGGGTTGAAGATTTCTGTCCTTAAAGTCCAGAGGTTCAAAGGCTGCCACTATTTCGTTACACTCATCCTCAAAAGTGTCATCACTCTCAGAGTCAGAGTGCTCACTCTCACTCCCCACTGTGTTCACTGTGTCAAAATTGTGGGTACCACTAATCGAACTCAACGAAAAACAGTCTTCGGTTTCTATGAACTTAAGGGACTTGAAGACATTGAATGTTACCTCTTGGTCATGGACTCTCATAGTGAGTTCCCCTTTATGCACATCGATTAAAGTACGTCCGGTTGCAAGAAACGGACGCCCTAAGATGATTGGGATATCTTTATCGGCCTCATAATCTAGAATTAGAAAATCGGCGGGGAAGATAAATTTATCCACTTGGACCAAAACGTCTTCTATTTTTCCCTTTGGGTAGGCAATGGACTGATCGGCTAGTTGTAAGGTCACGGTTGGGGGTTTAGCCTCTCCAATACCTAACTTGTTAAAACTGGACAATGGCATCAAGTTTATACTAGCTCCCAAATCACATAGTGCTTGACCTACTTCTTGTCCTCCTATTATGCATGGAATGGTGAAACTACCCGGGTCTTTCAACTTAGATGGAATCTTTCTAGTAAGGAGGGCACTACATTCCTTGGTTAATGCCACAGTCTCAAACTCACCCAACTTTCTCTTTTTGTTCAAAATATCTTTCAAAAATTTAACATAGCTTGGCATTTGCTTGAGAGCCTCTACCAAGGGTATGTTAATGTGAAGTTGTTTAAAAATGTCTAAGAATTTTTTAAATTGAACATCAATATTTTTACTCTTCATTCTTTCAGGAAAAGGTACTCTTCGTGGGTCAATTTGAGTTTGCTGTGGTGTTGGCTTTGGAATAGTGGGTTTTGGTATGGTCTCAAAAGTGGGAAGCTCAGGGACATCGGTCCTTACTGTGGGTTTGTCAGTGACTTTAGGAGTGGCCACTGTGGTTTTAGGGACAGTGGGTATTTGAGGCGGATCATCAGAATCAAAAACGATATCATTCAGATCCTTTCCACTCCTAAGCGTTATGAACTTGACTTGTTCTTTTCCTATCACCCTAGCGTGTTCGGTGTCACTAGGTAACGTCCCTGGCGGTCTATTCTTAACTTCGACGGCTAGTTGTCCTACTTGGGTCTCTATGTTCCTAATGGCTACTTGAGTTTGATTCATGAAACCTTTGAGAATTGATTCGAGTGATGGTTGAGTCTCAGCGGGGTGAGTTGGACGTGGTTGGAACTGTTGTGAGGATTGCCCTTGGTGAAGGTTCTGTGGCGGATGCCCACTGTGATGTTGGTGAAATCCAGGGGGTTTTGTGGTCTTTGCTGGACATGACTCGCCCCGTGGGGTTGGATTCCTGGATTACCAGTCCAAGAGAAATTCGGGTGATTTCTCCAACCTGGATTATAAGTCTGTGAATAAGGGTTGTTCCTTGGATTGGTTCCTATGACATTAACGGCCTCAGGATTTGCTGGACAATAGTAAAAAATATGTTCCTCTCCACAGAGAGAACAGTTCTCAGTGATATGCGCTGCGGAATTGACTTGTCCTCTATTTTGATTTAAAACTAGTTTGGTTAAGGCTACCAACTGTGCATTCATGGTTTTGAGTGCCTTGGAATCAACGGTGTTGGTCTTTGGCATGGGTGCTCTAGGATTTGACCACTCGGTGTTGTTGTTGGACACGTTTTCTAAGATTTGATATCCTTCATTGTAAGTCTTACTTGTGAATGTTCCATCTGCTGTTGCATCTAAGATGATTTTGGCTGCATTGGAAAGACCATTGTAAATGGTCTCCAATTGGATGCAATGTGGGATGCCGTGATGTGGGCACTTTTGAAGTAAAATTTTAAAACGTACACATGCATCCGAAACAGCCTCATCTTCTTCTTGCTTAAACAAAATAATATCATTTCGAAACCTTACATTCCTTGTGGGAGGAAAGTATTTTTGCAAAAATTTGTCCGCAAGTTCTTGCCAAGTGGTTATCGAATTAGGTTCATGTGAGTTCAGCCAAGCTTTTGCCTTATCCCTTATTGTAAAAGGAAAAAGTTGTAGCCTTAACGCTTCATCACTCACACCTTGCAATTGAAAGGAATCAATCATTTCCAAAAAATATTTTAAGTGCGAGTGTGGATCCTCAGATTGTAATCCTCCAAACTGACCCATGGCTTGGATCATTTGAAACATTACTGGTTTGAGTTCAAAATGTTGTGCAATAATGTTGGGCCTTAAAATCTTGGAGCTTAAATCACTAACTCCGGAAGTAGCATAGTCCCGTATTTTTCGATATTTGCTATCGGCAATCGTCACTGTGGTCTCCCCTACTGGTGGGTTAATGGGTCTTTCACCTCCCACACCTGCCATGTATACAGTGGGGTTCACATGGGGTTGTCGATTTGTGTTTCTGTTTTTACGTCTTCTTCGAAAAGTTTTATCTATTTCAAGATCGATTGACACCAAAGGTCCGTGTTGTTGCCTTGGCATGCAACACGCACAGCTTAGACAAATGAGTTACTCGGGCTCGAACAAAAACTAATGTCTTGAGATTTAATCGAAGTGGGTTGCAAACTGTTCACATTGGGAAGCGCAAGTGTACACTGGCCACTATGACCGTCACAACAAGTAATAGTTGGTAAAATACCAGAATCGTATCCACAGGGACTGGGCAATCAAGACAATACAGTCTTCATGAGCTTCCTTTTACAAGTTTCAATCACAGAAGAAGCAATATTTTGGTTTGTTTGTTGAGATGCTAAATTAACGATTTTACTTAAGATTTAAAAGTAGGAATGTAGGTTAGATTTTCCCTAGATTTTATATTAAATACTAGATCCCAAAGGTGATCCTTGTACTTGAAGTGGGCATTCTCGTTAGAAAGGCCCGGTTACAAAATACTCACACCTTTAAGTAAAAATCCCATACCCTTAGTACTTATTGTTTTGTCAATGGTAATCTCAAAATGGACCTTTTCAGGCCTCGATGGAATGTGTAGAGACAAATACTCTAAGTGTTTTCAAATACACCAACTAGCTTCCCTACTACTCCGGTGGGTTGAGATTAGCTCACTGTACCGACCTCACTTTCGCAAGTGTCATAAGAATTCTTTTCGAATTCCCTAGCATCATCCAAGCTCGTGTCACTGCGTTCTACTCATTTCTGAGGTGAGAAGTAGACTTTAGATCCTTACATGTGATCGGCTTGTTTGCATCATTGGGCAATAATCGAGAGTGAATGACCAAAATACTAAATATTCCAAGTATAAAGATTACTCAAGCATTTTTCATAAAATCCAGGTACTTCTCCTTCCTATATCCCAAGGGATGCTTAGCCCATAATTACCAAAGTAAAGAAAACAAGAGATGAGAAGATGTACATACGTAAACTGAAAGTGACTTTGATTAAAACCGCAGTGGGGAACAAGAGTACAACACTGCCACTAATTACTTGAAACTAGCGATTACACTACAAATTGAAATAGAAAATTGCAGAACTACTGCAATAAATTATAGAGCTAACAACTACAACTAAACTTGCACTAAATGTGGTAGATGGAGATATGAATTAAATGACACCCAACACCTCTTTATATACTAAGAGGAAAAGTTGGACCAACAAAAGATGGATAAAATCTAGAGACTAAAGACTTGAAGTAGAAGACATAAAATTCAGCTTCCATGAGTAACCCTTCTATCCACAAGTTTGTAGCTCTTTTACCCCAAGGTCTCTTCACCTTTTCCAAGAAGTCCACTTAAAGTACCATGGGTGTTATTAAACAATTCTTTTTGCCATCTATAAGGGAACATGCTTGTACTTTTCATCCCATGCTTCTGCCATTAGAGTCTTCCATTCTCCAGGGTTTTGCTTCCATGCTAAGAATTGTTTTTCCTTTGTTTTCTTCTTGGCTCGCCAGTGGGATCCGGAGTGGGCACTCGGCAAGTCACTGCAGATATTTCGTGAAAAAGCAACAAAACTCCACCAAATGGTTTATAAAAACTATGGTTCACTTATTTTGCTCAGTTTTAGGAATATTACCAAGAATGGGGGTTTTGAGAAGTGAAATGGCTAAAATTTGAAAAAAAATAAAAAAACAAAAGGAAATAATAACTCTAAAAATAGAGTTATCACCTATATTAATCAAGCATAAGTTGCTTCAATCATTTTTACACTTGCACGTACACACAAGGAATATGTTTTCTTGTCATAACGTTCATAGAAATTCCTTAGTGTTTTTCGATGATTGAATGGAAGCCCTGGAGGAGTGAACATCAAAAAGCTCATTTCCAAAGTGCATTCGTTGTACTAAGTGGCTCCGTGCAACTTACAAGCATTTTAACTGATTCATTAGTTGTTTCAGGGTTACCACATTTACTATTGTCTGAATTTGAAAAGATTCGGATAAACATTTTTGGAATTGACGGATAAACAGATCAAAAGGAGGTGATTGTTATTGGTATATTCAACGACTGCTGAAAATGATATTGAAGTTTTGATGATCATGATGCTCACAATCATCAAAAAGGGGGAGAAACTATGAAAGTTTCAATTTCAAGATAAGAGAAGTTTTTGTTATAGTCAAGAAGCTCGAGATAAAAAGTCAAGATGTTTCAAGATGTTTCCGAGATGATTCAAGAAAGTTTCAATTTCAAGATTAAGAGAAGTTTTTGTCAAAGTCAAGACGCTCGAGATAAAAAGTCGAAGATGTTTCGAGATGTTTCGAGAAAGTAAAAAGTTCAAAGTTTGTCATTGTTGAAGAAGTGAAGATACACAATTCAAGATTTTCAAAGCTACAAAGATTCGAAGCTCATTCAATAATGTTTTCAAAGCTCAAACCCAGTCAAAGCATAAAGCCAGTTCATGATCAAAGACTGAAGATATTTGTCAAACCTCAAAGATGCAAAGATTCGTGCTACAATGTTTCAAAGATCAATGCTACAAAGATTCAAAGTTGAGTGATACGAAGATTCAAAGATATGAAGTTTTTGTCTGAAGACTTTGACCAACTCTACAAAGATTTGAAGTTTATGATTCGAGACTTTGACGACTGTTTGATTTTGAAGATCCAGTTGAAGATTAAAGCAGTCAAATTGGATTTCTGAAGACAACGCTTATTTGAAGATTCTTCAGAGTTATTTTCAAAGATTGATCTTCCTTCAAAGCAAAGAGGGAGATTGTTCAAAGTGACTGAAGAGCTAAAGTGTTGAAGGTCTGAAGTTTACGAAGAGCTGAAGACTATCGTCATACATTTTTAAATCTTGAATCCATAGGGGGAGATTGTTAGAGCAAAAATGTATTCAAGATTTATGTGTATTTGTTAATAGTCAAAGTCATTGTAAAAGTCAATGTAAGGGTGTTGAGAGTCAAAGTCAAAGTACTTAAAGTGTTAGTCAAGTAGTATAAATAGGTTCTTTGTAATAGAAATTAGAAGCGGAATTGCATACGTGTGGTTCATTGTAAAGTGAGAGAGATGACATTCTAGAGAGAGAGTTTAGAGAGAGAAAGTGGATCTCATTCTCATTTGTATTTCTTTCTCTCATCTAAATGAAGATCTCTTGTGTTCTTACATTGTTACCTGATTAGATTGGACTCACACCAAGTTGTCAGCGGCGATGCCCTTTTGTTTTTCTTTGGTGGCCGGCTTCGCTGGGGATTTCGCCTTGGTCCCCTCCCCTAGTTCGTTGATAGATACCCCTTTCTGAGCAGGGGTTTTTACAGTTCTGCGTTTGAAGAAGAATCCGTCGTTGTCTTCATCATCATCATCATCATCTTTTGGAGATGATGATGGTTCTTTGTCAGCGATATCGACATCTTCATCATCTTCCTCATCTTCTTCCTCATCCTCACCCTCAGAAGAAAGATTTACAGTGTTGTCCGTTGAGGCATGAGTCAGGACTTCGCCTTCCTCCCCCTCAGATGGAGAGGAACTTTCAGCGGTTCCCTCAGGATGATCAAATTCCTGAGGGTCTTCATTCTTTTCCTTCTACCCCTTAACATTTAGGGGAAGGCCTTGATCATCAATCTTCTCCCCCTCTTCCGCTGAATGGGTGGGGGAGGGAATGGAAGTAGTAGCAGCAACAACAGTAGTAGTGTCAGTGTCAGGATCCCTGTCTTCTGGGCTAGAGATCCCAACTTGTTGTTCAACCACTGCCATTCTGTCTTCGAGGCCAGAACTAGTAGAGGTGCCTTAAAGAATAAAGTCCACTGCCATCTCCATCTTCTCCCTATCAGCCTGGGAGAAGTGAGATGTAGGCACAGTGGGAGCATCCATCTGTTCGAGGATCTTGGTGAGTAGTGTTTTGATGTCAGCGACTTCGGTTGTAAGGCTGCTCACCTCACCTTGTAGACTGGTGTAGTTGGTCTTTAGAGTACTTACCTCACCACTGAGAGATGAAACCCCATAAGAGAGATCAGTTATGGCGGTGCTGAGTTTGTTGATGTTGGAGGTGTTGTTGACGATGGCGGTCTTTACGGTCGTCATTCCTCCATCCACTTTGATGAAGTCAGCGGATGAGGCTTTGTCCTTGACAGCAGTTGAGAGCTGCTTCAGCGCCTCTCCAGCGTTTGTAACCGTTGAAGAGTTGTTTGAGATGGTGGTGGTGAGAGTCGTCACTTTGTCAGCGATATCCTCGAGGGAATTGCTGATGGTGCCCAAGTTTGGACCTGAAAAAGTAGACAACTTGTGAGCTAAAGAAAGCTCAAAAGTTTTGGGTCCAGAGAGAGATACGGTGGTTGGGATACTTGTAGGTGGGTTGGAGAAGGTGTTGAAATCCCCGATTCCTGAGAAGTGTTCCAAGTCGTCTTCGAACGATCTTTCAGGGATCGTCGTACCTACAGGTTCAATGTTCTGCTGCATCAGATGTTGAAGACGGGCAGCGGCTGAGTCCATCAGCGAATCGTTGGTGCCATGGTATAGATCAAATAAGCGGAGGTAGAAGCGAAGGTTGAGAAGGGAGTAGTGGTAGCAGTTTCAGCATTGGATCCGCTGGAAATCATCTCAGCAACGCTTTGAGGCACTGTGGAGGATTGGTTCTCGTCCAATAAAGTTTCAGTGAATGGATTCACTGGAACGATTGAAGAAGGGGTGGTTGCAGCAGATGTGACGGAGATGGTCATGAAATCGTCCAGCGTAGCCTGTGAAGAGGCACACACTGTGTCTTCAGCCTTGGAAGGCTTGGGCGTCTCCTTGGAAATCTTCTTGGACTTATGCGTGCCAAGGGGCTTATCAGAATGTTTCCTCTTTTTGGAAGAGGTGGTTGTAGTGGCCTGGGTGTCAGCGGTTGGGATCACCACTGCCGTTGAGGTAGCCATTAAAGTAGAAGAATTAGAAGGAGTGCGGAGAAGAGAGAGTAGAGTAGAAAGACGTACCTCGTTCGGGACCGACTTGAAATCAAGGACTTTCGGGCAAACCTGAGAGAGTTTCAGGTCTCCCTGCTTGGGGTAGTCTTCTTTATGCCATAGGTGAAGATGGCGCTGAGGAAATGGGGGTATGGAAAAGCGATGGGGCGGTCAAGGGCTTCGACCCTTTCCATCATATCTTCGAATATGATTTTGGCGTAGTCGACATGGAGGCGTTTGAGGAGAGCATAGGCCATCAGGTACTGAGGCTTTGAAGCCTGGTCAGTGGAGCCGTGCTTCACTGTCATGCAGCTAATGACATGCACGAAGATGAAGTTGATCTCCGATGGCATCTTGTTCTTAAGAACGGTGGTGAGTTTCTTCTCAGGGCCTTCACGTCCTGTCTTCCAGATATAGTTCATTTTGTCCAGGAAGGAGATGATCTCTTCCTTCCCTTCAGCGGTGTTAAGGTCAGGGAATGGGACAAAGGGATAAGACTAAGAGCCAGCAGGGAGGTTCAGTGCTCCCCGAATAGCTGCAGGAGTAATGGAGGCTTTACCTAGCTCTGTCTCGAAACTGATGACAAGGTATTCCTTCTTGGTTTTAGCAGAGACAGCAGTGGTACGATGAGCAGTGTACCAGAACTGCTGAAGGAGTCTTTTGTGGGTAGGGGGTGTTATGGTCATCGCTGTCGAGAGAGGGCAGGTTTTGATGAAGTTCACAACGTTATCAAGATGGGTTACCATTTTCTTCTTGGGAAACTCAAGAAGAGCGTATGGGTTGTTGGTGGTGAAGGTGATCTCATGTAGATCGTGTTTCATGTTTGCAGCCCTTTTGAAGAGAAGGACAATGGGAGCAGTGGTTGCAGCAACATCAGTGTTGGAAGCCATTTCTGTGTAGAACAAAAAATAGAGAAGAAAAGTCTTAAAATGGAATGAGGTTCCAAAATAAGGGTTTTACAGTTTCCATTTTTTGGGAAAGAGAGTGTAAAAGAAATAGGGTTTCTAGTTTTTGTAAAAGAAGGTTTAAAAACTAGTGAAATTTCTTGTTTTCCAGTTTCCTTTGAAGGAAAGGATTCTGGAAAAACGTATGAAGTTTTAAGGTTAAGATTTTGAATTTAAACTTAATGGAAAAACTTTGAAAAAGTTTTATTCATAAAATCATGAAGAAGATGATTTTATTGTTTAAAAAACACATTTGTTTGATCTTGTATTAGCAAGAAGAAGATCAAAACAAGTAACATAATGAATTAAAGAGAAGAAAATAAGAACCTATTTGATGAATGTTTGAAGAATATGAATACCAGTTCTTAAAATCCAAGTGCAAATGCAAGAGAGTCTTTCTTCTTTAGGAGGGTTTGAGAGCGTAAAAGGTAAAAATATAAACTCAAGTGGTTTATACAGTGAGGGTAGAGAGAGAAAGTGATGAGCGGGAAAAGAAACTCATCATGACACGTGACACGTCCCACGAAGCGTATTAATCAAGAATTTCAACAGAAAAACGTGTCAGAGAAAAAGGCGTGCCATAGGTTATCCGTTTTGATGACGTCATAAACATCCTTTCACATTTCTAAGTTGTCTCTGAGGGTTTTGGAAAAACTCAGGGAGAATTTAAGAGAAATCACTGATGAGAAATATCAGTGAGCATAGTTATTTCAAACAGAATCACTGAAGGAAGAGATATTCAACGATACAGAATATTTTGAAATCCTGCATACTGAAGTAAACTTCAGCGTTTAAAAAGAGAGAACATACCTTGATGTCAGCGAATCATTTTTGTTCAGACATTAGATGAGGAATGAGTGAATAAAAATTTCTTTATCACTGATCCAATGTTTTACCGCTGAAGATTTAATCTTCAAGGTTCAGCATTCCAAGCTCGCTGATGAGAAAGTTGAATCTTGTCTCATCAAGAGGTTTGGTGAAAAGATCAGCTAACTGAAATTCAGTAGGGATAAAGTGAAGTTCTATGTCACCATTCGTCACCTGATCTCTGATAAAGTGATACCTGATCTCGATGTGTTTGGTCTTTAAGTGTAGCACTGGATTATTGGCTATAGCGATGGCACTAGTGCTGTCGCAATAGATTGGAATTTTGGAGAGCTGAAGATCATAGTCTAATAGTTGATTTCTCATCCATAAGACCTGAGCACAACAGCTTCCAGCGGCTACATACTCAGCTTCAGCTGTAGAGGTGGGCACTAAACTTTGCTTCTTGCTTGTCCAAGTCACCAACTTTCCACCCAGGAGCTGACAGCCTCCTGTGGTGCTTTTCCTATCCAATTTGCAACCTGCAAAATCACTATCTGAATAGGCAGTTAGATCTAACCCTTAGTCTTTGGGATACCAAAGACCTAGGTTGGGAGTACCCTTCAGATATCTGAAAATTCGCTTTACAGTGATCAGATGTGATTTTTGGGTTCAGATTGATATCGTGCCCACAAACAAGTAGCATACATAATATGAGGACGGCTAGCTGTAAGATAAAGGAGAGAGCCGATCATCCTAGGGGTGAGCATAACTGGGTACCCGGCTAAATTTCATGGAACCAGATCCGGAACCGGAACCGGAACCGACGGTTCCTAGAATGAAGGAATCGGAACCAGAACCGCTTACATCGGTTCTCTATATTTTGGAACCGGTTCGGGAACCTTCGGTTCCGGTTCCGGTTCCAGGTACCCAATGTCAACTTTTTTAAATTTTTTAACAATTCATACTATAAAAATTGTAATTTTAAGTCTATTGCAAACTATAAATACCAACATAAAGTAATAAATACAACAAATAGTGAAAACTAATCCGATAAAAACTAATTAGAAACTCTCAAGTATTCAATCTTGACATCAACAAAACAACATCCATAACAATTCACGTTTTTACGTCAAGTCGTCAACACCTCAAATAAAACACTTGGAAGAAAACGAACAAAACACCTAATAAAGGTATAAAACTAATACCACATCATTAAATATTTAAATATAATAAATATATAATTAGTTTTTATTAAAAAATAGCGGGACCGGGTACCCAGCGTGTAATGGTTCCAAAAAAATGAGAACCAGAATCGGAACCAGTCTTAATCGGTTCCGTATTTTAGGAACCGGACCCAGAACCAATCACATCTGTTCGGTTCTGGAACCGACAGTTCCAGAGCGGTTCCGATTCCAAAGTCGGGTACCAGTTCCGATGCTCACCCCTAGATCATCCCATGGTACGCAGTGACATTAACAATTTTCCCTGAAGGATCTTTGTTAAGTGTCAGCGGCGGTGCCATTGGGGTTTTCATAGCTGAGATTTGAGTAAGAATAAACTTCTTCAGCATATCTTTGACATACTTACCTTGGTGGATAAAAGTACCCTTATCATTTTGCTTGATTTGGAGTCCAAGGAAGTAGTTCAGTTCACCCATCATAAACATTTTATATTCAACTTTCATTCTTTCAGTGAAACGAGTACATAATTCAGAGTTAGTAGAACCAAATATAATATCATCGACATATATTTGAACAAGAATGATATGACCTTTTACTTTCCAGAAAAATAGAGTGTTATCGATTTTACCACGCTCAAATTTTTCAATATGGAGATAAGTTGAGAGAGTGTCATACCATGCACGTGGAGCTTGTTTCAGTCCATAAAGTGCCTTATCCAGCTTATAAACATAACCTGGATGCTTAGGATCAATGAATCCTGGAGGTTGTTCAACGTAGACTTCTTCATTCAGCCTTCCATTGAGGAATGCTGATTTCACATCCATTTGATATACCTTGAAGTCTCTATGAACATCATAAGCAAGAAATAGATGAATAGCTTCGAGTCTTGCCACTGGGGCAAAGGTTTCGTCATAATCTATACCTTCCTCTTGTCTGTATCCCTGAGCAACTAAGCGAGGTTTGTTGTGGGTTACAGTTCCATTTTCATCCAACTTATTTCGATAGACCCACTTGGTGCCTATCACTGATTTGTCAGATGGTCTTGGAACGAGATTCCAAACCTTGTTTCTTTCGAATTCAGTCAGCTCTTCTTGCATAGCACTGACCCAGTTTGGATCTCTGAGGGCATCATCAACTTTCTTTGGTTCAGTTAGTGAAATAAAATTTACATAAAGACAAATGTTACATGCACTGCGTCGAGTCTGAACACCTGCGTTTAGATCACCAAGAATTTGATCAATAGGGTGATTTATGGTCCATCGCTGAGCAGGAGCATGACCACTGACTCAGAATGGAACTCTGGAATCACTGAGGAGGAAGCTTCATCGACATCAGGTAGTAGAGGCACGATTGGCAGCACAGATGAAATTTCATTCATTGATTGCTGAGAGGTTGATGGAATATTAGATGATGGTTCAGAAACAGGCATAGTGTTGATGGGAACAGCTGAATCCCAAGATGATTCAGCTTCACTTGCCTGCACGCTAGTAATGATGATGGGATCATCATCAGCGGTTGGAGTGTTAACCTGAGGGTCAGGGTTAGGAGCAGTTTCTGAATCCCCAAAATGAGAAAACATCCACTGATTGAGCTATTCGTTATCAGCAGATGGTCTTGAGTTCGCTGAACGGGATTCGTCAAAGGTGACATGAATGGTTTCTTCTACAGTCTGTCTTCTTTTATTGAAGACCCTGAAGGCTTTGGATATAGAAGAATATCCAAGAAATATTCCATCGTCAGCTTTGGGATCGAATTTTCCAAGAGCATATCTGTTGTTTAAAATAAAGCATTGACAACCAAAGATGTGAAGAAAACTGATAGATGGTTTTCTTCCGTGGAAACGTTCATAGGCAGTTTTGTTGAATCTTTTGATGATGAACGATCTATTCTGTTTAAAGTAAGCAGTGTGACAGTTTCAGTCCAGAACTGAGTAGGTAGATGAGAATCACTGAGCATTGAACGTGCAACTTCGATTATCGTTCAGTTTCTTCTTTCAGCGACTCCATTTTGTTGAGGTGTTCTCACTGAGGAAAAGTTGTGAGAAATACCCTTACTTTCAAAGAAGTTATCAAAGGAACTGTTTTTGAATTCAGTTCCATGATCACTCTTTATTGAGCGAACAGTGAGATTATCCAGGACTTCCATTTTTCTGACAAAAGATATCAGTTCTTCTGAGGTGTCGCTCTTAGCACGGAGAAACATAACCCAGGTGTAGCGAGATAATTCGTCCACGATAACCAGCGTATATTTCTTTCCAGCGATGGATTGAACATTGACAGGGCCAAACAGATCCTTGTGGAGAAGTTGAAGTGGAGATGACACTGAGGAAACTTGCTTTGACTTGAAGCCAGCTTTGGTTTGTTTTTCTTTTTCACACTCTGAACAGAGAGATTCCTTAGCGTATGAATTATGAGGAAGACCAGTGACTAACTCTTTTGAAGAAAGAGTATTCAGTGTCTTGAAGTTGAGATGAGAGAGCCTTTTATGCCATAGCTAGTTGACATCAGAAGAGGCTTTGGAGAAGAAACACGCATTTTCAGTGGTTGTTGAGTCCATGTTTATTACATAAACATTTTCCAAACGATATCCACTGAGAGCAACTTTCTCCTTCTTGTCAGTGACGAAACATGCTTCCTTAGTAAAGCAGACTTTGAAGTCCTTGTCACATAGTTGACTGATCCTAAGAAGATTGTGCTTCAGCCCTTCGACATATGCGACTCTTCTGAAGGTTTATGTATCATTAGAGAGTACACCAAACCCTCGGGTATAGCTGATAAGTGCATAATTTATCACATTCTAAGTACTTATTTTCTAGATATTTAGCCCTATTTTAGTTTCCCAATCATCATAATTGAGTATTTTAGTTTGATTTTATCCTTTATTGTAGTTTGGAGCTAAGTAGGAGGAATGAGTCTGCTTGTTCTTATTTTATGGAAAATCTAACAGTTTGGTATGCTGCAGCAGGATGCTACAGCATGGTTCGCAGTTCCTGAAAAGTCAAAGACATCACTTCATAAACTTTTTGGTTGGGGAATCTTTTGGCCACCACCTCAGCCCTTTCTTGCAAGCTGGAAGACATGGCATCTTCAAGGAATACTATCATGGAGGAGGCTACCTTAAGGAAAGCATCTTGTAAACCCTTTAGCTTTTGGTTAATAACCATTGGATAAAGGAATCTTTGTACTTGTGATGATGTCATTATATGCTCCCCCTTAGTATAAATAGGAGCTTAACTCCTGGTTATTTGTACACCACTCCTCCCTTAAGCAAGTTACTTTCTAGTTCTTAGTTACTTTACTTTATCTCTAGTTTCTTCTAACAAGGAAACTAGATAAGTAGTTCATCTAGCTACTTAGAGGCAATTGTTATCCCTTTTATGTTTTAATCTAAAATTGTTGGTACATCTCTTGTTCTTAATATTTACATTTCTGTTTGATCACCATGTTTTGTATGTATTTAAGAGTGATGATGGGCTAATTTCCCTAGCTTGGGTGTAAGTAATGGTTAGGAGATAAACGCCTTTGTGTGGTGGAAGGTTGCTGTTGGTTCCTGTTTTGCTTAACAATGATGAGTCTTTTAGATAGTTCAGATAAGATATATTTGCGGAAGCGTATTTAAAGACCTGAAAGATTACTAAGGTAGAAGAACACACAATATCAAATGAGCAGTTTGTGAAAGACAGATAAATATCTCAAAGATTCACTGTATTTGATATTATTAAGAACACCAAGAATATAACAAGAAATCTGCTGGTGTGTGTGTTGTGCGTTGCTTAAAATCTGATTCTCGTTAATAGAAGAACTCAACATGAGTCTTCTATTTATACTACTACAAAGGGGACATACTTTAGACAATAAGGACTGATCTAGAGTAGACAGGATCGTATGAACAGTAGCAGGTACTGCATGCATTAAATGCGCTGATATCAACTTGGTACTGAGCCCTATCAGAGTTTGACACGTGGATGTTGTCAGGGCACTCCTCGTACAGGTGGATGAACGGATCCTAGAATAGTAGAAAGATATTTGTTGATTTCTTCTAAGTCTTCAGTATACCACAGAGGCTCTGTCAAAGGTGACAGAGGTTCTGTGGCTCGGTCCTCTGTGAGCAGTCTTCTGTCGATTCTTGCCTTTGGTCTTCTTGGTGTCTCGGCAGAGCCTCTGTTGGAGGCTTCTATACTTAGCCTATTTTTCACTACTTTCATAAACAGAAAGATTTGAGCTAACAATCTCCCCCTAAGTAGTGAAAAATGAAAAATTGAAAAGTACATGGATTTTTAGGCTAAGTTCATACTAAGAGGTGAAACAGTGTACCTCAAAAGTTTAACTTTTCTTTCATAAAAAATATGCCAGAGGCATTTACACTTGATTACATTATGAAAGGAAAGATTTGCAGAGACTTGTGGATTGACTCAGACCTTGGCGTCTTGGAAGTCGTCGAAACTTCTGCGGTCGAGTCCTTCCCTTATAAGCTCGTGATAGAAACTGATGCAGAGTTTTCTTAAGTTGATTGTTGCATCGATGATCTCTATCAGTCTGTCGGCCATGCTTTGATCCATGAGCTCTGTTCCTATGTGCTCTACTAGGATCGCTCTGAACTCTGTCAAAGTACTTGTCGCGTACTTCTGACAGTCCATCTCTACGAACAATCTTGATCTTCCAGCAGGATCTTGAAAGACTAACCCTACCCTTGGTGATGTGATGATTGAGTTTGGTACAGCAGAGGGAGGGCAATAGTCTTCTGGCGGTTGAACACATAAGTTCTTTACTCCAAGATCTCTAGCTAGTTGGAAATCAACCATGTTGTACAGCAGAAGCTTCTCGCGTATGGCCTTTCTGATCACCCTGTAGGCTCTGTGAACTGGATCGGTTGTGAAGTTCTTTTTCGTCTAGTCCAGAAGATCAGGTAGGTCATAAGGATTTAGATTCCTAATATCTGCATCAGAGAATTGGTTCTCGGATCTGTCCTCTCTTTTGACCTTGTAGATGTTGTAAGAGACCTTAGGCCAGGTTCTGGTTTTAGAGAACTTACACTAGATGACCTTGATGATTTTGGAGGATGGGAAGACTTCGTGTTTTGGCTTGGGATTTGTTCTGGTGAAGAGGTTTTCAAGGCCAGCACGGAAATCAGGATCTTGAATGGTTGGTGCTGTTTGATATATGCTCATTCTGCTGTATAAGTACATATACACCACCTCTTCCATTTGTGGTGGTGGTGGTTGAGGCAAGGTTTTACGCAGAGCATCCAATTTGTTCTTGACTTCTCCCACTCGATCTTCTATAGGAGGTGCCTTTGGATCCAGAATAGGAATGTTTGTCAAAGGAGTGAAACCATAAGCCCAGTCTTCTTCTTCAGGCTTTGGTGTCATATACGCATCGAAAGAGCTCTTCATCAGTTTTTCTGTCGGAGGTTGATGCTTGGGCTTTTTCTTCTGCGGTTCCTCTATCATAATTCCTTTGCCTTTGTCTTGCGCCATTGGTTTGTCTGTTTGTAGAGATGGGGTTTCCTCTGTGGGTTTTGGCATTTGAGTTTCAGAGGGTTTGGTTGTAGGAGGTTCTGTGGGGGTTGCCTCTGTTGGATTTTACACTTGAGTTTCAGAGGGCTTGATTGTAGGAGGTTCTGTGGGGGTTGCCTCTGTTGGATTTGACACTTGAGTTTCAGAGGGCTTGATTGGTGATTTAGGTTTTGTAGGAGAGGCTTCAGGTGTTTTGCTCAGATATTTTCTCTGTTTTTGAGCAATGGTTTTGATTCTTGGGTTGGTTTTAGGTGTTGGGGAAGGTAGTTCTTCTTCAGAAGATGTCAGAATTTAGAAGTTTTCTTGGGTTTGGACATCTTCTCCGAATACATAGGGGAATTCCGCAGAGGTGGTTGTTGCCTCTGTGGACTGTTGTTGTGTTCCTCCTTGGGTTTGAGTTGGAGGTGCTTGAGATATAGGTTTTGCGGATACCGGTAGAGCTTGTATACCTCTGCTTGAAGCTTTTTCTTTTTGTTTCTCCCCTTGATTCTCCCCCTTAGGATGATCTGATGAATCGTCAGAGTCATCATCAGAGTCATCCTGACCTTTATTTTTAATACCCTCTGTCCTGCACGAAGCTTCAGGTTTCTTGGATGGTACAGCACCTGCAGCGATCATCTTAGCGCATAAATCATCACAGAGGCCTAGGAGTATATGAACCTCTGCTTCATGTGAGCTGAACTCTGGTCATGTAGTCTGAAGGCTTCATGGCTTGAGTGTTTTTCATTGTTTGCTCTTGAACTTCGTCTAAGGCCTTCTTTAGGTCTTCAGGTGTAAGGCCCTTAGTAGCAGAGGATTGCTCTTTCAGCTTTTGGAGAAAGTGTTTGACCGATTCTTTGAAAGCAGAGGTAGCGGCTTTCCCGAATTCTGAAGCTGCCGAGGTAGCAGTGGTGGTAGCAGTTGACTTCATCTGGGTTACGGCATTTTGCACCTCTGTGGACAGGTTGTCCATTTTGGTATTCAGATTAAGGATTGCCCTGGATGTTGTTTCTGCAAAAGATTTGAAAGAGCTTTGCAACACCTTCAATGTATTGTCCACAGAGGTGACAAGGGTTTCGAACTCATCCCTTGATACATGTGAACTAGTTGTAACCTCTGGGGGAACACATTCTTCCCCAGAGTGAGTCTCTGTTCCTGAGACACCTTGTTTCGCCCTTGTTTTTATGTTGGGGGCTGAAGGATTTCCTTCTAATCCTTGAGAAGAAACTTTTGGAGTTTCAGTCTCTATAGAATTTCTGTCAAGGACATTGTCTTGATCCACTCCAGAGGTGGGTACAAGATTATCCTTGAGTTGACTTGGAGATTTGTCTAGAATCCCTTCGTCTGTGTGCATTCTAATCACCTTTGAAGAGATGTTTGGGCCTAGGTGTGTGCGTGTAGTAGAGGAAACAAATTCCTCTGTGGGGATGTCTGATGTGATCTGGGGCAATTGATCACTTACTAAGGGCAAATCCTTTAGAGAGGATTCCCCTGTTTCTAATGGTACAAAGGTTGAAAGAATTTCCTCTGTCCGGATGGTTTGGGTTGGGGTCGAGCTGTGCTGCTCTTTTTCAATATTTCCCTCTGCCACTAGACTGGCGGCAATAGAAATGTGGGTTGCACTGGGAGTTGGTTTTGGTTGTGTGCCTCTATTATTCCAGGCATTTGTTCTTGCTTCTGCTTCTGTGAAGCATCCAACCACTTGTTCTCCGTCCATGGTCTCAACCTCTGTAGCTATCCTATGGCTTGCTGTTTCTACCCTGACTTCTGGGCTTTTCCCTAGATCATCATAGCAGGGATTTGTCCCAATTAGTCGCATGACATGTGGATGATAAAGACCTTTTCTTATTTGGTCTGCTTCTTCTTCATCAGAATCCACTTCTGAGACTTCTACCCTAGTCTCCCTAGTTTCAATCATCTGCTCTGTTGGACCTCCTAACATGGGGTCAATGTGATGGTCTTCTGCAGCTACCTCTTCCTCTGGGCTTGCCCTTTGTACATCAAATCCTGGTTGAAGAAAAGGGTTCTGTAGTACCTCTGGTGTCTTACCCTGAACATTTTGTGGCGTTTGATCATCCTCTTCCAAGTCAGAAGAGATTCTGAAGTCTGCTTCTTCTGTAGAGCCATGGGAGAGGGGTTCTGCAGTCCATCCAGCAGTGTTTAGAGTATTGGCAAATTCTGGGTTTTGGAGGAAGTCAGAGAAATCTCCGTGATGTGCATAGTTGAGGGGATTGGGGGATTGCAGAGGTGATTGGTGAACTTCTTCTTCTATCACATCATCATCTGCTATAGTTTGCATAGGAGAGATAGGCTTTTTGGTATTTTTCTTACTTTTCCTTCTCTTTTGTTTCGGTGCACTCTCCTCAGAGGTTTTGGATTTTCTTTTCTTCTTTTCCTTTGGAGGAGAGGGAGGTGCAGAAGATCCAACCTCTGTTGCATGAGGTGGAGACTTTTGTGTTTGAGCAACAGAAGTAGAGGTGCCCTTTGTGGTTTTCCTCTTGTGAGTTTTCTTTTAAGTAGAGGCAGGGGGTTTGCTTTTCTTTGCAGAAGGGATTATGGTTTCTCTTTGTGCATGGAATCTGGCCTGAACTTCTTCATGCTTCTGAAAAGCTGCTGCCCATTCTTCATCTGTCATCCTATTGACTACTTTTGTTCCTAAGGGGGCTCCTAAACGCGGGGGTGTCACAGGACTTGGGTCTAGAGTCCTGTGATTGCGTATATATTCTAGACTAAGGGTTTCATCTGTGGCATATCCCAGAAGCTTGGTTGGCAGAGGTATGCAGAAGGGGTATCCATCTTCATGTTCTGTTGGGGAGTTTTTGGTCATGGCGTACATTTTGGTTGTTGGCCCCTCCATAGGCCATTTTTCAAGTAAGAGCAGAGGCTCTAACAGAACACCTAGTATTCGTTGAAATTGCAGAGGAGGCAGAGCTTCTTTCTTCTGTCCCTTTTTCCTCTGGAAGATGATTTTTCTGTCTATGGTGTTAACCATTTCCTGTATCATAAGTGTGGCGAAGTCCAAAGGTAGGTCGTAGTAGACCCCGTACATTATGGCTAAGATCTGGTGTGAAGATTGATCTGGACTGCCCACTTTTCCGGTTAGGCACCTGTTGAGTATGGAAAATAGTGTATTCCACAGAGGTGGTAATCTGCCTCTGCGGAAGTCATTCCTTTTTCTGAGTGGCAAGTTGTACCCCAACATTTCAACGAACCTGCAGAGCTCTTCGTCTGTGGGTTCCTCTGCATAGGCCTTTATCCCTAGAAGATCTCTGGTGGGTAAGCTAAACTCAAGTGAGAACATCGTTCTGTTGAACTTGAGTTCAAGGTGGTCGGATTTATCTGGCTTGGAAATGTAGCACTTTATCTGTCTATCCTCTGGATCAAATCTGCAACTTTGCCAGAATTGATTTAGGAATCTGGCAGGGATTTTGTCGACGGTTTTGGTTAGGAGAGGGTAGAGTATGTGGTTTTCCAAGATATGGAGAAGAAGAGCATGTGCTTCCCCAAAAGCGGTTTTAGATGGAACCAGGTTGTGGTTATTTGGTTTTAGAGGTAGAACATTATCAAAATGTTCATGTTCTAAGAAATTTTGAAGGTGTGTGGTCGGAGCAAAGTTTGCTTCGTCGCCGAAGTTGTCCTTTTCCAGGTCTCTAGCTATTGCTGGGTTTTCAGAGTGTTAAGGGGAGTTCGCCGGAGAGTGAGCATGGGAGTTTTTCTGAGCGTGAGAGGTGGAAGCCATTTCTTGGATAAGAAAAAGATGAATAATGAAGAATTTTGCAGGTTTTTGCACAAGTTCGCCGGAGAAGAAAGTGTAAGTTCGTAAAGTTTTGAGAGGATTGGTAACTTGGGTTTTATACTGAAGGATAACGGTTAGAATTCTGAAGAGGTAAATATATGGAAATGAATAAAATTTGGGGTCCGCACTTGAGTGTTTACGGCTGGTTCAACTTTCCAGAAGAACGTGTGCCATGGACTGCCATGAACGTGTTACTTTTGCAGAATTTCCCTAAGTATCAAAAAATGACAGAAGCTCTGTAGTGATAGGAGCTCTGTGGTTTCTGACTTTCTTGTTATATCCTCTGTTGCTTGCACCTTTACCAAAAACGTTTGAAAAGCATTGGAGAGGATCGATAGATTTTTAGTGTAGAAATTGCATTCATAGAGGTTTTGAAGCTTTGTCAGAGCCAGCAGAAGCTCTATGAGTTGAAATTTCTCATAACTAAAAATTTATGAAACATTTTGATCATCCAAAGTTTTAATTGTTTTTAACAATGTTTTTAGGACCTATTTGGAAATTGGTGTCCTAGAAAATTGTTTGTGAAAATGTTTTGTGCGAGTATCTCTTATAGTTGCCTAGGTTAATCAATAGAGGTTTTTGTGATGGAATGGGCTCTGTGACTAACCTTTCTTTGTCTTTATGCGTGTACTTGTACATGAGAATTCTTCAGAGGACATTCAAATTGATTGATAGAGTTTTCATTAAAAATTTGTGATCACAGAATTTTTACCTGGCAGAGCCTCTGTTGAGCTCAACAGAGGCTCTATGACCTTAAATTTCTAATTTTGTAAAGCTCATGAATCCTTTTGAATATTTGAAGTTTGAAATGTCTTTTGTAGTGTTTCTAGAACATATTTGGAAATTTTTGTCCTAGAAAACTATTTTCGAAAATGATTTTGTGTTAGTAGACTTCAAATACCTAGGATAGTCAGTAAAAGTGTTGTGGTATGTTGAACTTTCTGACTGGAGACCTTCTTTATGACATTCAAGAAGATTGATCGAGTTCCCGTATGAAATTTGCAGTTTTGGAGGATCTGTCTTACAGAAGCTCTGTTGAGCTCAGCAGAGGCCCTGGAACCTTAAATTTCTCATAAAGGAAGGCACATCAATTGTTTTGATTATTTCTTGTTTGGAATGTCATAAGCAACGTTTCTAGGATATTTTTGGAAGTTTGTGTCCTAGAAAATTGTTTTCAAGAAGGATTTGTACGAGATACTCATATTTTGACTTTCCGTTATTCGGCATAGTACCTGACTTCTGTGGATGTTGTTTGTTCGTAATTCTTCTTTGGCTCCCCCTTGAATGATCAACTTCTGTAGATCAGTTCAAGGTCTCCGCTTGCACCCCCCTGATCTATGCTTGGGTCAAAATAAGATAAGTAATGCATAGAACATAGATCAAGTTTATCAGAGGTTCTGTAAGGATTGTCAGAGGTTCTGAGCAAATCTACATAAGCTCTGTTTGTATAAAACACTTGATGATTGAGAATTTACATTCAGAAATAAATCAGACAACAAAAACAATAAAAACAATGTATGTACATATTTACAGAAGATTAGAATCATACTTACAGAGGTTTTAACTCATGTTAATCATTCCCAACTTACCCACCAAGAAAATGAATCTTTTCTCATCTAGTGCCTTGGTGAATAAGTCTGCAAGCTGGTATTATGTAGACACAAAATGAATTTCTATTGTGCCATATTCAACATGATGTTTCAGAAAGTCGTAACGTATGTCGATATGCTTTGTTTTATAGTGCTGTACTGGATTGGCAGAGATGGCTATGGCGCTTTTTGAGTCACAAAAGATGGGTATCTTGAATATGTTGTGCCCATAATCTTTTAGCTGAGTTTTCATCCACAGAACTTGGGAGCAACAGCTAGCAGCAGCAACATATTCAGCTTCTGTCGTAGATGTCGATACACAGTTCTGTTTCTTAGAAGTCCAGCTAACTAATTTCCCACCTAGGAAATGACAAATCCCAGAGGTACTCTTTCTGTCGAGCTTGCATCCTCCATAATCTGAGTCTGTGTAAGCTTTAAGACCAAATCCATAGTTTTTCGGATACCAGAGACCAAGATTTTTGGTCCCTTTGAGGTATCTGAAGATCCTCTTTACAGCAATATAATGGGATTCCTTCGGGTTAGCTTGATATCTTGCACAGAGGCATGTGGCATGCATTATGTCAGGTCTACTTGCGGTTAAGTATAACAGAGACCCAATCATACCTCTGTAGAGCTTGCACTCTACAGATTTATCATTTGGATCTGAGTATAACTTATTTCCAGTGGCCATTGGGGTCTTCATTACAGAGGCATCAGAGAGACTGAATTTTGTAAGTATGTCAGAGACATATTTAGTTTGATTTATGAAAATTCCCTCTGATGATTGTTTTACTTGGAGTCCGAGGAAGAAAGTTAATTCTCCCATCATACTCATTTCAAACTCACTTTGCATGAGTTTTTCGAAATCTTTGCACTGTTGTGCATTTGTAGACCCAAAAATAATGTCGTCCACATATATTTGTACAAGTATAATTTCATCACCTTTCCTTTTATAAAACAAAGTTGTATCGGTCGTACCTATGTCGTATTCATTATTGAGAAGGAAATTTGAAAGTCTTTCGTACCAAGCTTTTGGAGCTTGTTTCAGTCCATACAGAGCTTTGTCGAGGTAATACACATATCTTGGGTACTTGGAGCTTTCAAATCCTGGTGGCTGCTGGACGTATACTTCTTCTTGGATTTCACCATTTAGAAAAGCATATTTTACATCCATTTGAAAGACTTTAAAACCTCTGTGGGCTGCGAAGGCTAAGAAAATTCTTATAGCTTCGAGTCGTGCGACAGGGGTAAAAGTTTCATCATAATCTATGCCTTCTTCTTGGCGATATCCTTTGGCCACCAATCTTGCTTTGTTTATGATAACCACCCCATCCTCATCCTTTTTGTTTCTGAAGACCCATTTTGTCCCTATAGCTTGTTTTCCTCGTGGCAGAGGAACTAGGGTCCATACTTTGTTTCGTTTAAATTGTAGAATCTCTTCTTGCATAACATCTACCCAGTTTGGGTCGTCAAGGGCTTCAGAGATTCTTTTTGGCTCGATCATACTAATAAAATTTGTAAAGAAACAAAAGTTAGCAGTGACTGATCTTGTTTTTACCTTTTCAGAAGGATCGCCGATTATAAGGCTTGGAGGATGGCTTTTCGTCCATTGAGTTGTTCTTGGGAGATGGTCATCGAAGTCATCAAGTTGATCTACAGAGGTTGTGCTCTGTTGTTCTAGTGCACCTTCTGTTGTAGATGGTGCTTCTGTACTTGTGCTTGGTTTTTCTGCTTGTGGGATGATTGGAATGAGTGTTAGTATTTGTTCTTCTAAGGAAGTAGAGACTGAGTCCTCGTGTTCCACCGGTATTGGTTCCTCTGTAGTTGTTGGAGTTGGTATTTCAGTAGCTTCTGTGGTTGTATCCTTTGTTGTATCACCTTCTGTTGGCTCCCCCTCGGCATTTGCATCTGTATGATTAATAGAAGAAGATGAAGTATTTAAGGGACCAGTTAGAGATATACCTGTCTTGATCTGGCTGACAGAAGATGATCCTCCAGAGGTTCTGACGGTTCCAGCAGAGGGATCAATGTCATCATGGAACATCTCTTGAAATAGAAGATTTAAGTCTTCTTCTCTTGTTTTTGAGATTCCAGAGGATTCCCTTTTTATCCCGAGTTCTGAAGTGTTTTGTTCAGAAGTCATTTGGAAGGAGTCGTCAAAAGACACGTTGATACTTTCTACAATGGTTCGTGATTTCAGAAGATAGACTCTGTAGGCCTTGGATGCGGCAGAGTATCCAATGAACTTGCCTTCATCAGCTTTCACTTCAAACTTTCCTCTTGCTTCTCTATCGTTTAAGACAAAACATTTGCATCCAAATACATGGAAGAACTTGATGTTTGGTCTCCTTTTGTTGATCAAATGATATGGTGTCTTGATGTGCCTTTTTACAATGGTTGATCGATTTTGGGTATAGCAAGCGGTCGATACTGCTTCTGCCCAAAATGTCATTGGTAATCCACATGCAGTCAGCATAGTTCTTGCAGCCTCCACAAGCGTGCGGTTCTTACGTTCAACCACGCCATTCTGTTGTGGGGTGCGTGCAGCAGAGAAGTTCTGTGATATTCATTCTTCTGTTAGATAGGCTTCAATGACAGAGTTTTTGAATTCTGTGCCATTTTCGCTTCTCAGTTTCTGTATCCTTCACTCATACAGAACTTGGATTCTTTTCATTAAATTTATCAGAATGTTTGGAACATCTGATTTCTTTCTGACAAATTCAACCCATGTAAATCTTGAATACTGATCGATTAAAACAAGTATATATTTCTTGCCACCTAGGCTCTGTGTAGCGATTGGACCGCAGAGGTCAACATGAAGCATATACAGAATCCTAGGGCAAGACACACCAGTTTTGCCTTTATGGGAAGCTCTTTTGAGTTTTCTCATTTCGCAGGCAGAGCATAAATGATTTTTATTAAACTTAACATCTGGCAGACCTTTGACTAGATCAAGTTTTGCAAGTTTATCTAGAGTATGAAAGTTTAAGTGACAGAACCTGTTATGCCATAACCATGCCTCTTCGCTTTTGCATGTAACAAGGCAGAGCTTTTCTTCCTTGTTCTTGGCACAGGAGTTCATGAGATACAGATCACCTCTTCTTTCGGCTCGCAAAAGTTCGACTCCTGTGTCTTCACCTTGTAGAGAGCAGAAGGTTCTTTTGAACATCACATCGAAACCCGTATCGCAGAGTTGGCTTACACTTAGAAGATTGTGTTTAAGGCCATCCACATATGCAACTTTGCATACGGTTATATATTCCTTCTTTATGACTCTGTAGCCTTTAATGTACCCCTTTTTGTTGTCTCCAAAGGTCACAGATCCACCATCGTGTTTTACTTTGTATGTGGATAGAAGACCTCTGTCGCCAGTCATGTGCCTCGAGCATCCGGAGTCTAGATACCAGATTGGCACATACTACTTCTGCAAGACAATCAGAGAGTTTTAGGTACCCATATCCAAATGGGTCCAGTTTTGTTAGGGGTCTTCAAGTTTGCCTTAGCATTCTTGGTCTTTGTTTTAACTTCTGTTGAAGAACCATTTTGTTTCTTCTTACCCTTGAGTGTAGTATTTTCTTTGGGTACAGAGAGGAAACATTTTGGATTTGAGAAGTGTTGGCTTAATTGAAACATGAGATCAAAGCAATGAAAGTATTGAATGTGCGAAGAGATTTGCTTGAACTTTTCATTAAAGACATTAAATGAGGGTACAGAGGCATTACAATTTATCCTAACATTCGACTTTCTATTACAAGAAGGTTTATGTAGGCTAGATTGTTGTTTGCAAAATCCTTTGTTGAGAGCTGCCTTCTGTGTACCCCTTTTGTGGTGAACTTCTGCAGGTTTCACTGTCACAGGAGAAAAAGATTTATTATTTTTGGTCCATTTACCCTTCTGTTGCCATGTTAATTTTTCTTTAACAGGTTTTAAGGGCTTCAAAATCTTTGAACTTGTTGGAGTTTTAGTGGACATTTCCTTCTGTTGTTTAAAATTCTCAAGCTCAATAGAGGTTTTGGCTTGTATACACATGTTCAGAAAGTCTGGACAGATAGGAACATTTGTGATTTTCTCCTTGGGAGAAATAGTTATGTTAAGAACTTCAGAGGATGGTTTAAAATCCTCTGTGTCACGAGGTACTATCTCTAACTTGTAGTCAGTCTCAGATTCGTCATAGGATGAGTCATCCTCATAAACAGAGGATGAGTCACATGGTTCTCTTTCGACAGAGGCTTGACTTTCAGAGCATGTGCCATACTCACTTTCTTCCTTTTCCGTGGCACTATCTTCTAAGTCAACAGAAGTATCTGTTAAGTCTTCTACAGAGAGATTTTGATCATTGGAAGGTGTACAGAGGTTTTCTTCAGAGATATCAAGTTTTTCTTTTGTAAGGTTTGGTTTGAACTCAGGTGCCTCTACTGATAACTTCTTTTCAGAATTCATCATGCAGACAAATGCAACTTGAGTTTGAGTCTCGGGGTCACCAAACTTGAAGATTCCTATCTGATCTTGAGTTTTCAGATACTTCTTAGGTTTGGATTCTCTTTTGACAGAGATTGAAGGTGACAAATCTGTGTTTTCAAACCACACATTTGTCATCTTCAGAGGTTTCCTCTTGTGAGGTTCCCCAGAGACTTTTTGCCTTTTACTTACAGAGAGTAGATTTGGAAATCCAGGTTTTCTTGTATCTCCAATATGAAATAGAGAGGACAAAGATTTGTCTCTTTTGTTTCGTGTTTATGGATCTATATCACAGAAGCCAATTCCCCGTCTCCCTATTTGTGTATTGATTTTCTCATACACCTTCTGTGCATCTTGAATTTTTTTAATTAAGAGATCTCTTCTTCGTAAATCTTGATAGAGGACTTCTCTTTCCTTTTGAAAATAATGTTTAAGAGCTAGGATGTTCATTCTGTCACACTCAACGTCCATAAGTTCTTTCGATTTTGTTTTTAAAGAAGAATTAAGTTCAGAAATCTTTTCTTTTAAAGGATTTAATTTTTTGTTCCAGTTTGTTTCAATTTCTTCCCTTTCTAGAAAATTTTTGGCTTTTTTCTTGAGTGAGAAGTCTAGCTTCTCTCTCATAGAATGTGAGCTTTTTCTGAACACTTTCGCATGTCTTTTTAAGTTCAGTGTATTCAATGTTAAGTTTAAGCAAATCGGCTTCTGATGTATTAGAGTTAGAGTTAGAAGTGGATACCTCACTATCAGAGCCAGAGCTGACTTCTGCCATGCCACAGAACAGGGCGTTCATTGTTTCTCCTCCTTCAGAGGATGTATCTGATAGCCAGTTTTCTTGATTCACCATTAAGGATTTCTGAGCATAGTATTCAGCTTTCTTTTTAAAGAAAGCAGCATCCCTCTGAGGGCGATTTGATTTGCTCCTGTATTCGTTGGCGAAGTGACCTGGCTTTCCACAATTGTAACAACCTTGTTTCTGTGGAGCATTTTCAGCTTGGTCATCTGACATCTGTCGGTCACCACTTCTGTTGGTTCTGCATTAATTTGCGTAGTGGCCTGGCTTACCACATTTATAACACTCTTGATTCTGTGGAGTGTTGCCATCCTTGTCGTCCGACCTCTGTCGGTCATTACCTCTGTCATTTGACCTGTGTTGGTCACCACTTCTGTCGTTTCTGTTGTTCGATCCTTCTCTTTCGTAGCGTTCATTACCAGACTTCTTCTGGTATCCTCTGCTAAATTCCCTACTCAAGAGTGCTAATGATTTAGCTATCGAGGCCAGGGTTGTTTCTTCTTCTTCTTCTTCCTTCTCTTCTTCACTATCAACTATCATGATTTTCTTCTTCTTCTCCTTCTTTTCATTTGCAGCTTTCTCTTTCTTTGGTTTTTCTTTAGCCTCTGTAGTCTTACCAACTAGTGCAAGAGGCGCAATGATCTGGGCTTTTGTTTGTGCTACTTGAGGTTCTTGGGCTGCCAATGTTCCATAGAGGTCTGATAGAGTCCAGGAATCTAAATATTGATTTGTTTGAAGAGACATAGATAACTGGAGCCATTCTCCATTTAGACTTTTAAGGAACATGACATTGTTTTCTTCAGAAGTTCTGTGGATTTCGATCTTCTTACATTCGTTGATTAGCGAGTTGAACCGATCATATGTAGACTGCAGAGTTTCTGTCGGCAGAGCTTTAAATGCATAGCATTCGTTTATGTATTGAGCTCTGCGGTTCTTCTGAGTTTTGGCCCCCCCTTCTAGTTGTTTTTCCAGTTCCTTCCATAGATCATATGCAGATTCACATGCATCTAGGGATTGGAAAAGGCCGTTGGGAATAGCCATGATCAGAAGTCTTTTTGTTTTTTGAGACACTTCATATTTTCGTGTTCATGGATATCTAGTGTGTCGTCTGTGGAAGGAATACGTGGTACTGTTATCATTGGAACGAAAGGAGGATTTCGGAGATAGTATACGAGTTCTTTATCAGTACCCTCAAAGAAGTGAATCATTCGTATCTTCCATTGAGGGTATTCGTCTCTAAGAAGAGTAGGAGGCTTGGTTAAAGAACCAACAGTGAAGAAGTTGTTCGTATTTTCCATTTTGAGATAGAGAAAATATTCAGAAAGATAGGGTATGAACAGTAGATTTTTCAGAATGTGAAGTGGATGCTTCGTATGATGTTTCTAAGTTTAAAAGCTTTAAGCTGAGCACTTATATGGTGTTTTAACCAGAATAACAGATTCTATAAGTTTACCAAAGTTTGAATGAATCGAAAATGGCAGAAAAATAGAAACTGTTTGAATATTATGAAAAATAGGTTAAAAGTCCAAGTTTCTACCAAGGATCATTGTTTAGAGTGGATCCCTTGATATTAAAAATCAAGGTTTGCTCTGATACCAATTGTTGGTTCCTGTTTTGCTTAACAATGATGAGTCTTTCAGATAGTTTAGATAAGATATATTTGCGGAAGCGTATTTAAAGAACTGAAAGATTACTAAGGTAGAAGAACACACAATATCAAATGAGCAGTTTGTGAAAGACAGATAAATATCTCAAAGATTCACTGTATTTGATATTATTAAGAACACCAAGAATAAAACAAGAAATCTGCTGGTGTGTGTGTTGTGCATTGCTTAAAATCTGATTCTAGTTAATAGAAGAACTCAACATGAGTCTTCTATTTATACTACTACAAAGGGGACATACTTTAGACAATAAGGACTGATCTATAGTAGACAGGATCGTATGAACAGTAGCAGGTACTACATGCATTAAATGCGCTGATATCAACTTGGTACTGAGCCCTATCAGAGTTTGACACATGGATGTTGTCAGGGCACTCCTGGTACAGGTGGATGAACGGATCCTGGAATAGTAGAAAGATATTTGTTGATTTCTTCTAAGTCTTCAGTATACCGCAGAGGCTCTGTCAAAGGTGACAGAGGTTCTGTGGCTCGGTCCTCTGTGAGCAGTCTTCTGTCGATTCTTGCCTTCGGTCTTCTTGGTGTCTCGGCAGAGCCTCTGTTAGAGGCTTATATACTTAGCCTATTTTTCACTACTTTCATAAACAGAAAGATTTGAGCTAACAGTTGCTTTCGCTATTGGCTATCATCCTTACTATTCACCCCTTGTTTCTAAGTTTCATCTAAGTAGTTTTCTTGACAAGGTGACGTATGTTGTTCTACTTAGATGAGTTGGACTTGAATGCAAGACAACGTAAACTTTAGAGCTCTGAAGTGTTATAATATCAAATTTTTATAAATTGTGACTTGTATGGAAAATCAGTAAGATCTGTTCTACATTGGTTGGGTTACCCGAATGCGTGGTACTGCCAGTAGCTAGTCTTATCTAAACCTTGAAAAAGGGCTGATCGTTCAAGTAGTAAGGATGAGAACCAATGTTGCAGCATATGCTGTAGCAACCTACCTAAGCACACTGTAGCTGTAATCCAGCCAGAACTTACACCCTTGCATTTCTTTTACTGTTTTAAAACCATTTCCAAAGCTGTTACTTCACTCAAAGATTATTCCTTCGAATTCTGTTCTTGAAATCACATTTTAAGTTTGGTTTAAGATTAACTGCTTGCTTTATTTGTCTTTGTGGGATCGATACTTGGTACTTAGTACCACTTTATTACTTGTTTTCAAAACGATACTGATTGGCATGTATACTTGTGTGCTATTCCATTGTTGATTTTAGGGATATATATTCCGGAGACCATGTTTTTGGCGCCGTTGCCGGGGACAAAGCAAAAGAAAGTATTTTCATAAGTCACTTTTAATTTGATTTTTCTAGTCAACTTGTTAAAAGAATTTTTGGTTGCATGCCACGTTTGTTTCACAGTGATATATTTGAACTTGATCCGGATATTGAAAGAACATTTCGTAGAAGGAGAAGGATACAAAGAACCTTATCACCAATCTTTGAAACTGTTGAAATGGAAGTCCCTGTATATGGACCCAATCAAAGGCCTGAACCCCAAAACATCATCAATATTGCAAACTCTAAAGAGGGGAGGATTATGGAGTATGTTATGCCCATGCTTGATCAGTTGCATGCTAGCATAGTTAAGCCACAGTTGCAATGTGCCCACTTTTAACTGAATCATGTAATGTTTAATATGTTACAATCTAGTGGATAGTTCGTAGGCCTACCAGCTGAGGACCCTCATTTGCATCTTAAAACTTTTATGGAAATCTTTGATTGTTTTGACTTCAGTGGAGTAACTGATGAAGCCTTACGGCTGAAGTTATTTCCTTTTTCACTTAGAGATAGAGCAAGAGCATGGTTTAATGCTTTGGAACCTAACTCTGTTGAAACTTGGAATGATATGGCTGAAAAGGTTTTGAAAAAGTATTTTCCACCAACACGGAATGCCAAGTCCAGAAATGAAATAAGCATGTATAGACAAATGGACGATGAAGCTATTCCAGATTCTTGGGAAAGGTTTAAGTATCTGTTAAGGAAATGCCCTCACCATGGCATACCATTTTGCATACAGCTAGAGACATTCTACAATGGTTTAAGTACCACTTCTAAAGGAATGCTTGATGCTACAACAGGAGGTGCCTTCACCCTTAGTACCTATAATGATGGCTTGGCTATTTTGGAAAAGGTTGCAAGTAACAACGAACAGGTTGCACGTGTTCATGAAGTAGATACTTATACTACTCTAACTGCACAGCTTGCTACACTTACCAATATGGTTAAAACATGTCTGGTTCGTCCAGCACTGTTGCTGCAGCATGTACTTCTGAAGATTTGACTGACCAATGTGTACTGTGTAGTGGACCTCACACCTATGACCAATGTAATCAAAACACTAAATCTGTAAACTATGTGCAAAACAGAAGTGGTCATTTTTCAAACAACTATAACTCAAATTGGAAAAACCATCCCAATTTCTCTTGGAAAAGTCCATGTTTGAACCCATCTGATGCACAAGAACAGAGAAGCTCTAATTTTCAAAAACAACCTATTTTCCAACAGAATGAACAGTCTAACCAAGGAAGACAAAACCAACAAGGTGAAGCACCTGCTTCTTTGGAATCAGTGTTGAAAGGATTCATAAATCACACTAACTCAGTAATCAACAATCAAAACATAGCCTTAAGGGCTTTGGAAACTCAGATTGGTCAGATTGCTACTGTGTTGAGAAATAGACATGCTGGAACTCTACCTAGTGATACTAAGACTCCCAAGAACCTAGTCAAGTAACAAGTTAAGGTTGTGTCCCTTAAGAGTGGAAAAGACTTAGTGACTACCATACCGAAAGAACCATAGACTGTCAGTGCCACAGACAAAGGACAAGATGTTACAGAGGTACCCCCTATCATTGTTCCATCTTCTGAGTCAGTCCTTGGACCTAAACCAACTCCTGAAACTGAGAGTGATAAGTCTGACTTGCCTGTATTATCCCCTGTTGATAATAATAAAGTCAAGACCAATGCAGTTGATGGTACAGCACATGCTGCAGCACCAACTGACAAAACGGCAAAACCTCAAACAACAACTGAACAGGTCATACCTAATGTTTCATCCACTTATGATCCCAAGAAGGCTGTTGTCACCCCTGTTCCACCTTACATTCCTTATCCCTAGAGGATGAGAAATGAGAAATGAGAAGGAGAAGGAATAATTCAAGAAGTTTCTAGATGTGTTCAAGCAATTGCATATCAACATCCCTTTGGTTGAAGCAATTGAGAGCATGCCTACCTATGCTAATTCCTTAAGGATATTTTAAGCAAGAAAAAGAAACTGATTGAGTATGAGACCGTGGCCTTGACCGTGGCCCTTTTGACCAACAAACTCCCTCCTAAACAGAAAGACCCAGGTAGTTTCACAATACCCTGCTCTATAGGAGGCAAAGAGGTTGGAAAAGCTTTATATGATATGGGTGCTAGCATCAATCTTATGCCCTTGTCCATTTTTAACACACTTGGAATAGGAGAAGCTAGACCTACCACGGTTACCTTACAACTAGCTGACAGGTCCATAGCATATCCTAACGGAAAGATAGAAGATGTAATGGTCCAAGTAGATAAATTCATATTCCCTGCTGATTTCATTATTTTAGACTTTGAAGCTGACAAGGACACGCCTATTTTGTTAGGAAGGCCATTTTTAGCCACGGGTAGAACCCTCATAGATGTCCAAAAAGGAGAGTTGACCATGAGAGTTCATGACTAAAATGTCACCTTCAATGTTTTTAATTCAATGAAATACCCAGATGAGAAAGAAGAGTGTTATGGCCTAAGTTCTATAGAATCCTTGTGTCTTGGAGGAACCTTAGAGGATGAGGCAAAAGATGATGAGTTTGATGAGGATGACTTAAATTTAGATAACCTGGAAGATGAGGAAAGTGATGATGATGATTTAGAGGATAGTGATGACCTCCAATCTGCCAGTATACTACAGCCTGTTGTCGCAGCATATGAAGCATTGGAACAGACCACTAGAGAAAATCCCCTACCATCTGTTGAAGCACCACCAACTCTTGAATTAAAACCACTTCCTGCTCATCTGAAATATGTTTTTCTAAGAGATGGAGACAAATTACCTGTAATTATCTCTGCCTCTTTAGACCAAGAACAGGAAGAACAGTTGGTGAAAGTACTTCAAGCCCATACCAAGGCCATTGGTTGGACAATTTCTGACTTAAAAGGCATTAGTCCATCAATCTGTCAACACAAAATCATTTTAGAGGACAAAGACTTCAGATCTGTAGAACCACAAAGAAGACTAAACCCTGTGATGAAAGAAGTAGTCAAGAAAGAAATCCTTAAGTGGTTAGATGCTGGAATTATTTACCCCATAGCTGGTAGTTCTTGGGTAAGTCTTGTTCAATGTGTTCCTAAGAAGGGAGGTGTGACAGTTGTTGATAATGAAAAGAATGAGTTGATCCCAACTAGGGTAGTGTCAGGATGGAGAATCTGTATGGACTATAGGAAGTTTAACAAAGCCACTCACAAAGACCATTTTCTATTGCCTTTCATTGACCAAATGTTGGATAGACTTGCAGGTAAAGAATATTACTGTTTTCTGGATAGATATTCTGGTTACAACCAAATTGCCATAGTACTTGAGGACCAAGAGAAAACCACTTTCACTTATCCTTTTGGTACTTTTGCTTTTAGGAGAATGCCTTTTGGACTATGCAATGCCCTTGCCACATTTCAAAAGTGCATGATGTCCATATTCTCTGATATGTTGGAGACTTCTATGGACATATTCATGGATGACTTTTCTGTCTATGGATCTTCCTATGAAGTATGTTTGAAAAATCTTGAACAAAGTTTTAAAAGATGTGAATAGACTGATTTAGTTTTAAACTGGGAAAAATGTCACTTCATGGTCAAAGAAGGCATTGTTTTGGGACACCTAATTTCAAACAAAGGAATAGAAGTTGATAAAGAAAAACTGGAAGTCATTGAAAAACTTCCAGAACCTACAAATGTCAAAGGAATTAGAAGTTTTCTTGGCCATGCTGGTTTTTACAGAAGATTTTAAAGGACTTTTCAAAAGTTTAAAAACCCCTTTGTCTGTTACTCCAGCATGACCAACCTTTTGATTTCAATAATGATTGTAGGAAGGCTTTCAAAACTTTAAAAGAAGCTTTAATTTCAGCACCAATTGTAATCACACCTGATTGGACAAAACCTTTTGAACTTATGTGTGATGCAAGTGATTGGGCAGTTGGTGCAGTCTAAGGACAAAAGAGAGAAAAGATTTTTCATCCTATGTATTACTCTAGCAAAACTCTAAATGAAGCACAAGTTAACTACACCACTACTGAAAAAGAGTTGTTGGCTGTTGTTTTTGCTTTTGAAAAATTTAGATCTTATCTAATGGGGACCAAGGTAACAGTTCACACTGACCATGCAGCCATTAAATATTTGATTTCTAAAAAAGATGCAAAGCCAAGACTGATTAGGTGGGTGTTGTTACTACAAGAGTTTTATCTAGAAATAATAGATAGGAAAGGTACTGAAAACCAAGCTGCAGATCACTTGTCTAGATTGGAAAAAGGAAAGGAACCTCTTGTTGAAATTAATGAAAAATTTCCTGATGAACAGCTTTTAAGGCTACAACATCATGCTGCAGCACCATGGTTTGCTGATATTGCAAACTATTTGGCTGCTGGAATCATTGCACCTGAACTCACCAAGAAGCAAAAGAAAAAGTTTCTTTCTGATGCTAAAAATTATCTTTGGGATGACCCCTTTTTGTTCAAACTATGGGTTGATCAAATTTTGAGTAGGTGTATACCTCAGGAAGATGTACCTGCAGTGCTCAAGCATTGTCATGCTTCTGCATATGGTGGTCACTTTGGTGGCCAAAGAACTGCAGCAAAAGTACTCCAATTTGGATTCTTTTGGCCTACACTATTCCATGATGCGGATAGTTTTGTTAAAAGATGTAATGAATGTCAAAGAACTGGATCTACTTCCCAAAGACATGAGATGCCTTTAAATGGCATTTTAGAAGTTGAACTATTTGATGTTTGGGGAATAGATTTCATGGGACCATTTCTATTTTTGGAAACTGTCAATACATCTTGGTAGCCGTAGACTATGTCTCTAAATGGGTAAAGGCTGCAGCTTGCCATAGTAATGATGCAAAGACAGTGGTCAAATTTCTTCACAAAAACATATTTACTAGATTTGGTACTCCTAGGGCCATAATTAGTGATGAAGGAACACACTTTGTGAATAAAATGATGAAAGATGTTTTAGACAAGTATAACATCAGTCATAGAGTTGCTACAGCCTACCATCCTCAAACCAATGGCTTAGCTGAACTCTCAAATAGAGAATTTAAGAGTATTCTAGAAAATGTGGTCAAACCTTCAAGAAAAGATTGGTCATTTAAGCTAGATGATGCTCTTTGGGCTTATAGGACTGCCTATAAATCCCCAATTGGAATGTCTCCCTATAAGATTGTCTTTGGAAAAGCTTGTCACTTTGGGCAGTTGGTGCAGTCTAAGGACAAAAGAGAGAAAAGATTTTTCATCCTATGTATTACTCTAGCAAAACTCTAAATGAAGCACAAGTTAACTACACCACTACTGAAAAAGAGTTGTTGGCTGTTGTTTTTGCTTTTGAAAAATTTAGATCTTATCTAATGGGGACCAAGGTAACAGTTCACACTGACCATGCAGCCATTAAATATTTGATTTCTAAAAAAGATGCAAAGCCAAGACTGATTAGGTGGGTGTTGTTACTACAAGAGTTTTATCTAGAAATAATAGATAGGAAAGGTACTGAAAACCAAGCTGCAGATCACTTGTCTAGATTGGAAAAAGGAAAGGAACCTCTTGTTGAAATTAATGAAAAATTTCCTGATGAACAGCTTTTAAGGCTACAACATCATGCTGCAGCACCATGGTTTGCTGATATTGCAAACTATTTGGCTGCTGGAATCATTGCACCTGAACTCACCAAGAAGCAAAAGAAAAAGTTTCTTTCTGATGCTAAAAATTATCTTTGGGATGACCCCTTTTTGTTCAAACTATGGGTTGATCAAATTTTGAGTAGGTGTATACCTCAGGAAGATGTACCTGCAGTGCTCAAGCATTGTCATGCTTCTGCATATGGTGGTCACTTTGGTGGCCAAAGAACTGCAGCAAAAGTACTCCAATTTGGATTCTTTTGGCCTACACTATTCCATGATGCGGATAGTTTTGTTAAAAGATGTAATGAATGTCAAAGAACTGGATCTACTTCCCAAAGACATGAGATGCCTTTAAATGGCATTTTAGAAGTTGAACTATTTGATGTTTGGGGAATAGATTTCATGGGACCATTTCTATTTTTAGAAACTGTCAATACATCTTGGTAGCCGTAGACTATGTCTCTAAATGGGTAAAGGCTGCAGCTTGCCATAGTAATGATGCAAAGACAGTGGTCAAATTTCTTCACAAAAACATATTTACTAGATTTGGTACTCCTAGGGCCATAATTAGTGATGAAGGAACACACTTTGTGAATAAAATGATGAAAGATGTTTTAGACAAGTATAACATCAGTCATAGAGTTGCTACAGCCTACCATCCTCAAACCAATGGCTTAGCTGAACTCTCAAATAGAGAATTTAAGAGTATTCTAGAAAATGTGGTCAAACCTTCAAGAAAAGATTGGTCATTTAAGCTAGATGATGCTCTTTGGGCTTATAGGACTGCCTATAAATCCCCAATTGGAACGTCTCCCTATAAGATTGTCTTTGGAAAAGCTTGTCACTTTGGGCAGTTGGTGCAGTCTAAGGACAAAAGAGAGAAAAGATTTTTCATCCTATGTATTACTCTAGCAAAACTCTAAATGAAGCACAAGTTAACTACACCACTACTGAAAAAGAGTTGTTGGCTGTTGTTTTTGCTTTTGAAAAATTTAGATCTTATCTAATGGGGACCAAGGTAACAGTTCACACTGACCATGCAGCCATTAAATATTTGATTTCTAAAAAAGATGCAAAGCCAAGACTGATTAGGTGGGTGTTGTTACTACAAGAGTTTTATCTAGAAATAATAGATAGGAAAGGTACTGAAAACCAAGCTGCAGATCACTTGTCTAGATTGGAAAAAGGAAAGGAACCTCTTGTTGAAATTAATGAAAAATTTCCTGATGAACAGCTTTTAAGGCTACAACATCATGCTGCAGCACCATGGTTTGCTGATATTGCAAACTATTTGGCTGCTGGAATCATTGCACCTGAACTCACCAAGAAGCAAAAGAAAAAGTTTCTTTCTGATGCTAAAAATTATCTTTGGGATGACCCCTTTTTGTTCAAACTATGGGTTGATCAAATTTTGAGTAGGTGTATACCTCAGGAAGATGTACCTGCAGTGCTCAAGCATTGTCATGCTTCTGCATATGGTGGTCACTTTGGTGGCCAAAGAACTGCAGCAAAAGTACTCCAATTTGGATTCTTTTGGCCTACACTATTCCATGATGCGGATAGTTTTGTTAAAAGATGTAATGAATGTCAAAGAACTGGATCTACTTCCCAAAGACATGAGATGCCTTTAAATGGCATTTTAGAAGTTGAACTATTTGATGTTTGGGGAATAGATTTCATGGGACCATTTCTATTTTTGGAAACTGTCAATACATCTTGGTAGCCGTAGACTATGTCTCTAAATGGGTAAAGGCTGCAGCTTGCCATAGTAATGATGCAAAGACAGTGGTCAAATTTCTTCACAAAAACATATTTACTAGATTTGGTACTCCTAGGGCCATAATTAGTGATGAAGGAACACACTTTGTGAATAAAATGATGAAAGATGTTTTAGACAAGTATAACATCAGTCATAGAGTTGCTACAGCCTACCATCCTCAAACCAATGGCTTAGCTGAACTCTCAAATAGAGAATTTAAGAGTATTCTAGAAAATGTGGTCAAACCTTCAAGAAAAGATTGGTCATTTAAGCTAGATGATGCTCTTTGGGCTTATAGGACTGCCTATAAATCCCCAATTGGAACGTCTCCCTATAAGATTGTCTTTGGAAAAGCTTGTCACTTTGGGCAGTTGGTGCAGTCTAAGGACAAAAGAGAGAAAAGATTTTTCATCCTATGTATTACTCTAGCAAAACTCTAAATGAAGCACAAGTTAACTACACCACTACTGAAAAAGAGTTGTTGGCTGTTGTTTTTGCTTTTGAAAAATTTAGATCTTATCTAATGGGGACCAAGGTAACAGTTCACACTGACCATGCAGCCATTAAATATTTGATTTCTAAAAAAGATGCAAAGCCAAGACTGATTAGGTGGGTGTTGTTACTACAAGAGTTTTATCTAGAAATAATAGATAGGAAAGGTACTGAAAACCAAGCTGCAGATCACTTGTCTAGATTGGAAAAAGGAAAGGAACCTCTTGTTGAAATTAATGAAAAATTTCCTGATGAACAGCTTTTAAGGCTACAACATCATGCTGCAGCACCATGGTTTGCTGATATTGCAAACTATTTGGCTGCTGGAATCATTGCACCTGAACTCACCAAGAAGCAAAAGAAAAAGTTTCTTTCTGATGCTAAAAATTATCTTTGGGATGACCCCTTTTTGTTCAAACTATGGGTTGATCAAATTTTGAGTAGGTGTATACCTCAGGAAGATGTACCTGCAGTGCTCAAGCATTGTCATGCTTCTGCATATGGTGGTCACTTTGGTGGCCAAAGAACTGCAGCAAAAGTACTCCAATTTGGATTCTTTTGGCCTACACTATTCCATGATGCGGATAGTTTTGTTAAAAGATGTAATGAATGTCAAAGAACTGGATCTACTTCCCAAAGACATGAGATGCCTTTAAATGGCATTTTAGAAGTTGAACTATTTGATGTTTGGGGAATAGATTTCATGGGACCATTTCTATTTTTGGAAACTGTCAATACATCTTGGTAGCCGTAGACTATGTCTCTAAATGGGTAAAGGCTGCATCTTGCCATAGTAATGATGCAAAGACAGTGGTCAAATTTCTTCACAAAAACATATTTACTAGATTTGGTACTCCTAGGGCCATAATTAGTGATGAAGGAACACACTTTGTGAATAAAATGATGAAAGATGTTTTAGACAAGTATAACATCAGTCATAGAGTTGCTACAGCCTACCATCCTCAAACCAATGGCTTAGCTGAACTCTCAAATAGAGAATTTAAGAGTATTCTAGAAAATGTGGTCAAACCTTCAAGAAAAGATTGGTCATTTAAGCTAGATGATGCTCTTTGGGCTTATAGGACTGCCTATAAATCCCCAATTGGAATGTCTCCCTATAAGATTGTCTTTGGAAAAGCTTGTCACTTTGGGCAGTTGGTGCAGTCTAAGGACAAAAGAGAGAAAAGATTTTTCATCCTATGTATTACTCTAGCAAAACTCTAAATGAAGCACAAGTTAACTACACCACTACTGAAAAAGAGTTGTTGGCTGTTGTTTTTGCTTTTGAAAAATTTAGATCTTATCTAATGGGGACCAAGGTAACAGTTCACACTGACCATGCAGCCATTAAATATTTGATTTCTAAAAAAGATGCAAAGCCAAGACTGATTAGGTGGGTGTTGTTACTACAGGAGTTTTATCTAGAAATAATAGATAGGAAAGGTACTGAAAACCAAGATGCAGATCACTTGTCTAGATTGGAAAAAGGAAAGGAACCTCTTGTTGAAATTAATGAAAAATTTCCTGATGAACAGCTTTTAAGGCTACAACATCATGCTGCAGCACCATGGTTTGCTGATATTGCAAACTATTTGGCTGCTGGAATCATTGCACCTGAACTCACCAAGAAGCAAAAGAAAAAGTTTCTTTCTGATGCTAAAAATTATCTTTGGGATGACCCCTTTTTGTTCAAACTATGGGTTGATCAAATTTTGAGTAGGTGTATACCTCAGGAAGATGTACCTGCAGTGCTCAAGCATTGTCATGCTTCTGCATATGGTGGTCACTTTGGTGGCCAAAGAACTGCAGCAAAAGTACTCCAATTTGGATTCTTTTGGCCTACACTATTCCATGATGCGGATAGTTTTGTTAAAAGATGTAATGAATGTCAAAGAACTGGATCTACTTCCCAAAGACATGAGATGCCTTTAAATGGCATTTTAGAAGTTGAACTATTTGATGTTTGGGGAATAGATTTCATGGGACCATTTCTATTTTTGGAAACTGTCAATACATCTTGGTAGCCGTAGACTATGTCTCTAAATGGGTAAAGGCTGCAGCTTGCCATAGTAATGATGCAAAGACAGTGGTCAAATTTCTTCACAAAAACATATTTACTAGATTTGGTACTCCTAGGGCCATAATTAGTGATGAAGGAACACACTTTGTGAATAAAATGATGAAAGATGTTTTAGACAAGTATAACATCAGTCATAGAGTTGCTACAGCCTACCATCCTCAAACCAATGGCTTAGCTGAACTCTCAAATAGAGAATTTAAGAGTATTCTAGAAAATGTGGTCAAACCTTCAAGAAAAGATTGGTCATTTAAGCTAGATGATGCTCTTTGGGCTTATAGGACTGCCTATAAATCCCCAATTGGAATGTCTCCCTATAAGATTGTCTTTGGAAAAGCTTGTCACTTTGGGCAGTTGGTGCAGTCTAAGGACAAAAGAGAGAAAAGATTTTTCATCCTATGTATTACTCTAGCAAAACTCTAAATGAAGCACAAGTTAACTACACCACTACTGAAAAAGAGTTGTTGGCTGTTGTTTTTGCTTTTGAAAAATTTAGATCTTATCTAATGGGGACCAAGGTAACAGTTCACACTGACCATGCAGCCATTAAATATTTGATTTCTAAAAAAGATGCAAAGCCAAGACTGATTAGGTGGGTGTTGTTACTACAAGAGTTTTATCTAGAAATAATAGATAGGAAAGGTACTGAAAACCAAGCTGCAGATCACTTGTCTAGATTGGAAAAAGGAAAGGAACCTCTTGTTGAAATTAATGAAAAATTTCCTGATGAACAGCTTTTAAGGCTACAACATCATGCTGCAGCACCATGGTTTGCTGATATTGCAAACTATTTGGCTGCTGGAATCATTGCACCTGAACTCACCAAGAAGCAAAAGAAAAAGTTTCTTTCTGATGCTAAAAATTATCTTTGGGATGACCCCTTTTTGTTCAAACTATGGGTTGATCAAATTTTGAGTAGGTGTATACCTCAGGAAGATGTACCTGCAGTGCTCAAGCATTGTCATGCTTCTGCATATGGTGGTCACTTTGGTGGCCAAAGAACTGCAGCAAAAGTACTCCAATTTGGATTCTTTTGGCCTACACTATTCCATGATGCGGATAGTTTTGTTAAAAGATGTAATGAATGTCAAAGAACTGGATCTACTTCCCAAAGACATGAGATGCCTTTAAATGGCATTTTAGAAGTTGAACTATTTGATGTTTGGGGAATAGATTTCATGGGACCATTTCTATTTTTGGAAACTGTCAATACATCTTGGTAGCCGTAGACTATGTCTCTAAATGGGTAAAGGCTGCATCTTGCCATAGTAATGATGCAAAGACAGTGGTCAAATTTCTTCACAAAAACATATTTACTAGATTTGGTACTCCTAGGGCCATAATTAGTGATGAAGGAACACACTTTGTGAATAAAATGATGAAAGATGTTTTAGACAAGTATAACATCAGTCATAGAGTTGCTACAGCCTACCATCCTCAAACCAATGGCTTAGCTGAACTCTCAAATAGAGAATTTAAGAGTATTCTAGAAAATGTGGTCAAACCTTCAAGAAAAGATTGGTCATTTAAGCTAGATGATGCTCTTTGGGCTTATAGGACTGCCTATAAATCCCCAATTGGAATGTCTCCCTATAAGATTGTCTTTGGAAAAGCTTGTCACTTTGGGCAGTTGGTGCAGTCTAAGGACAAAAGAGAGAAAAGATTTTTCATCCTATGTATTACTCTAGCAAAACTCTAAATGAAGCACAAGTTAACTACACCACTACTGAAAAAGAGTTGTTGGCTGTTGTTTTTGCTTTTGAAAAATTTAGATCTTATCTAATGGGGACCAAGGTAACAGTTCACACTGACCATGCAGCCATTAAATATTTGATTTCTAAAAAAGATGCAAAGCCAAGACTGATTAGGTGGGTGTTGTTACTACAAGAGTTTTATCTAGAAATAATAGATAGGAAAGGTACTGAAAACCAAGCTGCAGATCACTTGTCTAGATTGGAAAAAGGAAAGGAACCTCTTGTTGAAATTAATGAAAAATTTCCTGATGAACAGCTTTTAAGGCTACAACATCATGCTGCAGCACCATGGTTTGCTGATATTGCAAACTATTTGGCTGCTGGAATCATTGCACCTGAACTCACCAAGAAGCAAAAGAAAAAGTTTCTTTCTGATGCTAAAAATTATCTTTGGGATGACCCCTTTTTGTTCAAACTATGGGTTGATCAAATTTTGAGTAGGTGTATACCTCAGGAAGATGTACCTGCAGTGCTCAAGCATTGTCATGCTTCTGCATATGGTGGTCACTTTGGTGGCCAAAGAACTGTAGCAAAAGTACTCCAATTTGGATTCTTTTGGCCTACACTATTCCATGATGCGGATAGTTTTGTTAAAAGATGTAATGAATGTCAAAGAACTGGATCTACTTCCCAAAGACATGAGATGCCTTTAAATGGCATTTTAGAAGTTGAACTATTTGATGTTTGGGGAATAGATTTCATGGGACCATTTCTATTTTTGGAAACTGTCAATACATCTTGGTAGCCGTAGACTATGTCTCTAAATGGGTAAAGGCTGCAGCTTGCCATAGTAATGATGCAAAGACAGTGGTCAAATTTCTTCACAAAAACATATTTACTAGATTTGGTACTCCTAGGGCCATAATTAGTGATGAAGGAACACACTTTGTGAATAAAATGATGAAAGATGTTTTAGACAAGTATAACATCAGTCATAGAGTTGCTACAGCCTACCATCCTCAAACCAATGGCTTAGCTGAACTCTCAAATAGAGAATTTAAGAGTATTCTAGAAAATGTGGTCAAACCTTCAAGAAAAGATTGGTCATTTAAGCTAGATGATGCTCTTTGGGCTTATAGGACTGCCTATAAATCCCCAATTGGAATGTCTCCCTATAAGATTGTCTTTGGAAAAGCTTGTCACTTTGGGCAGTTGGTGCAGTCTAAGGACAAAAGAGAGAAAAGATTTTTCATCCTATGTATTACTCTAGCAAAACTCTAAATGAAGCACAAGTTAACTACACCACTACTGAAAAAGAGTTGTTGGCTGTTGTTTTTGCTTTTGAAAAATTTAGATCTTATCTAATGGGGACCAAGGTAACAGTTCACACTGACCATGCAGCCATTAAATATTTGATTTCTAAAAAAGATGCAAAGCCAAGACTGATTAGGTGGGTGTTGTTACTACAAGAGTTTTATCTAGAAATAATAGATAGGAAAGGTACTGAAAACCAAGCTGCAGATCACTTGTCTAGATTGGAAAAAGGAAAGGAACCTCTTGTTGAAATTAATGAAAAATTTCCTGATGAACAGCTTTTAAGGCTACAACATCATGCTGCAGCACCATGGTTTGCTGATATTGCAAACTATTTGGCTGCTGGAATCATTGCACCTGAACTCACCAAGAAGCAAAAGAAAAAGTTTCTTTCTGATGCTAAAAATTATCTTTGGGATGACCCCTTTTTGTTCAAACTATGGGTTGATCAAATTTTGAGTAGGTGTATACCTCAGGAAGATGTACCTGCAGTGCTCAAGCATTGTCATGCTTCTGCATATGGTGGTCACTTTGGTGGCCAAAGAACTGCAGCAAAAGTACTCCAATTTGGATTCTTTTGGCCTACACTATTCCATGATGCGGATAGTTTTGTTAAAAGATGTAATGAATGTCAAAGAACTGGATCTACTTCCCAAAGACATGAGATGCCTTTAAATGGCATTTTAGAAGTTGAACTATTTGATGTTTGGGGAATAGATTTCATGGGACCATTTCTATTTTTGGAAACTGTCAATACATCTTGGTAGCCGTAGACTATGTCTCTAAATGGGTAAAGGCTGCAGCTTGCCATAGTAATGATGCAAAGACAGTGGTCAAATTTCTTCACAAAAACATATTTACTAGATTTGGTACTCCTAGGGCCATAATTAGTGATGAAGGAACACACTTTGTGAATAAAATGATGAAAGATGTTTTAGACAAGTATAACATCAGTCATAGAGTTGCTACAGCCTACCATCCTCAAACCAATGGCTTAGCTGAACTCTCAAATAGAGAATTTAAGAGTATTCTAGAAAATGTGGTCAAACCTTCAAGAAAAGATTGGTCATTTAAGCTAGATGATGCTCTTTGGGCTTATAGGACTGCCTATAAATCCCCAATTGGAATGTCTCCCTATAAGATTGTCTTTGGAAAAGCTTGTCACTTTGGGCAGTTGGTGCAGTCTAAGGACAAAAGAGAGAAAATATTTTTCATCCTATGTATTACTCTAGCAAAACTCTAAATGAAGCACAAGTTAACTACACCACTACTGAAAAAGAGTTGTTGGCTGTTGTTTTTGCTTTTGAAAAATTTAGATCTTATCTAATGGGGACCAAGGTAACAGTTCACACTGACCATGCAGCCATTAAATATTTGATTTCTAAAAAAGATGCAAAGCCAAGACTGATTAGGTGGGTGTTGTTACTACAAGAGTTTTATCTAGAAATAATAGATTGGAAAGGTACTGAAAACCAAGCTGCAGATCACTTGTCTAGATTGGAAAAAGGAAAGGAACCTCTTGTTGAAATTAATGAAAAATTTCCTGATGAACAGCTTTTAAGGCTACAACATCATGCTGCAGCACCATGGTTTGCTGATATTGCAAACTATTTGGCTGCTGGAATCATTGCACCTGAACTCACCAAGAAGCAAAAGAAAAAGTTTCTTTCTGATGCTAAAAATTATCTTTGGGATGACCCCTTTTTGTTCAAACTATGGGTTGATCAAATTTTGAGTAGGTGTATACCTCAGGAAGATGTACCTGCAGTGCTCAAGCATTGTCATGCTTCTGCATATGGTGGTCACTTTGGTGGCCAAAGAACTGCAGCAAAAGTACTCCAATTTGGATTCTTTTGGCCTACACTATTCCATGATGCGGATAGTTTTGTTAAAAGATGTAATGAATGTCAAAGAACTGGATCTACTTCCCAAAGACATGAGATGCCTTTAAATGGCATTTTAGAAGTTGAACTATTTGATGTTTGGGGAATAGATTTCATGGGACCATTTCTATTTTTGGAAACTGTCAATACATCTTGGTAGCCGTAGACTATGTCTCTAAATGGGTAAAGGCTGCAGCTTGCCATAGTAATGATGCAAAGACAGTGGTCAAATTTCTTCACAAAAACATATTTACTAGATTTGGTACTCCTAGGGCCATAATTAGTGATGAAGGAACACACTTTGTGAATAAAATGATGAAAGATGTTTTAGACAAGTATAACATCAGTCATAGAGTTGCTACAGCCTACCATCCTCAAACCAATGGCTTAGCTGAACTCTCAAATAGAGAATTTAAGAGTATTCTAGAAAATGTGGTCAAACCTTCAAGAAAAGATTGGTCATTTAAGCTAGATGATGCTCTTTGGGCTTATAGGACTGCCTATAAATCCCCAATTGGAATGTCTCCCTATAAGATTGTCTTTGGAAAAGCTTGTCACTTTGGGCAGTTGGTGCAGTCTAAGGACAAAAGAGAGAAAATATTTTTCATCCTATGTATTACTCTAGCAAAACTCTAAATGAAGCACAAGTTAACTACACCACTACTGAAAAAGAGTTGTTGGCTGTTGTTTTTGCTTTTGAAAAATTTAGATCTTATCTAATGGGGACCAAGGTAACAGTTCACACTGACCATGCAGCCATTAAATATTTGATTTCTAAAAAAGATGCAAAGCCAAGACTGATTAGGTGGGTGTTGTTACTACAAGAGTTTTATCTAGAAATAATAGATTGGAAAGGTACTGAAAACCAAGCTGCAGATCACTTGTCTAGATTGGAAAAAGGAAAGGAACCTCTTGTTGAAATTAATGAAAAATTTCCTGATGAACAGCTTTTAAGGCTACAACATCATGCTGCAGCACCATGGTTTGCTGATATTGCAAACTATTTGGCTGCTGGAATCATTGCACCTGAACTCACCAAGAAGCAAAAGAAAAAGTTTCTTTCTGATGCTAAAAATTATCTTTGGGATGACCCCTTTTTGTTCAAACTATGGGTTGATCAAATTTTGAGTAGGTGTATACCTCAGGAAGATGTACCTGCAGTGCTCAAGCATTGTCATGCTTCTGCATATGGTGGTCACTTTGGTGGCCAAAGAACTGCAGCAAAAGTACTCCAATTTGGATTCTTTTGGCCTACACTATTCCATGATGCGGATAGTTTTGTTAAAAGATGTAATGAATGTCAAAGAACTGGATCTACTTCCCAAAGACATGAGATGCCTTTAAATGGCATTTTAGAAGTTGAACTATTTGATGTTTGGGGAATAGATTTCATGGGACCATTTCTATTTTTGGAAACTGTCAATACATCTTGGTAGCCGTAGACTATGTCTCTAAATGGGTAAAGGCTGCAGCTTGCCATAGTAATGATGCAAAGACAGTGGTCAAATTTCTTCACAAAAACATATTTACTAGATTTGGTACTCCTAGGGCCATAATTAGTGATGAAGGAACACACTTTGTGAATAAAATGATGAAAGATGTTTTAGACAAGTATAACATCAGTCATAGAGTTGCTACAGCCTACCATCCTCAAACCAATGGCTTAGCTGAACTCTCAAATAGAGAATTTAAGAGTATTCTAGAAAATGTGGTCAAACCTTCAAGAAAAGATTGGTCATTTAAGCTAGATGATGCTCTTTGGGCTTATAGGACTGCCTATAAATCCCCAATTGGAATGTCTCCCTATAAGATTGTCTTTGGAAAAGCTTGTCACTTGCCATTAGAACTTGAGCACAAAGCTTTTTGGGCTTTGAAAGGGCTTAACATGGAAATTAATGATGCAGGTGAAAGGAGAAGATTGCAAATCAATGAGTTGGAAAAACTAAGGGACCAATCCTATGAGAATGCCAAGATCTACAAAGATAAAACCAAAAAATGGCATGATAAGAGGATTATGCAAAAGAATTTTCAAGTTGGTCAAAAAGTTCTGTTGTTTAACTCAAGATTGAAACTCTTTTCTGGAAAACTAAGATCCAAGTGGACTGGACCTTTTGAAATCAAAAATGTTTTTCCTTATGGAGTTGTTGAACTAATTGATCCAAATTATGGATCATCTTTCAAAGTGAATGGACAAAGGATTAAATCTTACTTGGATGCTGCAGCAACTACAGGGTCAACCTCTGTAGTGCCACTCTAACCGCAATAATCCCTTTGTCTAGGGAGTCCCAACAGTCCAATGTACATATGTAAATAGTGTTTTTAATTTTTAGTCGTGTAGGTATAGTTAATATGTGTGGTAATGTGCAGGAAATCAAAGTTGGTGGAAGAATGCAGATGCTACAACATGTTTGATGCAAGAAATCGGATTGGGCCCATTGTCTTGGTTATTCAAATCAGTTTAAAAAAAAGAAATAACTAAATAAAAAGACAGTAGGATGTGAATATTGTTCTTTAATTTAAAAGAAGAGAATCAATTTTTAAAAGAAAATAGTACTTAGAAGAAAAAATTTTAGTCTTATCAAAAACTTTTGTCATGATGGGTTTTTACCAAGTACTCTCCTTTTATCTTTAAAGAATCATATTTCACTTCAGTACCCTAACCAAATCCTTGACTTGGTTCATTTTTAGTTCATTTTTAACTAATGACCCAAACTATTTTTGAAAACACACTAAAAACCAATTTTGGGCGGTTTTGGTTTTAAGAGACCGACCCCTCAACTTCTTCTCATTTACTGAGAAAGTGTGTGTTACTCCATTCCACCAACGATTTCCATGGCCCCCGAAGAGAAGAAAGGTTCATCACCATCGAAGCCCACCTCTGTCACGTACCAAAGGAGGACTACTCGATCCTCTGCTCAGATGAAACAGCCGGCGACGAGGAAGAAGAAGGCCGCTGGAGTAGTTTTCCGATCCCCGGAAACATCGTCGGTGACTAGTAAATGGCAGAAAGTTGCAGAGAAGGGAAAATGGGAAAAGTAAGTCTCACACTCCACCTTCTCCATCTTCTTCTGAGGACACAAATCAAAACCCCAATGTGGAAGAACCTACTGTGCATGAATCCCAAAATCTACCCATCACCACAAATACTGAAGCCCGCAGTACCCAACATTCGTTGGACTTAAATAGAACCAACCCAAACACCCCATTGACCCAAGAAGAAGACTCCTTTGTTTTCATGATGCTCAGGATCAAGCCGAATCTTTGAGAGTAAGAACCCACGAAAATTTTGATATAAACCTACCACCCCCACAAACAAACCAACCCTCACCAAACACACCTACCATACCACACTCGGAATCCCCTATATCTGTGTTAGACACTTCTGTGTTTAATACACTCATCCCACAAACTATCACCATGCCAATCCATGTGTCATAGCATGATGCTTTGACAACATCTGTGATACCACCACCACCACCCATTGTACAGCAAATCCTCCATGATGATGCCTTGGACAGAATGTTAGACCCTGGTAATCAGGAGATTGAAGAAGAGGCTAGAAGGGCAGAACGGGCCAGAAGGGAGGAGGAAGCAGAAATGGCTAGACCGGAGGAGGACGAAAGAAATATAGAAGAGATTGTGATCACTGGTGTTGTGGAGGGCGATTCTGGGCGGGATACTGCAGAAAAAGAAACTGAAGATCCTACTGTCCAGGATTCGGTTGAGAAAAAGAAAAAGGGTGTGAGTAAGAAGGGTAGGGTCAAAACTATGGCTACCAAGAAAGCTTCCACTAAAAGAAACACTAGGGCCTCTACTTCAAGGCATGCTACAGAGGAGACCATAGCAGAAGAGGAAGAAAGGGTTGAGGGTGAAGAGGAGGATGATGTGGTGTTAACAAGTAAAAAGGCAGTGGGTAAGAGATTTACTTCTGAGGAAGCAGAGGAGAGTTATGAAATGTTCAAGATGAAAAATGGTCATCTGGACAAAGGATTCAGTCCCAAAGCTATCGAGAAATCACCATTCATTTATGAGGTGATAGAGGAATTGGACTGGGATGAGTTGTGCAAAGTCCCTCCCAAGCATAACATAGATTGGGTGAGGGACTTCTATGCAGAAGTGGCTGTTACCAAAGGAAATGAGGTGAAGGTTAGAGGTAAAAAGGTATCTTTTGCTGCTGAAAAGATAAATGCTGTGTATGAGCTAACCCCACCTGCAGATTCTGTGTACAAGAAGCTGGTGAGAAGGGCATCTGCTGCTGATGCCAAGAGGATCCTAGGAGTGATTTCCAAACCTGGTGCAGATTGGAAAGATGGAAAGGAAGGAACCAGGGTATTGGAGACTCACTTCTTGAAGCCTCAAGCTAATGTCTGGTTTCATTTGGTTAGGCATACCATACTGCCCACATCACATGACACCAGCATAGCTTTTGATAGATGTCTGCTCATTTATTGCATCATGGAGAGGAAACCTTTCGATGTTGGTCAACTTATCAACAAAAGCATCAAGGCTTGTGCTTCAAAGCCCAAGGGTGGATTATGGCATCCGACCTTAATCCACATCTTAATGGAGAAAGCCAAGGTTCCAAAGTTAGAAGATGATGAGCTGGTCAGTAAGAAGGCTGCTATGGATATCATAGCCATTGACAGAATCATGAGGAACCAAGTTAAGAGGAAGGGAGATGAGGCTGGTCTATCCAATAAAGCTACTGGGGATCATGCTGCAGCATTGGATCCCATCTCAAGCAGCCTAGATACTACTGATGTTGCATTGCTAGTAAAGATGATGGAGGAAAACTAGCAGAAGTTGATGCAAAGCTGGAGGACCAGGAGAGTTTTTGGGAAGAGAAGCTGAATACCCAAAGAGATGATATTGTGGCTGAGTTTGAAGAGAAGGAGATAGCCATGGGAAGAAGAATCAAGAGGCATGAGAGAGAAATTATTGAGCCGAGGAAGGACCTTGCATTGCATAGGCAATGGGAGAAAAGAAAGGAAGATGTGGTTATGGCAGAATGGGAAGACGATCATCTGGAGGCTGCCACTAACCTACCAACATACACTCAAGAATTCATTCCTAGAGATGAGGCGCTACTGAAGAAGGCTGTTGCAGCACCTACTCCTCCTGAGTAGGCAGGTTCATTTCTTTTCCTTAGCTCCAATTTGATTTTACACTTTGTTATTTTTCATTTTTTTAGTCCATTTGCGTCTGGGAATCTTTGCTGTATTCATGTGATAGTTAGTTAAGTCCAACATGACATAGCCATAATAATTCAAATGTTGCATGTTCACTTTTAAAATGTCAAATGGTAGAAACAAGCCATGCATTGCTGGGCAGCAACTAGGCAACATTTTTGAACTATAGGAAAGGATTTAGGCCATTTTTCTCAAACACTAAGCCTGGCAAACACATCCCTTTGCACCCTTAGCCCTTTGTGCATAAAAATGTCCCTCAATCAACAATGGGGACATTGTTTCATTCAAGTGTGGGGGAGGGTTGTGTAATCTGTTTTAAGGCAGAAAAGATAGAGGACATAGTCTTCTTATCTTATCCAATAGAAAAACACCCTTGTGATATTGGCATCACTAGATCTTGTCCAATAGAAAACACCATTGTGATATTGGCATCACTGGCTCAATCAGTTTTGATATTGGCATTCTGGCTCAATCATGCACCCTTTGTGATATTGGTATATCGGCTCAATCAAATACCTTTCTGTTATGATAATGGTACAAAGGCTCAATCAAAAACCTTTCTAGACCAATAAAAAAAAGAATAAATCTGGCAGAAGGTAGTTACTGCAATATGTGCTGCAGCATGAAAACAAAAAGCAAGGAAAGTGAGAGAAAATGAGAGAAGCCCTGAAATGGAAAAACCCAAAAAGCCTTATTGATCCTTAGTTCAAATTTGATTTTTGCCTGACACTAGGAACAAGTGCCTTGGCTTATGGTGTTGCATTGAGAATGTTGAACAAACTTTGATTTATGAAAGGCTATGTTAATTGTTTGATGTTAACTAATTTTATCACTTTTTATTTTTTATTTTCACCTTTCAAATTGAGTCTTTTGAGTTGTCATTTGTGTTGCTTGGGGACAACTTTCCGCTTGCCTTTCTCCTCTTTCAATCTAGTCTGCTTTCTCTTCCTGCTAACAATCGGCGTATTAATGACCTTGCTTGCTAGCTAGATTTGGTTGTTGACCAACTACAGGGAGAAAGAAAGCAACAATTCAAGTGTGGAGGTGTGATAAGTGCATAATTTATCACATTCTAAGTACTTATTTTCTAGATATTTAGCCCTATTTTAGTTTCCCAATCATCATAATTAAGTCTTTTAGTTTGATTTTATCCTTTATTGTAGTTTGGAGCTAAGTAGGTGGAATGAGTCTATTTGTGCTTATTTTATGGAAAATCTAACAGTTCGGTATGCTGTAGCAGGATGCTACAGCATGGTCCGCAGTTCCTGAAAAGTCAAATACATCACTTCATAAACTTTTTGGTTGGGGAATCTTTTGGCCACCACCTCAGCCCTTTCTTGCAAGCTGGAAGACATGGCATCTTCAGGGAATACTATCATGGAGGAGGCTACCTTAAGAAAAGCATCTTGTAAACCCTTTAGCTTTTGGTTAATAACCATTGAATAAAGGAATCTTTGTACTTGTGATGATGTCATTAGATGCTCCCCCTTAGTATAAATAGGAGCTTAACTCCAGGTTATTTTGTACACCACTCCTTGCCTTAAGCAAGTTACTTTCTAGTTCTTAGTTACTTTACTTTATCTCTAGTTCCTTCTAACAAGGAAACTAGCTAAGTAGTTCATCTAGCTACTTAGAGGCAATTGTTATCCCTTTTATGTTTTAATCTAAAATCGTTGGCACATCTCTTGTTCTTAATATGTACATTTCTGTTTGATCACCATGTTTTGTATGTATTTAAGAGCGATGATGGGCTAATTTCCCTAGCTTAGGTGTAAGTAATGGTTGGGAGATAAACGCCTTTGTATGGTGGAAGGTTGCTTTTGCTATTGGCTATCATCCTTACTATTCACCCCTTGTTTCTAAGTTTCATCCAAGTAGTTTTCTTGACTAGGTGATGTATGTTGTTCTACTTAGATGAGCTGGACTTGAATGCAAGACACCGTAAACTTTAGAGCTCTGAAGTGTTATAATATCAATTTTTTTATAAATTGTGACTTATATGGAAAATCAGTAACATCAGTTCTACATTGGTTGGGTTACCCGAATGCGTGGTACTGCCAGTAGCTAGTCTTATCTAAACCTTGAAAAAGGGCTGATCGTTCCAGTAGTAAGGATGAGAACCAATGCTGCAGCATATGATGTAGCAACCTACCTAAGCACACTGTTGCTGTAATCCAGCCAGAACTTACACCCTTGCATTTCTTTTACTATTTTAAAACCATTTCCAAAGCTGTTACTTCACTCAAATATTATTCCTTCGAATTCTCTTCTCGATCACATTTTAAGTTTGGTTTAAGATTAACTGCTTGCTTTATTTATCTCTGTGGTATCGATACTTGGTACTTAGTACCACTTTATTACTTGTTGAGAGCATCCGCTATCAAGATACCATATACCCTTCGAGACCTGCAAACAAAGGAAGATTAGGTTGATTTGGGCACCCAGTTTACTATGGGTCCACATTTGTCAGTGGTGGTAGAGGAAGTGGAAGGTTCAACAATCTTCGCAGCATTTGAAGATTCAGCTTTAGTGACATTCTTCACTTTGGTTAATTTCTTAACCTCAGTGGTGTTTTTCACCTTGGACTGATTTTTATCAGGGATGATCTTCTTTACCTTGGGGGCAGTCTTCTTTACCTTAGCTAATTTCTTAGCCTTGGTAGCTGTGGGGCACTTACTAGCAATATGATCGGTAAGTCCACAGTGATAACATTTCCTATAGCTAAAAGTAGCTTTAGGACCATTTGCATGCTTAGCAGAAATTTTTAAATGGACAGGGCCAGCACCAAGAATACATTTGGCATTGGAAATTGGAGGAACTGTTAGTTCTTCGGATTTCTTACCAATTACATCTACTCTTAGTTTAGGAGTAGATCGCTGAATGAGTTCAGGGATCTTATTTTTAGAAGTAGAGGGATGGCTCGCTGAAGTTTTAGAAACTTTCGGCTTAGGTACGTTGGTACCCTTCTGAGGTTTTTGATTTTTTTTTCTTACCATTAGAAATCAAGATAGGTTTATCCTCAGGGATGAGAGTTTTAGAAGAGGAGCACTGAGGTAATGAGCTGTCAGGGACAGAAGACACGAACATTCCAAACTTAAGCATGGAACGATCAGTGGTTGATTCCTCAGCGTCAGCTTTATAACCAAGACCACTTCTGTCTTTACAGGGAACTGAGCACCGGTTATTTCAAAGATCTTTGTTGAGTATTTATACCATCCTTCAACAGTAGCCTTTTCAGCTTTCAGTTCAGCGATAGCTTTTTCTCGCTCGATACTGATAACTTGATTTACGTAGACCTGATCTTTCAAATTATTTTTTACGTTTGAAAGCTCTTGAATTTTCAGATGACAATTTTTAAGATGTTCAGTTAAATCTAAATTCATTTGTTCAACGTTGGTATTTCCATTCATGGCATCATATAAATCGACAGTCAGTATATCGATTCCTCGAAGTCTATTAGCTTCAGTGATAGTTGAAGTAGAAGTAGGAGAGATTGATACCTGAGAGGTGGAAGTAGAAGTAGAGGGAGTTTCATCTTTTTCTTCCTCCTCTTCTATTTGGGCCATGAGGCAAAGATTTGCCTCGTCATCATCAGAGTCAGATGATTCTTCAGCAGAAGCAGTCCAGTCATGATCTTCAGCGATCATGCCTTTTCCTTTCTTTTTGAAGTCTTTCAGTTTTTCAAACTTTTCTTTCAGCTTCTAGTATTTGTCATCTCTAGCCCTGGGGTTAGAGCATTTCTTGTAAGAGGAAGATGAAGGTTTGAAGACTTTCTTGGACCTGCATTCACTTGCAAAGTGTCCTACTTTTTACAGTTAAAGCAGGTAGCAGTAACCTTATCAACATGAGTAGATTTAGGCTTGTTAGTGATAGTGACATGTTTATTTCTTCCGAAGTTACTCTTTCTAGCAAACCTCCTGAAGGAATTTGTCAGGAGTGCCAGAGATTCATCAAGTTCTGTAGGATCAGCGTCTGATGAATCATCAGAGTTAGATTCCATTTCAGTGGTTGTGATAGTTGATCGCTAAGCCGGTAATGACTCTGAAGAGAGTAAAGCAACATGTATGCTTTTGGAATCTTTAACAAGATTCTTCTTAAGTTGACACGACTGCTCATGATTGAGCATAGTGCAAAATAAGGTAGGAAGGGTCAGAAATTTAAGATCCTTAGAGAGCTTGAGACACATGGTATAATTGTCCCAGCTTTCAGGAAGACATTCTAGAAATTTAGTCAGGATCTCGTTATTAGAGTAGGTCTTACCAACAATTTTTAAATCAATAATTAAACAATTAAAGCGTTGGTGAACTTCTGAGAGAGTTTCATTCTTACCACAGATGAAACTTTTGTATTGCCTTACCAGGTTTATTCTTCTAGAGTCCTAGACTTTAGCAGTACCTTCATATTGAACACATATAGTGTCCCACATGGCTTTTGAACTTTCAGGTTCATGATGGAATGGTAGACTTCATCAGGAAGAGCCATAGAGATGATAGATCTGGCCTTAGTGTCGATGACCACTTTCTTCTTGTCTTCTTCAGTCCACTGAGAAACTATCCTAGGAATCAGTCTTTCAGGAACAACAAGTGTGTTTGCAGTGGCTGGAACAACATGATCTATAATGAAGGGAACATAGGGTCCATTTTCAATATAGTAAGGTATAGTGGGATCTACACCTTCTAAGAAGAGCATCATTCGATTATTCTAAAGATTGAAGTTGTCTTTGCTAAATCGAGGTGGTTTGGCAAGAGAGCCATTATCTATGTAGTTAGGGTTTGTACGATTTTCCATATTGAAGAAATAGCAAGGAAGAGAGTATAAGCAAGATCTTGTTTATTAGATTAAACAGTCTGCTCTGATACCACTTGTTGGTCCCGAAGGGTTATACTAGTTTGTAGAAGGGGGGGGGGGGGGGTTGAATACAAACACAACTTTTTATCTTTCTAAATTTTTTATTGATATAATCAAACAATTTACAGTTTGTTGCAGAATAAGATCAAGTTAAAAACCTAATCTAAACAAACTATGAGAAAACAAAGATTTTCTTGCACTAGAAAATAGAGAGAAAGAAAGATAAGAAAACTAAGGATAGTTTTCTAACACACAAAAGTTCAGCGAGAAGGAAGGGCCGAATTACTTCAACAATGAAGTAGGGTTTCCTTTATATACTGCATGCATTTATTGCAAAACAATACACCTTTACACGTGGCAGCCTCTGGTTGGTTGCATGTTTTGACTTCAGTAGACAACCTAGTGGCCGTATGATGAACAATGTAGTTAGCAGAGTTGGTTGTACGATTCTGGACAAAAGGGATGTCCGTTCTGACAAAATCGTACGGAGGCGTGCAAGGGGATAAGACAAAAGTTTCTTGTAGAACATGCTTCATGATCAGCACTCGCTGAATGAATTTTTATCAGCGAATGATAAAGTTCAGCGTTCGCTGAAGTCTTTTACTTGAAACTTCGCGTGGAATGGACAAGTCTTGTCATCGCTGATATCCGCATCAGGTCACTAGTAGACTTAGTCACTTGTTCTTCAGCTTGGTCTTCGATTTCAGCTTCAAACTTGGTTGACGCGAATCTTGTCTTCAGGGATCATAAGCAAACAATTACATAATGAACATTCAGCGATCATCAGTGAGACTTGAACAGGCTCAGGGCTCACTGATGTACAGTGTTCGCTGAAGTATAAATTAAAGTTTGTTTTTCATCAGTGATACTAAACAGACTTAGTATATTTTCTTTGATGACAAAACATTAATACATATTGTCTACTTACAATTTTCACTAAGTGTTTCTCAGAGTCATTATCAAATCACTGAGGGTTTGGATCAATAGTTTTCTCTATTTATCTGTTCACCATAAACCTAATTCCCATATTTTATTCTTTCTTTCTTCAAATAAAACCCACTGCACCTCCACCACTCCCACCCTCAGCACTCCCACCACATCGTTTTGTTTATTCTTGCCAAGCTTGGCTCCACCGCCGCTTGTCCGGCCGATTTCATCAACGTAAGAAATAGGAACACTGTTTTTACGTGTTCAATTTGTCGACGGAAAAAGGTTGCAGTTGTTAATTTCGTAACTGATTTTTTGTGGGTGTTTTGAACAGATGCAAAAAGATTAAACGAGTTGTGGTTCACTCTCTTGTGTTATCAAAAGCATCTTCGAAAGAGCTTGCCGTTAAATTAGATTACACATATATCTTGCAGCTTCAAATAACTTATCATATTGGTTTAACATGGGTAGCGGCATTTCAAGAAAGCGGTGAGGAGATAATGGTGTTTCTGCCAAAGATTTGTATTACATGAAACATGAAGAGCAAGTCGAGGAGAGATTTACAACACCATCCGTAATGTTCTTTTTACTAAATAAGTTCAAGTTAAAAGTGCAGGAAGATATGTTCAGTGACGAATAACGTGTGAAGTGCACTTTTGTCGAAGCGGAAAAGATAAGATTTTCATCATATAGAAGCTTTTTCCTGGATTTGCTTAAGAAAGAGGAACCAAGTTCTAGTGAGTGTTATAAATGTCATCAACATGGACATTAGGCCAAAGATTTATCCTGGTGTGAGTAATTTTTTCTCAGGCTATACCGTTATAGTAGTGGATGGGTGCGCGTATGGACCATATGTCGGTCATTGACCATTGGATATCGCAATTGGTATAATAATGGGTATCACGGGTATCAAATGTATCAGAGTGAGTATCACAATGTTTTTTGGGTATCAGAATCATGATAGTAGGTATTGCAATGAGTATAATAGTGGTATTATAGTAGATATCACAGTGATAATCACAATGAATAGTGGGTATCACAATGGATATCACAACATTTCTTATTTATTTTCGTTATTTTCGATGTTTATGAAAGGGTATCACAGTGTGCATCACGTATTTTCGATGTTTACAAAGTGTATCACAATGTGCATCATGTATTCCCGAAGAGATGAGAGATGATATTTCTAAAATACCTAAAATACCCTTTAATTTTTTTTAAATAAAATTACCAAAATTAATGATTTCCTATTTTATCCTCTAATTTGTGGTTGAGATTGGATCTCACGGTTACCACAGATAACCTAGTTCTCCCTTGAATGGCCCTCATGTATATTAAACATACATATATACATTTATGTATGGACTTTATTGGTGTTAGTGGTTTTTTAATAACTAATAAATCGTCAAGTTGGGATTTAGTGGGTTTTATGGTGGCTTAATGGTTTATATTAAGGTATAGTGGGTCTTAATTGTCTTATCAAGCCAAATAGACACCACATGCATCTATGTAGTATATACGTGCACACAAACTGTTGGTTCCCGGTTTTGTTTAAACAAGATTATCAGATCTATTAGTTCAAGTTTGAGTTTGATGCGGAAGCGTATTTGAAGAACTAACAGATATGTTTGATAGATTTAGAACACAATATAAATAAACAGTGAACAGGAAATAATATCTCAAAGTTTACTGAATATATATATTAAGAACAGATTCAAGAACAGTGAGTAAGCAAAGCTATAAAACAGATATGACTCTCAAAGTGTTTAAAGCTATGTGTTCTTGTGATGTTTTTATCTCTTGAATTCTTGTTTCGATTGTTCGATTGATCGATCGATGGATAGGAAGAACTCAACATGAGTCTTCCTTATATACTACTCTAAGGGGACCATAAAGCATATGCTACTATTCACATAGGACGGTATGAATAGTTGGACATATGGCATGAACAGTTGGACGTGCTGTATTGCATTTAATGCAGCAGACGTCTATTAAGTACTAAGCCCTATTGAATCCAATCGAAGTTTGACACGTTGCAGTTGGACAGGGCATGCTACCATGCAAGTTGATGAACAGGTCCTGTAACAGTAGCAAGATATTATAAATATCTTTGAAGTCTTTGTTGAAGACCGCAGAGGCTCTGTGAAGTGCCACAGAGGTTCTGCGGTTTGGTCCTTAGAAGAGCAGTCTTCACTGGATTCCGAGTCTTTGGTCTTCTTTGTGCGTATTACAGAGCTTCTGTAGGACGCCTCTTTAGCTTCTGTAGCTTCTTGACCTTGATCTCTCGGTAAGTTCGGCAGAGCCTCTGTAAGAGGCTTTCTTCACTTAGCCTATTTTTCACTACTTCTAAATACTTCTATGATTAGGAAGATTGAAGCTAACAATCTCCCCCTAAGTAGAGAAAAATAAAAAATTGAACTTGAGTTTAATTAGGCTAAGTTAGATAAGACAGAGGTTAAACAATACCTCGAAAGTTCTTTCATTCAGAAATATGCCAGAGGCATTTTACATTTGAGTACAATGAAAGATAAACTTTTGACTTGGTTTGCAGAGATTTGAGGTTTGAGAATCATATTTTGGCATCTTTGAAATCGTTGTAGCTTCTGTTGTCTCTTCCGATTCTTCTGATCTCTTTGTAGAAACTGATGCAGAGTTCTCTTAGGCGGATTGTGGCATCAATCTCTCTGATGAAAGTATCTGCAGCATCTTTATCCATTTTCTATGTACCTCTGTATTTTACAAGGCTTGCTCTGAACTTGTTCAGAGTACTAGTTGCGTACTTCTGACAGTCCATGCACACAAACAGTTTGACTTCGCCTTGTGGGTTTTGAAATACTAACCCGAATTTTGGTTCTGTAATGATAGAGTTGGGCACGACGTCGGGTGGGCAGCGATCTTCTGGTGGTCGTAAATTTAGATGTTTGAGACCAAGATCCTTTCCCAGTTGAAAATCTATCATACTGAAGATCAGAATCTTTTCCCTCATTGCTTTTCTTAACACTTGATAGGCTCTGGTGTTTGCCTCTGTGTTGTAGTTGTCCTTTGTCCATTGTAGAAGGTCAGGTAGATCATAAGGATTGATATTTCTTAGGTCAGCATCAGCGAAGGTGGTTTCTGAATTGTCTTTTCTTCTGACTTTGTAAAGATTGTACCTGACCCTTGGATAGGTTCTTGTAAAGGAGAACCTGCAGAAGATTACCTTTTTGATCTTGTGGATTGAGAAGACATCTGCTTTGGTTCTTGGCTTTGTCCTTGTGAAGATGTTCTCAAATTCTTCTCTGATCCTTGAATCTGTCACATGATCTGTTGGATGATTGGTCTGAAAGGTTTGTTTATAGAGGTATTTGTATACCACTTCTTCCATCTCTTCATGTGTTGGACCAGGTTGTGGTACTTGTCTTCTGAGACTCTCCATCTTTTGAACAATTTCTGCAGCTCTGCCAGTTAGAGGAATGTCTGTCAGAGGCTTTAATCCATATGCCCAATCAACTTCTTCAGGCTTTGGAGTTTGGAAGGCATCAAAGGCGCTCTTCATCAATTTCTCTGTAGGCTTGGGCAATGATTTCTTTTTCTTGGGCTCTTCTGTCAGTATTGCTTTGCCCTTGTCTTTGGCTTTTGGAGGTGCAGAACCTGTTTTTTCTGTAGGTTTGGAGGTTGGTGCTTCTGTTGGCTTGATGGGGTTTGCCTCTGTAGGTTTTGACACTTGTGTTTAAGAGGACTTTTGTGGCGTTGGTTCTGTTGGCTTTCTTTGCTCTGTAACCTCTGTTGGAGGTTCTTTGGTGACTTCTTCTGTGAGCTCTATTTCTGTTGGTGAAGATTGGACATCGAATCTTCTTGCCATTTTGAAAGCTAATGTGAACCTGTGCCTTTCTTCTTCTCTCTGCGACATTCGATCAGACATTGTATTGTGCATCTTTCTCAGAATAGAAAAAGCAGAGGTCGTTGCTCTTTTTGGTTTGGTGGCAATCGACTTTCTTCTTGGTATGGTTTGGGGTTTTTCTGTTGATTTTGTTGAAGGACTCTTTTCCAAGTTGATTACCACAGGGGTGGTTGTTGCCTCTATGGTATGCTGATCAGCTTCTGGAATATTGGTTTCTTCAGGAGTTGATTCCACAGAGATGGGTGTTGTCTCTGTGGTCTGTTGATTTTGTTGTTGATCTTGGATTTGTTCTGGAGGGGCTTGACTGATTGGTTCTGCTACGATTGGTGGAGCTTGTATTCCTCTGGTCGTAGCTTTCTCCCTTATATTCTCCCCCTCAGGATTATCTGATGGACCAGGATGGTCATCATCAGAATCATCCTGACTTTTATCAGAAGTACCCTCTGCTCTGCAGGAAGCTTTGGGTTTCTTTGGTAGTTCTGCTCCTGCGGCCATCAACTTCGCACATACATCATCACAGAGGCCGAAAAGAGTTGCAAGCTCTGCTTCTGTGTTGAAACGCATTATGCCGACACCTTTTCTGAACTCTTTGACGTAGTTGGCATTTGCAGTAGTGAAGGAGACAATGACTTCTGTGACCTGGTTTATGACATTCTGGCCGAGCTCTGTTAGCTGTGCTCTGGTCATGTAGTCTTTAGGCTGCATTAGTATTGTGTTGCGCATTGCTTCTGCTTGAACGTTTTGCAGAGCCTTCTGTAGATCTGTGGGTGTGATGCTCTATGATTTGTTGGATTGCTTGTTCATTTGTTTAAGGAAATGTTTGACTGATTCCTTGAATGCAGAAGTTGCGGCAATTCCAAAATCTTTAGCAGCAGAAGTGACTGTAGTTGTTGCAGTTGTTTGCGCAGAAGATTTCATCTCTGTGATGGCTGTTTTCACCTCTGTAGACAGATTGTCCATTTTGGTGTTTAGATTCAGCATGGCCGTTGATGTTTTCTCTGCAAAAGATGTGAAAGAGCTTTGCAACTCTTTCATGGTTTGGTTCACAGAGGTGACAAGGGTTTGGAACTCATCCCTTGATACTTGTGTCCCTGGTGTAACATCTGGAGGAACACATTCGTCTCCAGAGTGAGTCCCTGCTCCTGGGACACCTTCGTTCACCCTTGTTTGTACGCTGGGGGTGGAAGGATTTCCATCTGATCTTCGAGCAGATGCATCTAGTGCTTCAAACTCTACAGAAGTTCTATGAACGACATTGTCTAGATCCACTTCAGAGGTGGGTACTAGATTATCCTTCTGTTGACTCGGAGACTTGTCTAGAGTCTCTTCGTCGTTGTGCTCACTACTTCTCTCTGAAAGAAGGGTTGGCCCTATTTCGTGCGTGGCAGAGGAAACGAATTCCTCTGTAGGGTGTTCTAGTGTGATCTGGGGCGATTGATCACGAACTATAGGTGAGTCTCTCTGAGGAGACTCCCTAGGAATGGATTCCCCGGTTTCTGTGGGCGCAGAAGTCGAAAAAGTGACTTCTGGCTGGTAGGGTTGGGTTTGGATCGAGCTGTGCTGCTCTATTTCAATAACTCCTTCTGCAGCTAGACCTGCGGAGTTAGATGTGTGGGTTGCACTGGGAGGGGTGAGGGATGTGTGCCTTCTTCATCTTCGGCATCCTTTTCTTTTACATTTTCTTTTACTCCAGATGTTTCTTCCCTATCCTCTGTTGAAGTTCCTTGTTCTGTGCCTAAGAAGTCATACATTTGATGAGAGCCGTATAACTTCATGACATGTGGATGATAGAGACCTTTCGTATCCAGACAGCTTCTTCTTCGTCTGAATCTACCTCTGAGACCTCCATTCTTGTCTCTGTTACTTCATCTCTATTCCACTGAGCTTCTGTTTGTCCTATTTCTTCTGAAGCTGGACTTGGACTCCTTCTGTGAACGTCCAATCCTTGCTGAATGAAGGGGTTCTGTAGAATAATAGGTGTCTCAGCTGATTGATCTCTAGGTGTTTGATCATCTTCTTGCAGATGTGTGTCAATGCCAGAAATAGAGAAGTATTGTACCTCTGGGGAGTGGTGGTCGAGAGGTTGTGCCGTCCACCCTGCTGTATTTAAAGTGTTGGCAACGTCGGGGTTCTGTAGGAAATCGTTAATGTTTCCTTGGTGAGCAAATCGATCTGGGGATTGATGGGGCGATTGATATCCCTCTTCTGTCATTTATTCTTCTGCATCTTCTTCTTCTGCAGTTCTTTCTTCTGCGATTGCTTCCTCTTCTATGGTAACCAATTTCTCAAGTGATTTACCATGCTTCCTTTTGGTTTTGCTCCTCTTAGGTTTTGGTGCCCCTTCCTCTGTGGTTTTTGATTTTCTTTTCTTCTTCTGTTTTGGAGAAGAGGGAGGAGCAGAGGAGCCAACTTCTGTGGCATGAGGAGGTGAAGGTTGATCTTCTGCAGCGCTTGTAGAGGTGCCTTCTGCAGTTTCCTCCTTTTTGATTTTGGAGTAGAGGCAGAAGATTTTGAAGAGGACTTCTTTCCCATGAGCTCTGCACGTTTGGCTATGAAGCTAAGTTGAATAGCCATGTGTTTTGCTAATTTGGTATCTTTTTCTTCTTGAGTGGAAAGAGGTTCTGCAATCATTGTTCCTAGGGGGACACCTAAACGCGGGGGTGTCATAGGACTCGGTTTAGGAGTTCTATGATCGCGTATATACTCTTTCTTAAGGGTTTTATTCGAGGCATACTTCAGAAGTTTCTTTGATAGAGGTCTGCAGTGTGTGTAACCATCTACATGATCAGTGGGGATATTTTTGCTCATTGGGAACTGTTTAGGAATTGGCCCTTCCATTGGCCATTTCTGTATTAGCAACAGAGGTTCGAACAAGACTCCCAGTATTCTTTGGAATTGTAGAGGTGGTAGAAACTTAGGATCGTTCTCTTTGACTCTTCTTGTGTTGTTCTTTCTGTCGATGGTGTTGATGATCTCTTGCATCATTATGGTCGCGTAATCCAGTGGGAGATCATAGTAAACCCCATACATGATGGTTAATATCTGATGTGAGCTCTGGTCAATACTGCCTATCTTCCCTGTCAGGCATCTGTTAAGAATTGAGAACAAGGTGTTCCACAGAGGTGGTAATCTGCCTCTGCGGAAGTCATTTCTCTTCCTCAGTGGTGTGTTGTACCCAAGCATTTCTAGGAAACGACAGATCTCGTCGTCTGTTGGTTGCTCTGCATACTTCTTCAATCCAAGAAGACCCCTTGTTGGTAGGTTGAATTCAAGTGAGAACATTGTTCTATTGAACTTGATTTCCAGATGCTCAGATTTGTCGGGTCTTGAAATGTATCCTTTGATAAGAGAATCATCTTTATCAAATCGGCAACTTTGCCAAAACTGGTTCAGATATCTAACTGGAATTTTCTTTGGGGTTCTTGAGAGTAAAGGGAAGAGGATATGATTTTCCATTATGTTTAGAAGAATGGCATGGGCTTCGCCGAAAGCAGTGGGTGAGGGGACCAAATAGCAATTGTTGGATTTGATTGGTAGTATCTTTTCGAAGTGATCCTTTGCTATGAAGTTTTGAAGATGTGTGGTCGGAGGAAAGTCTGCTGAATCGCCGAAATCTTCTAGTTCAATGTTTTGGGCAGGGTTGGGGTTTTCTGAATGTTCAGAATGAGCAGGTGAATGTTCTGGTGAGGTCGCCGGAGAGTGTACAGGGGAGATAACTTGAGAAGATGAAGCCATTTGGTACTGAGAATAAGAAATTTACAGGTTTCGCCGGAGAAGAATGAGAGTTTGTAAAAAGTTTATGAGAGGGTAAGCTTGGTTTTTATAGGAGGGTAAAACGGTAGAATTCGAAAGAGTAAAATATATGGCAATGGATTAAAATTTGGAATCCGAACTCAAGTTAGAACGGCGGGTTCAACTTTCCACAGAAAACGTTCCATGTACGCCCAATGAAAATGGGATACGTAGGCCATGTCAGAGGATGACAGGACGTCGTGCGCGGCCCATTAATGCTAGGCGCGTGGGGTTATTCTTTGCCACATGTAATTCACTCTCAGTAAAAGTAACCGTTATTACTACAGAAATGCCCAAGTAACAGATTGACAGAACTTCTGTAGTTTACAGAAGTTCTGTGATTTTGAAAATCTTTGATGTGTATCCCTTTCTCATATATCTCATTGTTATCATGACTTCTGTGTGGTTCTTCTTCACCCAAAACGTTTGTAAAGGCATTGGAGAGGATCAATAGGATTTTTAGTTAAAGAGTTTTTACTCGTAGAGGTTTTGTGGCTCTGTTGGAACTTGCAGAAGCTCTGTGAGGGCCAGCAGAAGCTCTATGAGTGAAAAAATCTCATAACAAAAATTCTATTAAATTTTCTGATCATCCAATTTTTGATCTGTTTTAAGAGATGTTTTTCGGATATTTTTGAAAGTTGGTGTCCGAGAAAACTGTTATGGAAAAAGTTTTGTTCGTGAAGGTCATGGTGTATGAATTCGGTTTCCGAGATAACTTTCCAAAAGATCGATAGAGGGTTAATTTGTGATCACAGAGTATATTTCTGGCAGAGCTTCTGTTGAGCTCAGCAGAAGCTCTATGACCTTAAATTTCTCATAACTCAAATTTTATGAAACTTTTTGATCTTTTGATTTTTGAAATGTTATCCTCAGTATATTTAGGACATGTTTGACAATTTGTGTCCTAGAAAACTGTTTTTAAAAACCTTTTGTGCGAGAGACATACCTTTTGGTTCTTCTTTTCTCGGCAGTGATGTCTGACTTCTGTCGATATAGATTCATTGACATTCTTCTTTGGCTTTCCCTTGAAAGTTTTACCTCTGTAGATCATTTCAGGATCCCTTTTTGCTCCCCCTTGATCTAATCACCTCTGTAGATCAGGAATTTTCCTTTTGCTCCCCCTTGACCTATGCTTGGATCATAAGAATGATAAGTTTTCCATAGAACATAGGTCATATTTTCCAGAGGTTCTGTAGGGGTCGTCAGAGGTTCTGAGTAGACTTACAAAAGCTCTGTGATTTTAAGAACTATTTAAGATTGAGAACTTACATACAGAAATAAATTAATTAAAGCAAAAATAATTAGAAATATATACATATTTACAGAAGATAAAGCTATACTTACAGAGGATTTTTACGTCATATTGATCATTCCTAACTTACCCACCAAGAAATTGAATCTTTTCTCGTCTAAATCTTTGGTGAATAAGTCCGCGAGTTGGTATTCTGTGGGCACGAAATGCATCTCGATTGTACCGTATTCAACATGATGTTTCAAGAAATGGTATCTTATATCGATATGCTTGGTTTTTGAGTGTTGCACAGGATTGGCAGAGATAGCAATGGCACTCTTGGAATCACAGAAGATGGGTATTTTGAATAGGATGTGGCCGTAGCCTTTTAGCTGAGTCTTCATCCATAGAACCTGAGAACAACAGCTAGCAGCAGCAACGTATTCAGCTTCTGCAGTGGATGTTGAGACACAATTTTGCTTCTTGGAGGTCCAACTGACTAGTTTACCACATAGGAATTGAGAACTCCCAGAGGTACTCTTTCTGTCGAGCATGCATCCTCCATAGTCTGAATCTGTATAAGCTTTAAGACTAAAACCAGAGTTCTGTGGATACCAGAGACCGAGATTTTTGGTCCCCTTTAGATATCTAAAGATTCTCTTCACAGCATCATAGTGTGATTTATTTGGATTAGCTTGATAACGTGCACAAAGACATGTGGCATGCATAATGTCAGGTCTGCTTGCAGTTAAGTATAACAGAGATCCTATCATGCCTCTGTAGAGAGTGCATTCTACAGAGATGCCATCTGGATCTAAGGATAACTTATTTCCAGTGGCCATTGGAGTTTTCATTGCAGAGGTATCAGAGAGGCTATACTTGAAAAGAATGTCAGAGACATATTTGGCCTGATTTATAAAAATTCCCTCTGATGTTTCTTTGACTTGGAGTCCGAGGAAGAATGTTAGTTCTCCCATCATACTCATTTCAAACTCACCATGCATGAGTTTTTCAAAACTTTTGCACTCTTCTGTGTTAGAAGACCCAAAAATTATGTCGTCCACATAGATTTGTACAAGCATTATTTCACTGTTTTTACGTTTATAGAATAAGGTAGTATCTGTTGTACCTCTGTCGTATCCATTGACTAGAAGAAAGGTAGAAAGTCGTTTGTACCATGCTCTTGGAGCCTGTTTCAGTCCGTACAGAGCATTTTCAAGGTAGTATACATGCCTTGGGAACTTTGAGCTTTCAAACCCTGGTGGCTGATTTATGTAAACCTCTTCTTGGATTTCACCGTTGAGAAAAGCTGATTTTACGTCCATCTGATAGACTATAAAACCTCTGTGGGCTGCGAAGGCTAAGAATATTCTTATTGCTTCGAGACGTGCGACAGGAGCAAAAGTCTCATCGTAATCTACGCCTTCTTCTTGTCTATAACCCTTGGCCACCAATCGTGCTTTGTTTCTGATGACCACTCCATCTTCATCCTTCTTATTTTTGTAGACCCACTTAGTCCCAATGGCATGATTCCCTCGTGGCAGAGGTACTAAAGTCCATACTTTGTTACGCTCAAACTGCAGAAGTTCTTCTTGCATGTCGTCTACCCAGTTTGGGTCGTCTAGTGCTTCAGAAATCTTCTTTGATTCTATCACACTAATAAAATTTGTAAAGAAACAAAAATTAGAAGTGGCAGACCTGGTTTTTACTGAGTCAGAAGGTTCTCCAATAATTTGGCTTGGTGGATGGCTTTTTTGTCCACTGAGTGGTGCGTGGAAGATGGTCATCAATGTCATCGAATCTTTTTTCAGAAGCTTCTTGTGGATCTTCTTCTTGTATAGCCTCTGTCGTTCTTTTTACCTTGGTAGAAGATTCTACCATTTGTGGAATGATTGGTATGAGTGGTGGTGGAGTTTGTTCCTCTGAGGACGTATAGTCTTGGTCCTCAATTTCCTCTGTAATTGGTTCTTCTGTGGATTGTGGAGTTTGTTTTTCAGCAGCTTCTGTGGTCGTTTTTCTTGATGTTTCATCTTCTGTATTTTCTTCTTCGGCATTTGCATCTGTAGTATTTATAGAAGAAGATGAAGCATTATTTGGACCAGTTAGAGTCATACCTGTAGGAATTTGTCCAACAGAGGATGGTTCTTCAGAAACTCTGATGGTTCCAACAGAAGGATCAATGTCATCGTGGAACATCTCTAAAAATAGAAGATTCAAGTCTTCTTTCGTTTGCGAGATGCCAGAGGTTTCTCTTTTAAGTTCGAGTTCTGAACTGATTTGCTCAGAAGTCATTTGGAATGAATCATCAAAAGAAACATTGATACTTTCTACGATTTTGCGAGATCTTGTAAGGTATACTCTGTAGGCTTTGGAAGTGGCAGAGTATCCAATGAATTTTCCTTCGTCAGCTTTTACTTCAAACTTTCCTCTGGAATCTCTGTCGTTTAAAACAAAGCATTTACATCCAAACACATGGAAAAACTTGATGTTTGGCCGCCTTTTGTTGATCAGTTCGTAAGGAGTCTTGATGTGTCTTTTCACAATGGTTGACCGATTATGTGTGTAACAAGCGGTAGAAATTGCTTCTGCCCAAAAGTTCATTGGTAATCCGTATGCTGGTAGCATAGTTCTTGCGGCCTCCACGAGCGTTCGATTCTTCCTTTCGACTACGCCATTCTGCTATGGAGTGCGTGCGGCAGAGAAGTTCTGTGATATTCCTTCTGTAGAAAGATAGGCTTCAATGACAGAGTTTTTAAATTCTGTGCCATTGTCACTTCTTAACTTCTGTATTCTGCATTCATAAAGAACTTGGATTCTTTTCATTAGATTAATCAAGATGATTGGAACATCCGATTTCTCTCGAATAAATTCAACCCATGTGAAACGCGAGTACTCATCAATTAAGCCAAGTATGTATTTCTTGCCACCTAGGCTCTGTATGGCAATGGGACCGCAGAGGTCGACATGAAGCATGTACAGAGGCCTAGTGCAAGACACATCTCTTTTGCCTCTGTGGGAAGCTCTTCTGAGTTTTCCCATTTCACAGGCAGAACACAAGTGTTCCTTGTTAAATTTAACATTAGGCAAACCTTTAACTAGATCAAGTTTGACCAGTTTATCCAAGGTGTTAAAGTTCAAGTGACAGAACATGTTATGTCATAACCAGGCTTCTTTACTTTCGCAAGCTACAAGGCAAACTTTGTCCTTGGTTTTTGAACAAAAGTTCATCAGATACAGATCACCTTTTCTTTCGGCTCGCAGAAGTTCCATTCATGTGTCTTCACTTTGCAGAGAGCAGAAAGTCCTTTTGAACAAGACATCAAATCCTGTATCACAGAGTTGACTTACACTGAGTAGGTTGTGTTTAAGGCCATTCACATATGCAACTTTGTATACAGAGACGTTTTCCTTCTGTATGACTCCATAGCCTTTGATGTGTCCCTTCTTGTTGTCTCCAAAAGTTACAGATCCACCATCGTGTGTTTCTTTGTACGTGGATAGTAAACTTCTGTCGCCAGTCATGTGCCTTGAGCATCCGGAGTCAAGATATCAAATTGGCACATACTGCTTCTGTAAGACAATCACAGAGACTTAGGTACCCATATCCATATGGGTCCAATATTGTTAGAATTTTTCAAGTTTGCCTTAGCATTCTTGAAATACATTTTATCTTTTGTAGAAAGATCAAATTGTTTCTCTCTAGGTTTTGACTTTGGAGTTTGAATTTTAGTGGAGAGTAAGCAATCTGGACTTGAGAAGTGATTTTTCACTTTTAACATAAGATCAAAACAATGACAGTATTTAATATGAGACAGGATTTGTTTGAACTTTTCATTGAATTCATTGAACTGAGTCACAGAGGCATTACATTCGTTCTTAACATTAGATTTCCTATTACAAGAAGATTTATGAATACTAGAATGTTTTTTGCAAAAATCTTGTTTAGGTCCTGCCTTCTGTGAGTCTCTTCTGTGGTGAACGTTTGTCTTCACTGTCACAGAGGAAAGATATTTGTTAGCTTCAGGCCTTAAAGGTTTTGAAAATTTTGAGCTTTTAGGATTTTCAGAGGCCTTTTTCAATTTATCAAGCTCTGTAGAGGTTTTGACTTGTATACACATTTTTAGAAAATCTGGACAGATAGGTATCTCTATGATTTTCTCTTTTGGAGAAATTGTTCTGTTAAGAACTTCAGAGGAGAATTTAATATCCTCTGTGTCACAGTGAATTATCCCTGATTTAGAATCAGTCTCTGAGTCGTCAGAGGATGAATCGTCCTCATATACAGAGGTTGAGTCATTTCTTTCGACAGAAGCTGGATTTTCTGAGCATGTATCGTACGAGCTTTCTTCCTCTGTAGAAAAACTTTCATAGATGGCAGAGGTTTCTGATAAGATCTTTTCAGCGAGAATTTGATCTATAGAAGATGTACAGAGATTTTCTAAAACGTTTGATTTCAAAACTTCCAAGATTTCTTTTTCAATTGTTCTTTGAAGTTTTTCTTCTGAAAAGATGGGTTTAAACTCAGGAGCTTTTGCAGATAATTTCTTTTCGACATCTAACATACATACAAAAGCAACCTGTGTTTGAGTCTCTGGTTTACCAAACTTGAAGATACCAATCTGATCTTGTGTTTTCAGATATTTCTTTGGTTTGATTCCTCTATTGACAGAGGTTGAAGATGATGAATCTGTGTTTTCAAACCACACATTGATCATCTTCGTATGTTTCCTTAAGTGAGGTTCTGCAGAGATTTTAACCCTTTTACTTACAGAGAGCAAGTTTGGAAAAGATGGTTTATTTGTATTTCCTATTACAAACAAAGAAGACAGAGGTTTGAGTCTTTTGCCTTCAACACCTAGAGTAATATCATCGTACCCTATACCTCGTCTTCCTATTTGTGAGTTTACTTTCTCATACACCTTCTGTGCATCTTTATAGTTTTTAAGTAAAACCTCTCTTCTATGTAGATCTTGCCAAAGTACCTCTCTCTCTTTTTGAAAGTATTCTTTGAGAGCTCTTATGTCAGTTGTTTCACTCCTAGAAACTGAAAGCTCTTTAGTTTTGACTTTTAAAGAAGAGGTTAATTCAGAAATCTGCCTTTTTAAAGGATCTACATGTTTGCTCCAATATTTTTCTACTCTTTCCTTTTCTTCAAAAATTCTGGCTTTTTCTTGAGTGAGAAGCCTCACTTCCCTCTCATTAAAGGTGAGTCTTTTCTGAATGCTTTCATTTATCTCTTTTAGTTCAATCAGTTCAATGTTAAGTCTAACTGAATCATTTTCTACATATTTAATACAAGAGGTAGAGTTTGAAATGGATACCTCATTGTCAGTGCCCGAGTAGACTTCTGCCATGCCACAGAACAGGGCATTGGTGGTGAATTCATCATCAGAGGTAGAGTCTGACTCGAAGTCCTCCTTATTTGCTTCAGAATGCCCTTTGTTCGCCATTAGGGATTTTTGTGCATAATATTCAGCCTTATTTTTGTAAAAAGTTGAGTCCTTCTATGGGCGATTTTGTCTACTTCTGCAATCTTTTGCGAAATGGCCTGGCTTGCCGCAGTTGAAGCAACCTTGGGAGGTGTTTCCAGTTCGATCGTCGGACTTCTGTTGGTCTCCACCTTTCTCTGTTCGACATTCGTTTGCATAATGACCAGGCTTACCACATTTGTAGCATTCTTGTGTGTGGCCTACCTTGTCATCTGATCTCTGTCGGTCATTTCCTCTGTAGTTTCTGTTGCTCGACCTCTGTCGGTCACTTCTGTAGTCTGACCTCTGTCGGTCACTTGATTCTTCTCTTCTTTCATCATCTATTCTATCTCTCTGGTTGTCTCTGCTATATCTGTCATTTCCAAAATTTCTTTGGTTACCTCTGAACTCTCTTGTCAATAGAGCCAATGATTTAGCTAATGACGCAAGAGTTATTTCTTCCTCTATCAGCTCGTCTTCTTCGCTATCAACCATCACTATCTTCTTCTTCTCCTTCTTCTTCTCCTCTGTTGCTCTCTCATTTCTTGGTCTCTCTGTAGCCTCTGTTGATTTACTAACCAATGCGTATGGTGCAATGGCTATTGTTTTAGCTTGCGCTATTTGAGGCTCTTGTGGAGCTAGTGTTCCATAGAGATCAGAGAGTGTCCATGAGTCTAGATCTTGGTTTGTTTGTAAATACATAGACAGTTGAAGCCACTCATCATTCAGACTCTTTAGAAACATGACGTTATTTTCTTTCGAGGTTCTGTGAATGCCAGACTTTCTACATTTGTTTATGAGAGAGTTGAACCTGTCGTACGTTGTTTGCAGAGATTCTGTTGCAGAGGCCCTGAATGCATCATATTCATTTATGTACTGTGCCCTTCGGTTCTTCTGTGTTTTAGCACCCCCTTCCAACTGTCTTTCTAATTCTTTCCAAATATCGTGCGCAGTTTCGCATGCATCTAAGGATTGAAAAAGCTCGTTGGGGATAGCCATTATCAGGATTCTTTTTGTTTTCTGTGCAACTTCATCTTCTGCCTTATCTTCATTTGACCATTCTTCTTTTGGCTTTGGTTTTTGATGTTCAGGGATTTCTGGAGATTCAGCAGTAGCTGGTACTCGTGGTACTGCTATCATGGGAACAGGAGGAAGGTTGTAAAGATATTGTACTAGATTTTTTTCAGTACCCTCAAAAAAATGAACCATTCTTATTTTCCATTGAGGATACTCATCTCGTAGGAGAGTAGGAGGCTTGGTGAGTGAACCAGCAGTAAAGAAGTTATTTGTATTTGTCATTGTTAAGGTTCTGAAAAGATAGTATGATTAAAGAGTATGAGTCTGAAGATCTGGAAAGTTTTCTGGGTTTGAACAGTTCCCAGAGTACACTTTAATGGAGTTTTAACCTAGAGATGAGGAGTAGGAAAAAAAAAGATGTCTATCACTAATCTTGTAAAAACGAGGATCACTTGATATTGAACATCAAGCTTTGCTCTGATACCAATTGTTGGTTCCCGGTTTTGTTTAAACAAGATTATCAGATCTATTAGTTCAAGTTTGAGTTTGATGCGGAAGCGTATTTGAAGAACTAACAGATATGTTTGATATATTTAGAACACAATATAAATAAACAGTGAACAGGAAATAATATCTCAAAGTTTACTGAATATATATATTAAGAACAGATTCAAGAACAGTGAGTAAGCAAAGCTTTAAAACAGATATGACTCTCAAAGTGTTTAAAGCTATGTGTTCTAGTGATGTTTTTCTCTCTTGAATTCTTGTTTCGATTGTTCGATTGATCGATCGATGGATAGGAAGAACTCAACATGAGTCTTCCTTATATACTACTCTAAGGGGACAATAAAGCATATGCTACTATTCACAAAGGACGGTATGAATAGTTGGACGGATGGCATGAACAGTTGGACGTGCTGTATTGCATTTAATGCAGCAGACGTCTATTATGTACTAAGCCCTATTGAATCCAATCAGAGTTTGACACGTTGCAGTTGGACAGGGCATGCTACCATGCAAGTTGATGAACAGGTCCTGTAACAGTAGCAAGATATTATAAATATCTTTGAAGTCTTTGTTGAAGACCGCAGAGGCTCTGTGAAGTGCCACAGAGGTTCTGCAGTTTGGTCCTTAGAAGAGCAGTCTTCACCGGATTCCGAGTCTTTGGTCTTCTTTGTGCGTATTACAGAGCTTCTGTAGGACGCCTCTTTAGCTTCTGTAGCTTCTTGACCTTGATCTCTCGGTAAGTTCGGCAGAGCCTCTGTAAGAGGCTTTCTTCACTTAGCCTATTTTTCACTACTTCTAAATACTTCTATGATTAGGAAGATTGAAGCTAACACAAACACATAATAAGGTATGTATGGTGTTATTGGACCTTAATATGTCATAAAATGTATTATTGGGCTTAATGGTGACTTAGTGGTCCGTATTAGGGTATCGTGAGCCTTAGTTGTCTTATCAAGCCAAATACACACCACATGCATCTATGTAAGACATATGTGCACACAATAAGTTACGTATGGTGTTATTTGACCTTAATAAGTCATAAAATGTCTTGTTGGGCTATAATGGTGGCTTAGCGGTACGTATTGGATACAGTGGGTCTTAGTTGTCTTATCAAGCAAAATACACACACATGCATCTATGTAGTACATATGTGCATACAAACACATAATAAGTTACGTATAGAGTTATTGGGCCTTAATAAGTTATAAAATGTCTTATGGGCTATAATGTTGATTTAGTGGTTCGTATTAGGGTATAATGGGTCTTAACAGTCTTATCGAGCTTAAAACACAAATGCATCTATGTAGTACATATGCGCACACAAACACATAATAAACCACCACTAGTGTTATTAGGCCTAATAAGTCATAAAATGTCTTATTGGGCTATAATAGTGGCTTATTGGTTTGTATTTGGGTATATTGGCCTTTGATGGGTTCAATTGGGCTTTATTCGGTTCAATTGGGTTTTATTCGGTTCAATTGGGCTTTATTCGGCTTTAACATTTCAATTGGGGTTTATTAGATTTTAATGGGTTTAATTCACTTTTTTGGGCTTTAACGAGTAGTAGTAGTTATAGTAATAATAATAATAATAATAATAATAATAATAATAATAGTAATAATAATAGTAATAGTAACAACAACAACAACAACAACAACAACAACAACAACAACAACACAATAATTAAAATAATGGCCCGTCTTTTTACGAACTACAATCTAATGCCTTGGATGTGCATGAAAGAGTGTTACGTACACCTGGCTTTGCTTATTCCTAGGATGAAGAGCCCCAAACAAAACTTGTATGTATTTTTTGACTCTTGATTGACGAGTTGAAGACGTTATTCTTTGAGGGTATCTATACTTATGATGCTCATTGTAGGACAAATTTCACTATGAAGGTTATACTGTTGTGGGCGGTTTGTGACTTCCCTGCTTATGCCATGCTTTCTGGTTGGAGCACGCATGACAAGTTACTTTGTCCATGTTGGTCCCGAAGGGTTATACAAGTTTGTAGAAGGGGGGGGGGGGGGGGGGGGTTGAATACAAACACACATATTTTACTTTTCTAAATTGTTTATTGATAAATCATTAACAATTTACAACTTGTTGCGGAAACAAGATTAAGGATAAATCCTAAATCTAAACAAGTTGGAACACTAAGTTTCTTGCACTAAGAAGGAGAAGGAAATTACTAATAATAACCTATCTCAAGATAAGAAGGATGAACTTGTCTAGAGTTAGCAAGTTACTTCAAAATGAAGTGAGTTCTTCTTCTTATATACTGCATGCATTTAATGCATTGCAGTTTACACTTTACATGTGGTAGCAGCTGATTGGTTGCATGTCATTGACCTTTGTTGACAACCTTAGTAGCCGCATGTTTGAACATTGTAGTATCAGAATGGTTGTACGATTTCAGACAATAAGGAGGTTCTATTCTGACATATCGTACGGAGTCGTGCAAGGGTGGATAAGACAAAAAGTACTTTGTACGGAAGACTTCATGATCAGCTTTTCGATGATTCAGCGATCTATCATTCTTCATCAGCGAATGATTGAGTTCAGCGATAGCTGAAGTCTTGTACTTGATACTTCACGTTGAGTGGACAAATCTGAGTTTTCGCTGATCCGCATCAGTTCATTAGGAGACTTGTCGCTGGTTCTTGAGCTTGATCTTCGACTTCAGCGTAGAACCTATGTTGGCGTGAAACTTGTCTTCAGGGATCATAAGTAAACAACTAACTTATCAGCGATCACCATAAGTACTGAACAGACTCAGTGTATTATGGTGAACAGTTTCGCTGAAAGTTTAATCTAAAGAGCGAGAGTTCCTATCAGCGGTACTCGAAGATCTTAGTATTTATCAGCGATAGTGAAACTCTGATACATATTGTTTACTTACAATTTTCACTAAGTATATAAGACAGGGTCATTATCAAATCACTGAGGGTTTGGATCAACAATCTCCCCCTATTTGATTATGACATAGCAACAGAGAAAATTGCTATATAATGAAAACATAAGGATAAAAGGAACTCATAAAATATTTGTCCCTTTTACTGTTTTCTGGGATCTTTTCTGTACTGATGGAGTAAAGTACGTTCGCTGAAATTTTTCTTTAATCTTTGTAAAGATTACAGAGGGAAGTGGAAAAATTACAAGTACAACGAATAAAATTACAAGTACAAAAGATGTAGACAGATAAGGATAGAAAGAATTTCAAGGCGATCCTATCCGTCAAAAGGTTCTTCCTTAATGAGTTGTTCATCAAGGGTCATTGATGTGGCAATCATCCAATCAGGGACATCTACTCCTTGATTCTTTTTCTTCAGAGCTTCTTCAAAAATCAAGGGCTTCAAGTGTCTAGCTTTGATGTCGCGTCTGACTTCACACCAGTATAAGAGATCTCTGAGTTGTTCGATGGGAGGGAGGTGGAGCTCAGAGATACGTTGAAAGTGATGGTTTCCATCGTAGTCTAGAAAGAATATACCATATGGATCACTTACAACTGTGCCAGGAATGAAAGTTTCTCCAGGTGGTAGGGAGGTGTCAAGCGCTAAGAGATCAGCATCAGGGCCAAGAACTTCAGCACGAGAGAAACCAATACCTGTTTCATTCCGTATAGGAGGACCTGAATCAGAGACTTTCTTTTTCTTAGCATAGACTTTTCTTTGTTGAGGAAGAGGAGGAATATCCACAACAGAAGAAAGCAGGTCGATCTGTTTGTTTAAGATCTTCTCGACATGGCTTTTATACTTTGAGCGCGATCCCTGAATGGCTAATTTTGTTTCTAACCATTCAGAGAGACCAAACTTTTCTAAGGTAGCAGCATAGAAAGTTTGCTTGGTTTTGTCATCTCTGTAGACATCCACTTCAACAACAGGAACGTCGGCGTACAATTTTCCTCTGATGTTTGCTTTGAGGATTTTGGATGGTCTAGATCGATAGGTCAGCATTTGTTTAGCCCATTCCAAGGTCGTGTCAGAGACCTTAGTCTTTTCTCTAACGATCTTTTGAGCATCATCCCATAGCTGACGTTGAACATCAATGGGAACTCTTTTCTGCTTGGGGTCTTTTATTGATCTTTGAGTAAGCTTGATGGCGTATTCTCTATCTTTTTCTTCAGCTTCCTTTCTTTCAGCGATTAAGCGTTCAGCTCTGAGGTGTTCCTTGTATTCCTTTTGGGAAACTCTAAACTTTGGAGGAACGAAAGGAAGTTGATCACGCTTCAGAATGATTCGCTGATCTTCGAGTCTCTTGATCATTGCATCTCTCTTTTCTTGATCCTCTTCACTTAGCTTTTGAGGAGCCAAGGAAGGTCTATTTTTGTGAGAGAGAGTCTATTCTTCAGGTTCATCAGTCTCGGAGATCAAATCCAAGACTGGGATTATTTCTTCAGTGTTGAGAGCTGGGATTGTTGTTGAAGTCGCAACTGTAGGAACTTCAGCAATATCCTCAAACAGGGGAGAGGACTAGCTGAAACGCAGCGATCTTACAAGTAAGAACATGGGTAGAACAGAGATGAAAAGAATGGGATTGTGTATAGAGGTTTGCGGAGGTAGAGAACTGATAAAGTGTATAGAGGAGGGATGTTGTGTAAGATTAATGTACCTAACAAACCGGCTTATTAAGCAAGATCATCAGATTTTCATCTTCAGCGACACCTTTTCCTTTGCCTTTGTCAGCTTCAGATGCTGATGGCTTTGTCTTTGTCCGCTCCCCTGAAGGTTCATTTATCAGAATCCCTTTAAGAGCTTTAGTTCTCTGAGCAGGCTTGACGATAAAAGAATCATCATCATCGTCATCTTCTTCATCATCATTCTTTGGAGAAGAGGATGGTTCAGCATCAGACAAATCGATGGCTTCTTCATCTTCAGCTTCAGACTCAGTTTCTTCAGCTTCTTCTTCGAGTTGCTCCCCCTCAGATACAGAGGCGAGCTTCTCGGTTCCCTCAGGGTTTTCATTTCTCTGAGGTCCAGCGGCTGCTTCAGCTTCAATTGTCTTCTCACCCTCTTCAGTGAAGGTGAGGTCTTCAGTCTTCTCTCCCCTGATAGATTCCTCATGGGAAAGGTCTTCAGCGCTTTTGGAGAGGTCTTCAGCGCTCTTCTCCCCTTCTTTATCATGATGACTGGGGGAGAAATGAGAAGATTCAGCAGCTCGTGTGGTTTCCCTGTCTTCTTGGCCAGGGATCCCTATATACATTTCAATCGCTGATAATCTGTTTTCCATGTCAGAAATACCAGGATTGATTTTCACAAGTTCAGCACGATCCGCCGTAGTAAAAGATGGAGGTGCAGGGGCAGGTTCAGGGGCGCTCGTGTTGGTCAGAATCTGCTTCAACAAGTTCTGAATTGAAGAGATGTCATTCTTCATCGTGTTGACATCAGTCTTCACAGAACTCATATCAGTTTTTACTGAACTGACATCAGTCTTTATAGCAGACATATCACCTTCGAGTGTGCCAACCGATGTCTTCAGTGTTGTGACTTCGCTGGACATGGTGTCTACAGATTTCTTGATGTCGAGGTAGTCTGTGTAGATGTCAGCGAGAACTTTGGCAAAGTTGCTCAGAGATTGATCAACCTTCTCCATGTCAGCTTTGGAGGCATTCTTTCCGACTTCGGTTGTAAGTTTTAAGAGATTCTCTCCAGCGGTTGTTACAGCTGAAGAGTTGCCGGAAAGAGTAGACGTGAGACCAGTCAGCGTTGTCTCTACTGTCTTCATAGACGTGTTGATGTCTCTCAAATTAGGACCTGTAACATATAAAAACTTGTGAACAGAGGAAAGCTCAGAAGTTTGGGGTTTAGTAACAGTGTATAGGGATTGGTGAGTACCTGCAGGAGGATTGGTGAATTCATCAAAATCACGGGTTCCTGAGTAAAGTTCCATATCGTCAGCGAGAGTACGTGAACGTATGGACAGCTTTGCAGGTCCTACTTCCTTCGTTCCTTTAGCTCTTGGAGGAATGACAGGTGCAGCTGTGATAACTGGAGTGGGGTCCAAATGAGTGGAGGGAGAAGCGAAGGGTAAGAAAGGAGGTTGGTTACCGAGTTCAGCGTTGGAATCGCTGAGAATCACATCATCAGTCTTTTGAGAGACTGAGGGAGGTTGGGTAGTTTCCAAGTTTGTAACCTCAACGTTTGGAGATGCTGAGGTCTGGATTAAAGGGATGGCTTGTTCAGGTGTGGTAGAGCGTACCACTGAACTTTCCTTCAGCTCAATAGGAGGAGCCGAGGAGTTTTTAGCAGGAGATTGCTTGGGTTGCTCCTTGGTCTTCTTAGTTCTTTTGGAACCAAGGTGGGTTTCAGAATGTTTCCTTTTAAAAGGAATGGAGGTAGCAGCTGGGGTATCAGCGGTGGGTTTGTCCGCTGAAGGAGCTGCAGAAGTAGAAGAAGTAGTAGGGTTAAGAAGAGTCAAGAGTGTAGAAAGACGTACCTTATTCGCCACTGGTTTTAAGTCGAGTATTTTAGGGCCGACCTGAGAGAGTTTCAGGTCACCCTCTTCTGGGTAGCTGTCTTTCAGGCCTCTTTGGAAAATAGCGCTGATGAACCGAGGATATGGAACCCATGGAGGTCTATCAGCGACGGTGTCCACTCTGAGAACCAGGTCATCATAGATAATCGATGCCCAGTCTATGTTGAGACCTTTCAGCAAAGCATATCCCATTGCTTGCTGAGGCTTAGCGGCTTGGTCAGAGGAGCCGCTCTTGGCAGTCATGCAGCTGATCAAATGGGCGAAGATGAAATTCATCTCGCTGGGCATTTTCGATTTCTTGATAATCGTCAGCTTCTTCTCGGGCTTCATGTCTCTACCGATTTCCCATACATAGCCCATTGCATCGAAAAATGCAATGATGGCTTCGCTGTCTGAGTTTTTCTTGGGGTCAGGGAGGGGAACAAAGGGTTTTTCCTTGGTGGCGATGGGAAGGCTGAGAGCTTTGCGAATTATGGCAGGGGTAATCTTCATGGTGCCATATTCGATATCGCAGAGGATGCAATCGATTGTTTTGGAGGGGTCTTTGGCTGAGGGTAGCTGAGAGTGTCTGGCTGAGTACCAGAATTGTGAGAGCAAAAGCTGATGTGCAGGAGGTGTTATGATCAGGGCTGTGGAGATGCAACAATTCTTTAGGAAGTTCACAGCATCAGCTAGATGTGTGACTTGCTTTCGAGGAGGAAACTCGAGAAGCGCATAGAGGTTGTTCACCTTAGTCCAATCCAGTTTGTCAAGGGAAAATTTGACTTAAGGAGCCTTGAAGATGTCCACTTCCTCAACAGTGTAATCAGCAGAAGTGTTTTCAGCGTTGGTGTTCTTGGGAATGTCAGAAGATGCCATTTTCTGTATTATCAGTTCAACCAAAGGATTAACAAATAAGAATAATCTTAATGTGGAAAGATTTTCCAATAAGATGGTTCGAATTTTGTCCATTTCATTCAGACAAAATGTCTTAATGAAGATTAGGGTTTTTGTTTTAAAAAAAAAACGAAATTTCAAACCCAATAAAAATCGTGTTTTCCAGTTTCCTTTGAAGACAGGGATTCTGGAAAAACGAATGTGTGAAGAACAAGTTTAAAATTTTTGCATTTAAACTTGAAGAACAACCATGAAATGGTTGTGTTCATAAAACCATGAAAGAAAATGATTTTATTTTTAAGAACTTTTGTTTGATCTTGTTAAAACAAAAAACAATGATAAGATCAGAAACAAGTTATTTGCATTTGGTAAATAATAAGAACATATTAACCTTTGATGTTTGAAGAATATGAATAGTTGTTCTTGAAAAATCGAGAGCCAAATGCAACATTGAATTCTTTCTTTGCTTGGAGGAGAAGTTCGCGTAAGAGAAAAATATAAACGAAGAATTTGTTTATATAGAGAAATTTTAGAAAGAGAAAATCTTGAGCGGGAAAAGATTTTCATCATGACACGGACACGTGTTTGCATTTGATTGGCAAGTAAACGAAACGTGCAAACGCGTGTCAGAAAGAAGAACGTGTCTGGGTTTATCCGTTGTAATGACGTCACAACTGTCCTTTCATATTCTTGGTTGTCTCTGAGGTTTTGAAAAACTCAGGGACACTTTTGAAAACATGAAGCACTGAATAGAAATATCAGTTGGTTTTAAGAAATTTCAAAGTATCGCTGATAAGGAAGAGATCTTCAGCGATGAGATTTGTTTTGAAATCTTGCATTTACATGCGATTTGTCAGAGAGAAAAACATACCTTGATATCAGCGAATCAGGATAGAGAGGAGGATAGAATGGGTTATACAAGTTGATTTTATCCTATCGCTGATCAAATGTGAACTGCAGAAGATTTTATCCTTCAAAGTTCAACATTCCAAGCTCGCTGATGAGAAAGTTGAATCTTGTCTCATCAAGAGGTTTGGTGAACAGATCAGCTAACTGATAATCAGTTGGGATAAAGTGAAGTTCTATATCACCATTCATCACATGATCTCTGATAAAGTGATACCTGATTTCGATGTGTTTTGTCTTTGAGTGTAGCACTGGATTATTAGCTATAGCGATGGCACTTGTGCTGTCGCAATAGATTGGAATATTTGAGAGTTGAAGGTCATAGTCCAGTAGTTGATTTCTCATCCACAAGACCTGAGAACAACAGCTTCCAGCGGCTACATACTCAATTTCAGATGTGGATGTGGACACTGAGTTTTGCTTTTTACTTGTCCAACTTACCAACTTTCCACCCAGGAGCTGACATCCTCCTGTGGTGCTTTTCCTATCCATTCTGCAACCTGCAAAATCAGTATCTAAATAGGCGATTAAATCGAATCCCGAGTCTTTGGGATACCAAAGACCTAGATTCACTATACCCTTAAGATATCGAAAAATTCACTTTACAGCTTTCATATGAGATATCTTAGGTTCAGCTTGATATCGTGCACACAAGCATGTTGCAAACAAAATATCGGGTCGGCTAGCTGTAAGATACAATAGTGAGCCGATCATCCCACGGTACAGCGTGACATTGACAGGAACACCCTTAGTGTCCTTATCAAGTGTCAGCGGTGGTGCCATAGGGGTTTTCATAGCTGAACTTTCAGTTAAGTCGAATTTCTTCAGCATATCTTTAACATACTTTCCCTGATTAATGAAAGTTCCTTTTTCATTTTGTTTTATCTGTAGACCAAGGAAATATGTTAGTTCACCCATCATGCTCATTTTATACTCTTCTTTCATTCTATCAGCGAAACGAGTACAAAGATCAGGGTTAGTCGAGCCAAATATAATATCATCAACATATATTTGAACAAGAATGATATGACCTTTTACTTTCCTGAAAAATAGAGTTTTGTCTATTTTGCCTCGCTCAAATTTTTCAATATGGAGATAAGTAGAAAGAGTGTCATACCATGCACGTGGAGCTTGCTTTAAGCCATAAAGTGCCTTATCCAGTTTATAAACATAACCTGGATGCTTAGGATCTGAGAATCCTGGAGGTTGTTCCACATAGACTTCTTCATTCAGCTTTCCATTTAGAAATGCTGACTTAACATCCATCTGATATACTTTGAAGTCTTTGTGTACAACGTATGCTAAGAATAGACGAATAGATTCTAATCTTGCTACTGGAGAAAATGTTTCGTCATAATCTATGCCTTCCTCTTGTCTGTATCCCTGAGCAACAAGACGAGCCTTGTTGTGGGTTACAGTTCCATGTTCGTCCAACTTGTTTCGATAGACCCATTTAGTGCCTATCACTGTTTTGTCAGTTGGTCTTCGAACAAGTTTCCAAACTTTGTTTCTTTCGAATTCTGTCAGCTCTTCTTGCATGGCGCTGACCCAGTTTGGATCTTTGAGGGCATCATCTACTTTCTTTGGTTCAGTTAGTGAAATAAAATTTACAAATATTACCTGCACTTCGTCGAGTCTGAATACCAGCGTTTGGATCACCAAGAATTTGATCAATTGGGTGATTTATATTCCATCACTGAGCCGGAGCGTGAGACGCTGACTCAACCTGAACTGGAGGAGCTGAAGATGAAGCTTCAGCGACGTCTAGAGTATCAACCAAGAGAGGAATGGATGTAGTTGTCATTATATTCACTGATTGCAGAGAAGTGGATGGAATATCTGAGATATTGGTTTCAGAAGCAGGTATAGTGTTTATAGGAACAGTTGAGACCCATGATGTTTCAGCTTCACTATTCTGCATATTTTGAATGATAGTTGGACCATCATCTTCAACTGTGTGAGCACGAGGAGTGGGAATATCTTCTGAATCACCAAGATGAGAAAACATCCATTGATTCAGTTCTTCAGTATCAGCGGACGGTTTAGAGTTCCCTGAACGGGACTCGTCAAACGTGACGTGAATTGTTTCTTCAACAGTTTGTCTTCTTCGATTAAAGACTCTGAAGGCTTTGGAGACTGAGGAGTATCCAAGAAAGATTCCATCATCAGCCTTAGGATCAAACTTTCCAAGGGCATCTCTGTTGTTCAGTATGAAACACTGACATCCAAAGATGTGAAGAAAGCTGATTGAAGGCTTTCTCCCATGAAATAGTTCATAGGCTGTTTTATTGAATCTTTTGACTATCAGCGACCTGTTTTGCGTAAAACAAGCAGTGTTGACAGCTTCTGCCCAAAACTGAGTAGGGAGGTGAGAATCGCTGAGCATTGAACGTGCAGCTTCAATAATTGTTCTATTTCTTCTTTCAGCGACTCCATTTTGTTGTGGTGTTCTCACTGAAGAAAAGTTGTGAGAAATACCCTTGCTCTCAAAGAAGGAATCAAGAGAACTGTTTTTGAATTCAGTCCCATGATCACTCCTTATTGAGCGAACGGTCAAATTCTTCAGGGTTTCCATCTTCCGAACAAAGGTGATGAGTTCTTCAGGGGTGTCACTCTTGGAACGGAGAAACATAACCCGTGTATAACGAGAGAATTCATCAACTATGACCAGTGTATATTTCTTTCCAGTGATGGATTGTTTGTTAACAGGGCCAAACAAATCCATATGGAGTAGTTGTAGAGGAGATGACACTGAGGAGACTTGCTTTGATTTAAAGCTTGCTTTGGTCTGCTTCCCTTTCTCACATGCTGAACATAAAGACTCTTTGGCATATGAGTGTTGAGGTAGACCAGTAACTAACTCTTTTGAAGAAAGAGAGTTCAGTGTCTTGAAATTCAGATGAGAGAGCCTCTTATGCCATAGCCAGTTGACATCAGATGAGGCTTTTGAGAAGAAACAGGAGTTCTCAGTGGTTGTTGAGTCCATGTTTATTACATAAACATTTTCCAAACGATAACCGCTGAGAGCTATCTTCTCCTTTTTGTCAGTGACAAAGCAGGATTCCTTGGTAAAGATTACTTTGTTATCCTTGTCGCAAAGCTGACTGATGCTTAACAGATTATGCTTCATCCCTTCAACATATGCGACTCTTCTGAAGGTGGTTGTACCATTAGAGAGTACACCAAACCCTCGGGTATGTCCTTTTCCATTTCCACCGAAAGTCACAGAGGGACCCTTCTCTTCCTTGTATTCAGCGAGCAGGCTTTTCTTTCCAGTCATGTGTCTAGAGCATCTGCTATCGAGATACCAGATACCCTTCTGAACCTGCATCACAAAGGAAGATTAGTTTTTCTTGGGTACCCACTTAACCATGTGTACACGTTTGTCAGTGGAAACAGTTAGAATGGAAGGTTCAGCAATCTTCGCAGCATTTGAAGATTCAGCTTTGACAGTCTTCACTTTGGTTAATTTCTTAACCTCAGTGGTCTTCTTTGCCTTGGGGGCAATCTTCACCTTAGCTATCTTATCAGCTTTGGTGGCTGTGGGGCACTTACTAGCAATATGATCAGTGAGTCCACAGTGATAACATTTCCTATAACTAAAAATAGTTCTAGGACTATTTGAATGCTGAGTTTTAGATTTTGAATTAGAAGGACCAGCACCAAATAAGCTTTTGGCTTTAGAAATAGGAGGAACACTTGGTTCTTCAGATTTCTTACCAAGGACATCCACTCTGAGTCTAGGAGTAGATCGCTGAATAGACCCACGCTGAGTAGATCCAGAGATCTGATTTCTTGATCCAGAGGAATAAATCACTAAAGCTTTAGAAGCATTCAGCTTTGGTGCTAAAGTACCCTTCTGAGGATTTTGTTTCAATGCAATTCCTTTACCTTTATCTTTAAAGACAGAGGTAGGTTTTGGATAAACCATTTTCTCTTTACCTTTTGAAGAGGCAGAGATTTCCTCAGGGATAGGCGGTCTGGAGGACGAACACTGAGAGGATGAAGTGTCAGCGACTGAGGATACGAAAGTTCCAAATAAGAGCATGGAACGATCAGTAGTTAGTTCTTGAGTTTCATATTTGTAACCAAGACCACGTTTATCACTCAGGGGTATCTGAGACTTAATTATCTCAGTGATCTTTGTTGAAGAGTTATACCATCCTTCAACAGTAGCCTTTTCAGCTTTCAAAGCAGCGATAGCTTCTGCTCGTTCGATTTTGACTAGCTGATTTAAATGCACTTGATCTTTAAAATCTTCTTCAATTTTAGAAAGCTTTTCTATTTGAAGGTGATAGTTTTTAAGTTGTGCAGCGAGATCAAGGTTTTGGTTTTCAACTATAGTTTTGCCATTCATGGCTTCATATAAGCTTATAGTCAAGAGATCGATTTTGCGGAGACTATCAACTTCATCAATATTTGCAATATTTTTAAAGAAGGAAGGTGATACCTGAATAGCAGAGGTTGAAGTAGAGGGAATGTCTGAACTTTCTTCCTCATCCTCAATCTTTGCCATAAGACAGAGATTGGCTTCATCATCTTCAGAGTCAGATGATGATTCTTCTTCTTCTGAAGCAGCCCAATCATAAACCGTCAGGCCTTTGCCTTTCTTCTTGAAGCTTTTCAGCTTTGCATATTTTTCTTTCAGCTTAGAATATTTGTCATATTTATTCCTGAAAATAAAAGATTTCTTGGGAAACGCTGAGTTTCTCGATACTTTCTTAGACCTGCACTCGTTAGCGAAATTTCCAATCTTTTCGCTGTTAAAACAAGTAGCAGTAGCCTTATCAACAGTAGCTGATAATCTTGGCTTATCAGCTATAGAAAGAGGTTTGTTCTTTCTGAACATTTTCTTTTTGGCGAATCTCCTGAACTTTTTAGTTAGGAGAGCCAAAGATTCATCATCATCTGAAGAGTCAGAATCTGATGACCTTTCAGAGTTAATCTCTAACTCAGTGATAGTGACCGAGGGTCGCTGAGTAGAAGGTTCCTCTGAGATTAAAGCAACAGGGGTGCTTTTGGAATCTTTTACAAGATTCTTCTTAAGATGGCTTGATTGCTCATGATTCAGCATTGTGCCATATAAGGTAGCAAGAGTCATTGATCTTAGATCTTTTGACATCTTGAGACACATAGAATAACTGTCCCAGCTTTCAGGTAAACATTCTAGAAACTTTGTCAGCACTTCAAAGTTAGAATATTCCTTACCAACAATTTTTAGATCTATCATTAAGCAATTAAAACGTTCGTGAACTTCAGAGAGAGTCTCATTCTTACCACAAATGAAACTTTCATACTGTCTTACCAGGTTGATCTTTCGAGAGTCCTGGACTTCAGCAGTACCTTCATACTGAACACATATTGTATCCCACATGGCTTTTGAGGATTTCAGGTTCATGACGGAATGGTAGACGTCTTCAGGAAGAGCCATGGATAGTATGGATCTGGCTTTTGTGTCGATAGCCAATTTTTTCTTATATTCGTCAGTCCACATATGAACATCTTTGGGTACCAGCCTTTCTGGAATAGCAGGTCTATTCTCAGCGGCAGGTACTGCGGCATCAATTCTTACAGGAATAAATGGGCCATTTTCAAGATAATAAAGCATAGTAGGGTCTACACCTTCTAGGAAGAGAGTCATCCTATTTTTCCATAGATTAAAATTATCTCTGGAGAATCTAGGGGGTTTTGCAAGAGAACCATTGTCTATATAGTTTGTGTTTGTGTTGGTGGCCATTTTCAGAAATAGCAAGGAAGAGAAATCTTAGTATAGATTAGATCTTGTTTATGAGTTTAAACAAATCCGCTCTGATACCACTTGTTGGTCCCGAAGGGTTATACAAGTTTGTAGAAGGGGGGGGGGGTGAATACAAACACACAGATTTTACTTTTCTAAATTGTTTATTGATAAATCATTAACAATTTAAAGCTTGTTGCGGAAACAAGATTAAGGATAAATCCTAAATCTAAACAAGTTGGAACACTAAGTTTCTTGCACTAAGAAGGAGAAGGAAATTACTAATAATAACCTATCTCAAGATAAGAAGGATGAACTTGTCCAGAGTTAGCAAGTTACTTCAAAATGAAGTGAGTTCTTCTTCTTATATACTGCATGCATTTAATGCATTGTAGTTTACACTTTACACGTGGCAGCAGCTGATTGGTTGCATGTCATTGACCATTGTTGACAACCTTAGTAGCCGCATGTTTGAACAGTGTAGTATCAGAGTGGTTGTATGATTTCAGACAATAAGGAGGTTCTATTCTGACATATCGTACGGAGTCGTGCATGGGTGGATGAGACAAAAAGTACTTTGTACGGAAGACTTCATGATCAGCTTTTCGATGATTCAGCGATCTATCATTCTTCATCAGCGAATGATAGAGTTCGATAGCTGAAGTCTTGTACTTGATACTTCACGTTGAGTGGACAAATCTGAGTCTTCGCTGATCCGCATCAGTTCATTAGGAGACTTGTCGCTGGTTCTTGAGCTTGATCTTCGACTTCAGCGTAGAACCTATGTTGACGTGAAACTTGTCTTCAGGGATCATAAGTAAACAACTAACTTATCAGCGATCACCATAAGTACTGAACAGACTTAGAGTATTATGGTGAACAGTTTCGCTGAATGTTTAATCTAAAGAGCGAGAGTTCCTATCAGCGGTACTGGAAGATCTTAGTACTTATCAGCGATAGTGAAACTCTGATACATATTGTTTACTTACAATTTTCACTAAGTATATAAGAGAGGGTCATTATCAAATCACTGAGGGTTTGGATCAACAGTCCATATTACATGGGTAATGCTTGTGCGTTCCAGTTACGAAGTGGAGGGAAGTCGTGTTGGTTTGGTAGTCACTGCAAGCTTCTACCAATGAGACACACGTTCAGGCGTATAGGAACTGATTTCATATCGGATATACTGAAAAAGCTAATCCACCCTCATTTCTAACCGAGAGCATCCTTCCTATGGGTTATGATGGTGTCCCGCATGGATCAAGGCACTATATTTATCCTATGGGTTTTGGGGTGACACACAATTGGGTAAAATAGAGCATTTGCTGGGAGCTGACCTACTGGCACACTTTGTTAATCTGACACAACCTGGATGTAATGCACATCGAGAAGAATGTGTTTGATAATTTGTTTCATACGATTATAGACATGCCAAAATCAAGGGACAACATCAAAGCAAGGAAAGACTTTAAAGAACACTGTAATCTACCGAAGTTGCATATATGAGATGAACGATATAAAATCTTTAAACCAAAACTTTCATTGAAGAAAGAGAAAGTAAGAAAGGTGTGTGATTGGTTGAAGAAGTTGAAATTTTCAGAAGGTTGTGCTTCCAACATAGGGGCATTAGTAAACCTTGAAGGTGGTAGTTTATATGGCTTCAAGAGTCATGATTTTCACGTGTTGATGCCAATAATGCTCTCTAATCGAATCTCAACAGCTAGAGCATTGTACTGGCTAGGTTTTTTCATCTATAAAGCATAGATTATGACCTAGTCACATATACGAGAATATGAAGAAGGAATAAAAGGGAAAAGTGTACAAGGATCTACTGTGGAAATGTGCAACAACACCAACACTTTCACAATTTGAAAAGTGCAGGAATGACTTGAAAGTTTTGAATACAGATGCTTATGTATAGTTAAAAGGTATACATGTAGTTCATTGGTCTAGAGCCTACTTTGTAGGTACACTAACTTCTCTGTTAATGCATTTTTGTTTAAAATACTTTGTTATTAATTAATCAGGCCCATTGAAAGTACCTTTTACTAACTATTGGGGCATGTACGTATTGCACAGGATGAACTCAATGTAGTCTTGTGAGACTCCAAAATTGGACATATAAGTTTGCTAAAAGTGATGTATCCATGGAAAGGATTCGTCTATGTTTGGATGTTAAATTATAGAGCCAAAAAGAGTGCAATATTATACTTGTGGAAATTCAATGAGAATCAATATCTTAGAAGGAATCATATCGTTCACATTATAAGATTAAAATAATCTTGATGGATGAATTACTAACGATTTTGTAGATGTGATAGAGGTCTGTTAGTCACCATATTTGAGGAGAAGAAATGATTGTCAATAGTAGAATCAAGGTGGATCCGACTTCTATCGAATTTTTAATTGCTAAATTCTTGTGGTCAATCGTTTTGATTGTTAGAGGAGATTTGTCGTGCTTATAAGTGTAGTAGTAAGCGAACTGGGCTCCTGAAGTTGTAGATATTTGTGACATGGGGTTGGGTGCACGCGAAGGCATCATTACCTATTTCTCCAAAAACTGTTAAATGTAACCATTGCCAATGTTATTTGGCGTCTGAGTATAGATGAAGACATCTGCCGACATGTGGATTAGCATTTGACATGTCTGTAAATGATTTAGTGGTTTCAATGACTATATGAGAACCCTACGACCATTGGGTATCTCTATATGTGAATATAATCATTCTATAATGGACTTAGTGAAGAAGTTTTCAAATATCTCCAATGAGTTTTGGTCTAAATTGGAAACTCATGGATCAACACTTAATTGACCCAGTTTTGTCAATCCAATGGACGTATTCGAGGAAGAGGCTAGCAAAATGGTTCATCGCCATGAATAAGATCAGGTACAAAGTGCCAGTATCCAACATGTTGGGTTATGGTTACTAGTTCATTTCTGTATTCAGAAAGAATTTTATTGAGAAATTGGAGTTCCTACTCAAATCAAACAGTCTATCATCCCAGTTTGATGATCAAATGTGATATCCATTCAAACATTTGATGATAGGTGAGGGGTGTGCTTTTGATTCGGCGGATCATGGATAAGTCATCCATGGCGAATATAGTTGCTTATAACGATTTTATCGGGATAGTCTACAAGTTGTTCCGTATGAGGTCTTATGGTTAAAATGAGGCAATACCTTTGTGAGGGAATAAATTGGAGAAAGGCATTTGGCTGGATCAAAATTGTTTGGGTAATTAAATGTAACTATGTTTGTTTCGGGAAAGGTTGAAAGTAGCCCAGATCAAGCATATGAGCTATAAAGATGAAAAGCGTAAATATATTGAAGTTCAAGTTGGGTACAACTTGATGTTGTAGATACTCTTATGGAATAATGTGGTGCATTTTAGGAAAAGAAAGTTGAGCCAATATTTTATTGGGCCATTTTCAATTATTGAATGAGTTAGGGAGGTGACGTGCAAGTTGAATTTGCCTAACAACTTCCAAGGTATTCATAGCAACGCTTCATGTTTGAAATCTAAGAAAGTGTTTAGTGGAAGTCGACATGGAAATACCGTTACAAGAGGTGCAAATAGACGAGAATTTAATTTTTGTTGAAGAATCGAGACGATTGTTGACCGCACAGTTAAGAAGTTGTGAACCAAATATATTGGTCTCGTGAAGGTGAAATGGCGATTTCGTAGATGTCAATAGGAAACTTGGGTGGTGAAGCTGGAAATGAGGTTTAATTTCCTGCATTCGTTCATCGATGGAATTGCAGGGACAAATTTCTTTTAAGGGGGAGGTATTGCAATAACCTTAACCCTTACATTGAGATTTTATGAAAGTTTAAGGGTGTCAGTGTAATTTCTTATTATTTCAGGAACCATAGACTAAATATGTTGTTAAGAAGGGGTAAAACCTTCTCCTCACCCTCATTTTTGGTGATAATCATTTTTAAGAGAGTAAAAAGAATCGATCCTTAAAGGAAATAGAGGCTCTCATTGGTTTTTTGTGGGGAAGCTAAGTTTCAGTGGATCAGGGATCATCATCTTTAAGGTAAGTTCCTTCCCTTAATCTATACGATTCCATTAATGGTTTTCTAGTATTTAGCTAGGGATTTCAAGCTATTTTGTTGTTTTTTATTTGAAATCTTGAAAAGTTAGTGATTTGGTGTAGTTTTATTGATTTTCAAATGGTTTCTTTGAGAAAACTCCACCATTGTTCTTAGTTCTATCAAGGATTCATGGGTTTAAGTTTTTGGGGTAAAATCTTGTTTAAGGGATGGATTTTGGTTGGTTTAAATGATGTTTTGGTGTTAAGATAATGATTAAACTAGTTTAGGACATTCGATTCTCTCAATTATGGAACATAAAATCGATTTGGAAAAGATTGGACAAGTGTGGCTATAGGGGGATTTTTGCTGATACTCTCGTGGATTTCATTTCTAGAATGAAAGTCACTTTTGGCTCTGCCCAATGCATCTTCGATTTTGCTTTTTTCCTCATTTTGGGCTAGGTTCTTGGCATCGATTAGGGGATTGTCTTATGGATTGTAATGGATGGTTTTAAGATTAATTAGATCGTTTAATACCATTTATGTATTGTTTAATTCAAGTGTTCGGTTAGATCCTAAGTGACTATTAGGACGTGTGGTGAAGTGTTGAATCTTAGGTGAGTTCCCTTAAACTTTTGTATGCGTGTGGAATGTTTATAAATGTTTTCTAAACACAAAAATATGGTCCTATGATTTTGTAACACCTCAAAAATAGGGATAAACAAAAACTTTCATAAAACGGAAAGAGTGGTATATAAATGCCAAAGCATTAGCCTCCCAAAAATGGGGAATTTACAAACGTCTGTTTAATTACAAAGAGTAATTTGACGGTAATAAATTACAACCAACTAATCTAGTTTCTAGAATAGAAATAAGATTACAAAAAGGGTGTCATCTCTAAACCAAGTAATTTCTTCCAACAATGGTGCTCCAAAAGTGGTTCCCCAAGCTCACACTGTCCCGCCTAAGCTTTCTTAACAGCGACTTCGCTAGAACCTGAGATACACGTCGACACCAAACAGGTGTTAGGCCAAAAAGCCTAGTGAGCTTGAACAAATAACAATATGCAAAGAATATATATATATATATATATATATAAAGAGCAACTATTCCAAATTCCACAACCATATTTGAAGTCAATGGGGAGACCCATAACATCAAGTAAGTTCCACCCAAAGAGTCAAGATACCTTAGTGTTAACTATTATGAGTGACACCAAAAGGCCTGACACATTCGGGATTACAACGAAGGCAATGCCCCAAATGGCGGAGGTCTAGGCACATACCCGCACGGTGGCACCCAAGACCATGTCCTCCTAGTGAACACTTAACTTGATTCATTCAAAGTCCAAAATAGGCCACAAGGCACATAAGGGTGAAAAACCCAATTTCCATACCATCAATGGCAACGTGATTCCCACATATAAATATTCAAAGAGTTAACATCCCAATAATATGATCAACTAGCCAATAAAATAAGTTAAGAATCATCAAGAACACACTTAATCATCATGTAAACAAATATTTAGCTCTTGGGTCCAAAACTCTAATTTGGCCATTCATGAAATCAAGCCATAACCTTCATTTCTCATGAACATGTTATATGGCAACACTAGACTTAGAAAATATAGTACCTCCAACATCAAGAACCATAAGCACACTCAAATGTGTCAAATACTCTTTTGTTCAAAACTAGGCTTTTCATAAAAGTAAGTAATAAAAACATAAATAACAAATATTTGACATGTATCTAGTTTATAAAAGGTTAGAAAACTCACTATCTAGGTTTTGATCAAAAACCTAGAAAAATGATGAAAACCCTAGAAATTTGGGGAAGATGAAGTGAAGGCTTGAAAGCTTGGTTCTTTTCCACACTCAAGGCTTGAATGGTGCTCTTTATGGCTCTTAATGGTTCCCAACCACCAATCTCTAAGGATTTAATGAGGGAAGAGAAGAAAAGAGAGGAAGAGAGTCTTGAGAGAGCCAAAATCGTAGGTTTTTGAAGTGGAGAATCAGTTTTTGGGGTTTTTAAATAAAGTAGGAGGGAGTTTTGGGAAAAAGCAAATTTTTTGTCAGACATCAAGCGAACGTCCGCTTAGAGGACCTTGCGAACGTCCGCTTAGAGGACCTTGCGGACGTCCGACCCTCAACTCTATCGGGAGTCCCAAATTTTCCGTTTCTTCCACGGAATTACACGGACATCCGGCTTAAAGTGGACGTCCGGCCGGAGACTTATGCGGACGTCCACATAAGCAGAAATCCAGAATTTCAACGTTTTGAGTACGAAAAACGAGCATGCATACCTATTATTTCCAAATACTCCAGACAATACATTAATTCACGTGTGGGTACAAATAACTCACCGAATGGAATCCAAGGCGTCACAATCCTCCTCTCTTAGAAAAGATTTTGTCCCCGAAATCTCATTCTAACTAAAAAATGAGGGTATCGCCTCTTCATGTCCTCTTCTGATTTCCATGTCAAATGAGCATCACAGTGGTGCTTCCATTGTACTTTTAACCATCGTCACGTCCTTGTGTCATAGGCTCTTCGTTTTTTATTCTAATATTGCTTCTAACACTTCAACACAACGGTTTCCATTATCCACCCGGATTTCCGTTAACGGGATCATACTTTCCTCCTCGACTAAGCACCTTCAGAGGTAACACACGTGGAAAGTAGAATGTATCCCATCCATTTCCGACGGTAGATCTAGCCTGTATGCTTGAAGCCCATTCTTTTCCAATATAGTGAAGGGTCCAAGGAAACGAGGACAAAGTTTCCCACGTTTTCCGAATCGAATAATCCCTTTCCATGGAGACACCTTCAACATGACTTAGTCTCCAACTTGAAATTCAAACGGTCGGCGTTTCTTGTCCGCATAGCTCTTTTGTCGGTCTTGCCGCTTTCAAGCGTTCTCGAATCTCTTTCACTTATCGGCGGTCTCTTGTACGATCTTTGTTAGCTCCAATCTTTCTGTTTATAGAAGTATTGAAAAATAGGCTAAGTATAGAAGTCTTCGACAGAGGCTCTGCCGAGTCACCGAGAAGACCGAAGCATAGAAGTCTTCGACAGAGGCTCTGACCGAGTAACCGAGAAGACCGAAGTAAAGAATCACCAGAAGACTCTTTAATGCGTACAAGGCCACAGAGCCTCTGTCATACTTGACAGAGCCTCTGTCATACTTGACAGAGCCTCTGTCATACTTGACAGAGCCTCTGTGGTATTAAAGACTAGAGCTCTATACAAGGACAATCGTGCTTCTCACGATTTCTGCTGTACGAAGATCCTGAAGATCATTCGTACAAGGCATGACCTGACAACTCCACGTGTCAAACACTGATGGGTCTTAGCCTTAGTAGAAGCCGACGCATTTAATTAACGTTGTACTAACAACAGTACCAGAATAGTGTTTTAGTACCTTCAGTCCTTGTTGTCTAGAACTTGTCCCCTTAAGAAGTAGTATAAATAGAAGACTCATGTTGATTTCTTCTATTAAGCTTTGCACAACACACACACCATTAGAACAGAATTCTTATTATATCATCGGTGTTCTTGGTGTTCTTATTTATATCAAATACAGTGAATCATTGAGTTATTTATCTGTGTTATTTACACTTCACGTATTTGATATTGTGTGTTCTTCTACCTTATTATATCTTTTAGTTTGTTAAAAACGCTTCCGCATTATATATTGTTTGAACTATTAGATAGAATCATCATTGTTAAGCAAAACAGGAACCGACAATTGGTATCAGAGCGGTTCTTGATTTTCTATATCAAGAGATCCTCACTTACAATGATTTTTGGTAGAAACCTGGAGTAATTTTAACCTGTGCTTCACTTATTTCAAAACAGCCTGTGTTTTTCTGCCATTCTCGACCTGTTCGACTTTGGTAAACTTACAGTCTGTTACTTCGGTTATATCTCCATTTTAGTGCATTGTTCAAAAGGTTTTGAGTTTATAAACACCATTCGAAACATCCACTTCATCTTCTGAAAGTTTACTGTTCATACCCTATTTTCTGGATTTCTCAACCTCTTTCAAAATGACAAACACAAACAACTTCTTCACCGCTGGTTCTTTAACCAAGCCACCCACACTACTCAGAGATGAGTACCCTCAATGGAAGATACGAACAATTCACTTCTTCGAGGGTACTGACAAAGAACTCGTCTACTATATCAACAACCCTCCTTTCGTACCAATGATCACAGTACCCCGTGTACCTGCCACAGACGACATTCCAGAAATCCCCGAGCACGAAAAACCAAAGACCAAGGACAACTGGTCAGACCCTGATTGGGCAAAATATGAAGTTGCTCAGAAGACTAAGAGACTTCTGATTATGGCCATCCCAAATGACCTCTTCCAATCCCTAGATACGTGTGAATCAGCATACGATATGTGGAAGTAACTAGAAAAACAACTAGAGGGAGGGGCCAAAACTCAGAAGAACCACAGAGCCCAATGCATCAACGAGTACTACGCATTCAAAGCTCTGCCGACAGAATCTCTACAGTCAACATATGATCGGTTCAACTCTCTAATCAACAAGTGCAAGAAGCTCGGAATCCACAGAACTTCTGAGAAGAACAATGTCATGTTCCTAAAGAGTCTAAATGAAGAATGGCTCCAGTTGTCTATGTCTCTGCAAACAAATCAGGACTTAGACTCCTGGACTCTGTCAGATCTCTATGGAACGTTGGCAGCCCAAGAGCCTCAGATTGCACTAGCAAAAGCTCAAATCAGTGCACCTCTTGCGCTGGTTGGTAAGGCTACAGAAGCTAAAGAGAAGCCGAAGAAGAAGAAAGCTGTGGAAGAAAAGAAAGAGAAGAAGAAGAAGATCTTAATCGTTGATAGTGAAGAGGAAGAGGTGGTGGAAGAAGAGGAGGCAACTATGGCCTCTATAGCTAAATCGTTAGCTCTTTTGACAAGGGAATTCATCAGAGGATATCAGAAGAAGTCTGGTAATGAACGCTACGGAAGAGAAAGGTCAAATGAAAAAAACGACAGAGGTGTCGACCAACAGAGGTCGAATGACAGGAATGACAGAGGTGGTGACCGACAGAGGTCAGACGACAAAGATGGCAACGCTCCACATAACCAAGGATGTTACAATTGTGGTAAGCCAGGCCACCACGCAAATGAATGCAGGAGCAAATCAAACCGTCCTCAGAGGGATTCTGCTTTCTACAAAAAGAAAGCAGAATATTATGCTTAGAAGTCACTTATGGGGAATCAAGAAAACTGGCAGTCAGATACATCCTCTGACGAAGGAGAAAAGAAGAATGCCCTGTTCTGTGGCATGGCAGAGGTCAGCTCCGACTTCGATAGTGAGGTATCCACTTCTGACTCTTACTCTAATCAAGCAGAAACTGATTTGCTTAAACTGAACATTGAATACACAGAACTTAAAAAGACCTGCGAAAGTATTCAGAAGATGCTTACCTTCTTTGAGAGAGAAGCTAGACTTCTCACTCAAGAAAAGGCTAAAATCTTTCAAGAAAAGGAAGAAATTGAAACAAACAGGAACAAACACCTAAATCCTTTGAAAGAACAGATTTATGAACTTAACTCTGCCTTAAAAACAAAATCTAAAGAACATATGGACGTTGAGAGCGACATACTGAATATTCTAGCTCTTAAAAATTATTTTCAAAAGGAAAGAGAAGTCCTCTGTCAAGATTTACTCAGAAGAGATCTGTTAAGTAAGAAATATCAAGATGCACATAAGGTGTACGATAAAATTAATACACAAATAGGGAGACGGGGAATTGGCTTCTGTGATATATATCCATACACCTGAAATAAAAGAAACAAGTCTCTGTCGTCTCTATTTCATATTGGAAGTACAAGAAAACCCGGTTTTCCAAATTTACTCTCTGTAAGCAAAAGGCGAAAAGTCTCTGGTGAACCTCACATAAGGAAACGTCTGAAGATGGTAAATGTGTGGATTGAAAACACAGATCTACCATCATCAGACTATGTCAAAAGAGCCTCCAAACCTAAGAAATATCTGAAAACACAAGATCAGATAGGAATCTTTAAGTTTGGTGAACCCGAGAATCAATACTAGGTTGCCTTTGTCTGTACTATAGATTCTGAGAAGAAACTATCGGCAGAGGCACCAGAGTTCTTGCCTGCTTCAACAGAAGAAAAACTGACTTATATTTCTGAATAATGCCCCAGTACTCTCAATAATGGCCAAAATCTCTCTGACGAAACCTCGATAAAAACTTCTGTTGACTTAGAAGATATCAGTGAAAGAAAGGAAGAAAGAGAGTATGGCACATGTTCTGAAAGTCCAGCCCCTTTCGAAAGAGAACTAAGTGACTCAACCTCTGTATACGAGGACGATTCATCCTCTGACGAATCTGAGACTGACTCTAAGTCAGATTTAGTAGCTTGTGACTCAGAGGATTTTAAACTACCCTCTGGAGTTCTTAACAGAACTATTCCTCCCAAGGAGAAAATCACAAGAGTTCCTATCTGTCCAGATTTTTTGGACATGTGTATACAAGCCAAAACCTCTCTTGAGCTTGAGAAAATCAAACAACAAAAGAAAACGTCCTCTCAAAATTCAACAAGTTCAAAGACTTCAAAACCCTTAAGGCCTTTTAAGAAAAAATAACATGGCAACATAAGGGTAAATGGGCTGAAAATAACAAATCGTTTTCTTCTGTGACAGTGAAACCTGCAGAAGTTCACCACGGAAGGGGTCCACAGAAGGCTACTCTCAACAGAGGATTTTGCAAACAACAACCTAGCCTACATAGGTCTTCTTGTAATAGGAAGTCAAATGTTAGGATAGAACGTAATGCCTCTGTGCCCCCATTTAATGTTTTCAATGAAAAGTTCAAGCAAATCTCTTTACACATTCATTATTGTCATTGTTTTGATCTCATGTATCGATTAAATCAACAGTTCTCAAGTCTACACTGTTTCATCTCTGTACCAAAAAAGAATGCTAAATTCAAGGGTAAGAACAAACAAAATGGTTCTTCAAAAGAAGATAAAATCAAACCCAAGAATGCTAAGGCAAACTTGAAGACCCCTAACAAAGCTGGACCCATTTGGATATTGTTGATCCAAACCCTCAGTGATTTGATAATGACCCTCTCTTTTATACTTAGTGAAAATTGTAAGTAAACAATATGTATCACTATCGCTGATAAGTACTAAGATCTTACAGTACCGCTGATAGGAACTCTTGCTATTTAGATTAAACACTCAGCGAACACTGTTCACCATAATACTCTGAGCGTGTTCAGTCCTTATGGTGATCGCTGATAAGTTAGTTGTTTACTTATGATCCCTGAAGACAAGTTTCACGTCAACATAGGTTCTACGCTGAAGTCAAAGATCAAGCTCAAGAACCAGCGACAACTCTCCTAATGAACTGATGCGGATCAACGAAGACTCAGATTTGTCCACTCAACGTGAATGATCAAGTACAAGACTTCAGCTATCGCTGAACTCTATCATTCACTGATATAGAATGATAGATCGCTGAATCAACGAAAAGCTGATCATGAAGTCCTCCGTACAAAGTACTTTTGTCTTAACCACCCTTGCACGACTCCGTACGATATGTCAGAAAAAGAACCTCCTTATTGTCTGAATTCGTACAACCACTCTGATACTACACTGTTCAAACATGCGGCTACTAAGGTTGTCAACAAAGGTCAATGACAGGCAACCAATCACCTGCTGCCACGTGTAAAGTGTAAACTGCAATGCATTTAATGCATGCAGTATATAAGAAGGTGAACTCACTTCATTTAGAAGTAACTTGCTAACTCTGGACAAGTTCATCCTTCTCTTTCTTAGTGCAAGAAACTTAGTGTTCCAACTTGTTTAGATTTAGGTTTATCCTTAATCTTGTTTCCGCAACAAGCTGTAAATTGTTAATGATTTATCAATAAACAATTTAGAAAAGTAAAATTTGTGTGTTTGTATTCAACCCCCCCCCCCCCCCCCCCCTTCTACAAACTTGTATAACCCTTCGGGACCAACAAGTGGTATCAGAGCGGATTTGTTTAATCTCATAAACAAGATCTAATCTATACTAAGATTTCTCTTTCTTGCTATTTCTGAAAATGGCTACCAACACAAACACAAATTATATCGACAATGGTTCTCTTGCAAAACCCCCTAGATTCTCCAGAGATAATTTTAATTTATGGAAAAATAGGATGACTCTCTTCCTAGAAGGTGTAGACCCTACTATGCCTTATTATCTTGAAAATGGCCCATTTATTCATGTAAGAATTGATGCCGCAGTACCAGCCGCTGAGAATAGACCTGCTATTCCAGAAAGGCTGGTACCCAAAGAAGTTCATACGTGGACTGACGAAGATAAGAAGAAAGTGGCTATCGACACTAAAGCCAGATCCATACTATCCATGGCTCTTCCTGACGAAGTCTACCATTCCGTCATGAACTTGAAATCCTCAAAAGCCATGTGGGACACAATCTGTGTTCAGTATGAAGGTACTGCTGATCTCCAGGACTATCGAAAGATCAACCTGGTAAGACAGTATGAAAGATTCATTTGTGGTAAGAATGAGACTCTCTCTGAAGTTCACGAACGTTTTAATTGCTTAATAATAGATCTAAAAACTGTTGGTAAGGAATATTCTAACTTTGAAGTGCTGACAAAGTTTCTAGAATGTTTACCTGAAAGCTGGGACAGTTACTCTATGTGTCTCAAGCTATCAAAGGATCTAAGATCAATGACCCTTGCTACCTTATATGGCATGATGCTGAATCATGGGCAATCAAGCCGTCTTAAGAAAAATCTTGTAAAAGATTCCAAAAGCACCCCTGTTGCTATAATCTCAGAGGAACCCTCTACTCAGCGACCCTCGGTCACTATCACTGAGTTAGAGAGTAACTCTGAAAGGTCTTCAAATTCTGACTCTTCAGATGATGATGAATCTTTGGCTCTCCTAACTAAAAAGTTCAGGAGATTCGCCAAAAAGAAAATGTTCAGAAAGAACAAACCTCTTTCTATAATTGATAAGCCAAGATCATCATCTACTGTTGATAAGGCTACTGCTACTTGTTTTAACTGCGAAAAGATTGGACATTTCGCTAACGAGTGCAGGTCTAAGAAAGTATCGAGAAACTCATCGTTTCCCAAGAAATCTTTTATTCCCATGAATAAAGATGACAAATACGCTAAGTTGAAAGAAAAGTATGCGAAGCTGAAAAGCTTTAAGAAGAAAGGCAAAGGCCTAATGGCTTACGATTGGGATGCCTCTGAAGAAGAAGAATCATCATCTGACTCTGAGGATGATGAAGCCAATCTCTGTCTTATGGCAAAGATTGAAGATGAGGAAGAAAGTTCAGACATTCCCTCCATTTCAAGCTCTGCTATTCAGGTATCACCTTCCTTCTTTACAAATATTGCAAATATTGATGAAGCTGATAGTCTGCGTAAAATCGATCTCTTGACTAGAGTTTATATGAAGCCATGAATGGAAAAACAATACTTGAAAATCAAAACCTTGATCTCGATGAACAGCTTAAAAACTGTCACCTTCAAATAGAAAAGCTTTCTAAAATTGAAGAAGATTTTAAGGATCAAGTGCATTTAAATCAGCTAGTCAAAATCGAACGAGCAGAAGCTATAACTGCTTTGAAAGCTGAAAAAGCTACTGTTGAAGGATGGTGTAATTCTTCAACAAATATCACTGAGATAATTAAGTTTCAGATACCCCTGAGTGATAAACGTGGTATTGGTTACAAATATGAAACTCAAGAACCAACCACTGATCGTTACATGCTCTTATTTGGAACTTTCGTATCCTCAGTCGCTGATACTTCATCCTCTCAGTGTTCCTCGTCCAGACCAACTATCCCTGAGGAAATTTCTACCTCTTCAAAAGGTAAAGAGAAAATGGTTTATCCAAAACCTACCTCTGTCTTTAAAGATAAAGGTAAAGGAATTTCTTTTAACCAAAATCCTCAGAATGGTACTTTAGTACCAAATCTGAATGCTTCTAAAGCTTTAGTGATTAATACCTATGGATCAAGGAATCAGATCTCTGGATCTACTCAGCGTGGGTCTATTCAGCGATCTACTCCTAGACTCAGAGTGGATGTCCTTGGTAAGAAATCTGAAGAACTAAACGTTCCTCCCATTTCAAAAGCCAAAAGCTTATTTGGTGCTGGTCCTTCTAATTCTAAATCAAAAGCTTAGCATTCAAATGGTCCTAGAACTACTTTTAGTTATAGGAAATGTTATCACTGTGGACTCACTGATCATATTGCTAGTAAGTGCCCCACAGCCACCAAAGCTGAAAAGGTAGCTAAGGTGAAGATTGCCCCCAAGGCAAACAAGACCACTGAGGTTAAGAAATTAACCAAAGTGAAGACTGACAAAGCTGAATCTTCAAATGCTGCAAAGATTGCTGAACCTTCCATTCCAACTACTTCCACTGACAAACGTGTACACATGGTTAAGTGGGTACCCAAGAAAAACTAATCTTCCTTTGTGATGCAGGTTAAGAAGGGTATCTGGTATCTCGATAGCGGATGCTCTAGACACATGACTGGAAAGAAAAGCCTGCTCGCTGAATACAAGGAAGAGAAGGGTCTGTTAGCTTCAATCTTCCTAATCATAGAAGTATTTAGAAGTAGTGAAAAATAGGCTAAGTGAAGAAAGCCTCTTACAGAGGCTCTGCCGACATTACCGAGAAATCAAGGTCAAGAAGCTACAGAAGCAGCAGAGGCTTCCTACAGAAGCTCTGTCATACGCACAAAGAAGACCAAAGACTCAGAATCCGGCGAAGACTACTCCACAGAGGACCAGACCGCAGAACCTCTGTAACTCATTACAGAGCCTCTGTGGTCCTCACTGAGACTTGAAGATATTTATAATATCTTGCTACTGTTCCAAGACCTGCTCATCAACTTGCATGGCAACTTGCCCTGTCCAACTTCAACACGTGTCAAACTCTGAATGGACTCAATAGGGATTAGTACATAATAGACGTCTGAGCCATTTAATGCATTTACCAATAGTACATCTGCTCCATTAAATGCGCATGGATCAAACAACTGTTCACACCATCCGTTCTACTATTCATGCCGTAAAAGGAACGGTGACCTACTTCATAGTCTTCTAAGAGTAGTATAAAAGGAAGTCTCATGTTGAGTTCTTCCTAACACAACAAGGACGAATACACAAGGAATCACTAATACTCTCAAGCTTTATTGTCAAATATCTGAGTGTTATATTCTCACACACACCAACAGTTCTTAATCTGTTCTTCGTGTTGTTATTATATATTGAATAACAGTAACTGTTCAAGAAATCCTTTTCATTCTTTACTGTTTTCTTTATATGTGTGTGTTCTAATATCTATCAAACATATATGTTAGTTTAATACGCTTCCGCATCCAACTCTAAACTCAACTAATAGATCTGTTAATCTTGATTAAGTGTATCTGGGTTCCAACAATTGGTATCAGAGCCTTCCTTGATTTTCAATATCAAGTGATCCACTTATCAAAATTTGTGATAGATATTATTGAGATTTAAAATTGTGTCTGGAAACTGCTTAAACCCAGAAAATCTTCAAGTTCATCGAAGTAACTCTTTAGTCATACTTTCTTTCTAAAATCTTCAAAAATGACAAATACAAATAATTTCTTTACTACTGGTTCTCTCACTAAACCTCCTACTCTCCTTCGAGATGAGTATCCTCAGTGGAAAATAAGAATGGTCCATTTTTTTGAGGGCACTGAAAAAAATCAAGTACAATATCTGTACAATCCTCCTCCTATTCCCATGACAGTAGTACCTCGTGTACCTGCTACTGCTGAATCTGCCGAAATCCCCAACATCAAAAACCAAAGCCAAAAGGGGAGTGGTCAACCGAAGATAAAGCAGAAGATGAAGTTGCTCAGAAAACCAAGAGGACATTAATTATGGCAATACCCAACGAACTCTTTCAATCCTTGGATTCATGTGAAACAGCGCATGATCTGTGGAAAGAACTGGAAAGACAGTTGGAAGGAGGTGCTAAAACACAAAAAAACCGAAGACCACAATACATCAATGAATATCATGCATTCAGAGCATCTGCAACAGAATCTCTGCTAACAACATACGACAGATTCAACTCTCTAATCAACAAGTGCAGAAAATCAGGCATTGACAGAACTTCTGAAGAAAACAATGTCATGTTTTTAAAAAGTCTAAATGAAGAATGGCTCCAGCTGTCTATGTCCCTACAGACAAATCAGGATCTAGACACCTGGACTCTCTCTGATCATTACGGAACATTAGCCGCACAAGAACCTCAGATAGCACAGGCTAAAACACTAGCCATTGCACCATATGCATTGGTTAGTAAAACTAAAGAGGATTCACAGAGACCAAGAAATGATAAAGCCACAGAGGTGAAGAAGAAGGAGAAGAAGAAGAAGATGGTGATAATTGACAGTGAAGAAGAAGAGCAAGCAGAAAAGGAAATAACTCTTGCGTCACTAGCTAAATCTTTAGCTCTATTGACAAAAGAGTTCAGAGGAAACAGAAGAGGTTCCGGAAATGAAAGATATGATAGAGACAACCAGGATGACAGAAGAGACAACAAAAGAGATGACAGAAGAGGAGAAGAATCAAGTGGCCGACAGAGGTCAAGCGACAGAAATTACAGAGGGAAGGACCGACAGAGGTCAGATGACTCGGTAAGCCACACGCAGCAAGAATGCTACAAGTGTGGCAAACCTGGTCACTATGCAAATGAATGTAGATCAGAGAAAGGCGGAGACCTACAGAAGTCCAATGATCGAACAGGAAACACTCCTCAAGGGTGTTTTAACTGCGGAAAACCAGGCCATTTTGCGAATGAATGCAGAAGCAGATCAAATCGCCCACAGAGGGACTCTGCTTTCTACAAAAAGAAAGCCGAATATTATGCTCAAAAATCCTTAATGGCAAAAGGACATTCTGAGGAGAACACAGAAGACTTCCAGTCAGACTCTACTTCTGACGATGAACATACCGCCAATGCCCTCTTCTATGGCATTGCAGAAGTCGACTCCTGCACTGACTCTGAGGTATCTACTTCAAATTCCAACTCTTGTATTACCTCTGTAGATGATAATACACTTAGAATTAACATTGAATTAATTGAACTGAAAGAGATAAATCAAAGTATTCAGAAAAGACTCACTTTAAATGAGAGAGAAGTACGGCTTCTCACTCAAGAAAAAGCAAAGATTTTTGAGGAAAAAGAGAGAATAGAAAAGAAATGGAACAAAACTCTAGATCCTTTAAAAAAACAAATTTCTGAATTAACCAATACTTTAAAAGATAAAACAAAAGAACTTTCAGTTTCAAGGAGCGAAACTACTGACATAAGAGCTCTTAAAGAATACTTTCAAAGAGAAAGAAAGGTATTATGGCAAGATTTACTCAGAAGAGAAGTTTTGCTTAAAAACTATAAAGATGCACAGAAAGTTTATGAAAAAGTAAACTCACAAATAGGGAGACGAGGTATAGGGTATGATGATATCACCCTAGGTGTTGAAGGCAAAAGAAACAAACCTCTGTCCTCTTTATTTGTGATTGGAAAAACGAACAAACCAGATTTTCCAAATCTAATCTCTGTAAGCAAAAGGGCAAAAATCTCTATGGATCCTTACTTGAAGAAACATAAGAAGATGATTAACGTGTGGTTTGAAAACACAGACTCATCATCTTCAACCTCTGTCAATAGAGGTATCAAACCAAAGAAATATCTGAAAACACAAGATCAGATTGGTATCTTCAAGTTTGGTAAACCAGAGACTCAAACACAGGTTGCTTTTGTCTGTTTGATAAACGTTGAAAAGAAGTTATCAGCAGAAGCTCCTGAGTTTAAACCCATTTTTTCAGAAGAAAACTTTAAAAAGTTAATTGAAAAAGAAATTTTGGAAATATGGAAATCAAGCGTTTTAGAAAAATTCTGTACATCTTCTATAGATAAAACTCTCACTGAAGAAATCTTATTAGAAACCTCTGCAATCAATGAAAACTATTCTACAGAGGAAGAAAGCTTGTATGATGCATATTCGGAAAATTCAACCTCTATTGAAAGAATTGACTCAACCTCTGTATACGAGGACGATTCATCCTCTGACGACTCAGAGACTGATTTCAAATCAGGGATAATTCACTGTGACACAGAGGATGTCAAATTCTCCTCTGAAGTTCCTCACAGAACTATTTCTCCAAAAGAGAAACTCACAGAGATTCCAATCTGCCAAGATTTTCTAAATTTGAATCTACATATCAAAACCTCTGCTGAGCTTAAAATGTTACAGAAGACCTCTATTGATCCTATAAGTTCTAGATTTTCAAAACCTAAGGTTAATAAATCTTTTTCTTCTGTGACAGTGATGAAAGAAGTTCACCACAGAAGCAACCCACAGAAGGCAGGTCCTAAACAGAGCTTTTGCAAACAACATTCGAGTATTCATAGATCTTCTAGTAATAGGAAATCTAATGTAAAGAAAGAATGTAATGCCTCTGTGGCTGAGTTTAAAAAGTTCAATGAAAAGTTCAAGCAAATTACATCTCATATTCAATACTGTCATTGCTTTGATCTTATGTCTAAACTTAATAATCATTTTTCAAGTCAAGTCTGTTTACTCTCTACGACAATTCAAAAGTCAAATCCCACAAAGAAACAATCTGACTCTTCTGCAGAGAACAAAATGTATTTCAAGAATGCCAAGGCAAACTTGAAAAACTCTAACAATATTGGACCCATATGGATATGGGTACCTAAATCTCTGTGATTGTCCTACAGAAGAAGAATGTGCCAATCTGGTATCTAGACTCCGGATGCTCAAGGCACATGACTGGTGACAGAAGTGCACTATCCACGTACAAAGAAACACAAGATGGTGGATCTGTGACTTTTGGAGACAACAAGAAAGGACACATAAAAGGCTATGGAGTCATAAGGAAAGAAGACGTTTCTGTATACAAAGTTGCATATGTGGATGGCCTTAAGCACAACCTACTTAGTGTAACTCAACTTTGTGATACAGGATTCAATGTGTTGTTCAAAAGAACTTTCTGCTCTCTACAAAGTGAAGAAACAAGTATGGAACTTCTGCGAGCTGAAAGAATAGGTGATCTATATCTAATGAACTTCAACTCAAAGAACAAGGACAAAGTTTGCCTTGTTGCCTGCAAAAGTGAAGAAGCCTGGTTATGGCACAACAGGTTCTGTCACTTGAATTTTCACACATTGGAAAAACTGGTCAAACATGATCTAGTTAAAGGTTTGCCAAATGTTAAATTCAATAAGGATCATTTATGTTCTGCCTGTGAGATGGGAAAACTCAAAAGAGCTTCCCACAAAGGCAAAACAGATGTGTCTTGCACCAGGCCTCTGTACTTGCTTCATGTCGACCTCTGCGGTCCCATTGCAATACAGAGCCTAGGTGGCAAGAAATATATACTTGTCTTAGTTGATGAGTATTCATGTTTCACATGGGTTGAATTTATTAGAAAGAAATCAGATGTTCCAATTATATTGATAAATCTAATGAAAAGAATCCAAGTTTTTTATGACTGCAAAATACAGAAGTTAAGAAGTGACAACGGCACAGAATTCAAAAATTGTGTCATTGAAACTTATCTTTCAACAGAAGGAATTTCACAGAACTTCTCTGCAGCTCGCACTCCACAACAGAACGGTGTTGTCGAAAGAAAGAATCGAACACTTGTGGAAGCCGCAAGAACTATGATGTCAGCATGCGGATTATCAATGAACTTTTGGGCAGAAGCAATTTCTACTGCGTGTTATACTCAAAATCGATCAACCATTATGAAAAGACACCTCAAGACGCCTTACGAATTGCTTAACAAACGGCGGCCAAACATCAAATTTTTCCATGTATTCGGATGCAAATGCTTCGTCTTAAACGACAGAGATTCAAGAGGAAAGTTTGATGTGAAAGCAGATGAAGGCAAATTCATTGGATACTCTGCCACTTCCAAAGCCTACAGAACATTCCTTACAAAGTCTCACAAGATTGTAGAAAGCATCAATGTTTCTTTTGATGATTCATTCCAAATGACTTCTGAGCAAATAAGTTCAGAACTCGGAATTAAAGGGAAATTCTCTGACATCTCAAGAACAAAAGAAGATTTGAATCTTCTCTTTTTGGAGATGTTCCACAATGACATTAATCCTTCTGTCGGAACCATCAGAGTTTCTGAAGAACCATCCTCTGTCGGACAAAATCCTACAGGTATGACTCTAACTGGTCCAAATAATGCTTCATCTTCTTCTATAAATACTACAGATGCAATTGCCGAAGAAGAAGAAAGTGCAGAAGATGAAACATCAAGAAAAACGACCACAGAAGCTGCACAAACCACAGAAGAACCAATTATAGAGGAGATCGAGGACCAAAACTATACATCCTCAGAGGAACAAACTCCACCACCACTCGTACAAATCATTCCACAAACGGTAGAATCAACTACCAAGGCACGAAGAACATCAGAGGCTGCACAAGAAGAAACACAAGAAGCCTCTGAAGAAAGTTTTGATGACATTGATGATCATCTTCCACGCACAACTCAGTGGACAAAAAGCCATCCTCCAAGCTAAATAATTGGAAAACCTTCTGACTCAGTAAAAACAAGGTCTGCCACTGCTAATTTTTGTTTCTTTACAAATTTTATTAGTGTTATAGAACCAAAGAAGATTTCTGAATCCCTAGATGACCCAAACTGGGTAGACGCCATGCAAGAAGAACTTCTGCAATTTGAGCGTAACAGAGTATGGACTTTAGTACCTCTGCCAAGAGGGAAACAGGCCATTGGGACTAAATGGGTCTACAGAAACAAGAAGGATGAAGATGGAGTGGTCGTCAGAAACAAAGCAAGATTAGTAGCAAAAAGATATAGACAAGAAGAAGGCATAGACTACGATGAGACTTTTGCCCCTGTCGCACGTCTCGAAACAATAAGAATATTCTTAGCCTTCGCAGCCCACAGAGGTTTTAAAGTCTATCAGATGGACGTAAAATCAGCTTTTCTAAACGGTGAAATCCAAGAAGAGGTTTACGTAAATCAGCCACCAGGTTTTGAAAGCTCAAAGTTTCCAAGGCATGTATACTACCTTGAAAAGGCTCTATACGGACTGAAACAGGCTCCAAGAGCATGGTACGAACGACTTTCTACCTTCCTTCTAGTCAATGGCTACAACAGAGGTACAACAGATACTACCTTATTCTATAAACGCAAAAATAGTGAGATAATGCTTGTACAAATATACGTAGATGACATAATTTTTGGGTCTACAAATTCAGAAGAGTGCAAAATTTTTGAAAAACTCATGCAGAGTGAGTTTGAAATGAGTATGATGGGAGAATTAACATTCTTCCTCGGACTTCAAATCAAACAATCTTCAGAGGGAATTTTTATAAATCAAGCCAAATATGTCTCTGACATACTTTTAAAATATAATCTCTCTGATACCTCTGCAGTGAAGACTCCAATGGCCACTGGAAATAAGTTATTCTTAGATCCAAATGGTATTTCTGTAGAATGTACTCTCTACAGAGGCATGATTGGATCTCTGTTATACTTAACAGCAAGCAGACCTGACATCATGCATGCCACATGTCTTTGTGCACGTTATCAAGCTAATCCAAAGAAATCACATTATGATGCTGTAAAAAGAATCTTTAGATACCTGAAGGGGACCAACAATCTTTGTCTCTGGTATCCACAGAACTCTGGTTTTAGTCTTAAAGCTTATACAGATTCAGACTATGGAGGATGCATGCTCGACAGAAAGAGTACCTCTGGGAGTTGTCAATTCCTAGGTGGTAAACTAGTCAGTTGGACCTCCAAGAAGCAGAATTGTGTCTCCACATCCACTGCAGAAGCTGAATACGTTGCTGCCGCTAGCTGTTGTTCTCAGGTTCTATGGATGAAGACTCAGCTAAAAGACTACGGCCACATTCTGTTCAAAATACCCATCTTCTGTGATTCCAAAAGTGCTATTGCTATCTCTGCCAACCCTGTGCAACACTCAAAAACCAAGCATATCGATATAAGGTATCATTTCTTGAAACATCATGTTGAATACGGTACAATCGAAATGCATTTCGTGCCCACAGAATATCAACTCGCTGACTTATTCACCAAAGCATTAGACGAGAAAAGATTCAACTTCTTGGTGGGTAAGTTAGGAATGATTAACATGGTGTGAAAATTCTCTGTAAGTATAACTTTATCTTCTGTAAATAATAAGTAAATACATTGCTTAATTTATTTCTTTGATTGATTCTACTTCTGTATGTAAATTCTTAAAACCTTAAATAGTTCTTAAAATCACAGAGCTTCTGTAAGTCAACTCAGAACCTCTGACGACCCCTACAGAACCTCTGAAAAACATGACCTATGTTATATGCAAAACTTATCATTCTTTGATCCAAGCAAAGGTCAAGGGGGAGCAAAAGGAAATTACTTGATCTACAGAGGTGATTAGATCAAGGGGGAGGAGAAGGGAACCCTGAAATGATCTAAAGAGATAAAACTTTCAAGGGAAAGCCAAAGAAAAATGTCGATGACTCCATATCGACAGAAGTCAGATATCACTGCCGAGAAAAGAAGAACCAAAAGGTATGTCTCTCGCACAAAAGGTTTTTGGAAAACAATTTTCTAGGACAAGAATTGTCAAATATGTCCTAAATATACTGTGAATAACATTTCAAAAATCAAAAGCTCAAAAAGTTTCACAAAATTCGAATTAGGAGAAATTTAAGGTCATAGATCTTCTGCTGAGCTCAACAGAGGTTCTGCAAGAAATATGCTATGTGATCACAAATTAACCCTCTGTCGATCTTTTGGAATGTTATCTCGGAAACCGAAAACGCAGACCATGACCTTCTCGAACAAACCGTTTTTTAACAGTTTTCTGGGACACAAACTTTCAAATATGTCCGAAAAACATCTCTTAAACCAAATCAAAAATTGGATGATCAAAAATATTAATAAAACTTTTGTTATGAGATTTTTTCTCTCATAGAGCTTCTGCTGGCCCTCACAGAACTTCTGCAAGTTCCAACAGAGCCACAAAACCTCTGCGAAGCAAATTTCTTCACAAAAATCCGATTTTATCCTCTCCAAAGCCTTTACAAATGTTTGGTTAAAGAAGAACCCCACAGAAGTCATGATAACAATGAGATATATGAAAAAGGGATAAACATCAAAGATTTTAAAAATCACAGAGCCTCTGTAAACTACAGAAGCTCTGTCAATCTGATTACTTGGGCATCTCTGTAGTAATAACGATTACTTTTACTGCGAGTGAAACTCATATGGCTAAAATCAACCTCACGCGCCTAGCATTAATGGGCCGCGCACGACGTCCTGTCATATTCTGATAAGGCCTACGTGTCCCATTTTCATTGGGCGTACATGGAACGTTTTTATTTGGAAAGTTGAACCCGCCGCTCAAACTCGAGTGCGGATTCCAAACTTTAATCCATTGCCATATATTTTACTCTTTCGAATTCTACCGTTTTACCATCCTATAAAAACAAAGCTTACCCTCTCATAAAACATTTTACAAACTCTCATCTTCTTCTCCGGCGAAACCCTGCAAAAATCTTGCAAAAATCTTATTCTTAAAATCAAATGGCTTCATCTTCTCGAGCTACATCCTCTGAACTCTCTCCGGCGAACTCACCGGAACACTCCCCTGCACATTCAGAACATTCTGAAAACCCCAGCCTTGCAAGAAATATTGAACAACAAGATTCCGGGGACTCAGCAGACTTTGCTCCGACGACACACTTGCAAAACTTTATAGCAAAGGATCATTTCGAAGCCATTCTTCCTATCAAATCCAACAACTGCTATTTGGTCCCCTCCCCCACTACTTTCGGCGAAGCCCATGCCATACTTCTTAACATCATGGAGAATCATGTCCTCTTCCCTCTACTATCAAGAACCCCTAACAAAATTCCAGTCCGTTATTTGAACCAATTTTGGCAAAGCTGCCGATTTGATAAAGACGATTCTCTTATCAAAGGGTACATTTCTAGACCTGATAAATCTGAGCATCTTGAAATCAAGTTCAACAGAACAATGTTTTCACTTGAATTCAACCTACCAACAAGAGGTCTTCTGGGATTGAAGAGTTATGCAGAGCAACCAACAGACGAAGAGCTCTGTCGATTCGTGGAAATGCTTGGGTACAACACCCAACTACGGAAGATAAATGACTTCCGCAGAGGCCGATTACCACCTCTGTGGAACACTTTGTTCTCTATTCTTAACAGATGCCTGACAGGAAAGATAGGCAGTATTGACCAGAGCTCACATCAAATCTTGAGCATCATGTATGGGGTTTACTATGATCTTCCACTAGATTATGCGACCATAATGATGCAAGAGATCATAAACACCATCGACAGAAAGAACAACTCGAAAAGGGTCAAAGAGAACGATCCTAACTTTCTACCACCTCTGCAATTCCAAAGAATATTAGGAGTACTGTTCGAACCTCTGCTGCTAATCCAAAATTGGCCAATGGAAGGGCCAACTCCCAACAGTTCCCGATGAACAAGAATACCCCCACTTATCATGCTGATGGCTACTCACACTGCAGACCTCTGTCAAAGAAGCTTCTGCAATACGCATCGAATAAATCCCTTAAGAAAGAGTATATACGCGATCATAGAACTCCCAAAACCGAGTCCTATGACACCCCCGCGTTTAGGTGTCCCCCTAGGAACAATGATAGCAAAACCTCTTTCCACTCAAGAAGAAAAGGATAAGAAGTTAGCAAAGCACATGGCTATTCAACTCAGCTTTATAGCCAAACGTGCAGAACTAATGGGAAAGAAGTCTTCATCAAGAACCTCTGCATCTACTCTAAAAGCTAAGAAGAGGAAAACTGCAGAAGGCACCTCAACAAGCGCTGCAGAAGATCAACCCTCACCTCCTCATGCCACATAAATTGGCTCCTCTGCTCCTCCCTCCTCCCCAAAAATGAAGAAGAAAAGATCAAAATCAACAGAAGAAGGGGCACCAAATCCTAAGAGGAGGAAAACCAAAAAGAGGCATGGTAAATCACTTGCAAAGTTGGTAACCATTGCAGAAGAGGAAACTGCTGAAGAAGAAGTTGCAGAAGAAGAAATGGCTACAGAAAGGTATCAATCACCCTATCAATCTCCAGATAGATTTGCTCACCAAGGAGACCTGAACGACTTCTTACAGAACCCTGAAATTGCCAACACCCTAAATACAGCAGGGTGGACGGCACAACCTCTCGACCACCACTCTCCAGAAGAACAAGATTTCTTCATTTCTGGCATTGACACACATCTGCAAGAAGATGACACAACACCCAGAAATCAACCAGCCGAAACCCCTGTTATTTTACAAAACCATTTCATTCAAGGATTGGATGTCCACAGAAGAAGTCCAAACCCAGCTTCAGAAGAAATAGAACAAACTAAAGCTGAATGGAACTGAGGTGAAATTACAGAGGCTTCTGAGAACATGATAGAAGAAGAGAGAGAAAAAGGGGCCGAAGTTGTACAAAAAGAGGGATTAGCAACAACAGAAACAGAAATAGAGATCTTAGAGACAGATTCAGATGAAGAAGAAGCTGTCTGGATACGTAAGGGTCTTTATCATCCACATGTCATGAGATTATTTGGATCTCATCAAGTGTATGACCAATTACGACCAGAGCAAGGAACTTCCACAGAACTTAGGGAAGAAGCAAGAAAAGATGCCTGGATAAATAGAGGCACACAACCAAAACCAACTCCCAGTGCAACCCACATTTCTGACACCGAAGGTCTAGCTACAGAAGGTGTCATTGAAAAAGAGCAGCACAGCTCGAACCTCACCCAAACCATCCAGCCAGAGGTTATTCTTTCAACCTCTGTGCCCACAAAAACCGGGGAAACCATTCCTAGGGAGTCTCCTCAAAGAGACTCACCTATAGTTCGTGATCAATTGCCCCAGATCACAGAAGAACGCCCAACAGAGGAATTTGTTTCCTCTGCCACGCACTTATTAAGACCCACACTTCTTTCAGAGAGAAGTAGAGAGCACCATGACGAAGAGACTCTAGACAAGTCTCCGAGTCAACAGAAGAATATTCCGATACCCACCTCTGGAGTGGATTTGGACAATGTTCTTCACAGAACTTCTGTAGAGACTGAAACTCAGGTTTCTTCTCAAGGATCAGAAGGAAATCCTTCCATTCTCAACGTACAAACAGGAATGAAAGAAGGTATCCCAGGAACAGGGATTCACTCTGGAGACGAATGTGTTCCTCCAGAGGTTACACAAGGAACACAAGTATCAAGGGATGAGTTCCAAACCCTTGTCACCTCTGTGAACCAAACATTGAAAGAGTTGCAAAGCTCTTTCAAATCTTTTGCAGAGACAACATCACTGGCACTGCTAAACCTGAACACCAAAATGGACAACCTGTCCACAGAGGTGAAAACTGCCATCTCACAGATGAAGTCTGCTGCTACCGCATCCACCACTTCTGCCGCAACAACTACTCCTTCGATTGAGAACTCCATCAACAAGTTCCTTGATCAATTGAACAAACAGACTTCAGTGTCAACGGGCATCACTCCTGCAGATCTACAGAAGGCCCTACAAAAAGTTCAAGAAGAAGCCATGCGAAATACCATGCTGATGCAAACCAAAGACTACATGACAAGAGCACAGCTGACAGAGCTTGGGCAGAACGTGATTAATCAAGTGACAGAAGTCATCCTTTCCTTCACCACTGCCAATGCTAACTTCGTCAAAGATTTCAGAACAAGTGTAGGAAGGATGAAATTCAAAACAGAGGCAGAACTAGCAACTCTTCTTGGCCTCTGTGATGATGTCTGTGAAAAGTTGATGGCAGCAGGAGCTGAATTACCGAAGAAGCCCAACACTTCTTGCAGAGCAGAGGGTACTTCTGATAAAAGTCAGGATGATTCTGATGATGACCAACCTGGTCCATCAGATAATCATGAGGGGGAGAATCTAAGAGAGAAAGCTACGAGCAGAGGAATACAAAGTCCACCAATCGCAGCAGAACCAATCAACCAAGCCCCTCCAGAAGAAATCCAACAACAAACCCAAAAGAAACCAAAACTCCAGAAGCATCTCTGTGGAATCATCTCCTGAAGAAACCAAAACTCCAGAAGCAGAACAACAAGCCACAGAGGCAACAACCGCCCCTGAGGTAATCATTTTGGAAGAAACAGATGAACAAACCACAGAGAAAACACCCACCTCTGTGGAAACACCCCAAACCATACCCAGAAGAAAGTCGATTGCCACCAAACCAAAAAGAGCAACGACCTCTGCTTCTGACGTTCTGAAAAGGATGCACACAACAATGAGTGATCGTATGGCGAAGAGAGAAGAAGAAAGGCACAGGTTCACTTTAGCTTTCAGAATGGCAAGAAGATTTAATGTCAATACTTCATCAACAGAAACTGAGCTCGCAGAAGAAGTCATCAAACAACCTCCAACAGAGGTTACAGAGCAAGTCAAGCCAACAGAACCATCGCCACAAAAGTCCTCTAAATCACAATCGTCAAAATCCACAGAGGCAACCTCCATCAAACCTACAGAAGTGCCAACCTCAAAACCCACAGAAGCAACAGGTTCTGCCACGACAATAGCAAAAGATAAGGGCAAAGGGATACTGACAGAAGAGCCAAAGAAAAAGAAAACATTGCCAAAGCCAACAGAAAAACTAATGAAGAGTGCGTTTGACGCCTTTCAAACCCCAAAACCCGAAGAAGTTGACTGGGCACATGGATTGAAGCCTCTGTCAGAAATTCCTCTAACTGGTAGAGCTGCAGAAGTTGTTCAACAGATGGAGAGTCTCAGAAGACAAATTCCACGACCTGGTCCAACACATGAAGAGATGGAAGAAGTGGTATACAAATACCTCTACAAACAATCCTATCAGACAAATCATCCAGTAGATCATGTGACAGATCCAAGGATCAGAGAAGAATTTGAGAACATCTTCACAGGAACAAAGCCAAGAACCAAAGCAGATGTCTTCTCAATTCACAAAATCAAAAAGGTGATCTTCTGCAGATTCTCCTTCACAAGAACCTATCCAAGGGTCAGGTACAATCTTTACAAAGTCAGAAGAGAGAACAATTCAGAATCTACCTTCGCTGATGCTGACTTAAGAAACATCAATCCTTACGATCTACCTGACCTTCTGCAATGGACAAAAGACAACTACAACACAGAGCCTAATACCAGAGCCTATCAAGTGTTGAGAAAAGCGATGAGGGAAAAGCTTCTGCTATACAGCATGATAGATTTTCAGCTGGGAAAGGATCTTGGTCTCAAACATCTAGATCTACGACCACCAGAAGATCGCTGCCCACCAGACGCTGTGCCCAACTCAATCATCAGAGAACCAAGATTTGGGTTAGTATTTAAAAACCCACAACACCAGGTTAAACTTTTTGTACTCATGGATTGTCAGAAGTACGCAACTAGTACTCTGAGCAAATTCAGAGCAAGCCTTGTAAAATACAGAGGTACAGAGAAAATGGATAGAGATGATGCAGATACTTTCATCAGAGAAATAGACTCAACAATCCGCCTAAGAGAACTCTGCATCAGATTCTACAAAGAGATCAGAAAAGTCGGCAGAGACAACAGAAGCTTCAACGATTTCAAAGATGCCAAAATCTGATTCTCAGACCTCCAATCTCTGCAAACAAAGTTAAAGTTTATCTTTCATTGTACTCAAATGTAAAATGCCTCTGGCATATTTCTAAATGAATGAAATTTCGAGGTATTGTTTAACCTCTGTCTTATCTAACTTAGCCAAACTTAACTCAAGTTCAAATTTTTTATTTTTCACTACTTAGGGGGAGATTGTTAGCTTCAATCTTCCTAATCATAGAAGTATTTAGAAGTAGTGAAAAATAGGCTAAGTGAAGAAAGCCTCTTACAGAGGCTCTGCCGACATTACCGAGAAATCAAGGTCAAGAAGCTACAGAAGCAGCAGAGGCTTCCTACAGAAGCTCTGTCATACGCACAAAGAAGACCAAAGACTCAGAATCCGGCGAAGACTACTCCACAGAGGACCAGACCGCAGAACCTCTGTAACTCATTACAGAGCCTCTGTGGTCCTCACTGAGACTTGAAGATATTTATAATATCTTGCTACTGTTCCAAGACCTGTTCATCAACTTGCATGGCAACTTGCCCTGTCCAACTTCAACACGTGTCAAACTCTGAATGGACTCAATAGGGATTAGTACATAATAGACGTCTGAGCCATTTAATGCATTTACCAATAGTACATCTGCTCCATTAAATGCGCATGACTCAAACAACTGTTCACACCATCCGTTCTACTATTCATGCCGTAAAAGGAACAGTGACCTACTTCATAGTCTTCTAAGAGTAGTATAAAAGGAAGTCTCATGTTGAGTTCTTCCTAACACAACAAGGACGAATACACAAGGAATCACTAATACTCTCAAGCTTTATTGTCAAATATCTGAGTGTTATATTCTCACACACACCAACAGTTCTTAATCTGTTCATCGTGTTGTTATTATATATTGAATAACAGTAACTGTTCAAGAAATCATTTTCATTCTTTACTGTTTTCTTTATATGTGTGCGTTCTAATATCTATCAAACATATCTGTTAGTTTAATACGCTTCCGCATCAAACTCTAAACTCAACTAATAGATCTGTTAATCTTGATTAAGTGTATCTGGGTTCCAACAGGGTCCCTCTGTGACTTTCGGTGGAAATGGAAAAGGACATACCCGAGGGTTTGGTGTACTCTCAAATGGTACAACAACCTTCAGAAGAGTCGCATATGTTGAAGGGCTGAAGCATAATCTGTTAAGCATCAGTCAGCTTTGCGACAAGGATAACAAGGTAATCTTTACCAAGGAATCCTGCTTTGTCACTGACAAAAAGGAGAAGATAGCTCTCAGCGGTTATCGTTTGGAAAATGTTTATGTAATAAACATGGACTCAACAACCACTGAGAACTCATGTTTCTTCTCAAAAGCCTCATCTGATGTCAACTGGCTATGGCATAAGAGGCTCTCTCATCTGAATTTCAAGACACTGAACACTCTTTCTTCAAAAGAATTAGTCACTGGTCAAGCTCAACACTCATACGCCAAAGAGTCTTTATGTTCAGCGTGTGAAAAAGTGAAGCAGACCAAAGCAAGCTTTAAGTCAAAGCAAGTCTCCTCAGTGTCATCTCCTCTACAACTACTCCATATGGATTTGTTTGGCTCTGTTAACAAACAATCCATCGCTAGAAAGAAATATACACTGGTCATAGTTGATGAATTCTCTCGTTATACATGGATTATGTTTCTCCGTTCCAAGAGTGACACCCCTGAAGAACTCATCACCTTTGTTCGGAAGATGGAAACCCTGAATAATTTGACCGTTCGCTCAATAAGGAGTGATCATGGGACTGAATTTAAAAATAGTTCTCTTGATTCCTTCTTTGAGAGTAAGGGTATTTGTAACGTCCCAAAAATTACAAGGGAATTTAAAATTTTTAAAACATACAATTCATTATAAAATAACCATGATTTAATAATTCACGTCTTAAATAAAATTAACGTCGTTACTTCAAACCATCAACAAAGTTTATGCAGCGGAAAATTTCATAACTAAATTCAAGGGTTCAAAAGTGAAAGTTTAATAATATTTGACACTCCGCGCTCCATGTGTGTACGGTCACGCCCGACTGCCGCCCGCACCTGAAATAACAACGCATTGGGAAAGGGTAAGCTAAACGCTTAGTGAATTCAATCACGCACGTAGGTAGCAACCCCACGCATATCGCCCCTACTCGCAAGTAGGCAACATCACCATTACCACGAATATCAAACCACATAATGATTATTAAATGAGCACGAACCTCGGTCCCACCGAGTACACAAAATACATTAAAACAAGCTCAGTCCCACCGAGCCCTCGGTCCCACCGAGTAAAAATTGTTGTACTAGCTTAGTCCCACCAATCCCTCGGTCCCACCGAGTAAAAATTGTTGTACTAGCTTAGTCCCACCAAGCCCTCGGTCCCACCGAGCCCCTCAGTCCCACCGAGGTGTACACATGCATATATATATTCCACATACGAATCTAATAAATCACAACCAGTTATCACATCCCATCTAGTTCACGTAAGCACATAAATACACGTATCACACATAACACAAAATAACGACATACATGAAATTCCTAACTACGCGGTGAGAGAACTCACCTCAAGGCTAAGCAACGTGCTCACGAAACGCAACACCAACCCGGCAATCTTCTTAACTTTCTCCCACCTAAATACGTATAAGAAGTCAAAGGAAAGTCCCGACCCATAACACGTTTACTAGCTTCCAAAAGACTAAATATTCCACTTTTTATTAAAAGTTACGGGTCTGTTCGGGACCTGTTTTACCCCCTTAAAACTGATAAATACAGGAATTAAAATTCATAATTACGAAGTTCCAAGTCTTACGATTTCAGGGACGTATCGCACGCGTCCTAACGATTTTTCTATAATTTACTATAGATTTTACGACAATGATTCGCAGAGCAGCGAACACCCGGACCTTTCAGTACAACATGGCAATTTCGCCCTAGCTATGGTCCGAATTGGTCTTTCCGCAAAACAGAGGAAACTTAATAGACTCCGAAACGAAACTTTTGGCACCAGTCCCATCCCAAACCGACATTCCAAGCAAACGTTATGCGTAAAACAAAACAGGGACAGAAAGCTGGGAGTGTTTCAGACCAGGCTGTATAAACAGCCCCATACGGCCCAGCTACAGGCCTAAACAGACTTTCGAAAAAACACGAAAAACTTTCCTGACTCGATTAGTGAACTTCGGCCACCGATTTCATTTCAATCCGAGCTACGAGTAAAAAGTTACGGCCACGACGAAACAGCGGCAGAAAATCGACATTCACATAAAATGACAAATCACCAAACTTGCGACCACTTTTTCACCTAGCTAGAGGCTGAACCAGTTTTCCGCTAAAACACGGAAAACGTGACCGACCCCGTACTGGAACCGTGGGTACCAATTTCGGCTCAATCGGAGTTATGACGGGAAAGTTATAGCCGTCGCAAAAACAGTGACTGAACAATTATTCACATGAAATGACGATTATAAAGAAAACGACGGTTTTATCGAATCGGCTTAATCGATTAAGTCACGACTTAAAGGGATCTACGGGCATTAACAGGACACAGCCACGCACCACCCACTACCACCTCCGGCAGTGGTGGTCGCCGGTGGCGGCCGGCGGCGGTCCTTCGACAAAACAACTAAAACGAGCCGCAAACCACCGCGAACTCCCTACTCTCTCGATCACCTTACCGCATGCACATATATTACTCACACCACCACCACCACCACCCGACACCCAGCCACCACAGTGGCGGCGCACGGCGGCGGCGCTGCCGCTGCCCTTTCGCCGGAAACCAAAAACGAAAACAGAAAACGTAACGAGAGCCATACCTTACAACGACGACTCGCAACCGTGCCTGCACTCCCTTCTTCCCGACCTCTCCGGCGAAGGACGTTGACAGCGGTGGTTTTCCGGCGACCGTGGCGGCGTTCCTCCGGTGACTTCTCTCTCTCACGATCTCTCCCTAACACCCTCACTTTCTATCTCTCTCGGCTCTCACACTCACGATTCCTTCTCGGCAATTGAAAACGTGAAATGAAACAAACCAAGACAAGAAGGATGTTTGTTGGTGCTGCATGGAAACCGACGTGAAGAGGAAGAGGGGGGGGGGGGGTCGGTCCCCCTTCCTTGGCCGTTCACATGCACAAAACCCATTGGCCACCTTTGACCCCTAGACACTAACCCTTTGACACTTTTGGTCCCTAAGTTTCCATAACATTGTAAAAAGGGAGTGAGGTTTGCCACACATAACATTCGAGGTCCCTTTGACAACTTCCGTTAGAGAGACTCGCTTTTTTTTAAAAAAAAAAAAATACATTAAGGATTTTAAAAAAAACATACCGGGACACGGGCTTTACAACTCTCCCCCGCTTGAATTAGACTTCGTCCCCGAAGTCTACACCCGCAAACAGCTCCGGATAATTCTCCCGCATCTCCGCTTCAGGTTCCCAAGTCCACTCGGAACCCTTTCGGTGTCTCCATTGAACCTTCACCAAACTCACAACCTTGTTCCGCGAGGTTCTCGTCCTCCTGTCAAGAATAGCAACTGGCTTTTCCACGTAATTAAGTCGCTCGTCGATCTGAATATCTTCGAGCGGTACTACTGCAGACTCATCCATCACACACTTCCGCAATTGCGAAACGTGGAAAGTGTTGTGAATCAGGTTCAGTTCCTCCGGTAGCTCCAACCGGTAAGCCACTTTCCCCACGCGGGCGATGATCTGGTAAGGACCAATATAATGAGGCCCTAGCTTCCCCCGCTTACGAAACCGGATCACCCCTTTCCAGGGTGAAACCTTCAACAATACATAATCACCCACCTGAAACTCCAAGTCGGATCGCCTTTTGTCGGCGTAGCTCTTCTGCCGACTCTGTGCAGTAACCAAACGATCCCGCACCATCTGAATTGTCTCGGTCGTCTTCAACACTATGTCAGTACTCCCTAATACCCGATGCCCAACCTCGCCCCAACAAACGGGCGTCCTGCATTTCCTACTGTACAACAACTCGTATGGCGGCATGCCAATACTAGAGTGGTAGCTGTTGTTGTAGGAAAATTCCGCCAAGGGTAAGTACTGATCCCAACTACCTCCAAAATCGATGACACAAGCCCGAAGCATATCCTCGAGGGTCTGAATGGTTCGCTCGCTCTGCCCGTCCGTCTGTGGATGAAAGGCCGTGCTAAAGTGTAACCATGTACCCATCTCCGACTGGAACTTCTCCCAAAACCGAGAGGTAAAACGAGTATCCCTGTCGGAGACAATCGAAACTGGCACCCCGTGCCTGGCCACGATCTCACGCACAAACACCTCCGCGAGCTTCTCCGCCGAGGAGCTCTCCCTGATGGCCAAAAAGTGAGCACTCTTGGTCAGACGGTCAACAATCGCCCAAATGGCAACATTCCCACGGGGAGTCCTCGGGAGTTTCGTTATGAAGTCCATGGTAATCTCTTCCCATTTCCAAACCGGGACCTCCAACGGTTGCAATTTCCCATGAGGCCGTTGATGTTCCGCTTTGACCTTCCGGCAGGTCATACATACCTCCACACATCTAGCTACATCCCGCTTCATGCCGGGCCACCAGTAACCTCCACACAATTCTCTGTACATCTTTGTAGCTCCCGGGCGAATCAAGAACTTGGACTTATGAACTCCTTCTCGAGTAGTTCTTGCAGCTGGGCGTACAACTCTTTCATTTCCGGTGGAGCCAGGCGGTAGGGTGCCTTGGCTACCGGAGCCGCACCCGGGATCAGATCGATCCGAAACTCTACCTGTCGTTCGGGAGATATCCCCGGCAATTCCTCGGGAAACACGTCGGTGAACTCCCGTACCACAGGTACGTCTTCCGCAGACATCTTCGCTTCCCCAACCCTCGTGTCTAACACGTATGCTAAAAATCCTTGCCCACTATGCTGAAGGTACCTCCGAGCTCTCGCAACCGAACATATGGCCGTAGACTGCCTAGACGAATCTCCCTGAACTAACAGTTCTCCCCCGCTTGGGGTTCGAACTCGCACTTTTTTGTGACGACAAACAATCTCCGCGTCAAACTTATCCATTCAGTCCATGCCCACAATCACACAAAGTTCCCGCATAGCAATCGGGACCAGGTCAATGGAAAACCGCACTCCTGAGATCTCTAGGGTACACCCGCGAAACACGTCCGTGACCGTCAAGGTCCTAACATCAGCCACCTCGACAACAAGAGGATGACTCAATCGTCCTACAACTCGGCCTAAACCCTCGCTAAAAGTGCGAGACACAAAAGAGTGAGTAGCCCCGCTATCAAACATCACAACCGCAGGCACCGAGTTAACTAGGAATGTTCCTAACGTATAACTGAACCACAAATAAATATATGACATGGAACGGAAAGGCAAGAAGAAAGAAGCAAAAGGGATATACCTGTAACCACTTTAGGCGTCGCTTGCGCCTCATCCACCGTCAACTGATGAACTCTTCCTCGTGCCGCTCCCGCTCCCGGCTGACCAGTTCGACCATCAGTGATGCGTAATGGGGCATTACCAGGCGCCCTCTGTGCTCCACCCCCAATAGCTACCCCTGCTCTAGGACAGTTGGCCCTTACATGGCCCGTCTGATTACAGTTGAAGCAAACCACTAACGGAACCTTACAATCCCGGCTGAGGTGACCGGGTTGGCCACACTTAAAACACCCCTCAACTCTCCTCACTCCGGTATCTCGGGGCTTAAAACCGCCACTCCCAGAACCCGCGCACGTATCTGTGAACCTCGACCTTTTCGGCACTGCCGAGATGGGCGTCACTGGCTGTGCCGCCTTCCGCTTCTTAGCTTGGGTCTCCAGCTCAAGCTCCCTCCTTCGAGCGGCGTCCATCATGGCGGATAATGAAGAGTACTGTGCCGTGCTAACAAATTCTCGGATCTCCGTGCGTAGCATATCTTTATACCTTGACATCTTCATCTCTTCCGAGGCGGCATACTGAGGATAGAATAATGCCATCTCGGTAAATTTCCTGTTCATCTCCTTTACCGTCTCTGTTGTCTGGGTGAGCTCTAGGAATTCTTTAGCGATTCGCTCCATCTCTACTGGCGGTACATACTCCGCACGGAAACGAGTGACAAACTCGTCCCAAGTCAAAGTAGTGCGCTCAGCAGGCGTCAATGCCGTGGCGCACCAATCCTTCGCGCCGTCACGGAGTAGATTCACTGCAAAACGGACCTTTAGGTTGTCCGGGCAGCCACTGGTCAAAAATGCGAACTCCATGTCAGATACCCATCGCATACTGGTAATCGGATCCAGGTCTCCCTTAAACTCTGGCGGGGAACAGGCGGAGAGATCCCGGTACTGGAACTCTCGGTTACGGGGATGACCCTCCGCAGGCAGTGGGATAGCTGCAATACGCTCTTCCAGTAGGATCACCACCTCCTCTCGAATAGCGGTGATGATCTCGGGGATCGCCTCCCCGATCGCGTGGGAAACCTCAGTAGCAATCAGTTCCCTAATACGCTCCTCAGTAATCCCTGTCTCGGCTCGCGACTCCGCCGCGTTGTTCCTTCTAGTATTGACCATTCTAGAAAGAGAAATTTCAGAGATATATAAGCACATATAACTCACCCTACCACGCTCATACTCCACTCCTTGACTTCCTCGTGACTCTCCCCGACTCGAGCATGGATCCTGTGCTTCAGATAGTAGGAGCTCTACTACTACCCTTCACACCTATCCTTACTCGTTTCGAGTCCTGTCCCGGGACATTCAAGTAGTTGATTACCACAAATAAACACATACAGTCAATCCAGCCCGTACAAACACCTCTCCTAACTCCCTAGAAAGGTCATATCACCCACTATCCCTTGCTAACACGGAAACCCCACTAACCCTGACGAGTCGCCTCGTGAATGCACGGTCGTATACAGTGTAAAACCAGATAGACGTGCGAATAAGAGATTCTATCCTAGAACGGTTGGACTCAAACAAGAGCTGCGCAATAGAACTAAATCTAATATTCTAAAGCTATTCAGTTCCTACTGCATACAACCTAGAGTGCATTCGCTTAACAACCTATCAAAGCTAGCATGAGTTCCTATAAGCGATAAACCAGCATACGGTACCATACAGTTCACATAAGCAATCTAGCATGCATACATTATACCTGAAAAGCAATAGATACACTAAGTTCCTTACCTTCCCAGCTGGCGTCGGCTGACTGTACACACTGCGCCCACGATCACCGTTCCCAAACGGGTTTTCTCTTTTCATTTAAAACAAAGATTTTGATAAAAGAATTTAAAGATCTCTTAGCCGCAACTTGAGACCAAACACACCGAGATGTGTTTGATTCACTCAAGCCGTGCTCTGATACCAAGTTGTAACGTCCCAAAAATTACAAGGGAATTTAAAATTTTTAAAACATACAATTCATTATAAAATAACCATGATTTAATAATTCACGCCTTAAATAAAATTAACGTCGTTACTTCAAACCATCAACAAAGTTTATGCAGCGGAAAATTTCATAACTAAATTCAAGGGTTCAAAAGTGAAAGTTTAATAATATTTGACACTCCGCGCTCCATGTGTGTACGGTCACGCCCGACTGCCGCCCGCACCTGAAATAACAACGCATTGGGAAAGGGTAAGCTAAACGCTTAGTGAATTCAATCACGCACGTAGGTAGCAACCCCATGCATATCGCCCCTACTCGCAAGTAGGCAACATCACCATTACCACGAATATCAAACCACATAATGATTATTAAATGAGCACGAACCTCGGTCCCACCGAGTACACAAAATACATTAAAACAAGCTCAGTCCCACCGAGCCCTCGGTCCCACCGAGTAAAAATTGTTGTACTAGCTTAGTCCCACCAAGCCCTCGGTCCCACCGAGTAAAAATTGTTGTACTAGCTTAGTCCCACCAAGCCCTCGGTCCCACCGAGCCCCTCAGTCCCACCGAGGTGTACACATGCATATATATATTCCACATACGAATCTAATAAATCACAACCAGTTATCACATCCCACCTAGTTCACGTAAGCACATAAATACACGTATCACACGTAACACAAAATAACGACATACATGAAATTCCTAACTACGCGGTGAGAGAACTCACCTCAAGGCTAAGCAACGTGCTCACGAAACGCAACACCAACCCGGCAATCTTCTTCACTTTCTCCCACCTAAATACGTATAAGAAGTCAAAGGAAAGTCCCGACCCATAACACGTTTACTAGCTTCCAAAAGACTAAATATTCTAGCTTTTTATTAAAAGTTACGGGTCTGTTCGGGACCTGTTTTACCCCCTTAAAACTGATAAATACAGGAATTAAAATTCATAATTACGAAATTCTAAGTCTTACGATTTCAGGGACGTATCGCACGCGTCCTAACGATTTTTCTATAATTTACTATAGATTTTACGACAATGATTCGCAGAGCAGCGAACACCCGGACCTTTCAGTACAACATGGCAATTTCGCCCTAGCTATGGTCCGAATTGGTCTTTCCGCAAAACAGAGGAAACTTAATAGACTCCTAAACGAAACTTTTGGCACCAGTCCCATCCCAAACCGACATTCCAAGCAAACGTTATGCGTAAAACAAAACAGGGACAGAAAGCTGGGAGTTTTTCAGACCAGGCTGTATAAACAGCCCCATACGGCCCAGCTACAGGCCTAAACAGACTTTCGGCAAAACACGAAAAACTTTCCTGACTCGATTAGTGAACTTCGGCCACCGATTTCATTTCAATCCGAGCTACGAGTAAAAAGTTACGGCCACGACGAAACAGCGGCAGAAAATCGACATTCACATAAAATGACAAATCACCAAACTTGCGACCACTTTTTCACCTAGCTAGAGGCTGAACCAGTTTTCCGCTAAAACACGGAAAACGTGACCGACCCCGTACTGGAACCGTGGGTACCAATTTCGGCTCAATCGGAGTTATGACGGGAAAGTTATGGCCGTCGCAAAAACAGTGACTGAACAATTATTCACATGAAATGACGATTATAAAGAAAACGACGGTTTTATCGAATCGGCTTAATCGATTAATTCACGACTTAAAGGGATCTACGGGCATTAACAGGACACAGCCACGCACCACCCACTACCACCTCCGGCAGTGGTGGTCGCCGGTGGCGGCCGGCGGCGGCCGGCGGCGGTCCTTCGACAAAACAACTAAAACGAGCCGCAAACCACCGCGAACTCCCTACTCTCTCGATCACCTTACCGCATGCACATATATTACTCACACCACCACCACCACCACCCGACACCCAGCCACCACAGTGGCGGCGCACGGCGGCGGCGCTGCCGCTGCCCTTTCGCCGGAAACCAAAAACGAAAACAGAAAACGTAACGAGAGCCATACCTTACAACGACGACTCGCAACCGTGCCTGCACTCCCTTCTTCCCGACCTCTCCGGCGAAGGACGTTGACAGCGGTGGTTTTCCGGCGACCGTGGCGGCGTTCCTCCGGTGACTTCTCTCTCTCACGATCTCTCCCTAACACCCTCACTTTCTATCTCTCTCGGCTCTCACACTCACGATTCCTTCTCGGCAATTGAAAACGTGAAATGAAACAAACCAAGACAAGAAGGATGTTTGTTGGTGCTGCATGGAAACCGACGTGAAGAGGAAGAGGGGGGGGGGGTCGGTCCCCCTTCCTTGGCCGTTCACATGCACAAAACCCATTGGCCACCTTTGACCCCTAGACACTAACCCTTTGACACTTTTGGTCCCTAAGTTTCCATAACATTGTAAAAAGGGAGTGAGGTTTGCCACACATAACATTCGAGGTCCCTTTGACAACTTCCGTTAGAGAGACTCGTTTTTTTTTTTTAAAAATACATTAAGGATTTTAAAAAAAACATACCGGGACACGGGCTTTACAACTCTCCCCCGCTTGAATTAGACTTCGTCCCCGAAGTCTACACCCGCAAACAGCTCCGGATAATTCTCCCGCATCTCCGCTTCAGGTTCCCAAGTCCACTCGGAACCCTTTCGGTGTCTCCATTGAACCTTCACCAAACTCACAACCTTGTTCCGCGAGGTTCTCGTCCTCCTGTCAAGAATAGCAACTGGCTTTTCCACGTAATTAAGCCGCTCGTCGATCTGAATATCTTCGAGCGGTACTACTGCAGACTCATCCATCACACACTTCCGCAATTGCGAAACGTGGAAAGTGTTGTGAATCAGGTTCAGTTCCTCCGGTAGCTCCAACCGGTAAGCCACTTTCCCCACGCGGGCGATGATCTGGTAAGGACCAATATAACGAGGCCCTAGCTTCCCCCGCTTACGAAACCGGATCACCCCTTTCCAGGGTGAAACCTTCAACAATACATAATCACCCACCTGAAACTCCAAGTCGGATCGCCTTTTGTCGGCGTAGCTCTTCTGCCGACTCTGTGCAGTAACCAAACGATCCCGCACCATCTGAATTGTCTCGGTCGTCTTCAACACTATGTCAGTACTCCCTAATACCTGATGCCCAACCTCGCCCCAACAAACGGGCGTCCTGCAATTCCTACTGTACAACAACTCGTATGGCGGCATGCCAATACTAGAGTGGTAGCTGTTGTTGTAGGAAAATTCCGCCAAGGGTAAGTACTGATCCCAACTACCTCCAAAATCGATGACACAAGCCCGAAGCATATCCTCGAGGGTCTGAATGGTTCGCTCGCTCTGCCCGTCCGTCTGTGGATGAAAGGCCGTGCTAAAGTGTAACCGTGTACCCATCTCCGACTGGAACTTCTCCCAAAACCGAGAGGTAAAACGAGTATCCCTGTCGGAGACAATCGAAACTGGCACCCCGTGCCTGGCCACGATCTCACGCACAAACACCTCCGCGAGCTTCTCCGCCGAGGAGCTCTCCCTGATGGCCAAGAAGTGAGCACTCTTGGTCAGACGGTCAACAATCGCCCAAATGGCATCATTCCCACGGGGAGTCCTCGAGAGTTTCGTTATGAAGTCCATGGTAATCTCTTCCCATTTCCAAACCGGGACCTCCAACGGTTGCAATTTCCCATGAGGCCGTTGATGTTCCGCTTTGACCTTCCGGCAGGTCATACATACCTTCACACATCTAGCTACATCCCGCTTCATGCCGGGCCACCAGTAACCTCCACACAATTCTCTGTACATCTTTGTAGCTCCCGGGCGAATCAAGAACTTGGACTTATGAACTCCTCCTCGAGTAGTTCTTGCAGCTGGGCGTACAGCTCTTTCATTTCCGGTGGAGCCAGGCGGTAGGGTGCCTTGGCTACCGGAGCCGCACCCGGGATAAGATCGATCCGAAACTCTACCTGTCGTTCGGGAGATATCCCCGGCAATTCCTCGGGAAACACGTCGGTGAACTCCCGTACCACAGGTACGTCTTCCGCAGACATCTTCGCTTCCCCAACCCTCGTGTCTAACACGTATGCTAAAAATCCTTGCCCACTATGCTGAAGGTACCTCCGAGCTCTCGCAACCGAACATATGGCCGTAGACTCCTAGACGAATCTCCCTGAACTAACAGTTCTCCCCCGCTTGGGGTTCGAACTCGCACTTTTTTGTGACGACAAACAATCTCCGCGTCAAACTTATCCATTCAGTCCATGCCCACAATCACACAAAGTTCCCGCATAGCAATCGGGACCAGGTCAATGGGAAACCGCACTCCTGAGATCTCTAGGGTACACCCGCGAAACACGTCCGTGACCGTCAAGGTCCTAACATCAGCCACCTCAACAACAAGAGGATGACTCAATCGTCCTACAACTCGGCCTAAACCCTTGCTAAAAGTGCGAGACACAAAAGAGTGAGTAGCCCCGCTATCAAACATCACAACCGCAGGCACCGAGTTAACTAGGAATGTTCCTAACGTATAACTGAACCACAAATAAATATATGACATGGAACGGAAAGGCAAGAAGAAAGAAGCAAAAGGGATATACCTGTAACCACTTTAGGCGTCGCTTGCGCCTCATCCACCGTCAACTGATGAACTCTTCCTCGTGCCGCTCCCGCTCCCGGCTGACCAGTTCGACCATCAGTGATGCGTAATGGGGCATTACCAGGCGCCCTCTGTGCTCCACCCCCAATAGCTACCCCTGCTCTAGGACAGTTGGCCCTTACATGGCCCGTCTGATTACAGTTGAAGCAAACCACTAACGGAACCTTACAATCCCGGCTGAGGTGACCGGGTTGGCCACACTTAAAACACCCCTCAACTCTCCTCACTCCGGTATCTCGGGGCTTAAACCCGCCACTCCCAGAACCCGCGCGCGTATCTGTGAACCTCGACCTTTTCGGCACTGCCGAGATGGGCGTCACTGGCTGTGCCGCCTTCCGCTTCTTAGCTTGGGTCTCCAGCTCAAGCTCCCTCATTCGAGCGGCGTCCATCATGGCGGATAATGAAGAGTACTGTGCCGTGCTAACAAATTCTCGGATCTCCGTGCGTAGCATATCTTTATACCTTGACATCTTCATCTCTTCCGAGGCGGCATACTGAGGACAGAATAATGCCATCTCGGTAAATTTCCTGTTCATCTCCTTTACCGTCTCTGTTGTCTGGGTGAGCTCTAGGAATTCTTTAGCGATTCGCTCCATCTCTACTGGCGGTACATACTCCGCACGGAAACGAGTGACAAACTCGTCCCAAGTCAAAGTAGTGCGCTCAGCAGGCGTCAATGCCGTGGCGCACCAATCCTTCGCGCCGTCACGGAGTAGATTCACTGCAAAACGGACCTTTAGGTTGTCCGGGCAGCCACTGGTCAAAAATGCGAACTCCATGTCAGATACCCATCGCATACTGGTAATCGGATCCAGGTCTCCCTTAAACTCTGGCGGGGAACAGGCGGAGAGATCCCGGTACTGGAACTCTCGGTTACGGGGATGACCCTCCGCAGGCAGTGGGATAGCTGCAATACGCTCTTCCAGTAGGATGACCACCTCCTCTCGAATAGCGGTGATGATCTCGGGGATCGCCTCCCCGATCGCGTGGGAAACCTCAGTAGCAATCAGTTCCCTAATACGCTCCTCAGTAATCCCTGTCTCGGCTCGCGACTCCGCCGCGTTGTTCCTTCTAGTATTGACCATTCTAGAAAGAGAAATTTCAGAGATATATAAGCACATATAACTCACCCTACCACGCTCATACTCCACTCCTTGACTTCCTCGTGACTCTCCCCGACTCGAGCATGGATCCTGTGCTTCAGATAGTAGGAGCTCTACTACTACCCTTCACACCTATCCTTACTCGTTTCGAGTCCTGTCCCGGGACATTCAAGTAGTTGATTACCACAAATAAACACATACAGTCAATCCAGCCCGTACAAACACCTCTCCTAACTCCCTAGAAAGGTCATATCACCCACTATCCCTTGCTAACACGGAAACCCCACTAACCCTGACGAGTCGCCTCGTGAATGCACGGTCGTATACAGTGTAAAACCAGATAGACGTGCGAATAAGAGATTCTATCCTAGAACGGTTGGACTCAAACAAGAGCTGCGCAATAGAACTAAATCTAATATTCTAAGGCTATTCAGTTCCTACTGCATACAACCTAGAGTGCATTCGCTTAACAACCTATCAAAGCTAGCATGAGTTCCTATAAGCGATAAACCAGCATACGGTACCATACAGTTCACATAAGCAATCACGATCACCGTTCCCAAACGGGTTTTCTCTTTTCATTTAAAACAAAGATTTTGATAAAAGAATTTAAAGATCTCTTAGCCGCAACTTGAGACCAAACACACCGAGATGTGTTTGATTCACTCAAGCCGTGCTCTGATACCAAGTTGTAACGTCCCAAAAATTACAAGGGAATTTAAAATTTTTAAAACATACAATTCATTATAAAATAACCATGATTTAATAATTCACGTCTTAAATAAAATTAACGTCGTTACTTCAAACCATCAACAAAGTTTATGCAGCGGAAAATTTCATAACTAAATTCAAGGGTTCAAAAGTGAAAGTTTAATAATATTTGACACTCCGCGCTCCATGTGTGTACGGTCACGCCCGACTGCCGCCCGCACCTGAAATAACAACGCATTGGGAAAGGGTAAGCTAAACGCTTAGTGAATTCAATCACGCACGTAGGTAGCAACCCCACGCATATCGCCCCTACTCGCAAGTAGGCAACATCACCATTACCACGAATATCAAACCACATAATGATTATTAAATGAGCACGAACCTCGGTCCCACCGAGTACACAAAATACATTAAAACAAGCTCAGTCCCACCGAGCCCTCGGTCCCACCGAGTAAAAATTGTTGTACTAGCTTAGTCCCACCAAGCCCTCGGTCCCACCGAGTAAAAATTGTTGTACTAGCTTAGTCCCACCAAGCCCTCGGTCCCACCGAGCCCCTCAGTCCCACCGAGGTGTACACATGCATATATATATTCCACATACGAATCTAATAAATCACAACCAGTTATCACATCCCATCTAGTTCACGTAAGCACATAAATACACGTATCACACGTAACACAAAATAACGACATACATGAAATTCCTAACTACGCGGTGAGAGAACTCACCTCAAGGCTAAGCAACGTGCTCACGAAACGCAACACCAACCCGGAAATCTTCTTCACTTTCTCCCACCTAAATACGTATAAGAAGTCAAAGGAAAGTCCCGACCCATAACACGTTTACTAGCTTCCAAAAGACTAAATATTCCAGCTTTTTATTAAAAGTTACGGGTCTGTTCGGGACCTGTTTTACCCCCTTAAAACTGATAAATACAGGAATTAAAATTCATAATTACGAAGTTCTAAGTCTTACGATTTCAGGGACGTATCGCACGCGTCCTAACGATTTTTCTATAATTTACTATAGATTTTACGACAATGATTCGCAGAGCAGCGAACACCCGGACCTTTCAGTACAACATGGCAATTTCGCCCTAGCTATGGTCCGAATTGGTCTTTCCGCAAAACAGAGGAAACTTAATAGACTCCGAAACGAAACTTTTGGCACCAGTCCCATCCCAAACCGACATTCCAAGCAAAAGTTATGCGTAAAACAAAACAGGGACAGAAAGCTGGGAGTTTTTCAGACCAGGCTGTATAAACAGCCCCATACGGCCCAGCTACAGGCCTAAACAGACTTTCGGCAAAACACGAAAAACTTTCCTGACTCGATTAGTGAACTTCGGCAACCGATTTCATTTCAATCCGAGCTACGAGTAAAAAGTTACGGCCACGACGAAACAGCGGCAGAAAATCGACATTCACATAAAATGACAAATCACCAAACTTGCGACCACTTTTTCACCTAGCTAGAGGCTGAACCAGTTTTCCGCTAAAACACGGAAAACGTGACCGACCCCGTACTGGAACCGTGGGTACCAATTTCGGCTCAATCGGAGTTATGACGGGAAAGTTATGGCCGTCGCAAAAACAGTGACTGAACAATTATTCACATGAAATGACGATTATAAAGAAAACGACGGTTTTATCGAATCGGCTTAATCGATTAATTCACGACTTAAAGGGATCTACGGGCATTAACAGGACACAGCCACGCACCACCCACTACCACCTCCGGCAGTGGTGGTCGCCGGCGGCGGCCGGCGGCGGTCCTTCGACAAAACAACTAAAACCACCGCGAACTCCCTACTCTCTCGATCACCTTACCGCATGCACATATATTACTCACACCACCACCACCACCACCCGACACCCAGCCACCACAGTGGCGGCGCACGGCGGCGGCGCTGCCGCTGCCCTTTCGCCGGAAACCAAAAACGAAAACAGAAAACGTAACGAGAGCCATACCTTACAACGACGACTCGCAACCGTGCCTGCACTCCCTTCTTCCCGACCTCTCCGGCGAAGGACGTTGACAGCGGTGGTTTTCCGGCGACCGTGGCGGCGTTCCTCCGGTGACTTCTCTCTCTCACGATCTCTCCCTAACACCCTCACTTTCTATCTCTCTCGGCTCTCACACTCACGATTCCTTCTCGGCAATTGACAACGTGAAATGAAACAAACCAAGACAAGAAGGATGTTTGTTGGTACTGCATGGAAACCGACGTGAAGAGGAAGAGGGGGGGGTCGGTCCCCCTTCCTTGGCCGTTCACATGCACAAAACCCATTGGCCACCTTTGACCCCTAGACACTAACCCTTTGACACTTTTGGTCCCTAAGTTTCCATAACATTGTAAAAAGGGAGTGAGGTTTGCCACACATAACATTCGAGGTCCCTTTGACAACTTCCGTTAGAGAGACTCGTTTTTTTTTTTAAAAATACATTAAGGATTTTAAAAAAAACATACCGGGACACGGGCTTTACAGTATTTCTCACAACTTTTCATCAGTGAGAACACCGCAACAAAATGGAGTCGCTGAAAGAAGAAATAGAACAATTATTGAAGCTGCACGTTCAATGCTCAGCGATTCTCACCTGCCTACTCAGTTTTGGGCAGAAGCTGTCAACACCGCTTGTTTTACGCAAAACAGGTCGCTGATAGTCAAAAGATTCAATAAAACAGCCTATGAACTATTTCATGGGAGAAAGCCTTACTATCATTCCAAATATGCAGAATAGTGAAGCTGAAACATCATGGGTCTCAGCTGTTCCTATAAACACTATACCTGCTTCTGAACCCAATGTCTCAGACATTCCATCTACTTCTCAGCAATCAGTGAATATAATAACAACTGCATCCATTCCTCTCTTGGCTGATACTCCAGACGTCGCTGAAGCTTCATCTTCAGCTCTTCCAGTTCAAGTTGAGTCAGAGACTTATGCTCCGGCTCAACGATGGACTGTAAATCACCCAATTGATCAAATTCTTGGTGATCCAAACGCTGGTATTCAGACTCGACGAAGTGCAGGTAATATTTGTTTATTTGTTAATTTTATTTCTCTAACTGAACCAAAGAAAGTAGATGATTCCCTCAAAGATCCAAACTGGGTCAGCGCCATGCAAGAAGAGCTGACTGAATTCGTAAGAAACAAAGTTTGGAAACTTGTTCGAAGACCAACTGACAAAACAGTGATAGGCACTAAATGGGTCTATCGAAACAAGTTGGACGAACATGGAACTGTTACCCGCAACAAGGCTCGTCTTGTTGCTCAGGGATACAGACAAGAGGAAGGCATAAATTATGACGAAATTTTTGCTCCAGTAGCAAGACTAGAATCTATTCGTCTATTCTTAGCATACGCTGTATACAAAGACTTCAAGGTATATCAGATGGATGTTAAGTCAGTGTTTCTAAATGGAAAGCTGAATGAAGAAGTCTATGTGGAACAACCTCCAGGATTCTCAGATCCTAAGGGTCCAGGTTATGTCTATAAACTGGATAAGGCACTTTATGGCTTAAAGCAAGCTCCACGTGCATGGTATGACACTCTTTCTACTTATCTCCATATTGAACAATTTGAGCGAGGTAAAATCGACAAAACTCTGTTTTTCAGGAAAGTAAAAGGTCATATCATTCTTGTTCAAATATATGTTGATGACATTATATTTGGTTCTACTAACCCTGATCTTTGTACTCGTTTCGCTGATAGAATGAAAGATGAGTATAAAATGAGCATGATGGGTGAACTAACATATTTCTTTGGTCTTCAGATAAAGCAAAATGAAAAAGGAACTTTCATTAATCAGGGAAAGTATGTTAAAGATATGCTGAAGAAATTCGACTTAACCCAAAGTTCAGCTATGAAAACCCCTATGGCACCACCGCTGAAACTTGATAAGGATACTAAAGGAGTTCCTGTTAATGTCACGCTGTACCGTGGGATGATCGGCTCACTGTTGTATCTTACAGCTAGCCGACCCGATATTATGTATGCAACATTTTTGTGTGCACGATATCAAGCTGAATAATGCTTCATCTTCTTCTATAAATACTACAGATGCAATTTCCGAAGCAGAAGAAAGTGCAGAAGATGAAACATCAAGAAAAACGACCACATAAGCTGCACAAACCACAGAAGAACCAATTACAAAGGAGATCGAGGACCAAGACTATACATCCTCAGAGGAACAAACTCCACCACCACTCGTACAAATCATTCCACAAACGGTAGAATCAACTACCAAGGCACGAAGAACATCAGAGGCTGCACAAGAAGAAACACAAGAAGCCTCTGAAGAAAGTTTTGATGACATTGATGATCATCTTCCACGCACAACTCAGTGGACAAAAAGCCATCCTCCAAGCCAAATAATTGGAAAACCTTCTGACTCAGTAAAAACAAGGTCTGCCACTGCTAATTTTTGTTTCTTTACAAATTTTATTAGTGTTATAGAACCAAAGAAGATTTCTGAAGCCCTAGATGACCCAAACTGGGTAGACGCCATGCAAGAAGAACTTCTGCAATTTGAGCGTAACATAGTATGGACTTTAGTACCTCTGCCAAGAGGGAAATAGGCCATTGGGACTAAATGGGTCTACAGAAACAAGAAGGATGAAGATGGAGTGGTCGTCAGAAACAAAGCAAGTTAGTAGCAAAAGGATATAGACAAGAAGAAGGCATAGACTACGATGAGACTTTTGCCCCTGTCGCACGTCTCGAAGCAATAAGAATATTCTTAGCATTCACAGCCCACAGAGGTTTTAAAGTCTATCAGATGGACGTAAAATCAGCTTTTCTAAACGGTGAAATCCAAGAAGAGGTTTACGTAAATCAGCCACCAGGTTTTGAAAGCTCAAAGTTTCCAAGGCATGTATACTACCTTGAAAAGGCTCTATACGGACTGAAACAGGCTCCAAGAGCATGGTACGAACGACTTTCTACCTTCCTTCTAGTCAATGGCTACAACAGAGGTACAACAGATACTACCTTATTCTATAAACGCAAAAATAGTGAGATAATGCTTGTACAAATATACGTAGATGACATAATTTTTGGGTCTACAAATTCAGAAGAGTGCAAAATTTTTGAAATACTCATGCAGAGTGAGTTTGAAATGAGTATGATGGGAGAATTAACATTCTTCCTCGGACTTCAAATCAAACAATCTTCAGAGGGAATTTTTATAAATCAAGCCAAATATGTCTCTGACATACTTTTAAAATATAATCTCTCTGATACCTCTGCAGTGAAGACTCCAATGGCCACTGGAAATAAGTTATTCTTAGAACCAAATGGTATTTCTGTAGAATGTACTCTCTTCAGAGGCATGATTGGATCTCTGTTATACTTAACAGCAAGCAGACCTGACATTATGCATGCCACATGTCTTTGTGCACGTTATCAAGTTAATCCAAAGAAATCACATTATGATGCTGTAAAAAGAATCTTTAGATACCTGAAGGGGAACAACAATCTTGGTCTCTGGTATCCACAGAACTCTGGTTTTAGTCTTAAAGCTTATACAGATTCAGACTATGGAGGATGCATGCTCGACAGAAAGAGTACCTCTGGGAGTTGTCAATTCCTAGGTGGTAAACTAGTCAGTTGGACCTCCAAGAAGCAGAATTGTGTCTCCACATCCACTGCAGAAGCTGAATACGTTGCTGCCGCTAGCTGTTGTTCTCAGGTTCTATGGATGAAGACTCAGCTAAAAGACTACGGCCACATTCTGTTCAAAATACCCATCTTCTGTGATTCCAAAAGTGCTATTGCTATCTCTGCCAACCCTGTGCAACACTCAAAAACCAAGCATATCGATATAAGGTATCATTTCTTGAAACATCATGTTGAATACGGTACAATCGAAATGCATTTCGTGCCCACAGAATATCAACTCGCTGACTTATTCACCAAAGCATTAGACGAGAAAAGATTCAACTTCTTGGTGGGTAAGTTAGGAATGATTAACATGGTGTGAAAATTCTCTGTAAGTATAGCTTTATCTTCTGTAAATAATAAGTAAATACATTGCTTAATTTATTGCTTTGATTGATTCTACTTCTGTATGTAAATTCTTAAAACCTTAAATAGTTCTTAAAATCACAGAGCTTCTGTAAGTCAACTCAGAACCTCTGACGACCCCTACAGAACCTCTGAAAAACATGACCTATGTTCTATGCAAAACTTATCATTCTTTGATCCAAGCAAAGGTCAAGGGGGAGCAAAAGGAAATTACTTGATCTACAGAGGTGATTAGATCAAGGGGAAGGAGAAGGGAACCCTGAAATGATCTAAAGAGATAAAACTTTCAAGGGAAAGCCAAAGAAAAATGTCGATGACTCCATATCGACAGAAGTCAGATATCACTGCCGAGAAAAGAAGAACCAAAAGGTATGTCTCTCGCACAAAAGGTTTTTGGAAAACAATTTTCTAGGACAAGAATTGTCAAATATGTCCTAAATATACTGTGAATAACATTTCAAAAATCAAAAGCTCAAAAAGTTTCACAAAATTCGAATTAGGAGAAATTTAAGGTCATAGAGCTTCTGCTGAGCTCAACAGAGGTTCTGCAGGAAATATGCTATGTGATCACAAATTAACCCTCTGTCGATCTTTTGGAATGTTATCTCAGAAACCGAAAACGCAGACCATGACCTTCTCGAACAAACCGTTTTTTAACAGTTTTCTGGGACACAAACTTTCAAATATGTCCGAAAAACATCTCTTAAACCAAATCAAAAATTGGATGATCAAAAATATTAATAAAATTTTTGTTATGAGATTTTTTCTCTCATAGAGCTTCTGCTGGCCCTCACAGAACTTCTGCAAGTTCCAACAGAGCCACAAAACCTCTGCGAAGCAAATTTCTTCACAAAAATCCGATTTTATCCTCTCCAATGCCTTTACAAATGTTTGGTTAAAGAAGAACCCCACAGAAGTCATGATAACAATGAGATATATGAAAAAGGGATAAACATCAAAGATTTTCAAAATCACAGAGCCTCTGTAAACTACAGAAGCTCTGTCAATCTGATTACTTGGGCATCTCTGTAGTAATAACGGTTACTTTTACTGCGAGTGAAACTCATATGGCTAAAATCAACCTCACGCGCCTAGCATTAATGGGCCGCGCACGACGTCCTGTCATATTCTGACAAGGCCTACGTGTCCCATTTTCATTGGGCGTACATGGAACGTTTTTATTTGGAAAGTTGAACCCGCCGCTCAAACTCGAGTGCGGATTCCAAACTTTAATCCATTGCCATATATTTTACTCTTTCGAATTCTACCGTTTTACCATCCTATAAAAACAAAGCTTACCCTCTCATAAAACATTTTACAAACTCTCATCTTCTTCTCCGGCGAAACCCTGCAAAAAGCTTGCAAAAATCTTATTCTTAAAATCAAATGGCTTTATCTTCTCGAGCTACATCCTCTGAACTCTCTCCGGCGAACTCACCGGAACACTCCCCTGCACATTCAGAACATTCTGAAAACCCCAGCCTTGCAAGAAATATTGAACAACAAGATTCCGGGGACTCAGCAGACTTTGCTCCGACGACACACTTGCAAAACTTTATAGCAAAGGATCATTTCGAAGCCATTCTTCCTATCAAATCCAACAACTGCTATTTGGTCCCCTCACCCACTACTTTCGGCGAAGCCCATGCCATACTTCTGAACATCATGGAGAATCATGTCCTCTTCCCTCTACTATCAAGAACCCCGAACAAAATTCCAGTCCGTTATTTGAACCAATTTTGGCAAAGCTGCCGATTTGATAAAGACGATTCTCTTATCAAAGGGTACATTTCAAGACATGATAAATCTGAGCATCTTGAAATCAAGTTCAACAGAACAATGTTTTCACTTGAATTCAACCTACCAACAAGAGGTCTTCTGGGATTGAAGAGTTATGCAGAGCAACCAACAGACGAAGAGCTCTGTCGATTCGTGGAAATGCTTGGGTACAACACCCAACTACGGAAGAGAAATGACTTCCGCAGAGGCCGATTACCACCTCTGTGGAACACTTTGTTCTCTATTCTTAACAGATGCCTGACAGGAAAGATATGCAGTATTGACCAGAGCTCACATCAAATCTTGAGCATCATGTATGGGGTTTACTATGATCTTCCACTAGATTATGCGACCATAATGATGCAAGAGATCATAAACACCATCGACAGAAAGAACAACTCGAAAAGGGTCAAAGAGAACGATCCTAACTTTCTACCACCTCTGCAATTCCAAAGAATATTAGGAGTACTGTTCGAACCTCTGCTGCTAATCCAAAATTGGCCAATGGAAGGGCCAACTCCCAAACAGTTCCCGATGAACAAGAATACCCCCACTTATCATGCTGATGGCTACTCACACTGCAGACCTCTGTCAAAGAAGCTTCTGCAATACGCATCGAATAAATCCCTTAAGAAAGAGTATATACGCGATCATAGAACTCCCAAAACCGAGTCCTATGACACCCCCGCGTTTAGGTGTCCCCCTAGGAACAATGATAGCAAAACCTCTTTCCACTCAAGAAGAAAAGGATCAGAAGTTAGCAAAGCACATGGCTATTCAACTCAGCTTTATAGCCAAACGTGCAGAACTAATGGGAAAGAAGTCTTCATCAAGAACCTCTGCATCTACTCCAAAAGCTAAGAAGAGGAAAACTGCAGAAGGCACCTCAACAAGCGCTGCAGAAGATCAACCCTCACCTCCTCATGCCACATAAATTGGCTCCTCTGCTCCTCCCTCCTCCCCAAAAATGAAGAAGAAAAGATCAAAATCAACAGAAGAAGGGGCACCAAATCCTAAGAGGAGGAAAACCAAAAAGAGGCATGGTAAATCACTTGCAAAGTTGGTAACCATTGCAGAAGAGGAAACTGCTGAAGAAGAAGTTGCAGAAGAAGAAATGGCTACAGAAAGGTATCAATCACCCTATCAATCTCCAGATAGATTTGCTCACCAAGGAGACCTGAACGACTTCTTACAGAACCCTGAAATTGCCAACACCCTAAATACAGCAGGGTGGACGGCACAACCTCTCGACCACCACTCTCCAGAAGAACAAGATTTCTTCATTTCTGGCATTGACACACATCTGCAAGAAGATGACACAACATCCAGAAATCAACCAGCTGAAACCCCTGTTATTTTACAAAACCCTTTCATTCAAGGATTGGATGTCCACAGAAGAAGTCCAAACCCAGCTTCAGAAGAAATAGAACAAACTAAAGCTGAATGGAACAGAGGTGAAATTACAGAGGCTTCTGAGAACATGATAGAAGAAGAGAGAGAAAAAGGGGCCGAAGTTGTACAAAAAGAGGGATTAGCAACAACGGAAACAGAAATAGAGATCTTAGAGACAGATTCAGATGAAGAAGAAGCTGTCTGGATAGGTAAGGGTCTTTATCATCCACATGTCATGAGATTATTTGGATCTCATCAAGTGTATGACCAATTACGACCAGAGCAAGGAACTTCCACAGAACTTAGGGAAGAAGCAAGAAAAGATGCCTGGATAAATAGAGGCACACAACCAAAACCAACTCCCAGTGCAACCCACATTTCTGACACCGCAGGTCTAGCTGCAGAAGGTGTCATTGAAAAAGAGCAGCACAGCTCGAACCTCACCCAAACCATCCAGCCAGAGGTTATTCTTTCAACCTCTGTGCCCACAAAAACCGGGGAAACCATTCATAGGGAGTCCCCTCAAAGAGACTCACCTATAGTTCGTGATCAATTGCCCCAGATCACAGAAGAACGCCAAACAGAGGAATTTGTTTCCTCTGCCACGCACTTATTAAGACCCACACTTCTTTCAGAGAGAAGTAGAGAGCACCATGACGAAGAGACTCTAGACAAGTCTCCGAGTCAACAGAAGAATATTCCGATACCCACCTCCGGAGTGGATTTGGACAATGTTCTTCACAGAACTTCTGTAGAGACTGAAACTCAGGTTTCTTCTCAAGGATCAGAAGGAAATCCTTCCATTCTCAACGTACAAACAGGAATGAAAGAAGGTATCCCAGGAACAGGGATTCACTCTGGAGACGAATGTGTTCCTCCAGAGGTTACACAAGGAACACAAGTATCAAGGGATGAGTTCCAAACCCTTGTCACCTCTGTGAACCAAACATTGAAAGAGTTGCAAAGCTCTTTCAAATCTTTTGCAGAGACAACATCAGTGGCACTGCTAAACCTGAACACCAAAAAGGACAACCTGTCCACAGAGGTGAAAACTGCCATCTCACAGATGAAGTCTGCTGCTACCGCATCCACCACTTCTACCGCAACAACTACTCCTTCGATTGAGAACTCCATCAACAAGTTCCTTGATCAATTGAACAAACAGACTTCAGTGTCAACGGGCATCACTCCTGCAGATCTACAGAAGGCCCTACAAAAAGTTCAAGAAGAAGCCATGCGAAATACCATGCTGATGCAACCCAAAGACTACATGACAAGAGCACAGCTGACAGAGCTTGGGCAGAACGTGATTAATCAAGTGACAGAAGTCATCCTTTCCTTCACCACTGCCAATGCTAACTTCGTCAAAGATTTCAGAACAAGTGTAGGAAGGATGAAATTCAAAACAGAGGCAGAACTAGCAACTCTTCTTGGCCTCTGTGATGATGTCTGTGAAAAGTTGATGGCAGCATGAGCTGAATTACCGAAGAAGCCCAACACTTCTTGCAGAGCAGAGGGTACTTCTGATAAAAGTAAGGATGATTCTGATGATGACCAACCTGGTCCATCAGATAATCCTGAGGGGGAGAATCTAAGAGAGAAAGCTACGAGCAGAGGAATACAAAGTCCACCAATCGCAGCAGAACCAATCAACCAAGCCCCTCCAGAAGAAATCCAACAACAAACCCAAAAGACCACAGAGACAACACCCATCTCTGTGGAATCATCTCCTGAAGAAACCAAAACTCCAGAAGCAGAACAGCAAGCCACAGAGGCAACAACCGCCCCTGAGGTAATCATTTTGGAAGAAACAGATGAACAAACCACAGAGAAAACACCCACCTCTGTGGAAACACCCCAAACCATACCCAGAAGAAAGTCGATTGCCACCAAACCAAAAAGAGCAACGACCTCTGCTTCTGACGTTCTGAAAAGGATGCACACAACAATGAGTGATCGTATGGCGAAGAGAGAAGAAGAAAGGCACAGGTTCACTTTAGCTTTCAGAATGGCTAGAAGATTTAATGTCAATACTTCATCAACAGAAACTGAGCTCGCAGAAGAAGTCATCAAACAACCTCCAACAGAGGTTACAGAGCAAGTCAAGCCAACAGAACCATCGCCACAAAAGTCCTCTAAATCACAATCGTCAAAATCCACAGAGGCAACCTCCATCAAACCTACAGAAGTGCCAACCTCAAAACCCACAGAAGCAACAGGTTCTGCCACGACAATAGCAAAAGATAAGGGCAAAGGGATACTGACAGAAGAGCCAAAGAAAAAGAAAACATTGCCAAAGCCAACAGAAAAACTAATGAAGAGTGTGTTTGACGCCTTTCAAACCCCAAAACCCGAAGAAGTTGACTGGGCACATGGATTGAAGCCTCTGTCAGAAATTCCTCTAACTGGTAGAGTTGCAGAAGTTGTTCAACAGATGGAGAGTCTCAGAAGACAAATTCCACGACCTGGTCCAACACATGAAGAGATGGAAGAAGTGGTATACAAATACCTCTACAAACAATCCTATCAGACAAATCATCCAGTAGATCATGTGACAGATCCAAGGATCAGAGAAGAATTTGAGAACATCTTCACAAGAACAAAGCCAAGAACCAAATCAGATGTCTTCTCAATTCACAAAATCAAAAAGGTGATCTTCTGCAGATTCTCCTTCACAAGAACCTATCCAAGGGTCAGGTACAATCTTTACAAAGTCAGAAGAGAGAACAATTCAGAATCTACCTTCGCTGATGCTGACTTAAGAAACATCAATCCTTACGCTCTACCTGACCTTCTGCAATGGACAAAAGACAACTACAACACAGAGCCTAATACCAGAGCCTACCAAGTGTTGAGAAAAGCGATGAGGGAAAAGCTTCTGCTATACAGCATGACAGATTTTCAGCTGGGAAAGGATCTTGGTCTCAAACATCTAGATCTACGACCACCAGAAGATCGCTGCCCACCAGACGCTGTGCCCAACTCAATCATCAGAGAACCAAGATTTGGGTTAGTATTTCAAAACCCACAACACCAGGTTAAACTTTTTGTACTCATGGATTGTCAGAAGTACGCAACCAGTACTCTGAGCAAATTCAGAGCAAGCCTTGTAAAATACAGAGGTACAGAGAAAATGGATAGAGATGATGCAGATACTTTCATCAGAGAAATAGACTCAACAATCCGCCTAAGAGAACTCTGCATCAGATTCTACAAAGAGATCAGAAAAGTCGGCAGAGACAACAGAAGCTACAACGATTTCAAAGATGCCAAAATCTGATTCTCAGACCTCCAATCTCTGCAAACAAAGTTAAAGTTTATCTTTCATTGTACTCAAATGTAAAATGCCTCTGGCATATTTCTAAATGAAAGAAATTTCGAGGTATTGTTTAACCTCTGTCTTATCTAACTTACCCAAACTTAACTCAAGTTCAAATTTTTTATTTTTCACTTCTTAGGGGGAGATTGTTAGCTTCAATCTTCCTAATCATAGAAGTATTTAGAAGTAGTGAAAAATAGGCTAAGTGAAGAAAGCCTCTTACAGAGGCTCTGCCGACATTGCCGAGAAATCAAGGTCAAGAAGCTACAGAAGCAGCAGAGGCTTCTTACAGAAGCTCTGTCATACGCACAAAGAAGACCAAAGACTCAGAATCCGGCGAAGACTACTCCACAGAGGACCAGACCGCAGAACCTCTGTAACTCATTACAGAGCCTCTGTGGTCCTCACTGAGACTTGAAGATATTTATAATATCTTGCTACTGTTCCAAGACCTGTTCATCAACTTGCATGGCAAATTGCCCTGTCCAACTTCAACACGTGTCAAACTCTGAATGGACTCAATAGGGATTAGTACATAATAGACGTCTGAGCCATTTAATGCATTACCAATAGTACATCTGCTCCATTAAATGCGCATGGCTCAAACAACTGTTCACACCATCCGTTCTACTATTCATGCCGTAAAAGGAACAGTGACCTACTTCATAGTCTTCTAAGAGTAGTATAAAAGGAAGTCTCATGTTGAGTTCTTCATAACACAACAAGGACGAATACACAAGGAATCACTAATACTCTCAAGCTTTATTGTCAAATATCTGAGTGTTATATTCTCACACACACCAACAGTTCTTAATCTGTTCTTCGTGTTGTTATTATATATTGAATAACAGTAACTGTTCAAGAAATCATTTTCATTCTTTACTGTTTTCTTTATATGTGTGCGTTCTAATATCTATCAAACATATCTGTTAGTTTAATACGCTTCCGCATCAAACTCTAAACTCAACTAATAGATCTGTTAATCTTGATTAAGTGTATCTGGGTTCCAACAGGGTCCCTCTGTGACTTTCGGTGGAAATGGAAAAGGACATACCCGAGGGTTTGGTGTACTCTCAAATGGTACAACAACCTTCAGAAGAGTCGCATATGTTGAAGGGCTGAAGCATAATCTGTTAAGCATCAGTCAGCTTTGCGACAAGGATAACAAGGTAATCTTTACCAAGGAATCCTGCTTTGTCACTGACAAAAAGGAGAGGATAGCTCTCAGCGGTTATCGTTTGGAAAATGTTTATGTAATAAACATGGACTCAACAACCACTGAGAACTCATGTTTCTTCTCAAAAGCCTCATCTGATGTCAACTGGCTATGGCATAAGAGGCTCTCTCATCTGAATTTCAAGACACTGAACACTCTTTCTTCAAAAGAATTAGTCACTGGTCAAGCTCAACACTCATACGCCAAAGAGTCTTTATGTTCAGCGTGTGAAAAAGTGAAGCAGACCAAAGCAAGCTTTAAGTCAAAGCAAGTCTCCTCAGTGTCATCTCCTCTACAACTACTCCATAAGGATTTGTTTGGCTCTGTTAACAAACAATCCATCGCTAGAAAGAAATATACACTGGTCATAGTTGATGAATTCTCTCGTTATACATGGGTTATGTTTCTCCGTTCCAAGAGTGACACCCCTGAAGAACTCATCACCTTTGTTCGGAAGATGGAAACCCTGAATAATTTGACCGTTCGCTCAATAAGGAGTGATCATGGGACTCAATTTAAAAATAGTTCTCTTGATTCCTTCTTTGAGAGTAAGGGTATTTCTCACAACTTTTCATCAGTGAGAACACCGCAACAAAATGGAGTCGCTGAAAGAAGAAATAGAACAATTATTGAAGCTGCACGTTCAATGCTCAGCGATTCTCACCTGCCTACTCAGTTTTGGGCAGAAGCTGTCAACACCGCTTGTTTTACGCAAAACAGGTCGCTGATAGTCAAAAGATTCAATAAAACAGCCTATGAACTATTTCATGGGAGAAAGCCTTACTATCATTCCAAATATGCAGAATAGTGAAGCTGAAACATCATGGGTCTCAGCTGTTCCTATAAACACTATACCTGCTTCTGAACCCAATGTCTCAGACATTCCATCTACTTCTCAGCAATCAGTGAATATAATAACAACTGCATCCATTCCTCTCTTGGCTGATACTCCAGACGTCGCTGAAGCTTCATCTTCAGCTCTTCCAGTTCAAGTTGAGTCAGAGACTTATGCTCCGGCTCAACGATGGACTGTAAATCACCCAATTGATCAAATTCTTGGTGATCCAAACGCTGGTATTCAGACTCGACGAAGTGCAGGTAATATTTGTTTATTTGTTAATTTTATTTCTCTAACTGAACCAAAGAAAGTAGATGATTCCCTCAAAGATCCAAACTGGGTCAGTTTGGAAACTTGTTCGAAGACCAACTGACAAAACAGTGATAGGCACTAAATGGGTCTATCGAAACAAGTTGGACGAACATGGAACTGTTACCCGCAACAAGGCTCGTCTTGTTGCTCAGGGATACAGACAAGAGGAAGGCATAGATTATGACGAAACTTTTGCTCCAGTAGCAAGACTAGAATCTATTCGTCTATTCTTAGCATACGCTGTATACAAAGACTTCAAGGTATATCAGATGGATGTTAAGTCAGTGTTTCTAAATGGAAAGCTGAATGAAGAAGTCTATGTGGAACAACCTCCAGGATTCTCAGATCCTAAGGGTCCAGGTTATGTCTATAAACTGGATAAGGCACTTTATGGCTTAAAGCAAGCTCCACGTGCATGGTATGACACTCTTTCTACTTATCTCCATATTGAACAATTTGAGCGAGGTAAAATCGACAAAACTCTGTTTTTCAGGAAAGTAAAAGGTCATATCATTCTTGTTCAAATATATGTTGATGACATCGGTTGGCACACTCGAAGGTGATTTGTCTGCTGTAAAGGTTGATGTCAGTTCAGTAAAAACTGACATGAGTTCTGTGAAGACCGATGTCAATACGATGAAGAATGACATCACTTCAATTCAGACTTTGTTGCAGCAGATCCTAACCAACACGACCGCCCCTGCACCTGCCCCTGCACCTCCATCTTTTACTACGGCGGATCGTGTTGAACTCGTGAAGATCAATCCTGGTATTTCTGGTATAGAAAACAGATTATCAGCGATTGAAATCTGTGTGGGAATCCCTGGCCAAGAAGACAGGGAAACAACACAAGCTACTGAATCATCACATTCCTCCCCCACTCATCATGAAAAACAGGGGGAGAAGAGTGCTGAAGACCTTTCCAAGAGTGCTGAAGACCTTTCCCATGATGAATCTATCAGGGGAGAGAAGACTGAAGACCTCACCTTTACTGAAGGTGAGAAAACAACTGAAGTAGCCGCTGGACCTCAAGGAGACGAAGACCCTGAGGGAACCGAGAAGCTTACCTCTTTATCTGAGGGGGAGCAACTCGAAGAAGAAGCTGAAGAAACCGAGTCTGAAGCCGAAGATGAAGAAGCCATCGACTTGTCTGATGATGAACCATCCTCTTCTCCAAAGAATGATGATGATGAAGATGACGATGATGATGACTCTTTTATCGTCAAGCCTGCTCAGAGAACTAAAGCACTTAAAGGGATTATGATAAATGAACCTTCAGGGGAGCGGACAAAGACAAAGCCATCAGCATCTGAAGCTGACAAGGGCAAAGGAAAAAGTGTCGCTGAAGATGAAAATCTGATGATCTTGCTTAAAAGGCCGGTTTGTCAGGTACACTAATCCTACACTACATCCCTCCTCTATACACATTATCAGTTCTACTCTCTACAAACCTCCATACACTTTATCCCATTTTCTCTATCTCTGTTCTACCCAATGTTCTTATTTGTAAGATCGTTGTGTTTCAGCTAGTCCTCTCCCCTGTTTGAGGATATCGCTGAAGTTCCTACAGCTGTGACTTCATCAACAATAATCCCAGCTCCCAACGCTGAAGAAATAATCCCAGTCTTGGATTTGATCTTTGAGACTGATGAACCTGAAGAACAGATGCTCTCTCACAAAACCTAAAAATCCGAAATTTACAGCTTCCGGTATTAGAAGCAAGTCCCGCAAATGGAAAGTCCCGCAATTGAGAAGTCCCGCAACTAGGATGTCCCGCAACTGAGAAGTCACAGAGAAATACCGGGAGTTGTGATACCGGGACTGGCAAACCGAGTCCCGCAACTGAGTAATACCGGGACTAAGTTAGGTACCGGGAGATGTAATACCGGGAGATGGAGTACCGGGAGATGAAGTACCGGTAGATATCAGCACCAGGAGTTATTACTACCGGGAGATATCGGGAGTATACACTACCGGGAGATATCAGCACCGGGAGTTATTACTATCGGGAGATATCAGTACCGGGACTTCGAAACCAATTCAGAAACAAGAAAAACTTACCCGGTTCGATGAATTTCTGCAGTCTTGAGGAGAAATAATCTGCAAGAACTTAGTACTAACAAGAAAACTAGCCCAAAAACACACGAAAACAATACTAAATCGAATTAACTAGTACTTTTGACAAGAAAACTTGATAATTTTCACGAAAGGGAGCAAAAAAACCAACCAGATCAAGAATTTTAAAAATCAGGGATTTTTACTCAACCAAACGATTTGAAAACACAGAGAGATCTTAGAAAACCTATGAGAAGAATTTATCAAGCCTCAATTTTGGGTTTTAACACCAAAATCAAAGCAATAAAAAATTCTTGAGATGAACACAGTACGTACTTTGAATGATCAAGAAAAACCAGAAAAATACCTTTGAATCGATAGCTTTGTCCCTCTGCTCTGATACCAATTGTGGATCCCAGATTAACAAGTAACAATGAATATGAAACGATTAATCCTTTATTGATTGAATGCAGAGAGTTACAAGATTAGAATGATGAACAAACTCTCTCTCAAAACTCTGTTAAGCGCGCGGCTAATCTCACCACGTCTAACCTAATTACCACTCAAATCACACATTAAATACCAACGGCTTGACAGGCCCAAGCCCATTAGACATAAAGCCCATCTTGAGAGGCTTTACAAACAAATAAATAACACTAATTATTTCTTTATATCACTTTCTATTTTATAGGACATTTAGTCCTAACATTCTCTCTGATATCTACACAGACTACCTCGACATCAAGAAATCAGTTGACACCATGTCCAGCGAGGTCACAACGCTGAAGACATCGGTTGGCACACTCGAAGGTGATTTGTCTGCTGTAAAGGTTGATGTCAGTTCAGTAAAAACTGACATGAGTTCTGTGAAGACCGATGTCAATACGATGAAGAATGACATCACTTCAATTCAGACTTTGTTGCAGCAGATCCTAACCAACACGACCGCCCCTGCACCTGCCCCTGCACCTCCATCTTTTACTACGGCGGATCGTGTTGAACTCGTGAAGATCAATCCTGGTATTTCTGGTATAGAAAACAGATTATCAGCGATTGAAATCTGTGTGGGAATCCCTGGCCAAGAAGACAGGGAAACAACACAAGCTACTGAATCATCACATTCCTCCCCCACTCATCATGAAAAACAGGGGGAGAAGAGTGCTGAAGACCTTTCCAAGAGTGCTGAAGACCTTTCCATTGATGAATCTATCAGGGGAGAGAAGACTGAAGACCTCACCTTTACTGAAGGTGAGAAGACAACTGAAGTAGCCGCTGGACCTCAAGGAGACGAAGACCCTGAGGGAACCGAGAAGCTTACCTCTGTATCTGAGGGGGAGCAACTCGAAGAAGAAGCTGAAGAAACTGAGTCTGAAGCTGAAGATGAAGAAGCCATCGACTTGTCTGATGATGAACCATCCTCTTCTCCAAAGAATGATGATGATGAAGATGACGATGATGATGACTCTTTTATCGTCAAGCCTGCTCAGAGAACTAAAGCTCTTAAAGGGATTCTGATAAATGAACCTTCAGGGGAGCGGACAAAGACAAAGCCATCAGCATCTGAAGCTGACAAGGGCAAAGGAAAAAGTGTCGCTGAAGATGAAAATCTGATGATCTTGCTTAAAAGGCCGGTTTGTCAGGTACACTAATCCTACACTACATCCCTCCTCTATACACATTATCAGTTCTACTCTCTACAAACCTCCATACACTTTATCCCATTTTCTCTATCTCTGTTCTACCCAATGTTCTTATTTGTAAGATCGTTGTGTTTCAGCTAGTCCTCTCCCCTGTTTGAGGATATCGCTGAAGTTCCTACAGCTGTGACTTCATCAACAATAATCCCAGCTCCCAACGCTGAAGAAATAATCCCAGTCTTGGATTTGATCTTTGAGACTGATGAACCTGAAGAACAGATGCTCTCTCACAAAACCTAAAAATCCGAAATTTACAGCTTCCGGTATTAGAAGCAAGTCCCGCAAATGGAAAGTCCCGCAATTGAGAAGTCCCGCAACTAGGATGTCCCGCAACTGAGAAGTCACAGAGAAATACCGGGAGTTGTGATACCGGGACTGGCAAACCGAGTCCCGCAACTGAGTAATACCGGGACTAAGTTAGGTACCGGGAGATGTAATACCGGGAGATGGAGTACCGGGAGATGAAGTACCGGTAGATATCAGCACCAGGAGTTATTACTACCGGGAGATATCGGGAGTATACACTACCGGGAGATATCAGCACCGGGAGTTATTACTATCGGGAGATATCAGTACCGGGACTTCGAAACCAATTCAGAAACAAGAAAAACTTACCCGGTTCGATGAATTTCTGCAGTCTTGAGGAGAAATAATCTGCAAGAACTTAGTACTAACAAGAAAACTAGCCCAAAAACACACGAAAACAATACTAAATCGAATTAACTAGTACTTTTGACAAGAAAACTTGATAATTTTCACGAAAGGGAGCAAAAAAACCAACCAGATCAAGAATTTTAAAAATCAGGGATTTTTACTCAACCAAACGATTTGAAAACACAGAGAGATCTTAGAAAACCTATGAGAAGAATTTATCAAGCCTCAATTTTGGGTTTTAACACCAAAATCAAAGCAATAAAAAATTCTTGAGATGAACACAGTACGTACTTTGAATGATCAAGAAAAACCAGAAAAATACCTTTGAATCGATAGCTTTGTCCCTCTGCTCTGATACCAATTGTGGATCCCAGATTAACAAGTAACAATGAATATGAAACGATTAATCCTTTATTGATTGAATGCAGAGAGTTACAAGATTAGAATGATGAACAAACTCTCTCTCAAAACTCTGTTAAGCGCGCGGCTAATCTCACCACGTCTAACCTAATTACCACTCAAATCACACATTAAATACCAACGGCTTGACAGGCCCAAGCCCATTAGACATAAAGCCCATCTTGAGAGGCTTTACAAACAAATAAATAACACTAATTATTTCTTTATATCACTTTCTATTTTATAGGACATTTAGTCCTAACATTCTCTCTGATATCTACACAGACTACCTCGACATCAAGAAATCAGTTGACACCATGTCCAGCGAGGTCACAACGCTGAAGACATCGGTTGGCACACTCGAAGGTGATTTGTCTGCTGTAAAGGTTGATGTCAGTTTAGTAAAAACTGACATGAGTTCTGTGAAGACCGATGTCAATACGATGAAGAATGACATCACTTCAATTCAGACTTTGTTGCAGCAGATCCTAACCAACACGACCGCCCCTGCACCTGCCCCTGCACCTCCATCTTTTACTACGGCGGATCGTGTTGAACTCGTGAAGATCAATCCTGGTATTTCTGGTATAGAAAACAGATTATCAGCGATTGAAATCTGTGTGGGAATCCCTGGCCAAGAAGACAGGGAAACAACACAAGCTACTGAATCATCACATTCCTCCCCCACTCATCATGAAAAACAGGGGGAGAAGAGTGCTGAAGACCTTTCCAAGAGTGCTGAAGACCTTTCCATTGATGAATCTATCAGGGGAGAGAAGACTGAAGACCTCACCTTTACTGAAGGTGAGAAGACAACTGAAGTAGCCGCTGGACCTCAAGGAGACGAAGACCCTGAGGGAACCGAGAAGCTTACCTCTGTATCTGAGGGGGAGCAACTCGAAGAAGAAGCTGAAGAAACTGAGTCTGAAGCTGAAGATGAAGAAGCCATCGACTTGTCTGATGATGAACCATCCTCTTCTCCAAAGAATGATGATGATGAAGATGACGATGATGATGACTCTTTTATCGTCAAGCCTGCTCAGAGAACTAAAGCTCTTAAAGGGATTCTGATAAATGAACCTTCAGGGGAGCGGACAAAGACAAAGCCATCAGCATCTGAAGCTGACAAGGGCAAAGGAAAAAGTGTCGCTGAAGATGAAAATCTGATGATCTTGCTTAAAAGGCCGGTTTGTCAGGTACACTAATCCTACACTACATCCCTCCTCTATACACATTATCAGTTCTACTCTCTACAAACCTCCATACACTTTATCCCATTTTCTCTATCTCTGTTCTACCCAATGTTCTTATTTGTAAGATCGTTGTGTTTCAGCTAGTCCTCTCCCCTGTTTGAGGATATCGCTGAAGTTCCTACAGCTGTGACTTCATCAACAATAATCCCAGCTCCCAACGCTGAAGAAATAATCCCAGTCTTGGATTTGATCTCTGAGACTGATGAACCTGAAGAACAGATGCTCTCTCACAAAACCTAAAAATCCGAAATTTACAGCTTCCGGTATTAGAAGCAAGTCCCGCAAATGGAAAGTCCCGCAATTGAGAAGTCCCGCAACTAGGATGTCCCGCAACTGAGAAGTCACAGAGAAATACCGGGAGTTGTGATACCGGGACTGGCAAACCGAGTCCCGCAACTGAGTAATACCGGGACTAAGTTAGGTACCGGGAGATGTAATACCGGGAGATGGAGTACCGGGAGATGAAGTACCGGTAGATATCAGCACCGGGAGTTATTACTACCGGGAGATATCGGGAGTATACACTACCGGGAGATATCAGCACCGGGAGTTATTACTATCAGGAGATATCAGTACCGGGACTTCGAAACAAATTCAGAAACAAGAAAAACTTACCCGGTTCGATGAATTTCTGCAGTCTTGAGGAGAAATAATCTGCAAGAACTTAGTACTAACAAGAAAACTAGCCCAAAAACACACGAAAACAATACTAAATCGAATCAACTAGTACTTTTGACAAGAAAATTTGATAATTTTCACGAAAGGGAGCAAAAAAACCAACCAGATCAAGAATTTTAAAAATCAGGGATTTTTACTCAACCAAACGATTTGAAAACACAGAGAGATCTTAGAAAACCTATGAGAAGAATTTATCAAGCCTCAATTTTGGGTTTTAAAACCAAAATCAAAGCAATAAAAAATTCTTGAGATGAACACAGTACGTACTTTGAATGATCAAGAAAAACCAGAAAAATACCTTTGAATCGATAGCTTTGTCCCTCTGCTCTGATACCAATTGTGGATCCCAGATTAACAAGTAACAATGAATATGAAACGATTAATCCTTTATTGATTGAATGCAGAGAGTTACAAGATTAGAATGATGAACAAACTCTCTCTCAAAACTCTGTTAAGCGCGCGGCTAATCTCACCACGTCTAACCTAATTACCACTCAAATCACACATTAAATACCAAGGGCTTGACAGGCCCAAGCCCATTAGACATAAAGCCCATTATCTTGAGAGGCTTTACAAACAAATAAATAACACTAATTATTTCTTTATATCACTTTCTATTTTATAGGACATTTAGTCCTAACATTCTCTCTGATATCTACACAGACTACCTCGACATCAAGAAATCAGTTGACACCATGTCCAGCGAGGTCACAACGCTGAAGACATCGGTTGGCACACTCGAAGGTGATTTGTCTGCTGTAAAGGTTGATGTCAGTTCAGTAAAAACTGACATGAGTTCTGTGAAGACCGATGTCAATACGATGAAGAATGACATCACTTCAATTCAGACTTTGTTGCAGCAGATCCTAACCAACACGACCGCCCCTGCACCTGCCCCTGCACCTCCATCTTTTACTACGGCGGATCGTGTTGAACTCGTGAAGATCAATCCTGGTATTTCTGGTATAGAAAACAGATTATTAGCGATTGAAATCTGTGTGGGAATTCCTGGCCAAGAAGACAGGGAAACAACACAAGCTACTGAATCATCACATTCCTCCCCCACTCATCATGAAAAACAGGGGGAGAAGAGTGTTGAAGACCTTTCCAAGAGTGCTGAAGACCTTTCCCATGATGAATCTATCAGGAGAGAGAAGACTGAAGACCTCACCTTTACTGAAGGTGAGAAGACAACTGAAGTAGCCGCTGGACCTCAAGGAGACGAAGACCCTGAGGGAACCAAGAAGCTTACCTCTGTATCTGAGGGGGAGCAACTCGAAGAAGAAGCTGAATAAACTGAGTCTGAAGCTGAAGATGAAGAAGCCATCGACTTGTCTGATGATGAACCATCCTCTTCTCCAAAGAATGATGATGATGAAGATGACGATGATGATGACTCTTTTATCGTCAAGCCTGCTCAGAGAACTAAAGCTCTTAAAGGGATTCTGATAAATGAACCTTCAGGGGAGCGGACAAAGACAAATCCATCAGCATCTGAAGCTGACAAGGGCAAAGGAAAAAGTGTCGCTGAAGATGAAAATCTGATGATCTTGCTTAAAAGGCCGGTTTGTCAGGTACACTAATCCTACACTACATCCCTCCTCTATACACATTATCAGTTCTACTCTCTACAAACCTCCATACACTTTATCCCATTTTCTATATCTCTGTTCTACCCAATGTTCTTATTTGTAAGATCGTTGTGTTTCAGCTAGTCCTCTCCCCTGTTTGAGGATATCGCTGAAGTTCCTACAGCTGTGACTTCATCAACAATAATCCCAGCTCCCAACGCTGAAGAAATAATCCCAGTCTTGGATTTGATCTCTGAGACTGATGAACCTGAAGAACAGATGCTCTCTCACAAAACCTAAAAATCCGAAATTTACAGCTTCCGGTATTAGAAGCAAGTCCCGCAAATGGAAAGTCCCGCAATTGAGAAGTCCCGCAACTAGGATGTCCCGCAACTGAGAAGTCACAGAGAAATACCGGGAGTTGTGATACCGGGACTGGCAAACCGAGTCCCGCATCTGAGTAATACCGGGACTAAGTTAGGTACCGGGAGATGGAGTACCGGGAGATGAAGTACCGGTAGATATCAGCACCGGGAGTTATTACTACCGGGAGATATCGGGAGTATACACTACCGGGAGATATCAGCACCGGGAGTTATTACTATCGGGAGATATCAGTACCGGGACTTCGAAACCAATTCAGAAACAAGAAAAACTTACCCGGTTCGATGAATTTCTGCAGTTTTGAGGAGAAATAATCTGCAAGAACTTAGTACTAACAAGAAAACTAGCCCAAAAACACACGAAAACAATACTAAATCGAATCAACTAGTACTTTTGACAAGAAAATTTGATAATTTTCACGAAAGGGAGCAAAAAAACCAACCAGATCAAGAATTTTAAAAATCAGGGATTTTTACTCAACCAAACGATTTGAAAACACAGAGAGATCTTAGAAAACCTATGAGAAGAATTTATCAAGCCTCAATTTTGGGTTTTAACACCAAAATCAAAGCAATAAAAAATTCTTGAGATGAACACAGTACGTACTTTGAATGATCAAGAAAAACCAGAAAAATACCTTTGAATCGATAGCTTTGTCCCTCTGCTCTGATACCAATTGTGGATCCCAGATTAACAAGTAACAATGAATATGAAACGATTAATCCTTTATTGATTGAATGCAGAGAGTTACAAGATTAGAATGATGAACAAACTCTCTCTCAAAACTCTGTTAAGCGCGCGGCTAATCTCACCACGTCTAACCTAATTACCACTCAAATCACACATTAAATACCAAGGGCTTGACAGGCCCAAGCCCATTAGACATAAAGCCCATTATCTTGAGAGGCTTTACAAACAAATAAATAACACTAATTATTTCTTTATATCACTTTCTATTTTATAGGACATTTAGTCCTAACATTCTCTCTGATATCTACACAGACTACCTCGACATCAAGAAATCAGTTGACACCATGTCCAGCGAGGTCACAACGCTGAAGACATCGGTTGGCACACTCGAAGGTGATTTGTCTGCTGTAAAGGTTGATGTCAGTTCAGTAAAAACTGACATGAGTTCTGTGAAGACCGATGTCAATACGATGAAGAATGACATCACTTCAATTCAGACTTTGTTGCAGCAGATCCTAACCAACACGACCGCCCCTGCACCTGCCCCTGCACCTCCATCTTTTACTACGGCGGATCGTGTTGAACTCGTGAAGATCAATCCTGGTATTTCTGGTATAGAAAACAGATTATCAGCGATTGAAATCTGTGTGGGAATCCCTGGCCAAGAAGACAGGGAAACAACACAAGCTACTGAATCATCACATTCCTCCCCCACTCATCATGAAAAACAGGGGGAGAAGAGTGCTGAAGACCTTTCCAAGAGTGCTGAAGACCTTTCCCATGATGAATCTATCAGGGGAGAGAAGACTGAAGACCTCACCTTTACTGAAGGTGAGAAGACAACTGAAGTAGCCGCTGGACCTCAAGGAGACGAAGACCCTGAGGGAACCGAGAAGCTTACCTCTGTATCTGAGGGGGAGCAACTCGAAGAAGAAGCTGAAGAAACTGAGTCTGAAGCTGAAGATGAAGAAGCCATCGACTTGTCTGATGATGAACCATCCTCTTCTCCAAAGAATGATGATGATGAAGATGACGATGATGATGACTCTTTTATCGTCAAGCCTGCTCAGAGAACTAAAGCTCTTAAAGGGATTCTGATAAATGAACCTTCAGGGGAGCGGACAAAGACAAAGCCATCAGCATCTGAAGCTGACAAGGGCAAAGGAAAAAGTGTCGCTGAAGATGAAAATCTGATGATCTTGCTTAAAAGGCCGGTTTGTCAGGTACACTAATCCTACACTACATCCATCCTCTATACACATTATCAGTTCTACTCTCTACAAACCTCCATACACTTTATCCCATTTTCTCTATCTCTGTTCTACCCAATGTTCTTATTTGTAAGATCGTTGTGTTTCAGCTAGTCCTCTCCCCTGTTTGAGGATATCGCTGAAGTTCCTACAGCTGTGACTTCATCAACAATAATCCCAGCTCCCAACGCTGAAGAAATAATCCCAGTCTTGGATTTGATCTCTGAGACTGATGAACCTGAAGAACAGATGCTCTCTCACAAAACCTAAAAATCCGAAATTTACAGCTTCCGGTATTAGAAGCAAGTCCCGCAAATGGAAAGTCCCGCAATTGAGAAGTCCCGCAACTAGGATGTCCCGCAACTGAGAAGTCACAGAGAAATACCGGGAGTTGTGATACCGGGACTGGCAAACCGAGTCCCGCAACTGAGTAATACCGGGACTAAGTTAGGTACCGGGAGATGTAATACCGGGAGATGGAGTACCGGGAGATGAAGTACCGGTAGATATCAGCACCGGGAGTTATTACTACCGGGAGATATCGGGAGTATACACTACCGGGAGATATCAGCACCGGGAGTTATTACTATCGGGAGATATCAGTACCGGGACTTCAAAACCAATTCAGAAACAAGAAAAACTTACCCGGTTCGATGAATTTCTGCAGTCTTGAGGAGAAATAATCTGCAAGAACTTAGTACTAACAAGAAAACTAGCCCAAAAACACACGAAAACAATACTAAATCGAATCAACTAGTACTTTTGACAAGAAAATTTGATAATTTTCACGAAAGGGAGCAAAAAAACCAACCAGATCAAGAATTTTAAAAATCAGGGATTTTTACTCAACCAAACGATTTGAAAACACAGAGAGATCTTAGAAAACCTATGAGAAGAATTTATCAAGCCTCAATTTTGGGTTTTAACACCAAAATCAAAGCAATAAAAAATTCTTGAGATGAACACAGTACGTACTTTGAATGATCAAGAAAAACCAGAAAAATACCTTTGAATCGATAGCTTTGTCCCTCTGCTCTGATACCAACTGTGGATCCCAGATTAACAAGTAACAATGAATATGAAACGATTAATCCTTTATTGATTGAATGCAGAGAGTTACAAGATTAGAATGATGAACAAACTCTCTCTCAAAACTCTGTTAAGCGCGCGGCTAATCTCACCACGTCTAACCTAATTACCACTCAAATCACACATTAAATACCAAGGGCTTGACAGGCCCAAGCCCATTAGACATAAAGCCCATTATCTTGATAGGCTTTACAAACAAATAAATAACACTAATTATTTCTTTATATCACTTTCTATTTTATAGGACATTTAGTCCTAACATTCTCTCTGATATATCTACACAGACTACCTCGACATCAAGAAATCAGTTGACACCATGTCCAGCGAGGTCACAACGCTGAAGACATCGGTTGGCACACTCGAAGGTGATTTGTCTGCTGTAAAGGTTGATGTCAGTTCAGTAAAAACTGACATGAGTTCTGTGAAGACCGATGTCAATACGATGAAGAATGACATCACTTCAATTCAGACTTTGTTGCAGCAGATCCTAACCAACACGACCGCCCCTGCACCTGCCCCTGCACCTCCATCTTTTACTACGGCAGATCGTGTTGAACTCGTGAAGATCAATCCTGGTATTTCTGGTATAGAAAACAGATTATCAGCGATTGAAATCTGTGTGGGAATCCCTGGCCAAGAAGACAGGGAAACAACACAAGATACTGAATCATCACATTCCTCCCCCACTCATCATGAAAAACAGGGGGAGAAGAGTGCTGAAGACCTTTCCAATGATGAATCTATCAGGGGAGAGAAGACTGAAGACCTCACCTTTACTGAAGGTGAGAAGACAACTGGAGTAGCCGCTGGACCTCAAGGAGACGAAGACCCTGAGGGAACCGAGAAGCTTACCTTTGTATCTGAGGGGGAGCAACTCGAAGAAGAAGCTGAAGAAACTGAGTCTGAAGCTGAAGATGAAGAAGCCATCGACTTGTCTGATGATGAACCATCCTCTTCTCCAAAGAATGATGATGATGAAGATGACGATGATGATGACTCTTTTATCGTCAAGCCTGCTCAGAGAACTAAAGCTCTTAAAGGGATTCTGATAAATGAACCTTCAGGGGAGCGGACAAAGACAAAGCCATCAGCATCTGAAGCTGACAAGGGCAAAGGAAAAAGTGTCGCTGAAGATGAAAATCTGATGATCTTGCTTAAAAGGCCGGTTTGTCAGGTACACTAATCCTACACTACATCCCTCCTCTATACACATTATCAGTTCTACTCTCTACAAACCTCCATACACTTTATCCGATTTTCTCTATCTCTGTTCTACCCAATGTTCTTATTTGTAAGATCGTTGTGTTTCAGCTAGTCCTCTCCCCTGTTTGAGGATATCGCTGAAGTTCCTACAGCTGTGACTTCATCAACAATAATCCCAGCTCCCAACGCTGAAGAAATAATCCCAGTCTTGGATTTGATCTCTGAGACTGATGAACCTGAAGAACAGATGCTCTCTCACAAAACCTAAAAATCCGAAATTTACAGCTTCCGGTATTAGAAGCAAGTCCCGCAAATGGAAAGTCCCGCAATTGAGAAGTCCCGCAACTAGGATGCCCCGCAACTGAGAAGTCACAGAGAAATACCGGGAGTTGTGATACCGGGACTGGCAAACCGAGTCCCGCAACTGAGTAATACCGGGACTAAGTTAGGTACCGGGAGATGTAATACCGGGAGATGGAGTACCGGGAGATGAAGTACCGGTAGATATCAGCACCGGGAGTTATTACTACCGGGAGATATCAGGAGTATACACTACCGGGAGATATCAGCACCGGGAGTTATTACTATCGGGAGATATCAGTACCGGGACTTCGAAACCAATCCAGAAACAAGAAAAACTTACCCGGTTCGATGAATTTCTGCAGTCTTGAGGAGAAATAATCTGCAAGAACTTAGTACTAACAAGAAAACTAGCCCAAAAACACACGAAAACAATACTAAATCGAATCAACTAGTACTTTTGACAAGAAAATTTGATAATTTTCACGAAAGGGAGCAAAAAAACCAACCAGATCAAGAATTTTAAAAATCAGGGATTTTTACTCAACCAAATGATTTGAAAACACAGAGAGATCTTAAAAAACCTATGAGAAGAATTTATCAAGCCTCAATTTTGGGTTTTAACACCAAAATCAAAGCAATAAAAAATTCTTGAGATGAACACAGTACGTACTTTGAATGATCAAGAAAAACCAGAAAAATACCTTTGAATCGATAGCTTTGTCCCTCTGCTCTGATACCAATTGTGGATCCCAGATTAACAAGTAACAATGAATATGAAACGATTAATCCTTTATTGATTGAATGCAGAGAGTTACAAGATTAGAATGATGAACAAACTCTCTCTCAAAACTCTGTTAAGCTCGCGGCTAATCTCACCACGTCTAACCTAATTACCACTCAAATCACACATTAAATACCAAGGGCTTGACATGCCTAAGCCCATTAGACATAAAGCCCATTATCTTGAGAGGCTTTACAAACAAATAAATAACACTAATTATTTCTTTATATCACTTTCTATTTTATAGGACATTTAGTCCTAACATTCTCTCTGATATCTACACAGACTACCTCGACATCAAGAAATCAGTTGACACCATGTCCAGCGAGGTCACAACGCTGAAGACATCGGTTGGCACACTCGAAGGTGATTTGTCTGCTGTAAAGGTTGATGTCAGTTCAGTAAAAACTGACATGAGTTATGTGAAGACCGATGTCAATACGATGAAGAATGACATCACTTCAATTCAGACTTTGTTGCAGCAGATCCTAACCAACACGACCGCCCCTGCACCTGCCCCTGCACCTCCATCTTTTACTATGGCGGATCGTGTTGAACTCGTGAAGATCAATCCTGGTATTTCTGGTATAGAAAACAGATTATCAGCGATTGAAATCTGTGTGGGAATCCCTGGCCAAGAAGACAGGGAAACAACACAAGCTACTGAATCATCACATTCCTCCCCCACTCATCATGAAAAACAGGGGGAGAAGAGTGCTGAAGACCTTTCCAAGAGTGCTGAAGACCTTTCCCATGATGAATCTATCAGGGGAGAGAAGACTGAAGACCTCACCTTTACTGAAGGTGAGAAGACAACTGAAGTAGCCGCTGGACCTCAAGGAGACGAAGACCCTGAGGGAACCGAGAAGCTTACCTCTGTATCTGAGGGGGAGCAACTCGAAGAAGAAGCTGAAGAAACTGAGTCTGAAGCTGAAGATGAAGAAGCCATCGACTTGTCTGAAGATGAACCATCCTCTTCTCCAAAGAATGATGATGATGAAGATGACGATGATGATGACGATGATGATGACTCTTTTATCGTCAAGCCTGCTCAGAGAACTAAAGCTCTTAAAGGGATTCTGATAAATGAACCTTCAGGGGAGCGGACAAAGACAAAGCCATCAGCATCTGAAGCTGACAAGGGCAAAGGAAAAAGTGTCCGTGAAGATGAAAATCTGATGATCTTGCTTAAAAGGCCGGTTTGTCAGGTACACTAATCCTACACTACATCCCTCCTCTATACACATTATCAATTCTACTCTCTACAAACCTCCATACACTTTATCCCATTTTCTCTATCTCTGTTCTACCCAATGTTCTTATTTGTAAGATCGTTGTGTTTCAGCTAGTCCTCTCCCCTGTTTGAGGATATCGCTGAAGTTCCTACAGCTGTGACTTCATCAACAATAATCCCAGCTCCCAACGCTGAAGAAATAATCCCAGTCTTGGATTTGATCTCTGAGACTGATGAACCTGAAGAACAGATGCTCTCTCACAAAACCTAAAAATCCGAAATTTACAGCTTCCGGTATTAGAAGCAAGTCCCGCAAATGGAAAGTCCCGCAATTGAGAAGTCCCGCAACTAGGATGTCCCGCAACTGAGAAGTCACAGAGAAATACCGGGAGTTGTGATACCGGGACTGGCAAACCGAGTCCCGCAACTGAGTAATACCGGGACTAAGTTAGGTACCGGGAGATGTAATACCGGGAGATGGAGTACCGGGAGATGAAGTACCGGTAGATATCAGCACCGGGAGTTATTACTACCGGGAGATATCGGGAGTATACACTACCGGGAGATATCAGCACCGGGAGTTATTACTATCGGGAGATATCAGTACCGGGACTTCGAAACCAATTCAGAAACAAGAAAAACTTACCCGGTTCGATGAATTTCTGCAGTCTTGAGGAGAAATAATCTGCAAGAACTTAGTACTAACAAGAAAACTAGCCCAAAAACACACGAAAACAATACTAAATCGAATCAACTAGTACTTTTGACAAGAAAATTTGATAATTTTCACGAAAGGGAGCAAAAAAACCAACCAGATCAAGAATTTTAAAAATCAGGGATTTTTACTCAACCAAACGATTTGAAAACACAGAGAGATCTTAGAAAACCTATGAGAAGAATTTATCAAGCCTCAATTTTGGGTTTTAACACCAAAATCAAAGAAATAAAAAATTCTTGAGATGAACACAGTACGTACTTTGAATGATCAAGAAAAACCAGAAAAATACCTTTGAATCGATAGCTTTGTCCCTCTGCTCTGATACCAATCGTGGATCCCAGATTAACAAGTAACAATGAATATGAAACGATTAATCCTTTATTGATTGAATGCAGAGAGTTACAAGATTAGAATGATGAACAAACTCTCTCTCCAAACTCTGTTAAGCGCGCGGCTAATCTCACCACGTCTAACCTAATTACCACTCAAATCACACATTAAATACCAAGGGCTTGACAGGCCCAAGCCCATTAGACATAAAGCCCATTATCTTGAGAGGCTTTACAAACAAATAAATAACACTAATTATTTCTTTATATCACTTTCTATTTTATAGGACATTTAGTCCTAACATTCTCTCTGATATCTACACAGACTACCTCGACATCAAGAAATCAGTTGACACCATGTCCAGCGAGGTCACAACGCTGAAGACATCGGTTGGCACACTCGAAGGTGATTTGTCTGCTGTAAAGGTTGATGTCAGTTCAGTAAAAACTGACATGAGTTCTGTGAAGACCGATGTCAATACGATGAAGAATGACATCACTTCAATTCAGACTTTGTTGCAGCAGATCCTAACCAACACGACCGCCCCTGCACCTGCCCCTGCACCTCCATCTTTTACTACGGCGGATCGTGTTGAACTCGTGAAGATCAATCCTGGTATTTCTGGTATAGAAAACAGATTATCAGCGATTGAAATCTGTGTGGGAATCCCTGGCCAAGAAGACAGGGAAACAACACAAGCTACTGAATCATCACATTCCTCCCCCACTCATCATGAAAAACAAGGGGAGAAGAGTGCTGAAGACCTTTCCAAGAGTGCTGAAGACCTTTCCCATGATGAATCTATCAGGGGAGAGAAGACTGAAGACCTCACCTTTACTGAAGGTGAGAAGACAACTGAAGTAGCCGCTGGACCTCAAGGAGACGAAGACCCTGAGGGAACCGAGAAGCTTACCTCTGTATCTGAGGGGGAGCAACTCGAAGAAGAAGCTGAAGAAACTGAGTCTGAAGCTGAAGATGAAGAAGCCATCGACTTGTCTGAAGATGAACCATCCTCTTCTCCAAAGAATGATGATGATGAAGATGACGATGATGATGACGATGATGATGACTCTTTTATCGTCAAGCCTGCTCAGAGAACTAAAGCTCTTAAAGGGATTCTGATAAATGAACCTTCAGGGGAGCGGACAAAGACAAAGCCATCAGCATCTGAAGCTGACAAGGGCAAAGGAAAAAGTGTCCGTGAAGATGAAAATCTGATGATCTTGCTTAAAAGGCCGGTTTGTCAGGTACACTAATCCTACACTACATCCCTCCTCTATACACATTATCAGTTCTACTCTCTACAAACCTCCATACACTTTATCCCATTTTCTCTATCTCTGTTCTACCCAATGTTCTTATTTGTAAGATCGTTGTGTTTCAGCTAGTCCTCTCCCCTGTTTGAGGATATCGCTGAAGTTCCTACAGCTGTGACTTCATCAACAATAATCCCAGCTCCCAACGCTGAAGAAATAATCCCAGTCTTGGATTTGATCTCTGAGACTGATGAACCTGAAGAACAGATGCTCTCTCACAAAACCTAAAAATCCGAAATTTACAGCTTCCGGTATTAGAAGCAAGTCCCGCAAATGGAAAGTCCCGCAATTGAGAAGTCCCGCAACTAGGATGTCCCGCAACTGAGAAGTCACAGAGAAATACCGGGAGTTGTGATACCGGGACTGGCAAACCGAGTCCCGCAACTGAGTGATACCGGGACTAAGTTAGGTACCGGGAGATGTAATACCGGGAGATGGAGTACCGGGAGATGAAGTACCGGTAGATATCAGCACCGGGAGTTATTACTACCGGGAGATATCGGGAGTATACACTACCGGGAGATATCAGCACCGGGAGTTATTACTATCGGGAGATATCAGTACCGGGACTTCGAAACCAATTCAGAAACAAGAAAAACTTACCCGGTTCGATGAATTTCTGCAGTCTTGAGGAGAAATAATCTGCAAGAACTTAGTACTAACAAGAAAACTAGCCCAAAAACACACGAAAACAATACTAAATCGAATCAACTAGTACTTTTGACAAGAAAATTTGATAATTTTCACGAAAGGGAGCAAAAAAACCAACCAGATCAAGAATTTTAAAAATCAGGGATTTTTACTCAACCAAACGATTTGAAAACACAGAGAGATCTTAGAAAACCTATGAGAAGAATTTATCAAGCCTCAATTTTGGGTTTTAACACCAAAATCAAAGCAATAAAAAATTCTTGAGATGAACACAGTACGTACTTTGAATGATCAAGAAAAACCAGAAAAATACCTTTGAATCGATAGCTTTGTCCCTCTGCTCTGATACCAATTGTGGATCCCAGATTAACAAGTAACAATGAATATGAAACGATTAATCCTTTATTGATTGAATGCAGAGAGTTACAAGATTAGAATGATGAACAAACTCTCTCTCAAAACTCTGTTAAGCGCGTGGCTAATCTCACTTCGTCTAACCTAATTACCACTCATATCACACATTAAATACCAAGGGCTTGACAGGCCCAAGCCCATTAGACATAAAGCCCATTATCTTGAGAGGCTTTACAAACAAATAAATAACACTAATTATTTCTTTATATCACTTTCTATTTTATAGGACATTTAGTCCTAACATTCTCTCTGATATCTACACAGACTACCTCGGCATCAAGAAATCAGTTGACTCCATGTCCAGCGAGGTCACAACGCTGAAGACATCGGTTGGCACACTCGAAGGTGATTTGTCTGCTGTAAAGGTTGATGTCAGTTCAGTAAAAACTGACATGAGTTCTGTGAAGACCGATGTCAATACGATGAAGAATGACATCACTTCAATTCAGACTTTGTTGCAGCAGATCCTAACCAACACGACCGCCCCTGCACCTCCATCTTTTACTACGGCGGATCGTGTTGAACTCGTGAAGATCAATCCTGGTATTTCTGGTATAGAAAACAGATTATCAGCGATTGAAATCTGTGTGGGAATCCCTGGCCAAGAAGACAGGGAAACAACACAAGCTACTGAATCATCACATTCCTCCCCCACTCATCATGAAAAACAGGGGGAGAAGAGTGCTGAAGACCTTTCCAAGAGTGCTGAAGACCTTTCCCATGATGAATCTATCAGGGGAGAGAAGACTGAAGAACTCACCTTTACTGAAGGTGTGAAGACAACTGAAGTAGCCGCTGGACCTCAAGGAGACGAAGACCCTGAGGGAACCGAGAAGCTTACCTCTGTATCTGAGGGGGAGCAACTCGAAGAAGAAGCTGAAGAAACTGAGTCTGAAGCTGAAGATGAAGAAGCCATCGACTTGTCTGATGATGAACCATCCTCTTCTCCAAAGAATGATGATGATGAAGATGACGATGATGATGACTCTTTTATCGTCAAGCCTGCTCAGAGAACTAAAGCTCTTAAAGGGATTCTGATAAATGAACCTTCAGGGGAGCGGACAAAGACAAAGCCATCAGCATCTGAAGCTGACAAGGGCAAAGGAAAAAGTGTCGCTGAAGATGAAAATCTGATGATCTTGCTTAAAAGGCCGGTTTGTCAGGTACACTAATCCTACACTACATCCCTCCTCTATACACATTATCAGTTCTACTCTCTACAAACCTCCATACACTTTATCCCATTTTCTCTATCTCTGTTCTACCCAATGTTCTTATTTGTAAGATCGTTGTGTTTCAGCTAGTCCTCTCCCCTGTTTGAGGATATCGCTGAAGTTCCTACAGCTGTGACTTCATCAACAATAATCCCAGCTCCCAACGCTGAAGAAATAATCCCAGTCTTGGATTTGATCTCTGAGACTGATGAACCTGAAGAACAAATGCTCTCTCACAAAACCTAAAAATCCGAAATTTACAGCTTCCGGTATTAGAAGCAAGTCCCGCAAATGGAAAGTCCCGCAATTGAGAAGTCCCGCAACTAGGATGTCCCGCAACTGAGAAGTCACAGAGAAATACCGGGAGTTGTGATACCGGGACTGGCAAACCGAGTCCCGCAACTGAGTAATACCGGGACTAAGTTAGGTACCGGGAGATGTAATACCGGGAGATGGAGTACCGGGAGATGAAGTACCGGTAGATATCAGCACCGGGAGTTATTACTACCGGGAGATATCGGGAGTATACACTACCGGGAGATATCAGCACCGGGAGTTATTACTATCGGGAGATATCAGTACCGGGACTTCGAAACCAATTCAGAAACAAGAAAAACTTACCCGGTTCGATGAATTTCTGCAGTCTTGAGGAGAAATAATCTGCAAGAACTTAGTACTAACAAGAAAACTAGCCCAAAAACACACGAAAACAATACTAAATCGAATCAACTAGTACTTTTGACAAGAAAATTTGATAATTTTCACGAAAGGGAGCAAAAAAACCAACCAGATCAAGAATTTTAAAAATCAGGGATTTTTACTCAACCAAACGATTTGAAAACACAGAGAGATCTTAGAAAACCTATGAGAAGAATTTATCAAGCCTCAATTTTGGGTTTTAACACCAAAATCAAAGAAATAAAAAATTCTTGAGATGAACACAGTACGTACATTGAATGATCAAGAAAAACCAGAAAAATACCTTTGAATCGATAGCTTTGTCCCTCTGCTCTGATACCAATTGTGGATCCCAGATTAACAAGTAACAATGAATATGAAACGATTAATCCTTTATTGATTGAATGCAGAGAGTTACAAGATTAGAATGATGAACAAACTCTCTCTCAAAACTCTGTTAAGCGCGCGGCTAATCTCACCACGTCTAACCTAATTACCACTCAAATCACACATTAAATACCAAGGGCTTGACAGGCCCAAGCCCATTAGACATAAAGCCCATTATCTTGAGAGGCTTTACAAACAAATAAATAACACTAATTATTTCTTTATATCACTTTCTATTTTATAGGACATTTAGTCCTAACATTCTCTCTGATATCTACACAGACTACCTCGACATCAAGAAATCAGTTGACACCATGTCCAGCGAGGTCACAACGCTGAAGACATCGGTTGGCACACTCGAAGGTGATTTGTCTGCTGTAAAGGTTGATGTCAGTTCAGTAAAAACTGACATGAGTTCTGTGAAGACCGATGTCAATACGATGAAGAATGACATCACTTCAATTCAGACTTTGTTGCAGCAGATCCTAACCAACACGACCGCCCCTGCACCTGCCCCTGCACCTCCATCTTTTACTACGGCGGATCGTGTTGAACTCGTGAAGATCAATCCTGGTATTTCTGGTATAGAAAACAGATTATCAGCGATTGAAATCTGTGTGAGAATCCCTGGCCAAGAAGACAGGGAAACAACACAAGCTACTGAATCATCACATTCCTCCCCCACTCATCATGAAAAATAGGGGGAGAAGAGTGCTGAAGACCTTTCCAAGAGTGCTGAAGACCTTTCCCATGATGAATCTATCAGGGGAGAGAAGACTGAAGACCTCACCTTTACTGAAGGTGAGAAGACAACTGAAGTAGCCGCTGGACCTCAAGGAGACGAAGACCCTGAGGGAACCGAGAAGCTTACCTCTGTATCTGAGGGGGAGCAACTCGAAGAAGAAGCTGAAGAAACTGAGTCTGAAGCTGAAGATGAAGAAGCCATCGACTTGTCTGATGATGAACCATCCTCTTCTCCAAAGAATGATGATGATGAAGATGACGATGATGATGACTCTTTTATCGTCAAGCCTGCTCAGAGAACTAAAGCTCTTAAAGGGATTCTGATAAATGAACCTTCAGGGGAGCGGACAAAGACAAAACCATCAGCATCTGAAGCTGACAAGGGCAAAGGAAAAAGTGTCGCTGAAGATGAAAATCTGATGATCTTGCTTAAAAGGCCGGTTTGTCAGGTACACTAATCCTACACTACATCCCTCCTCTATACACATTATCAGTTCTACTCTCTACAAACCTCCATACACTTTATCCCATTTTCTCTATCTCTGTTCTACCCAATGTTCTTATTTGTAAGATCGTTGTGTTTCAGCTAGTCCTCTCCCCTGTTTGAGGATATCGCTAAAGTTCCTACAGCTGTGACTTCATCAACAATAATCCCATCTCCCAACGCTGAAGAAATAATCCCAGTCTTGGATTTGATTTCTGAGACTGATGAACCTGAAGAACAGATGCTCTCTCACAAAACCTAAAAATCCGAAATTTACAGCTTCCGGTATTAGAATCAAGTCCCGCAAATGGAAAGTCCCGCAATTGAGAAGTCCCGCAACTAGGATGTCCCGCAACTGAGAAGTCACAGAGAAATACCGGGAGTTGTGATACTGGGACTGGCAAACCGAGTCCCGCAACTGAGTAATACCGGGACTAAGTTAGGTACCGGGAGATGTAATACCGGGAGATGGGGTACCGGGAGATGAAGTACCGGTAGATATCAGCACCGGGAGTTATTACTACCGGGAGATATCGGGAGTATACACTACCGGGAGATATCAGCACCGGGAGTTATTACTATCGGGAGATATCAGTACCGGGACTTCGAAACCAATTCAGAAACAAGAAAAACTTACCCGGTTCGATGAATTTCTGCAGTCTTGAGGAGAAATAATCTGCAAGAACTTAGTACTAACAAGAAAACTAGCCCAAAAACACACGAAAACAATACTAAATCGAATCAACTAGTACTTTTGACAAGAAAATTTGATAATTTTCACGAAAGGGAGCAAAAAAACCAACCAGATCAAGAATTTTAAAAATCAGGGATTTTTACTCAACCAAACAATTTGAAAACACAGAGAGATCTTAGAAAACCTATGAGAAGAATTTATCAAGCCTCAATTTTGGGTTTTAACACCAAAATCAAAGCAATAAAAAATTCTTGAGATGAACACAGTACGTACTTTGAATGATCAAGAAAAACCAGAAAAATACCTTTGAATCGATAGCTTTGTCCCTCTGCTCTGATACCAATTGTGGATCCCAGATTAACAAGTAACATTGAATATGAAACGATTAATCCTTTATTGATTGAATGCAGAGAGTTACAAGATTAGAATGATGAACAAACTCTCTCTCAAAACTCTGTTAAGCGCGCAGCTAATCTCACCACGTCTAACCTAATTACCACTCAAATCACACATTAAATACCAAGGGCTTGACAGGCCCAAGCCCATTAGACATAAAGCCCATTATCTTGAGAGGCTTTACAAACAAATAAATAACACTAATTATTTCTTTATATCACTTTCTATTTTATAGGACATTTAGTCCTAACATTCTCTCTGATATCTACACAGACTACCTCGACATCAAGAAATCAGTTGACACCATGTCCAGCGAGGTCACAACGCTGAAGACATCGGTTGGCACACTCGAAGGTGATTTGTCTGCTGTAAAGGTTGACGTCGGTTCAGTAAAAACTGACATGAGTTATGTGAAGACCGATGTCAATACGATGAAGAATGACATCACTTCAATTCAGACTTTGTTGCAGCAGATCCTAACCAACACGACCGCCCCTGCACCTGCCCCTGCATCTCCATCTTTTACTACGGCGGATCGTGTTTAACTCGTGAAGATCAATCCTGGTATTTCTGGTATAGAAAACAGATTATCAGCGATTGAAATCTGTGTGGGAATCCCTGGCCAAGAAGACAGGGAAACAACACAAGCTACTGAATCATCACATTCCTCCCCCACTCATCATGAAAAACAGGGGGAGAAGAGTGCTGAAGACCTTTCCAAGAGTGCTGAAGACCTTTCCCATGATGAATCTATCAGGGGAGAGAAGACTGAAGACCTCACCTTTACTGAAGGTGAGAAGACAACTGAAGTAGCCGCTGGACCTCAAGGAGACGAAGACCCTGAGGGAACCGAGAAGCTTACCTCTGTATCTGAGGGGGAGCAACTCGAAGAAGAAGCTGAAGAAACTGAGTCTGAAGCTGAAGATGAAGAAGCCATCGACTTGTCTGATGATGAACCATCCTCTTCTCCAAAGAATGATGATGATGAAGATGACGATGATGATGACTCTTTTATCGTCAAGCCTGCTCAGAGAACTAAAGCTCTTAAAGGGATTCTGATAAATGAACCTTCAGGGGAGCGGACAAAGACAAAGCCATCAGCATCTGAAGCTGACAAGGGCAAAGGAAAAAGTGTCGCTGAAGATGAAAATCTGATGATCTTGCTTAAAAGGCCGGTTTGTCAGGTACACTAATCCTACACTACATCCCTCCTCTATACACATTATCAGTTATACTCTCTACAAACCTCCATACACTTTATCCCATTTTCTCTATCTCTGTTCTACCCAATGTTCTTATTTGTAAAATCGTTGTGTTTCAGCTAGTCCTCTCCCCTGTTTGAGGATATCGCTGAAGTTCCTACAGCTGTGACTTCATCAACAATAATCCCAGCTCCCAACGCTGAAGAAATAATCCCAGTCTTGGATTTGATCTCTGAGACTGATGAACCTGAAGAACAGATGCTCTCTCACAAAACCTAAAAATCCGAAATTTACAGCTTCCGGTATTAGAAGCAAGTCCCGCAAATGGAAAGTCCCGCAATTGAGAAGTCCCGCAACTAGGATGTCCCGCAACTGAGAAGTCACAGAGAAATACCGGGAGTTGTGATACCGGGACTGGCAAACCGAGTCCCGCAACTGAGTAATACCGGGACTAAGTTAGGTACCGGGAGATGTAATACCGGGAGATGGAGTACCGGGAGATGAAGTACCGGTAGATATCAGCACCGGGAGTTATTACAACCGGGAGATATCGGGAGTATACACTACCGGGAGATATCAGCACCGGGAGTTATTACTATCGGGAGATATCAGTACCGGGACTTCGAAACCAATTCAGAAACAAGAAAAACTTACCCGGTTCGATGAATTTCTGCAGTCTTGAGGAGAAATAATCTGCAAGAACTTAGTACTAACAAGAAAACTAGCCCAAAAACACACGAAAACAATACTAAATCGAATCAACTAGTACTTTTGACAAGAAAATTTGATAATTTTCACGAAAGGGAGCAAAAAAACCAACCAGATCAAGAATTTTAAAAATCAGGGATTTTTACTCAACCAAACGATTTGAAAACACAGAGAGATCTTAGAAAACCTATGAGAAGAATTTATCAAGCCTCAATTTTGGGTTTTAACACCAAAATCAAAGCAATAAAAAATTCTTGAGATGAACAAAGTACGTACTTTGAATGATCAAGAAAAACCAGAAAAATACCTTTGAATCGATAGCTTTGTCCCTCTGCCCTGATACCAATTGTGGATCCCAGATTAACAAGTAACAATGAATATGAAACGATTAATCCTTTATTGATTGAATGCAGAGAGTTACAAGATTAGAATGATGAACAAACTCTCTCTCAAAACTCTGTTAAGCGCGCGGCTAATCTCACCACGTCTAACCTAATTACCACTCAAATCACACATTAAATACCAAGGGCTTGACAGGCCCAAGCCCATTAGACATAAAGCCCATTATCTTGAGAGGCTTTACAAACAAATAAATAACACTAATTATTTCTTTATATCACTTTCTATTTTATAGGACATTTAGTCCTAACATTCTCTCTGATATCTACACAGACTACCTCGACATCAAGAAATCAGTTGACACCATGTCCAGCGAGGTCACAACGCTGAAGACATCGGTTGGCACACTCGAAGGTGATTTGTCTGCTGTAAAGGTTGATGTCAGTTCAGTAAAAACTGACATGAGTTATGTGAAGACCGATGTCAATACGATGAAGAATGACATCACTTCAATTCAGACTTTGTTGCAGCAGATCCTAACCAACACGACCGCCCCTGCACCTGCCCCTGCATCTCCATCTTTTACTACGGCGGATCGTGTTGAACTCGTGAAGATCAATCCTGGTATTTCTGGTATAGAAAACAGATTATCAGCGATTGAAATCTGTGTGGGAATCCCTGGCCAAGAAGACAGGGAAACAACACAAGCTACTGAATCATCACATTCCTCCCCCACTCATCATGAAAAACAGGGGGAGAAGAGTGCTGAAGACCTTTCCAAGAGTGCTGAAGACCTTTCCCATGATGAATCTATCAGGGGAGAGAAGACTGAAGACCTCACCTTTACTGAAGGTGAGAAGACAACTGAAGTAGCCGCTGGACCTCAAGGAGACGAAGACCCTAAGGGAACCGAGAAGCTTACCTCTGTATCTGAGGGGGAGCAACTCGAAGAAGAAGCTGAAGAAACTGAGTCTGAAGCTGAAGATGAAGAAGCCATCGACTTGTCTGATGATGAACCATCCTCTTCTCCAAAGAATGATGATGATGAAGATGACGATGATGATGACTCTTTTATCGTCAAGCCTGCTCAGAGAACTAAAGCTCTTAAAGGGATTCTGATAAATGAACCTTCAGGGGAGCGGACAAAGACAAAGCCATCAGCATCTGAAGCTGACAAGGGCAAAGGAAAAAGTGTCGCTGAAGATGAAAATCTGATGATCTTGCTTAAAAGGCCGGTTTGTCAGGTACACTAATCCTACACTACATCCCTCCTCTATACACATTATCAGTTCTACTCTCTACAAACCTCCATACACTTTATCCCATTTTCTCTATCTCTGTTCTACCCAATGTTCGTATTTGTAAGATCGTTGTGTTTCAGCTAGTCCTCTCCCCTGTTTGAGGATATCGCTGAAGTTCCTACAGCTGTGACTTCATCAACAATAATCCCAGCTCCCAACGCTGAAGAAATAATCCCAGTCTTGGATTTGATCTCTGAGACTGATGAACCTGAAGAACAGATGCTCTCTCACAAAACCTAAAAATCCGAAATTTACAGCTTCCGGTATTAGAAGCAAGTCCCGCAAATGGAAAGTCCCGCAATTGAGAAGTCCCGCAACTAGGATGTCCCGCAACTGAGAAGTCACAGAGAAATACCGGGAGTTGTGATACCGGGACTGGCAAACCGAGTCCCGCAACTGAGTAATACCGGGACTAAGTTAGGTACCGGGAGATGTAATACCGGGAGATGGAGTACCGGGAGATGAAGTACCGGTAGATATCAGCACCGGGAGTTATTACTACCGGGAGATATCGGGAGTATACACTACCGGGAGATATCAGCACCGGGAGTTATTACTATCGGGAGATATCAGTACCGGGACTTCGAAACCAATTCAGAAACAAGAAAAACTTACCCGGTTCGATGAATTTCTGCAGTCTTGAGGAGAAATAATCTGCAAGAACTTAGTACTAACAAGAAAACTAGCCCAAAAACACACGAAAACAATACTAAATCGAATCAACTAGTACTTTTGACAAGAAAATTTGATAATTTTCACGAAAGGGAGCAAAAAAACCAACCAGATCAAGAATTTTAAAAATCAGGGATTTTTACTCAACCAAACGATTTGAAAACACAGAGAGATCTTAGAAAACCTATGAGAAGAATTTATCAAGCCTCAATTTTGGGTTTTAACACCAAAATCAAAGCAATAAAAAATTCTTGAGATGAACAAAGTACGTACTTTGAATGATCAAGAAAAACCAGAAAAATACCTTTGAATCGATAGCTTTGTCCCTCTGCTCTGATACCAATTGTGGATCCCAGATTAACAAGTAACAATGAATATGAAACGATTAATCCTTTATTGATTGAATGCAGAGAGTTACAAGATTAGAATGATGAACAAACTCTCTCTCAAAACTCTGTTAAGCGCGCGGCTAATCTCACCACGTCTAACCTAATTACCACTCAAATCACACATTAAATACCAAGGGCTTGACAGGCCCAAGCCCATTAGACAAAAAGCCCATTATCTTGAGAGGCTTTACAAACAAATAAATAACACTAATTATTTCTTTATATCACTTTCTATTTTATAGGACATTTAGTCCTAACATTCTCTCTGATATCTACACAGACTACCTCGACATCAAGAAATCAGTTGACACCATGTCCAGCGAGGTCACAACGCTGAAGACATCGGTTGGCACACTCGAAGGTGATTTGTCTGCTGTAAAGGTTGATGTCAGTTCAGTAAAAACTGACATGAGTTCTGTGAAGACCGATGTCAATACGATGAAGAATGACATCACTTCAATTCAGACTTTGTTGCAGCAGATCCTAACCAACACGACCGCCCCTGCACCTGCCCCTGCATCTCCATCTTTTACTACGGCGGATCGTGTTGAACTCGTGAAGATCAATCCTGGTATTTCTGGTATAGAAAACAGATTATCAGCGATTGAAATCTGTGTGGGAATCCCTGGCCAAGAAGACAGGGAAACAACACAAGCTACTGAATCATCACATTCCTCCCCCACTCATCATGAAAAACAGGGGGAGAAGAGTGCTGAAGACCTTTCCAAGAGTGCTGAAGACCTTTCCCATGATGAATCTATCAGGGGAGAGAAGACTGAAGACCTCACCTTTACTGAAGGTGAGAAGACAACTGAAGTAGCCGCTGGACCTCAAGGAGACGAAGACCCTAAGGGAACCGAGAAGCTTACCTCTGTATCTGAGGGGGAGCAACTCGAAGAAGAAGCTGAAGAAACTGAGTCTGAAGCTGAAGATGAAGAAGCCATCGACTTGTCTGATGATGAACCATCCTCTTCTCCAAAGAATGATGATGATGAAGATGACGATGATGATGACTCTTTTATCGTCAAGCCTGCTCAGAGAACTAAAGCTCTTAAAGGGATTCTGATAAATGAACCTTCAGGGGAGCGGACAAAGACAAAGCCATCAGCATCTGAAGCTGACAAGGGCAAAGGAAAAAGTGTCGCTGAAGATGAAAATCTGATGATCTTGCTTAAAAGGCCGGTTTGTCAGGTACACTAATCCTACACTACATCCCTCCTCTATACACATTATCAGTTCTACTCTCTACAAACCTCCATACACTTTATCCCATTTTCTCTATCTCTGTTCTACCCAATGTTCTTATTTGTAAGATCGTTGTGTTTCAGCTAGTCCTCTCCCCTGTTTGAGGATATCGCTGAAGTTCCTACAGCTGTGACTTCATCAACAATAATCCCAGCTCCCAACGCTGAAGAAATAATCCCAGTCTTGGATTTGATCTCTGAGACTGATGAACCTGAAGAACAGATGCTCTCTCACAAAACCTAAAAATCCGAAATTTACAGCTTCCGGTATTAGAAGCAAGTCCCGCAAATGGAAAGTCCCGCAATTGAGAAGTCCCGCAACTAGGATGTCCCGCAACTGAGAAGTCACAGAGAAATACCGGGAGTTGTGATACCGGGACTAGCAAACCGAGTCCCGCAACTGAGTAATACCGGGACTAAGTTAGGTACCGGGAGATGTAATACCGGGAGATGGAGTACCGGGAGATGAAGTACCGGTAGATATCAGCACCGGGAGTTATTACTACCGGGAGATATCGGGAGTATACACTACCGGGTGATATCAGCACCGGGAGTTATTACTATCGGGAGATATCAGTACCGGGACTTCGAAACCAATTCAGAAACAAGAAAAACTTACCCGGTTCGATGAATTTCTGCAGTCTTGAGGAGAAATAATCTGCAAGAACTTAGTAATAACAAGAAAACTAGCCCAAAAACACACGAAAACAATACTAAATCGAATCAACTAGTACTTTTGACAAGAAAATTTGATAATTTTCACGAAAGGGAGCAAAAAAACCAACCAGATCAAGAATTTTAAAAATCAGGGATTTTTACTCAACCAAACGATTTGAAAACACAGAGAGATCTTAGAAAACCTATGAGAAGAATTTATCAAGCCTCAATTTTGGGTTTTAACACCAAAATCAAAGCAATAAAAAATTCTTGAGATGAACACAGTACGTAATTTGAATGATCAAGAAAAACCAGAAAAATACCTTTGAATCGATAGCTTTGTCCCTCTGCTCTGATACCAATTGTGGATCCCAGATTAACAAGTAACAATGAATATGAAACGATTAATCCTTTATTGATTGAATGCAGAGAGTTACAAGATTAGAATGATGAACAAACTCTCTCTCAAAACTCTGTTAAGTGCGCGGCTAATCTCACCACGTCTAACCTAATTACCACTCAAATCACACATTAAATACCAAGGGCTTGACAGGCCCAAGCCCATTAGACATAAAGCCCATTATCTTGAGAGGCTTTACAAACAAATAAATAACACTAATTATTTCTTTATATCACTTTCTATTTTATAGGACATTTAGTCCTAACATTCTCTCTGATATCTACACAGACTACCTCGACATCAAGAAATCAGTTGACACCATGTCCAGCGAGGTCACAACGCTGAAGACATCGGTTGGCACACTCGAAGGTGATTTGTCTGCTGTAAAGGTTGATGTCAGTTCAGTAAAAACTGACATGAGTTCTGTGAAGACCGATGTCAATACGATGAAGAATGACATCACTTCAATTCAGACTTTGTTGCAGCAGATCCTAACCAACACGACCGCCCCTGCACCTGCCCCTGCACCTCCATCTTTTACTACGGCGGATCGTGTTGAACTCGTGAAGATCAATCCTGGTATTTCTGGTATAGAAAACAGAATATCAGCGATTGAAATCTGTGTGGGAATCCCTGGCCAAGAAGACAGGGAAACAACACAAGCTACTGAATCATCACATTCCTCCCCCACTCATCATGAAAAACAGGGGGAGAAGAGTGCTGAAGACCTTTCCAAGAGTGCTGAAGACCTTTCCCATGATGAATCTATCAGGGGAGAGAAGACTGAAGACCTCACCTTTACTGAAGGTGAGAAGACAACTGAAGTAGCCGCTGGACCTCAAGGAGACGAAGACCCTGAGGGAACCGAGAAGCTTACCTCTGTATCTGAGGGGGAGCAACTCGAAGAAGAAGCTGAAGAAACTGAGTCTGAAGCTGAAGATGAAGAAGCCATCGACTTGTCTGATGATGAACCATCCTCTTCTCCAAAGAATGATGATGATGAAGATGACGATGATGATGACTCTTTTATCGTCAAGCCTGCTCAGAGAACTAAAGCTCTTAAAGGGATTCTGATAAATGAACCTTCAGGGGAGCGGACAAAGACAAAGCCATCAGCATCTGAAGCTGACAAGGGCAAAGGGAAAAGTGTCGCTGAAGATGAAAATCTGATGATCTTGCTTAAAAGGCCGGTTTGTCAGGTACACTAATCCTACACTACATCCCTCCTCTATACACATTATCAGTTCTACTCTCTACAAACCTCCATACACTTTATCCCATTTTCTCTATCTCTGTTCTACCCAATGTTCTTATTTGTAAGATCGTTGTGTTTCAGCTAGTCCTCTCCCCTGTTTGAGGATATCGCTGAAGTTCCTACAGCTGTGACTTCATCAACAATAATCCCAGCTCCCAACGCTGAAGAAATAATCCCAGTCTTGGATTTGATCTCTGAGACTGATGAACCTGAAGAACAGATGCTCTCTCATAAAACCTAAAAATCCGAAATTTACAGCTTCCGGTATTAGAAGCAAGTCCCGCAAATGGAAAGTCCCGCAATTGAGAAGTCCCGCAACTAGGATGTCCCGCAACTGAGAAGTCACAGAGAAATACCGGGAGTTGTGATACCGGGACTGGCAACCCGAGTCCCGCAACTGAGTAATACCGGGACTAAGTTAGGTACCGGGAGATGTAATACCGGGAGATGGAGTACCGGGAGATGAAGTACCGGTAGATATCAGCACCGGGAGTTATTACTACCGGGAGATATCGGGAGTATACACTACCGGGAGATATCAGCACCGGGAGTTATTACTATCGGGAGATATCAGTACCGGGACTTCGAAACCAATTCAGAAACAAGAAAAACTTACCCGGTTCGATGAATTTCTGCAGTCTTGAGGAGAAATAATCTGCAAGAACTTAGTACTAACAAGAAAACTAGCCCAAAAACACACGAAAACAATACTAAATCGAATCAACTAGTACTTTTGACAAGAAAATTTGATAATTTTCACGAAAGGGAGCAAAAAAACCAACCAGATCAAGAATTTTAAAAATCAGGGATTTTTACTCAACCAAACGATTTGAAAACACAGAGAGATCTTAGAAAACCTATGAGAAGAATTTATCAAGCCTCAATTTTGGGTTTTAACACCAAAATCAAAGCAATAAAAAATTCTTGAGATGAACACAGTACGTACTTTGAATGATCAAGAAAAACCAGAAAAATACCTTTGAATCGATAGCTTTGTCCCTCTGCTCTGATACCAATTGTGGATCCCAGATTAACAAGTAACAATGAATATGAAACGATTAATCCTTTATTGATTGAATGCAGAGAGTTACAAGATTAGAATGATGAACAAACTCTCTCTCAAAACTCTGTTAAGCGCGCGGCTAATCTCACCACGTCTAACCTAATTACCACTCAAATCACACATTAAATACCAAGGGCTTGACAGGCCCAAGCCCATTAGACATAAAGCCCATTATCTTGAGAGGCTTTACAAACAAATAAATAACACTAATTATTTCTTTATATCACTTTCTATTTTATAGGACATTTAGTCCTAACATTCTCTCTGATATCTACACAGACTACCTCGACATCAAGAAATCAGTTGACACCATGTCCAGCGAGGTCACAACGCTGAAGACATCGGTTGGCACACTCGAAGGTGATTTGTCTGCTGTAAAGGTTGATGTTAGTTCAGTAAAAACTGACACGAGTTCTGTGAAGACCGATGTCAATACGATGAAGAATGACATCACTTCAATTCAGACTTTGTTGCAGCAGATCCTAACCAACACGACCGCCCCTGCACCTGCCCCTGCACCTCCATCTTTTACTACGGCGGATCGTGTTGAACTCGTGAAGATCAATCCTGGTATTTCTGGTATAGAAAACAGATTATCAGCGATTGAAATCTGTGTGGGAATCCCTGGCCAAGAAGACAGGGAAACAACACAAGCTACTGAATCATCACATTCCTCCCCCACTCATCATGAAAAACAGGGGGAGAAGAGTGCTGAAGACCTTTCCAAGAGTGCTGAAGACCTTTCCCATGATGAATCTATCAGGGGAGAGAAGACTGAAGACCTCACCTTTACTGAAGGTAAGAAGACAACTGAAGTAGCCGCTGGACCTCAAGGAGACGAAGACCCTGAGGGAACCGAGAAGCTTACCTCTGTATCTGAGGGGGAGCAACTCGAAGAAGAAGCTGAAGAAACTGAGTCTGAAGCTGAAGATGAAGAAGCCATCGACTTGTCTGATGATGAACCATCCTCTTCTCCAAAGAATGATGATGATGAAGATGACGATGATGATGACTCTTTTATCGTCAAGCCTGCTCAGAGAACTAAAGCTCTTAAAGGGATTCTGATAAATGAACCTTCAGGGGAGCGGACAAAGACAAAGCCATCACCATCTGAAGCTGACAAGGGCAAAGGAAAAAGTGTCGCTGAAGATGAAAATCTGATGATCTTGCTTAAAAGGCCGGTTTGTCAGGTACACTAATCCTACACTACATCCCTCCTCTATACACATTATCAGTTCTACTCTCTACAAACCTCCATACACTTTATCCCATTTTCTCTATCTCTGTTCTACCCAATGTTCTTATTTGTAAGATCGTTGTGTTTCAGCTAGTCCTCTCCCCTGTTTGAGGATATCGCTGAAGTTCCTACAGCTGTGACTTCATCAACAATAATCCCAGCTCCCAACGCTGAAGAAATAATCCCAGTCTTGGATTTGATCTCTGAGACTGATGAACCTGAAGAACAGATGCTCTCTCACAAAACCTAAAAATCCGAAATTTACAGCTTCCGGTATTAGAAGCAAGTCCCGCAAATGGAAAGTCCCGCAATTGAGAAGTCCCGCAACTAGGATGTCCCGCAACTGAGAAGTCACAGAGAAATACCGGGAGTTGTGATACCGGGACTGGCAAACCGAGTCCCGCAACTGAGTAATACCGGGACTAAGTTAGGTACCGGGAGATGTAATACCGGGAGATGGAGTACCGGGAGATGAAGTACCGGTAGATATCAGCACCGGGAGTTATTACTACCGGGAGATATCGGGAGTATACACTACCGGGAGATATCAGCACCGGGAGTTATTACTATCGGGAGATATCAGTACCGGGACTTCGAAACCAATTCAGAAACAAGAAAAACTTACCCGGTTCGATGAATTTCTGCAGTCTTGAGGAGAAATAATCTGCAAGAACTTAGTACTAACAAGAAAACTAGCCCAAAAACACACGAAAACAATACTAAATCGAATCAACTAGTACTTTTGACAAGAAAAATTGATAATTTTCACGAAAGGGAGCAAAAAAACCAACCAGATCAAGGATTTTAAAAATCAGGGATTTTTACTCAACCAGACGATTTGAAAACACAGAGAGATCTTAGAAAACCTATGAGAAGAATTTATCAAGCCTCAATTTTGGGTTTTAACACCAAAATCAAAGCAATAAAATTTTTTTGAGATGAACACAGTACGTACTTTGAATGATCAAGAAAAACCAGAAAAATACCTTTGAATCGATAGCTTTGTCCCTCTGCTCTGATACCAATTGTGGATCCCAGATTAACAAGTAACAATGAATATGAAACGATTAATCCTTTATTGATTGAATGCAGAGAGTTACAAGATTAGAATGATGAACAAACTCTCTCTCAAAACTCTGTTAAGCGTGCGGCTAATCTCACCACGTCTAACCTAATTACCACTCAAATCACACATTAAATACCAAGGGCTTGACAGGCCCAAGCCCATTAGACATAAAGCCCATTATCTTGAGAGGCTTTACAAACAAATAAATAACACTAATTATTTATTTATATCACTTTCTATTTTATAGGACATTTAGTCCTAACATTCTCTCTGATATCTACACAGACTACCTCGACATCAAGAAATCAGTTGACACCATGTCCAGCGAGGTCACAACGCTGAAGACATCGGTTGGCACACTCGAAGGTGATTTGTCTGCTGTAAAGGTTGATGTCAGTTCAGTAAAAACTGACATGAGTTCTGTGAAGACCGATGTCAATACGATGAAGAATGACATCACTTCAATTCAGACTTTGTTGCAGCAGATCCTAACCAACACGACCGCCCCTGCACCTGCCCCTGCACCTCCATCTTTTACTACGGCGGATCGTGTTGAACTCGTGAAGATCAATCCTGGTATTTCTGGTATAGAAAACAGATTATCAGCGATTGAAATCTGTTAGATCTGAAGTTTTGTCAATAAACTAAGTGTTGAAGATCTGATAAGAAGACTCAGATGTTCTGAGTAGAGAAGTCAGAGGTCTGACTGTGAAAGCTCAGAAGTATTGTTCAGTGGAAAGAGAAGTCAGATGTCTGAGTTAAGGAGTCAGAAGATCTGAGAAGCTTTATCATAAGAATGTTTAGAAGTTCTGAACTATCTGTTCAGAACTTATGACGAGATACTTTACTTAGTATTTTATAAACTAATTAGGACACGTGTTATGTTCTTATTAGTCTTTCTTATTTGTACTGTAGCTTTAAGATGTCCGTTGCAGTATAAATAGTAGTTAGCTCTATGTTGCTAACTGATTGATTTTTCCCGTATAACTTTGTATTCATTCCTTGTAATCTTTGAGATTCTCTCTCTCTTAGATCTGTAATTCTGTTCATCATTGAATACAATTGGGCTTGATCATACACCTTCTCAATTACTGCTTTCTATATTGATTGTAAGATAAGATCCTGTTCTTTCAATTGGTATCAGAGCTAATCAACAAACAAATTCGTTCAAGATTGTTATCGCGAAGATCAATTGATCAATTTCTTGAAGATTTATTGATTCATTCAAAATTCGATTCCTCTGCTAGGGCTAGTTCTTGAATTCTTGGCAATTCTTGAATTTCCTGTTACATTTCGATCAAGAAACTCGAATTTGTCTTTCTGTTGAATTTTCTTACAATCATGTCTTCTAAAGAATATCTAGCCATGGGATCTGAAACCAAACCGCCTGTTCTTATACCAGAAGAGTATCAGCAATGGAAAATTCGTATGATCCAATTCCTAGACAATATTGATGAAAATCTAATGGTCTCTATTCGAGAAGGTCCAATTGAAGTGTACATCGATGTTGCTGCAACCCCTGCTACAGAGACAACTCCAGAAATTCCAGCGACCAGGGTGAAAAAGAGTTATTCCCAATACACAGCTGAACAGAAGAATAGGCATGCTATTGACAAAAGAGCAATTACTTTGATGACTTTGGCTGTCCCAAATGAGGTTCTTAACAGGATTGACAGTGGATCATCAGCTAAAGAAATGTGGGACGAATTGGAAAGGCAAATGTTAGGAACTGTGAGATCTATTCAGGCAAAGTTAAATCAAAGCATAAATGCTTATGAAAGGTTCAAAGCAAAAGAGTCAGAAAGTTTGACACAGACATATAGTAAATTTTGCACTATTCTAAATGACTTGAGAAGAAATGGACTGAAGAAAACGAAGTCAGAAATAAATTACAAATTTCTGAACAGTCTAAATTCAGAATGGTCATCATTTGCCATAAGTCTGCAAATGAACAAGGATATGTGTGAAGAAGACTTAAATGATTTGTTCTGTGTTCTTAATCAACATGAAGACTCTGTCAAGTTAGTTGTGGAAGAGAAGAAAAATGTTGTTGATCAGTTAGCGTTCTTATCAAAGTCCAAAGCAATCAAAGCACCCAAAAAGACTGCATATCTATCAGAGATACCTAATCTGGAAGAATCTGACAAGGAAGAAGGATCAGAAGATGATGAAGATATCAAGATAATGGCTGAGAAACTAGCTTTGTTGACAAATACTTTCAATAAAAGGTATGGGAAGGGTAGATTTCAAGGAAATTATAAGAGAGTTGGGAGTTCAGATTATAAGAAGAAAGAAGACAGAGAAGAAAATAAGTTTGAAAAGAGAGTAGAGAGAAGTGAAGAAAACAAAGAAGAGAAGGATGAGAGAAAAGAAAAGAATCTGTGTTTCAAATGTGGAAAATCTGGCCACTATGCTAAGGATTGCAGAGTTAAAATTGTGAAAGACTATGAGTACTACACCAAGAAGGCTCAGCTTGCAAAGAAGAGAGATGATAAATTTCTTTGTTGGCTGAACAGGAGAATTGGTTGTACTATACTTCTGATGAAGATGATCATATCAACTTTCCACAGATGCAGAGCTATATGGCAAAAATGAGGAATGAGGATGATTCTGATTTTGAAGATGCTGATTCTGAGTCATCTGCTGAGGTACATTCTTCACTTGAATTAGAGTTAATGACACAGATTGGTGAAATGAAAACTGAATTTGCTAATCTAAGAAAACAGATAAAAGGAGAAAGAAATTTGGTTAACAAATTCAGAATTGAAAAAGAAGTAATAAAAGAACAATATGAAGAATCTGAGGCTGAGAAACAGAAAGTTAAAGATGAAAATTCTGAATTGATGAAAAGGCTTTCTGAACTAAAAGTTGAGTTTTCAAAAATAAAGGATGAAAAAGGTGATTTACAAATAAAATTTGATATGTTATTTGAAGAAAGAAAGAATTTATACGCCAAAATTAAAGAATTAGAAGATCTGAATTTGAAAAGGGGTCAGACTCAGCAAACACTAAATCTTTTATTAAGCAATGTTAAAGATACAAGATTTTACAACCCTAAGAAGGGATTGGGATTGGAAGAAAATGTCACTTTAAAAAGAGCTCCAATCAACTTGTATGAAAAACTTCAAGTTTCTAAGCCAAAAATCCCAGAAATTGTTGAAGTTTTCATAAGACCTGCTAGTTCTATAACAAGTTCTGACAATTTGCAAAGACCAAACTCTAAAAAGTCAGATGAGAAAATTTCTGAGTCTAAAACAGAAAAGTCAGTTGGTTCAGAAGAAAAGGTTAAGAAAGAAGTTTCTAAACCAACAGATGAAAAGCCAAGATACAATGATACTAAATTCAAGTATGATTCTTTAAATGTCAGCTACAAAAATAGACAACCAAGTTTTTCATATCATGACATTGAAAGCATATTTGACACAAGTAAAAATTCTGAAACAGTCAATCAGAAGTCTGAAACTTCTAGTCAGGATTCTGAACTTTGTAGTCAGAACTCTGAGCCTAAAGATCAGACATCTGAGTCTGTAAATCAGAACTCTGACTCAAGTAGTCAGAAGTCTGATTCAACTGATTTTTCTGAAACAAAATCAGATGAATTTTTGCAACTTGAAAAGAGATTTAATCTTGTGAGTCAAGAACTTGAGGACTTAAGGAAAGCTTATGATGAACTTGAAAATGATTTCTGTTAGGTGGATATTAAACTTGAAGAAGCTTTGAAAGAAAAGAATATTTTTATTCAGAAAATAACAGAGCTTGAAAAACTGAAGACTGAGTATGATCTTTTTAAAATTAATGCTTCAAGAGAAAATGATAAATTCTTTAATGAATCAAGTACATATGAAAAAGGTGAATCATCTAATTCTTCTAACAAAAAGAACTTGAATTTTTCAGAAAAAGAAGAAAGCAAAAGGAAAGATGATCTTGCAAAGTTGAATGATCTGAAAAGGGATCTTGAGAAGATTAGAATGAAATCTACTTCTGAACTCAAAGCTAGAAATTCTTGTAATAAGGGCAATTGTACTCTGAACAGTATCAATAAAAATGAAATGACCTATGTTTCAGATTTATTGTCACTTGCAAAGAAAAATCTTGTTTGTGTTAGATGTAAAAATGATTCATTCCAATATTATCATAAATGTCAAGTCAAAATAACTTCTGTTTCATACATAAGAAAAGATATTCAGAAAGTTTCTGTTCCTCAAAATACAGAAAAGAAGAACATTTCTGTTCCTCAGACTCAGAAGAAAGAAAAGATAAAAGAAAAGAAAGTTGAAAATATAGCAAAACCAAAAGTTACAACTCTCAAAAAGAAGTTGAACAAGCTTGTAAGCAGAAAATGTTCTGACTTCATAAAAGTTCAAGGAAAGTGGTGTTTGAAGAAAGATTTTGAGTGGAGAGTAAAAGGTACTAATGTTAAATCCAATGACAAAGCTAACAAAGATGGACCCATTCCAAAATGGGTACCTAAACCTAACTGATTCTTTTACAGGGCTGTCATGTGTGGTTTTTAGATTCAGGAGCTTCAAGACACATGACAGGTCAGAAGTCTTTTCTATCAAACTTCCCAGAAAAGGCTGGAGGAGCAGTAAACTTTGGAAATAACAGCAAAGGACAAGTCAAAGGTTATGGGGATTTAACTAAAGGGGATCTGACTATCCAAAAGGTTTTCTATGTTGAAGGATTACAGCATAATCTTTTCAGCATAAGTCAGTTTTTAGACAGTCTTTGTCAAATTAAGTTTCAAATAACAGGTTGCATGATTTTAACTGAAAATGATGTTAAAGTCTTCTGGGCCAAAAGACATATGGACTTATTTGTAGTTAATTTTTCAAAATTGAAAACATTAAATACAGTTTGTCTTTTATCAAAATCAACTGCAAATGAATGCTGGCTTTGGCACAGAAGATGTTCTCATCTGAATTTCAAAGATCTTAATAATCTTGTTGCAAAACATCTGGTTAAAGGCTTACCAAAGCTTAAATTTGAAAAAGAATCATTATGCTCAGCTTGTGAAATGGGCAAGATGAAAAAGAGTTCTCACAAATTAAAAATGGACTCATCCTGCAAAGCACCATTAGAAATGATTCATACTGATCTTTGTGGTCCAATTTCAGTTCAATCTATGGGAGGAAAGAAATATATGCTTGTGATTGTTGATGAATTCTCCAGATACACATGGGTTGAGTTCCTAAGAGCTAAGTCAGAAGCTGCTACTACATTGATAAATTTTATCAAAAGGATTCAAGTTCTCTTACAACTTCCAGTTCAGAAAATCAGAAGTGATAATGGAACAGAGTTCAGAAATGAGACTCTTCAGAGTTTTTTAGAAAGTTCTGGGATTTCTCACAATTTTTCTGCTGTCAGAACTCCTCAACAAAATGGTGTTGTTGAAAGGAAGAATAGAACTCTAGTTGAAGCTGCGAGAACAATGCTGGCTTATGCAAATCTTCCTACTTTCCTATGGGCTGAAGCAATTGCAACTGCTTGTTTTACACAGAATAGAACTTTAATCAATAAGAGATTAAATAAGACTGCTTATGAACTGATAAATAAAAGAAAACCATTAATCAAATTCTTTCATGTTTTTGGTTGCAGGTGCTATGTTCTTAGAGACAGAGAAAATCTTGCCAAATTCGATAAAAAGGCAGATGAAGGATACTTTGTGGGTTATTCTTTAACTTCCAAAGCATTCAGAATCTACAATAGAAGAACCAAGAGGATGATGGAGAGCATAAATGTAACTTTTGATGAAGCCAGAATGCGGACTTCTGAACAAGACAGTTCAGAACTCATGCTGAACAAGACAAAAATGACTTCTGATACAGATTCTAATCCTATTTGTTCAGAACTCAATTTACTGTTTAAGGATGCTTTTAGTGAACTAATTTCTGATTCTTATGCAGAATATGAAAACCCAAAGATGGTCAAAGAGATGAAAAATAAGACTCCAGAAATAGTTCAATCAACTGTAATTTCTGACAAAGGTCCATCAGAGGAATGTCCAAATCTAATACATACAAGTGGTGAAAATTCTGAACCTTGTAATCAGAATTCTGATTCTTGTACTCAGAACTCTGAACAAGTCACTCAGAATTCTGACTTCATTAATCAGAACCCAAACTTGGATATGACTTCTATTCATACATCAGAACAAGGGGACAGTTCAGAATTACAAGCAATCATTGATGAGAATGATGCAAACAACAATTATTCAGAGATTGATGTACTTCCTAGTGCAAATAAATGGACTAAAAATCATCCTATTCATCAAGTAATAGGTGATCCTTCAGCAGGAGTAAAAACCAGATCAGCTACAGCAAATGAAGCAATGTTTGCTGGTTTCTTGAGTGTGATTGAACCAAAGAAAGCTAATGAAGCTTTAGAGGATCCAGACTGGATTTCAGCAATGCAAGAGGAATTGCTTCAATTTGAAAGAAATAAAGTCTGGAGACTCATTCCAAAGCCTGAAGGTAAATCTATTATTGGAACTAAATGGGTGTTCAGAAACAAAAAGGATGAATCAGGTGTTGTCATCAGAAACAACAGCAATCGAACTTTCAAAAATTTATTTTTGAGAAATACAAATAACTTCAACTGTATGGATTATGCTTCTTATATTATCTTTTTATCTCATCTTTATGTATCATTAATAGTCAAATGCATGCTCAAGTCAAGGGGGAGCATCAAAATTCTTTTGGAAATCATTTTGTGATGCTTAAAAGATTTGTTTTCATTTCTTATCGCTGATCATTCTAAGAACAAGCTTTTAATGATAAATTTTTTTGTTATTCAAACTATATCTGAATTAAAAACTTTTCATATTCAGATATAAGATTTTAAATGATCCTTTTTAAATCATCATAATATGAACAGAGTTTTGATGATAAAAAGTGCTTCTATCTGTTCAAACCTCTTCTGAATAATCAAAACGTTTTATATTAGTCAGAAGTTGATTTTAAATGACATTTTGGTTACAAGGAAAAATTCTTCTGAGTCATGGAATCAGAACATCTGTGCGTGTTATTCAGATCTTTGACTTGAGTCAAAATTCTATCCACTAACACGTGTCAGCTTCATATTTGTTTGACAATGCGACACATTTCATTTAAATCCTTTGTGGTATTTCACATGTGTTGACTCCGTTATAACATTGATTTCGCTTTTCCGTTAAACCTTTCAACTTCGCGGATTTTAAATAGGTCTTAAAATTCCTATTTCAAATTTCTTTCAAATTCCAGAGCGAAAACGTGAGATACGAATCAAATCCAGAGTTCTTTGAGTTTGTGTTCTTCTTAAATCATGTCTGAAATACGAAGAAGTGGTCCAATTTCTCTACATTCTACAAAATCGATTATGGATTCATCCGATTCGGAAAATGATGAAGTACAAAATAGAGTTGCAGAGGAAGGGGCAATAAGAAATGATGAAGAAGATGAACAAATGGATGAATCTGAAGGAAATGCGGATGAGGTAAACGTTAATATTGAACATGAACAGAGTGCTGCAGGTTCTATTATGTCAGATAGATCTATTTTAGTGGAAAGAATTGTTCCTGAGAGTGAATGGCTGAAATTATCTGAAAATAACTGTGTTATATTATTTGAGGAAATCCGTTTTAAGCCTGAACACATAATTATCATGGAGTTATTCAAACATCATCCGTACAGAAAATGGTTTACAAGAAGTAAAAATGTGCCTGTTCAGTACATACAACATTGGTGGAAACATCTTAGGTTAGAAGATAATAAGTTTGTGTCTGAAATTGGAGGAGTGACATTTGTCTTATCTCTTTCTGCACTAAGAGAAATGCTGAATCTACCAGAGAAAGATGATGTACAAAGAAGAACAGATTTTGAGGATTCACCCTTAACAGAGGAATTAATAGCAGAGTTTATGAAGTTGGGATACAATGAAGGATTGAGGACTCTCGGTTTGTTTAGAAGAAACAAATTACCACCTATTTGGGCTTGCTTCTTTCATGTGGTAAATAAATGTGTGTCAGGGAAGAATAGTTCTCCTGATCAAGGTTCTAAACAAATTCTTCAGATATTTCAGGGTTTAGTGAAGAATAGGCATTATGACTATGCTTTAATACTTTGGGAAGATATGAAGAATACATTTGAAAAGAATCAGAAAGCAATTCAGAAGAAAACAAAGGATGCTCCACTGACATACATTCCTTACATAAGGTACTGACAAATTGTTATTTGGTATGCCATGCAGGAAAACAGAACAATCTCAAGAAGAACAAATGAAGAGCATGGTCCTACATTTTATTTGGGTAAGATGACCTCAGTAACAAGACTTGAAAACTATCCCAATCATAAACTATTGCCAAAATCACTTAGGAGCTATATTCCAAGGGAGAGTGAGATTTTAAAAGCTTATTGCACCTCTATGGGAATTGAATTACCTCAAATCCCTACCCAAGAGGACCAACCTGAGAAGAGAGGTGAGGGGTCTAGTCGAATTGGAGAGGGGGAGGATGTTCAGATGGGTGAACATTCTGAGAGACTTGAGGGGGAAAATTCTGAGAGCTTGGTTAGATTTGGTGAGGAAAAACAGAATGAGAATGATGAGGATGAGAGATTGTCAACAGAGGTTCAAACAGAAAGAGATGCCTCTGAACCAGCTAATCTTGACCAGGTAACCACAAATGCTATTGGTTCACATCTCTTGGTGTCCAATATTGAAACAAACACCATGGACCTAGTGGTGGATCTTGAACAACCCATCCATATCCACTCAGAAGCATTTCAACATGCTACTGTTTCACACAAATCCGGGGAACCATCCCAAACTCATTTGGAGGGAGGTGATAAATCCCAATTTATTTCTCAACACATTGAGTCTGAATATCATAGTCCTATTCATATTGAGCCTGAAATTCCTTTTGACACTTGCACAAATCAGGAATTTCGTATTCCTGAAACAACATTCATAGACATACCTAATGTTGGGTGTCGAGGATTGGATGGAAGTCCTGGTGAGGTGAACATTACAAAAGCCTCATTAAAACGTGCATCTGTTGTACAAGATGACTGTGTGTTATCTACAGGCCATGAGCCCTCTGGGCACATGAAAACTGGACCATCTGTTGGTTCAGGTTCACTGTTAGAAACTTCTGAATTTGAAAAGATTCAGAAACAAAACAAGGAGATGGGGGAAAAAGTAGAAAATTTGGAGAAGAGGGTGGAGGATTTGAATGATGAGATGTCATAGTTGAAAGTTGTGTTGGAGAAAAAGTTGATTTCTGTTGAAACCAAAGTAGATGATGTAAAGAAATCCTTGGATTCTCACAAAAAGGAGATCGTGGATATTTTGTCTGGTTTTCAAAAAGATATGTTACAACAAATGCAAGAAGCTGAACCTGAAGTTGCTTTTAATCAGAACTTGAAAAGAAAGTTTGATGATAATGAGCCTCATGATCATCAAAAGGGGGAGAAAAGACAAAGGTTAAGTTCTGATGATGATATTGGCATAGAAGATTTTGAGATGGCAGATATGCAATTAGCTAGTACAAAAAGTTCAGAAGATCAGATACAGGAAAATTTAAAGGCAATAACTCAGATAGTTCAGATTGATAGCTCAGATACAGAGGAAATGGAGTTGGAAAGTACAGATGGTGGTGAGTCAGATAAAACAGAGGAATTAAACTTAGACATAGAAATGGAAAGAAACTCAGATGAAACTGAAGCTATTGAGGAATCTGCATCGAGATCAGAAAAGACAGTGGAAAGTGAAGTGGTCAACATGTGTACAGATATTGTGGTGTATAACAAAGAAAATATGACAGATTCTGAATTAAAAGAAAGGAGGTTAAGTGAAGAGTTGATCAGAAGGATGCATAACAGTTTAGTCAGAGCTTTGAATGTTCAAAAAGTTCAGCAAGGAATAAAAATGATAAGACCTATTGATCTAATGGGAGAAGAAGACAGAACTGTGAATTATACTCAGGATTTTGAAGATGATTTTATATTTAACTTTTGTGATGAGTTAAATACAGAAGAAGAGTATGTGAAAGTGAAAGACTTCTTTATGCCTTCTGAGTATGTATTCAGAAAACCAATTGAGATCCCAAAGATTAAATTGCAAAGACTAGAAGAACCTGTGTGTGACTTCATTCTAGAGCTAAGTGATGTGCCATTAGCCAGACAATTTCATGATGATATTTTTCCTGAGGAAATATATGATAATCTCTACTACACAGAAGGAGAGTATGAACCTTTGGAAAGTAACATTGATGGTTTTATGGATGACAGAGCTCAGATGATCTACTCAGAAGCTTCTAACAGGTTCAGAGTTCCAGACTCAAAACTGCATATTCAGAAAAGAATTGAGAAAGTTCTGATGTTTCAACAAGATGAATTCAATGGTTTAATGTTTGTTAGAATGGAAGTACTGAATGAAAGAAATACAAAAGTTTCCATGTCTACTTTTGATTTTCACAGATTGACTCTTGATGATCAGATCTTTCTAGTCAAGTTCTTTGCTAGCACTGAAGAAGCCTTGATAGAAATTGAATGCAGAAGACTTCTGGGTATTTATGTCAGAAATATATACTTGTATGACTTCCAATTGGCTATTGAAGAAAGAAAAGAAAAGTGTAATCTGAGTTCTCCCACAAAGAAAACAGAAGTTGATTATCATGTGAAGGGATTTGTGAATGAAGGAATGGAGACAGAAGGGTTCACATATATAGTTCACGAAAGGCTTGAATTGTTCAGATTAAAAGAGTTGGTAAAGTACAGTGATGCAACTCTGAATTGGTTGTTGATTAAAATGGAAGTAAGTATGGAAGCTGAAAAGGAGAGTTTAAAGAAGAGATGTATAAACTGTGTGAAGAGGAGGTTGGATCTTAGAAGAAAAATCAGAAACAGTAGTGAATGGTTGCTATCTGAGGTGAATCCCAAAAAGATTCTACATAATGATTTTGTGTTTCCTGCTGAGTATGAAGTAAATGGAATTTTGTCAGATGAAGTTGAAGAAGTGCAGAATACAATATCTCAGAATGTGCAGATAACTAGTTTTGATCAAGCTGAACAGTCTGAACCAAAAGAAGATGAAATATCCATTGATCTAAATGGATACTTTCTTGAATTTGATTTACCTGAGTTCTTCAAACCAAAAGAGGTACAATTCTTGGATGTGTATTATGATAGACCTAAGGAGACTCAGATCTGGTTGGCTGAAAAATTAAGATGTCTTGGCAAAACAAAGCAAGCTGTTTACTCAGATTTTTTAATCACTGGAATCAGAGAGTTGAGGGTTAAGAAATTCAGAAAGATGGAGTACTTATCTTTTGAAGTTCTGAGAGAAGATGGCAAGGTTTATTACTTTACTGATGCAGATTTTGAGAAACTATCAGTAGTTGACTTCTACAGATTACACAGCTTTCTATGCTTCAAAGAGTCGAGCAAAAACAGAAATGAAAGGAAGGCCAGAAGTGTGGTAATTGAGGCCATGTTCTACATCTTAAGGTGGCACTGTTATACAGACTTTCAAATAGCTTTGTACCTACAAAAGTCATGTGTTTATCTGGCAAATCCCAACACAGATCATGAACAGAAAAAGAAGTTAAAGACTGGAAGTGTTCACAAATATCCAGATTTGGGAGTATTTTTGAAAAATAAAAGTGGAAAGATTTTCTTCAGAGCAAAGGAAACCGCAAAATACTGTTCTAGAACTTTAAGAATCATAAAGCATAATTTGGAGAAAAAGATGCTGAAAGTGAAGGAAGCAAACATGACTCAAGAAGCAATCAATCAGCAAGTTGAGATTATTCAAGAAATCATTGACAAAATTGATAAAAGGCTTAATCTGAGAAATGTGCTACTTCAGAAGATTGTTCCTGCTCTGAAAGAACTGGATGATGCAAAGTTTAAGTTTATTTGACAAAAAGGGGGAGATTGTTAGATCTGAAGTTTTGTCAATAAACTAAGTGTTGAAGATCTGATAAGAAGACTCAGATGTTCTGAGTAGAGAAGTCAGAGGTCTGACTGTGAAAGCTCAGAAGTATTGTTCAGTGGAAAGAGAAGTCAAATGTCTGAGTTAAGGAGTCAGAAGATCTGAGAAGCTTTATCAGAAGAATGTTCAGAAGTTCTGAACTATCTGTTCAGAACTTATGACGAGATACTTTACTTAGTATTTTATAAACTAATTAGGACACGTGTTATGTTCTTATTAGTCTTTCTTATTTGTACTGTAGCTTTAAGATGTCCGTTGCAGTATAAATAGTAGTTAGCTCTATGTTGCTAACTGATTGATTTTCCCGTATAACTTTGTATTCATTCCTTGTAATCTTTGAGATTCTCTCTCTCTTAGATCTGTAATTCTGTTCTTCATTGAATACAATTGGGCTTGATCATACAACTTCTCAATTACTGCTTTCTATATTGATTGTAAGATAAGATCCTGTTCTTTCAAAATTTGTGTGGGAATCCCTGGACAAGAAGACATGGAAACAACACAAGCTACTGAATCATCACATTCCTCCCCCACTCATCATGAAAAACAGGGGGAGAAGAGTGCTGAAGACCTTTCCAAGAGTGTTGAAGACCTTTCCCATGATGAATCTATCAGGGGAGAGAAGACTGAAGACCTCACCTTTACTGAAGGTGAGAAGACAACTGAAGTAGCCGCTGGACCTCAAGGAGACGAAGACCCTGAGGGAACCGAGAAGCTTACCTCTGTATCTGAGGGAGAGCAACTCGAAGAAGAAGCTGAACAAACTGAGTCTGAAGCTGAAGATGAAGAAGCCATCGACTTGTCTGATGATGAACCATCCTCTTCTCCAAAGAATGATGATGATGAAGATGACGATGATGATGACTCTTTTATCGTCAAGCCTGCTCAGAGAACTAAAGCTCTTAAAGGGATTCTGATAAATGAACCTTCAGGGGAGCGGACAAAGGCAAAGCCATCAGCATCTGAAGCTGACAAGGGCAAAGGAAAAAGTGTCGCTGAAGATGAAAATCTGATGATCTTGCTTAAAAGGCCGGTTTGTCAGGTACACTAATCCTACACTACATCCCTCCTCTATACACATTATCAGTTCTACTCTCTACAAACCTCCATACACTTTATCCCATTTTCTCTATCTCTGTTCTACCCAATGTTCTTATTTGTAAGATCGTTGTGTTTCAGCTAGTCCTCTCCCCTGTTTGAGGATATCGCTGAAGTTCCTACAGCTGTGACTTCATCAACAATAATCCCAGCTCCCAACGCTGAAGAAATAATCCCAGTCTTGGATTTGATCTCTGAGACTGATGAACCTGAAGAACAGATGCTCTCTCACAAAACCTAAAAATCCGAAATTTACAGCTTCCGGTATTAGAAGCAAGTCCCGCAAATGGAAAGTCCCGCAATTGAGAAGTCCCGCAACTAGGATGTCCCGCAACTGAGAAGTCACAGAGAAATACCGGGAGTTGTGATACCGGGACTAAGTTAGGTACCGGGAGATGTAATACCGGGAGATGGAGTACCAGGAGATGAAGTACCGGTAGATATCAGCACCGAAAGTTATTACTACCGGGAGATATCGGGAGTATACACTACCGGGAGATATCAGCACCGGGAGTTATTACTATCGGGAGATATCAGTACCGGGACTTCGAAACCAATTCAGAAACAAGAAAAACTTACCCGGTTCGATGAATTTCTGCAGTCTTGAGGAGAAATAATCTGCAAGAACTTAGTACTAACAAGAAAACTAGCCCAAAAACACACGAAAACAATACTAAATCGAATCAACTAGTACTTTTGACAAGAAAATTTGATAATTTTCACGAAAGGGAGCAAAAAAACCAACCAGATCAAGAATTTTAAAAATCAGGGATTTTTACTCAACCAAACGATTTGAAAACACAGAGAGATCTTAGAAAACCTATGAGAAGAATTTTTCAAGCCTCGATTTTGGGTTTTAACACCAAAATCAAAGCAATAAAAAATTCTTGAGATGAACACAGTACGTACTTTGAATGATCAAGAAAAACAAGAAAAATACCTTTGAATCGATAGCTTTGTCCCTCTGCTCTGATACCAATTGTGGATCCCAGATTAACAAGTAACAATGAATATGAAACGATTAATCCTTTATTGATTGAATGCAGAGAGTTACAAGATTAGAATGATGAACAAACTCTCTCTCAAAACTCTGTTAAGCGCGCGGCTAATCTCACCACGTCTAACCTAATTACCACTCAAATCACACATTAAATACCAAGGGCTTGACAGGCCCAAGCCCATTAGACATAAAGCCCATTATCTTGAGAGGCTTTACAAACAAATAAATAACACTAATTATTTCTTTATATCACTTTCTATTTTATAGGACATTTAGTCCTAACATTCTCTCTGATATCTACACAGACTACCTCGACATCAAGAAATCAGTTGACACCATGTCCAGCGAGGTCACAACGCTGAAGACATCGGTTGGCACACTCGAAGGTGATTTGTCTGCTGTAAAGGTTGATGTCAGTTCAGTAAAAACTGACATGAGTTCTGTGAAGACCGATGTCAATACGATGAAGAATGACATCACTTCAATTCAGACTTTGTTGCAGCAGATCCTAACCAACACGACCGCCCCTGCACCTGCCCCTACACCTCCATCTTTTACTACGGCGGATCGTGTTGAACTCGTGAAGATCAATCCTGGTATTTCTGGTATAGAAAACAGATTATCAGCGATTGAAATCTGTGTGGGAATCCCTGGCCAAGAAGACAAGGAAACAACACAAGCTACTGAATCATCACATTCCTCCCCCACTCATCATGAAAAACAGGGGGAGAAGAGTGCTGAAGACCTTTCCAAGAGTGCTGAAGACCTTTCCCATGATGAATCTATCAGGGGAGAGAAGACTGAAGACCTCACCTTTACTGAAGGTGAGAAGACAACTGAAGTAGCCGCTGGACCTCAAGGAGACGAAGACCCTGAGGGAACCGAGAAGCTTACCTCTGTATCTGAGGGGGAGCAACTCGAAGAAGAAGCTGAAGAAACTGAGTCTGAAGCTGAAGATGAAGAAGCCATCGACTTGTCTGATGATGAACCATCCTCTTCTCCAAAGAATGATGATGATGAAGATGACGATGATGATGACTCTTTTATCGTCAAGCCTGCTCAGAGAACTAAAGCTCTTAAAGGGATTCTGATAAATGAACCTTCAGGGGAGCGGACAAAGACAAAGCCATCAGCATCTGAAGCTGACAAGGGCAAAGGAAAAAGTATCGCTGAAGATGAAAATCTGATGATCTTGCTTAAAAGGCCGGTTTGTCAGGTACACTAATCCTACACTACATCCCTCCTCTATACACATTATCAGTTCTACTCTCTACAAACCTCCATACACTTTATCCCATTTTCTCTATCTCTGTTCTACCCAATGTTCTTATTTGTAAGATCGTTGTGTTTCAGCTAGTCCTCTCCCCTGTTTGAGGATATCGCTGAAGTTCCTACAGCTGTGACTTCATCAACAATAATCCCAGCTCCCAACGCTGAAGAAATAATCCCAGTCTTGGATTTGATCTCTGAGACTGATGAACCTGAAGAACAGATGCTCTCTCACAAAACCTAAAAATCCGAAATTTACAGCTTCCGGTATTAGAAGCAAGTCCCGCAAATGGAAAGTCCCGCAATTGAGAAGTCCCGCAACTAGGATGTCCCGCAACTGAGAAGTCACAGAGAAATACCGGGAGTTGTGATACCGGGACTGGCAAACCGAGTCCTGCAACTGAGTAATACCGGGACTAAGTTAGGTACCGGGAGATGTAATACCGGGAGATGAAGTACCGGTAGATATCAGCACCGGGAGTTATTACTACCGGGAGATATCAGGAGTATACACTACCGGGAGATATCAGCACCGGGAGTTATTACTATCGGGAGATATCAGTACCGGGACTTCGAAACCAATTCAGAAACAAGAAAAACTTACCCGGTTCGATGAATTTCTGCAGTCTTGAGGAGAAATAATCTGCAAGAACTTAGTACTAACAAGAAAACTAGCCCAAAAACACACGAAAACAATACTAAATCGAATCAACTAGTACTTTTGACAAGAAAATTTGATAATTTTCACGAAAGGGAGCAAAAAAACCAACCAGATCAAGAATTTTAAAAATCAGGGATTTTTACTCAACCAAACGATTTGAAAACACAGAGAGATCTTAGAAAACCTATGAGAAGAATTTATCAAGCCTCAATTTTGGGTTTTAACACCAAAATCAAAGCAATAAAAAATTCTTGAGATGAACATAGTACGTACTTTGAATGATCAAGAAAAACCAGAAAAATACCTTTGAATCGATAGCTTTGTCCCTCTGCTCTGATACCAATTGTGGATCCCAGATTAACAAGTAACAATGAATATGAAACGATTAATCCTTTATTGATTGAATGCAGAGAGTTACAAGATTAGAATGATGAACAAACTCTCTCTCAAAACTCTGTTAAGCGCGCGGCTAATCTCACCACGTCTAACCTAATTACCACTCAAATCACACATTAAATACCAAGGGCTTGACAGGCCCAAGCCCATTAGACATAAAGCCCATTATCTTGAGAGGCTTTACAAACCAATAAATAACACTAATTATTTCTTTATATCACTTTCTATTTTATAGGACATTTAGTCCTAACATTCTCTCTGATATCTACACAGACTACCTCGACATCAAGAAATCAGTTGACACCATGTCCAGCGAGGTCACAACGCTGAAGACATCGGTTGGCACACTCGAAGGTGATTTGTCTGCTGTAAAGGTTGATGTCAGTTCAGTAAAAACTGACATGAGTTCTGTGAAGACCGATGTCAATACGATGAAGAATGACATCACTTCAATTCAGACTTTGTTGCAGCAGATCCTAACCAACACGACCGCCCCTGCACCTGCCCCTGCACCTCCATCTTTTACTACGGCGGATCGTGTTGAACTCGTGAAGATCAATCCTGGTATTTCTGGTATAGAAAACAGATTATCAGCGATTGAAATCTGTGCGGGAATCCCTGGCCAAGAAGACAGGGAAACAACACAAGCTACTGAATCATCACATTCCTCCCCCACTCATCATGAAAAACAGGGGGAGAAGAGTGCTGAAGACCTTTCCAAGAGTGCTGAAGACCTTTCCCATGATGAATCTATCAGGGGAGAGAAGACTGAAGACCTCACCTTTACTGAAGGTGAGAAGACAACTGAAGTAGCCGCTGGACCTCAAGGAGACGAAGACCCTGAGGGAACCGAGAAGCTTACCTCTGTATCTGAGGGGGAGCAACTCGAAGAAGAAGCTGAAGAAACTGAGTCTGAAGCTGAAGATGAAGAAGCCATCGACTTGTCTGATGATGAACCATCCTCTTCTCCAAAGAATGATGATGATGAAGATGACGATGATGATGACTCTTTTATCGTCAAGCCTGCTCAGAGAACTAAATCTCTTAAAGGGATTCTGATAAATGAATCTTCAGGGGAGCGGACAAAGACAAAGCCATCAGCATCTGAAGCTGACAAGGGCAAAGGAAAAAGTGTCGCTGAAGATGAAAATCTGATGATCTTGCTTAAAAGGCCGGTTTGTCAGGTACACTAATCCTACACTACATCCCTCCTCTATACACATTATCAGTTCTACTCTCTACAAACCTCCATACACTTTATCCCATTTTCTCTATCTCTGTTCTACCCAATGTTCTTATTTGTAAGATCGTTGTGTTTCAGCTAGTCCTCTCCCCTGTTTGAGGATATCGCTGAAGTTCCTACAGCTGTGACTTCATCAACAATAATCCCAGCTCCCAACGCTGAAGAAATAATCCCAGTCTTGGCTTTGATCTCTGAGACTGATGAACCTGAAGAACAGATGCTCTCTCACAAAACCTAAAAATCCGAAATTTACAGCTTCCGGTATTAGAAGCAAGTCCCGCAAATGGAAAGTCCCGCAATTGAGAAGTCCCGCAACTAGGATGTCCCGCAACTAGGATGTCCCGCAACTGAGAAGTCACAGAGAAATACCGGGAGTTGTGATACCGGGACTGGCAAACCGAGTCCCGCAACTGAGTAATACCGGGACTAAGTTAGGTACCGGGAGATGTAATACCGGAAGATGGAGTACCGGGAGATGAAGTACCGGTAGATATCAGCACCGGGAGTTATTACTACCGGGAGATATCAGGAGTATACACTACCGGGAGATATCAGCACCGGGAGTTATTACTATCGGGAGATATCAGTACCGGGACTTCGAAACCAATTCAGAAACAAGAAAAACTTACCCGGTTCGATGAATTTCTGCAGTCTTGAGGAGAAATAATCTGCAAGAACTTAGTACTAACAAGAAAACTAGCCCAAAAACACACGAAAACAATACTAAATCGAATCAACTAGTACTTTTGACAAGAAAATTTGATAATTTTCACGAAAGGGAGCAAAAAAACCAACCAGATCAAGAATTTTAAAAATCAGGGATTTTTACTCAACCAAACGATTTGAAAACACAGAGAGATCTTAGAAAACCTATGAGAAGAATTTATCAAGCCTCAATTTTGGGTTTTAACACCAAAATCAAAGCAATAAAAAATTCTTGAGATGAACACAGTACGTACTTTGAATGATCAAGAAAAACCAGAAAAATACCTTTGAATCGATAGCTTTGTCCCTCTGCTCTGATACCAATTGTGGATCCCAGATTAACAAGTAACAATGAATATGAAACGATTAATCCTTTATTGATTGAATGCAGAGAGTTACAAGATTAGAATGATGAACAAACTCTCTCTCAAAACTCTGTTAAGCGCGCGGCTAATCTCACCACGTCTAACCTAATTACCACTCAAATCACACATTAAATACCAAGGGCTTGACAGGCCCAAGCCCATTAGACATAAAGCCCATTATCTTGAGAGGCTTTACAAACCAATAAATAACACTAATTATTTCTTTATATCACTTTCTATTTTATAGGACATTTAGTCCTAACATTCTCTCTGATATCTACACAGACTACCTCGACATCAAGAAATCAGTTGACACCATGTCCAGCGAGGTCACAACGCTGAAGACATCGGTTGGCACACTCGAAGGTGATTTGTCTGCTGTAAAGGTTGATGTCAGTTCAGTAAAAACTGACATGAGTTCTGTGAAGACCGATGTCAATACGATGAAGAATGACATCACTTCAATTCAGACTTTGTTGCAGCAGATCCTAACCAACACGACCGCCCCTGCACCTGCCCCTGCACCTCCATCTTTTACTACGGCGGATCGTGTTGAACTCGTGAAGATCAATCCTGGTATTTCTGGTATAGAAAACAGATTATCAGCGATTGAAATCTGTGTGGGAATCCCTGGCCAAGAAGACAGGGAAACAACACAAGCTACTGAATCATCACATTCCTCCCCCACTCATCATGAAAAACAGGGGGAGAAGAGTGCTGAAGACCTTTCCAAGAGTGCTGAAGACCTTTCCCATGATGAATCTATCAGGGGAGAGAAGACTGAAGACCTCACCTTTACTGAAGGTGAGAAGACAACTGAAGTAGCCGCTGGACCTCAAGGAGACGAAGACCCTGAGGGAACCGAGAAGCTTACCTCTGTATCTGAGGGGGAGCAACTCGAAGAAGAAGCTGAAGAAACTGAGTCTGAAGCTGAAGATGAAGAAGCCATCGACTTGTCTGATGATGAACCATCCTCTTCTCCAAAGAATGATGATGATGAAGATGACGATGATGATGACTCTTTTATCGTCAAGCCTGCTCAGAGAACTAAATCTCTTAAAGGGATTCTGATAAATGAATCTTCAGGGGAGCGGACAAAGACAAAGCCATCAGCATCTGAAGCTGACAAGGGCAAAGGAAAAAGTGTCGCTGAAGATGAAAATCTGATGATCTTGCTTAAAAGGCCGGTTTGTCAGGTACACTAATCCTACACTACATCCCTCCTCTATACACATTATCAGTTCTACTCTCTACAAACCTCCATACACTTTATCCCATTTTCTCTATCTCTGTTCTACCCAATGTTCTTATTTGTAAGATCGTTGTGTTTCAGCTAGTCCTCTCCCCTGTTTGAGGATATCGCTGAAGTTCCTACAGCTGTGACTTCATCAACAATAATCCCAGCTCCCAACGCTGAAGAAATAATCCCAGTCTTGGCTTTGATCTCTGAGACTGATGAACCTGAAGAACAGATGCTCTCTCACAAAACCTAAAAATCCGAAATTTACAGCTTCCGGTATTAGAAGCAAGTCCCGCAAATGGAAAGTCCCGCAATTGAGAAGTCCCGCAACTAGGATGTCCCGCAACTAGGATGTCCCGCAACTGAGAAGTCACAGAGAAATACCGGGAGTTGTGATACCGGGACTGGCAAACCGAGTCCCGCAACTGAGTAATACCGGGACTAAGTTAGGTACCGGGAGATGTAATACCGGAAGATGGAGTACCGGGAGATGAAGTACCGGTAGATATCAGCACCGGGAGTTATTACTACCGGGAGATATCAGGAGTATACACTACCGGGAGATATCAGCACCGGGAGTTATTACTATCGGGAGATATCAGTACCGGGACTTCGAAACCAATTCAGAAACAAGAAAAACTTACCCGGTTCGATGAATTTCTGCAGTCTTGAGGAGAAATAATCTGCAAGAACTTAGTACTAACAAGAAAACTAGCCCAAAAACACACGAAAACAATACTAAATCGAATCAACTAGTACTTTTGACAAGAAAATTTGATAATTTTCACGAAAGGGAGCAAAAAAACCAACCAGATCAAGAATTTTAAAAATCAGGGATTTTTACTCAACCAAACGATTTGAAAACACAGAGAGATCTTAGAAAACCTATGAGAAGAATTTATCAAGCCTCAATTTTGGGTTTTAACACCAAAATCAAAGCAATAAAAAATTCTTGAGATGAACACAGTACGTACTTTGAATGATCAAGAAAAACCAGAAAATACCTTTGAATCGATAGCTTTGTCCCTCTGCTCTGATACCAATTGTGGATCCCAGATTAACAAGTAACAATGAATATGAAAAGATTAATTCTTTATTGATTGAATGCAGAGAGTTACAAGATTAGAATGATGAACAAACTCTCTCTCAAAACTCTGTTAAGCGCGCGGCTAATCTCACCACGTCTAACCTAATTACCACTCAAATCACACATTAAATACCAAGGGCTTGACAGGCCCAAGCCCATTAGACATAAAGCCCATTATCTTGAGAGGCTTTACAAACCAATAAATAACACTAATTATTTCTTTATATCACTTTCTATTTTATAGGACATTTAGTCCTAACATTCTCTCTGATATCTACACAGACTACCTCGACATCAAGAAATCAGTTGACACCATGTCCAGCGAGGTCACAACGCTGAAGACATCGGTTGGCACACTCGAAGGTGATTTGTCTGCTGTAAAGGTTGATGTCAGTTCAGTAAAAACTGACATGAGTTCTGTGAAGACCGATGTCAATACGATGAAGAATGACATCACTTCAATTCAGACTTTGTTGCAGCAGATCCTAACCAACACGACCGCCCCTGCACCTGCCCCTGCACCTCCATCTTTTACTACGGCGGATCGTGTTGAACTAGTGAAGATCAATCCTGGTATTTCTGGTATAGAAAACAGATTATCAGCGATTGAAATCTGTGTGGGAATCCCTGGCCAAGAAGACAGGGAAACAACACAAGCTACTGAATCATCACATTCCTCCCCCACTCATCATGAAAAACAGGGGGAGAAGAGTGCTGAAGACCTTTCCCATGATAAATCTATCAAGGGAGAGAAGACTGAAGACCTCACCTTTACTGAAGGTGAGAAGACAACTGAAGTAGCCGCTGGACCTCAAGGAGACGAAGACCCTGAGGGAACCGAGAAGCTTACCTCTGTATCCGAGGGGGAGCAACTCGAAGAAGAAGCTGAAGAAACTGAGTCTGAAGCTGAAGATGAAGAAGCCATCGACTTGTCTGATGATGAACCATCCTCTTCTCCAAAGAATGATGATGATGAAGATGACGATGATGATGACTCTTTTATCGTCAAGCCTGCTCAGAGAACTAAAGCTCTTAAAGGGATTCTGATAAATGAACCTTCAGGGGAGCAGACAAAGACAAAGCCATCAGCATCTGAAGCTGACAAGGTCAAAGGAAAAAGTGTCGCTGAAGATGAAAATCTGATGATCTTGCTTAAAAAGCCGGTTTGTCAGTTACACTAATCCTACACTACATCCCTCCTCTATACACATTATCAGTTCTACTCTCTACAAACCTCCATACACTTTATCCCATTTTCTCTATCTCTGTTCTACACAATGTTCTTATTTGTAAGATCGTTGTGTTTCAGCTAGTCCTCTCCCCTGTTTGAGGATATCGCTGAAGTTCCTACAACTGTGACTTCATCAACAATAATCCCAGCTCCCAACGCTGAAGAAATAATCCGAGTCTTGGATTTGATCTCTGAGACTAATGAACCTGAAGAACAGATGCTCTCTCACAAAACCTAAAAATCCGAAATTTACAGCTTCCGGTATTAGAAGCAAGTCCCGCAAATGGAAAGTCCCGCAATTGAGAAGTCCCGCAACTAGGATGTCCCGCAACTGAGAAGTCACAGAGAAATACCGGGAGTTGTGATACCGGGACTGGCAAACCGAGTCCCGCAACTGAGTAATACCGGGACTAAGTTAGGTACCGGGAGATGTAATACCGGGAGATGGAGTACCGGGAGATGAAGTACCGGTAGATATCAGCACCGGGATTTATTACTACTGGGAGATATCGGGAGTATACACTACCGGGAGATATCAGCACCGGGAGTTATTACTATCGGGAGATATCAGTACCGGGACTTCGAAACCAATTCAGAAACAAGAAAAACTTACCCGGTTCGATGAATTTCTGCAGTCTTGAGGACAAATAATCTGCAAGAACTTAGTACTAACAAGAAAACTAGCCCAAAAACACACGAAAACAATACTAAATCGAATCAACTAGTACTTTTGACAAGAAAATTTGATAATTTTCACGAAAGGGAGCAAAAAAACCAACCAGATCAAGAATTTTAAAAATCAGGGATTTTTACTCAACCAAACGATTTGAAAACACAGAGAGATCTTAGAAAACCTATGAGAAGAATTTATCAAGCCTCAATTTTGGGTTTTAACACCAAAATCAAAGCAATAAAAAATTCTTGAGATGAACACAGTACGTACTTTGAATGATCAAGAAAAACCAGAAAAATACCTTTGAATCGATAGCTTTGTCCCTCTGCTCTGATACCAATTGTGGATCCCAGATTAACAAGTAACAATGAATATGAAACGATTAATCCTTTATTGATTGAATGCAGAGAGTTACAAGATTAGAATGATGAACAAACTCTCACTCAAAACTCTGTTAAGCGCGCGGCTAATCTCACCACGTCTAACCTAATTACCACTCAAATCACACATTAAATACCAAGGGCTTGACAGGCCCAAGCCCATTAGACATAAAGCCCATTATCTTGAGAGGCTTTACAAACAAATAAATAACACTAATTATTTCTTTATATAACTTTCTATTTTATAGGACATTTAGTCCTAACATTCTCTCTGATATCTACACAGACTACCTCGACATCAAGAAATCAGTTGACACCATGTCCAGCGAGGTCACAACGCTGAAGACATCGGTTGGCACACTCGAAGGTGATTTGTCTGCTGTAAAGGTTGATGTCAGTTCAGTAAAAACTGACATGAGTTCTGTGAAGACCGATTTCAATACGATGAAGAATGACATCACTTCAATTCAGACTTTGTTGCAGCAGATCCTAACCAACACGACCGCCCTTGCACCTGCCCCTGCACCTCCATCTTTTACTATGGCGGATCGTGTTGAACTCGTGAAGATCAATCCTGGTATTTCTGGTATAGAAAACAGATTATCAGCGATTGAAATCTGTGTGGGAATCCCTGGCCAAGAAGACAGGGAAACAACACAAGCTACTGAATCATCACATTCCTCCCCCACTCATCATGAAAAACAGGGGGAGAAGAGTGCTGAAGACCTTTCCAAGAGTGCTGAAGACCTTTCCCATGATGAATCTATCAGGGGAGAGAAGACTGAAGACCTCACCTTTACTGAAGGTGAGAAGACAACTGAAGTAGTCGCTGGACCTCAAGGAGACGAAGACCCTGAGGGAACCGAGAAGCTTACCTCTGTATCTGAGGGGGAGCAACTCGAAGAAGAAGCTGAAGAAACTGAGTCTGAAGCTGAAGATGAAGAAGCCATCGACTTGTCTGATGATGAACCATCCTCTTCTCCAAAGAATGATGATGATGATGAAGATGACGATGATGATGACTCTTTTATCGTCAAGCCTGCTCAGAGAACTAAAGCTCTTAAAGGGATTCTGATAAATGAACCTTCAGGGGAGCGGACAAAGACAAAGCCATCAGCATCTGAAGCTGACAAGGGCAAAGGAAAAAGTGTCGCTGAAGATGAAAATCTGATGATCTTGCTTAAAAAGCCGGTTTGTCAGGTACACTAATCCTACACTACATCCCTCCTCTATACACATTATCAGTTCTACTCTCTACAAACCTCCATACACTTTATCCCATTTTCTCTATCTATGTTCTACCCAATGTTCTTATTTGTAAGATCGTTGTGTTTCAGCTAGTCCTGTCCCCTGTTTGAGGATATCGCTGAAGTTCCTACAGCTGTGACTTCATCAACAATAATCCCAGCTCCCAACGCTGAAGAAATAATCCCAGTCTTGGATTTGATCTCTGAGACTGATGAACCTGAAGAACAGATGCTCTCTCACAAAACCTAAAAATCCGAAATTTACAGCTTCCGGTATTAGAAGCAAGTCCCGCAAATGGAAAGTCCCGCAATTGAGAAGTCCCGCAACTAGAATGTCCCGCAACTGAGAAGTCACAGAGAAATACCGGGAGTTGTGATACCAGGACTGGCAAACCGAGTCCCGCAACTGAGTAATACCGGGACTAAGTTAGGTACCGGGAGATGTAATACCGGGAGATGGAGTACCGGGAGATGAAGTACCGGTAGATATCAGCACCGGGAGTTATTACTACCGGGAGATATCGGGAGTATACACTACCGGGAGATATCAGCACCGGGAGTTATTACTATCGGGAGATATCAGTACCGGGACTTCGAAACCAATTCAGAAACAAGAAAAACTTACCCGGTTCGATGAATTTCTACAGTCTTGAGGAGAAATAATCTGCAAGAACTTAGTACTAACAAGAAAACTAGCCCAAAAACACACGAAAACAATACTAAATCGAATCAACTAGTACTTTTGACAAGAAAATTTGATAATTTTCACGAAAGGGAGCAAAAAAACCAACCAGATCAAGAATTTTAAAAATCAGGGATTTTCACTCAACCAAACGATTTGAAAACACAGAGAGATCTTAGAAAACCTATGAGAAGAATTTATCAAGCCTCAATTTTGGGATTTAACACCAAAATCAAAGCAATAAAAAATTCTTGAGATGAACACAGTACGTACTTTGAATGATCAAGAAAAACCAGAAAAATACCTTTGAATCGATAGCTTTGTCCCTCTGCTCTGATACCAATTGTGGATCCCAGATTAACAATTAACAATGAATATGAAACGATTAATCCTTTATTAATTGAATGCAGAGAGTTACAAGATTTGAATGATGAACAAACTCTCTCTCAAAACTCTGCTAAGCGTGCGGCTAATCTCACCACGTCTAACCTAATTACCACTCAAATCACACATTAAATACCAAGGGCTTGACAGGCCCAAGCCCATTAGACATAAAGCCCATTATCTTGAGAGGCTTTACAAACAAATAAATAACACTAATTATTTCTTTATATCACTTTCTATTTTATAGGACATTTAGTCCTAACATTCTCTCTGATATCTACACAGACTACCTCGACATCAAGAAATCAGTTGACACCATGTCCAGCGAGGTCACAACGCTGAAGACATCGGTTGGCACACTCGAAGGTGATTTGTCTGCTGTAAAGGTTGATGTCAGTTCAGTAAAAACTGACATGAGTTCTGTGAAGACCGATGTCAATACGATGAAGAATGACATCACTTCAATTCAGACTTTGTTGCAGCAGATCCTAACCAACACGACCACCCCTGCACCTGCCCCTGCACCTCCATCTTTTACTACGGCGGATCGTGTTGAACTCGTGAAGATCAATCCTGGTATTTCTGGTATAGAAAACAGATTATCAGCGATTGAAATCTGTGTGGGAATCCCTGGCCAAGAAGACAGGGAAACAACACAAGCTACTGAATAATCACATTCCTCCCCCACTCATCATGAAAAACAGGGAGAGAAGAGTGCTGAAGACCTTTCCAAGAGTTCTGAAGACCTTTCCCATGATGAATCTATCAAGGGAGAGAAGACTGAAGACCTCACCTTTACTGAAGGTGAGAAGACAACTGAAGTAGCCGCTGGACCTCAAGGAGACGAAGACCCTGAGGGAACCGAGAAGCTTACCTCTGTATCTGAGGGGGAGCAACTCGAAGAAGAAGCTGAAGAAACTGAGTCTGAAGCTGAAGATGAAGAAGCCATCGACTTGTCTGATGATGAACCATCCTCTTCTCCAAAGAATGATGATGATGAAGATGACGATGATGATGACTCTTTTATCGTCAAGCCTTCTCAGAGAACTAAAGCTCTTAAAGGGATTCTGATAAATGAACCTTCAGGGGAGCGGACAAAGACAAAGCCATCAGCATCTGAAGCTGACAAGGGCAAAGGAAAAAGTGTCGCTGAAGATGAAAATCTGATGATCTTGCTTAAAAAGCCGGTTTGTCAGGTACACTAATCCTACACTACATCCCTCCTCTATACACATTATCAGTTCTACTCTCTACAAACCTCCATACACTTTATCCCATTTTCTCTATCTCTGTTCTACCCAATGTTCTTATTTGTAAGATCGTTGTGTTTCAGCTAGTCATGTCCCCTGTTTGAGGATATCGCTGAAGTTCCTACAGCTGTGACTTCATCAACAATAATCCAAGCTCCCAACGCTGAAGAAATAATCCCAGTCTTGGATTTGATCTCTGAGACTGATGAACCTGAAGAACAGATGCTCTCTCACAAAACCTAAAAATCCGAAATTTACAGCTTCCGGTATTAGAAGCAAGTCCCGCAAATGGAAAGTCCCGCAATTGAGAAGTCCCGCAACTAGAATGTCCCGCAACTGAGAAGTCACAGAGAAATACCGGGAGTTGTGATACCGGGACTGGCAAACCGAGTCCCGCAACTGAGTAATACCGGGACTAAGTTAGGTACCGGGAGATGTAATACCGGGAGATGGAGTACCGGGAGATGAAGTACCGGTAGATATCAGCACCGGGAGTTATTACTACCGGGAGATATCGGGAGTATACACTACCGGGAGATATCAGCACCGGGAGTTATTACTATCGGGAGATATCAGTACCGGGACTTCGAAACCAATTCAGAAACAAGAAAAACTTACCCGGTTCGATGAATTTCTACAGTCTTGAGGACAAATAATCTGCAAGAACTTAGTACTAACAAGAAAACTAGCCCAAAAACACACGAAAACAATACTAAATCGAATCAACTAGTACTTTTGACAAGAAAATTTGATAATTTTCACGAAAGGGAGCAAAAAAACCAACCAGATCAAGAATTTTAAAAATCAGGGATTTTTACTCAACCAAACGATTTGAAAACACAGAGAGATCTTAGAAAACCTATGAGAAGAATTTATCAAGCCTCAATTTTGGGTTTTAACACCAAAATCAAAGCAATAAAAAATTCTTGAGATGAACACAGTACGTACTTTGAATGATCAAGAAAAACCAGAAAAATACCTTTGAATCGATAGCTTTGTCCCTCTGCTCTGATACCAATTGTGGATCCCAGATTAACAAGTAACAATGAATATGAAACGATTAATCCTTTATTAATTGAATGCAGAGAGTTACAAGATTAGAATGATGAACAAACTCTCTCTCAAAACTCTGTTAAGCGTGCGGCTAATCTCACCACGTCTAACCTAATTACCACTCAAATCACACATTAAATACCAAGGGCTTGACAGGCCCAAGCCCATTAGACATAAAGCCCATTATCTTGAGAGGCTTTACAAACAAATAAATAACACTAATTATTTATTTATATCACTTTCTATTTTATAGGACATTTAGTCCTAACATTCTCTCTGATATCTACACAGACTACCTCGACATCAAGAAATCAGTTGACACCATGTCCAGCGAGGTCACAACGCTGAAGACATCGGTTGGCACACTCGAAGGTGATTTGTCTGCTGTAAAGGTTGATGTCAGTTCAGTAAAAACTGACATGAGTTCTGTGAAGACCGATGTCAATACGATGAAGAATGACATCACTTCAATTCAGACTTTGTTGCAGCAGATCCTAACCAACACGACCGCCCCTACACCTGCCCCTGCACCTCCATCTTTTACTACGGCGGATCGTGTTGAACTCGTGAAGATCAATCCTGGTATTTCTGGTATAGAAAACAGATTATCAGCGATTGAAATCTGTGTGGGAATCCCTGGCCAAGAAGACAGGGAAACAACACAAGCTACTGAATCATCACATTCCTCCCCCACTCATCATGAAAAACAGGGAGAGAAGAGTGCTGAAGACCTTTCCAAGAGTGCTGAAGACCTTTCCCATGATGAATCTATCAAGGGAGAGAAGACTGAAGACCTCACCTTTACTGAAGGTGAGAAGACAACTGAAGTAGCCGCTGGACCTCAAGGAGACGAAGACCCTGAGGGAACCGAGAAGCTTACCTCTGTATCTGAGGGGGAGCAACTCGAAGAAGAAGCTGAAGAAACTGAGTCTGAAGCTGAAGATGAAGAAGCCATCGACTTGTCTGATGATGAACCATCCTCTTCTCCAAAGAATGATGATGATGAAGATGACGATGATGATGACTCTTTTATCGTCAAGCCTGCTCAGAGAACTAAAGCTCTTAAAGGGATTCTGATAAATGAACCTTCAGGGGAGCGGACAAAGACAAAGCCATCAGCATCTGAAGCTGACAAGGGCAAAGGAAAAAGTGTCGCTGAAGATGAAAATCTGATGATCTTGCTTAAAAAGCCGGTTTGTCAGGTACACTAATCCTACACTACATCCTTCCTCTATACACATTATCAGTTCTACTCTCTACAAACCTCCATACACTTTATCCCATTTTCTCTATCTCTGTTCTACCCAATGTTCTTATTTGTAAGATCGTTGTGTTTCAGCTAGTCCTCTCCCCTGTTTGAGGATATCGCTGAAGTTCCTACAGCTGTGACTTCATCAACAATAATCCCAGCTCCCAACGCTGAAGAAATAATCCCAGTATTGGATTTGATCTCTGAGACTGATGAACCTGAAGAACAGATGCTCTCTCACAAAACCTAAAAATCCGAAATTTACAGCTTCCGGTATTAGAAGCAAGTCCCGCAAATGGAAAGTCCCGCAATTGAGAAGTCCCGCAACTAGGATGTCCCGCAACTGAGAAGTCACAGAGAAATACCGGGAGTTGTGATACCGGGACTGGCAAACCGAGTCCCGCAACTGAGTAATACCGGGACTAAGTTAGGTACCGGGAGATGTAATACCGGGAGATGGAGTACCGGGAGATGAAGTACCGGTAGATATCAGCACCGGGAGTTATTACTACCGGGAGATATCGGGAGTATACACTACCGGGAGATATCAGCACCGGGAGTTATTACTATCGGGAGATATCAGTACCGGGACTTCGAAACCAATTTAGAAACAAGAAAAACTTACCCGGTTCGATGAATTTCTGCAGTCTTGAGGACAAATAATCTGCAAGAACTTAGTACTAACAAGAAAACTAGCCCAAAAACACACGAAAACAATACTAAATCGAATCAACTAGTACTTTTGACAAGAAAATTTGATAATTTTCACGAAAGGGAGCAAAAAAACCAACCAGATCAAGAATTTTAAAAATCAGGGATTTTTACTCAACCAAACGATTTGAAAACACAGAGAGATCTTAGAAAACCTATGAGAAGAATTTATCAAGCCTCAATTTTGGGTTTTAACACCAAAATCAAAGCAATAAAAAATTCTTGAGATGAACACAGTACGTACTTTGAATGATCAAGAAAAACCAGAAAAATACCTTTGAATCGATAGCTTTGTCCCTCTGCTCTGATACCAATTGTGGATCCCAGATTAACAAGTAACAATGAATATGAAACGATTAATCCTTTATTAATTGAATGCAGAGAGTTACAAGATTAGAATGATGAACAAACTCTCTCTCAAAACTCTGTTAAGCGTGCGGCTAATCTCACCACGTCTAACCTAATTACCACTCAAATCACACATTAAATACCAAGGGCTTGACAGGCCCAAGCCCATTAGACATAAAGCCCATTATCTTGAGAGGCTTTACAAACAAATAAATAACACTAATTATTTCTTTATATCACTTTCTATTTTATAGGACATTTAGTCCTAACATTCTCTCTGATATCTACACAGACTACCTCGACATCAAGAAATCAGTTGACACCATGTCCAGCGAGGTCACAACGCTGAAGACATCGGTTGGCACACTCGAAGGTGATTTGTCTGCTGTAAAGGTTGATGCCAGTTCAGTAAAAACTGACATGAGTTCTGTGAAGACCGATGTCAATACGATGAAAAATGACATCACTTCAATTCAGACTTTGTTGCAGCAGATCCTAACTGAAAGTGCAGGATCTATTCTTACAATCAATATAGAAAGAAGTAATTGAGAAATTGTATGATCAAGCCCAATTGTATTCAATGATGCACAGAATTACAGATCTAAGAGAGAGATCACCTCAAAGATTACAAGGAAAGAATACAAGTAATATGGAAAATCAATCAGTTAGCAACGTAGTGCTAACCACTCTATTTATACTGCAACAAACATCTTAAAGCTACAGTACAAATAAGAAAGACTAATAAGAACATAACACGTGTCCTAATTAGTTTACACATTACTAAATAACGAAACTCGTCATAAGTTCTGAACAGGTAGTTCAGAACTTCTGAACATTCTTCTGATCACGCTTCTCAGAACTTCTGACTCTTCTTCTCAGAACTTCTGAACCTTCTTATCAGATCTTCAACACTTGGTTTATTGACAAAACTTCAGATCTAACAATCTCCCCCTTTTTGTCAAATAAACTTAAACTTTGCATCATCTAATTCTTTCAGAGCAGGAACAATTTTCTGAAGTAGCACATTCCTCAGATTAAGCCTCTTATCAATCTTGTCAATAATTTCTTGAATAATCTCAACTTGCTGATTAATTACTTCTTGAACCATGTTTGCTTCCTTCACTTTCAGCATCTTTTTCTCCAAATTGTGCTTTATGATCCTTAAAGTTCCAGAACAATATTTTGCAGTTTCCTTTGCTCTGAAGAAGATCTTTCCACTTTTGTTCTTCAAAAATACTCCCAACTCTGGATATCTGTGAACACTTCCAGTCTTTAACACCTTTTTCTGCTCATGATCTGTATTGGGATTTGCCAGATAAACACATGACTTTTGCAAATACAGAGCTATTTGGAAATCTGTATAGCAATGCCACCTTAAGATATAGAACATGGCCTCAATCACCACACTTCTTGCCTTCCTATCATTTCTATCTTTACTTGACTCTTTAAAACATAGAAAGCTGTGTAATCTGTAGAAGTCAACCACTGACAGTTTCTCAAAATCTGCATCAGTGAAATAATAAACCTTGCCATCTTCTCTCAAAACTTCAAAGGATAAGTACTCCATCTTTCTGAATTTCTTAACCTTCAATTCTCTGATTCCAGTGATTAGAAAATCTGAGTAAACGGCTTGCTTTGTTTTGCCAAGACATCTTGATTTTTCAGCCAACCAGATCTGAGTCTCCTTAGACCTATCATAATACACATCCAAGAATTGTACCTCTTTTGGTTTGAAGAACTCAGGCAGATCAAATTCAAGAAAGTATCCATTCAGATCAATGAATATTTCATCTTCTTTGGGTTCAGACTGTTCAGCTTGATCAATATTAGTTATCTGCACATTCTGAGGTGTTGTGTCCTGAACTTCTTCAGCCTCATCTGACAAAATTTCATTCACTTCATACTCAGCTGGGAACACAAAATCATTATGTAGAATCTTTTTGGGATTCACCTCAGATAACAACCATTCACTACTGTTTCTGATTTTTCTTCTAAAATCCAACCTCCTCTTCACACAGTTTATGCATCTCTTCTTTAAACTCTCTTTTTCAGCATCCATACTTACTTCCATTCTAATCAACAGCCAATTCAGAGTTGCATCACTGTACTTCACCAACTCTTTTAATCTGAATAATTCAAGTCTTTCGTGAACCATATATGTGAACCCTTCTGCCTCCATTCCTTCATTCACAAAACCCTTCACATGCAGATCAACTTCTGTTTTCTTTGTGGGAGAACTCAGATTGCACTTTTCTTTTCTTTCTTCTATAGCCAACTGGAAGTCATACAAGTATGTATTTCTGACATAAATACCCAGAAGTCTTCTGCATTCAATTTCTATCAAGGCTTCTTCAGTGCTAGCAAAGAACTTGACTAGAAAGATCTGATCATCAAGAGTCAATCTGTGAAAATCAAATGTAGACATGGAAACCTTTGTATTTCTTTCTTTCAGTGTTTCCATTCTAACGAACATTAAACCATTGAATTCATCTTGTTGAAACATCAGAACTTTCTCGATTCTTTTCTGAATATGCAGTTTTGAGTCAGGAACTCTGAACATATTAGAAGCTTCTGAGTAGACCATCTGAGCTCTGTCATCCATAAAACCATCAATATTACTCTCCAAAAGCTCATACTCTCCTTCTGTGTAGTAGAGATTATCATATATTTCCTCAGGAAAAATATCATCATGAAATTGTCTGGCTAAAGGTACATCACTTAACTCTAGAATGAAGTCACACAAAGGTTCTTCTAGTCTTTGCAATTTAATCTTTGGAATCTCGATTGGTTTTCTGAATACATATTCAGAAGGCATAAAGAAGTCTTTCACTTTCACATACTCTTCTTCTGTATTTAACTCATCACAAAAGTTAAACCTAAAATCATCTTTAAAATCCTGAGTGTAATCTACAGTTCTGTCTTCTTCTCCCATTAGATCAATGGGTCTTATCACTTTTATTCCTTTATGAATTTTCTGGACACTCAAAGCTCTAACTACCTCATTATGCATTCTTCTGATCAATTCTTCATTCAACCTCCTTTCTTCTGATTCAGACTCCATTGCCCTTTCACTGTTATAAACCACAATATCTGTACATCTGTTTTCCACTGTACTTTCCACTATTTCTTCCATTCTCAAATCAGATTCCTCAATAGCTACAGTTTCATCTGAGTTTCCTTCCATCTCAGTATCCAAGTTCAATTCCTCTGTTTTATCTGATTCATTACTATCAATACTTCCCAACTCCATTTCTTCTGTATCTGAACTGTCAAGCTGTACTATCTGAATCATCTCCTTTAAATTTTCCTGTGTCTGATCTTCTGTACTTTTTGTATTGGCTAAGTGCATGTCTGCTATCTCAAAATCTTCTATGCCAATATCATCATCAGAACTTAACCTTTGTCTTTTCTCCCCCTTTTGATGATTATGAGGATCATTATCATCAAACTTCCTTTTCAAGTTCTGATTAAAAGCAACTTCAGGTTCAGCTTCTGCAATAGGAACAGGATCAAGAGGCTTTGAAGTAGAAGCCAAAGATACACTCAGTGCTTTCAATATAGATTCCTGCATACCCTGCATCTGTTTTAACATATCTTTTTGAAAACCAGACATTATATCCATGATCTCCTTTTTGTGAGAATCCAAGGATTTCTTTACATCATCTACCTTGGTTTCAACAGAAATTAACTTTTTCTCTAATACAACTTTCAAATCTGATACCTCATCATTCAGATCCTCCATCCTCTTCTCCAAATTTTCTACTTTTTCCCCCATCTCCTTGTTTTGTTTCTGAATCTTTTCAAATTCAGAAGTTTCTAACAGTGAACCTGAACCAACAGATGGTCCAGTTTTCATGTGCCCAGAGAGCTCATGGCCTGTAGATAACACACAGTCATCTTGTACAACAGATGCACGTTTGAATGAGGCTTTTGTAATGTTCACCTCACCAGGACTTCCATCCAATCCTTGACACCCAACATTAGGCATGTCTATGAATGTTGTTTCAGTAGTACGAAATTCCTGATCTGTGCAAGTGTCAAAAGGAATTTCAGGCTCAATATGAATAGGACTGTGATATTCAGACTCAATGTGTTGAAAAATAAGTTGGGATTTATCACCTCCCTCCAAATGAGTTTGGGATGGTTCCCCGGATTTGTGTGAAACAGTAGCATGTTGAAATGCTTCTGAGTGGGTATGGATGGGTTGTTCAAGATCCACCACTAGGTCCATGGTGTTTGTTTCAATATTGGACACCAAGAGATGTGAACCAATAGCATGTGTGGTTACCTGGTCAAGATTAGCTGGTTCAGAGGCATCTCTTTCTGTTTGAACCTCTGTTAACAATCTCTCATCCTCACCACTCTCATTCTGTTTTTCCTCACTGAGTCTAACCAAGCTCTCAGAATTTTCCCCCTCAAGTCTCTCAGAATGTTCACCCATCTGAACATCCTCCCCCTCTCTAATTCGACTAGACCCCTCACCTCTCTTCTCAGGTTGGTCCTCTTGGGTAGGGATTTGAGGTAATTCAATTCCCATAGAGGTGCAATAAGCTTTTAAAATCTCACTCTCCCTTGGAATATAGTTCCTAAGTGATTTTGGTAACAGTTTATGATTGGGATAATTTTCAAGTCTTGTTACTGAGGTCATCTTACCCAAATAAAATGTAGGACCATGCTCTTCATTTGTTCTTCTTGAGATTGTTCTGTTTTCCTGCATGGCATACCAAATAACAATTTGCCAGTACCTTATGTAGGGAATGTATGTCAGTGGAGCATCCTTTGTCTTCTTCTGAATTGCTTTCTGATTCTTCTCAAATGTATTCTTCATATCTTCCCAAAGTATTAAAGTATAGTCATAATGCCTATTCTTCACTAAACCTTGAAATATCTGAAGAATTTGTTTAGAACCTTGATCAGCAGAACTATTTTTCCCTGACAAACATTTATTTACCACATGAAAGAAGCAAGCCCAAATAGGTGGTAATTTGTTTCTTCTGAACAAACTGAGAGTCCTCAATCCTTCATTGTATCCCAACTTCATAAACTCTGCTATTAATTCCTCTGTTAGGGGTAAATCCTCAAAATCTGTTCTTCTTTGTACATCATCTTTCTCTGGTAGATTCAGCATCTCTCTTAGTGCAGAGATAGATAAGACAAATGTCACTCCTCCAATTTCAGACACAAACTTATTATCTTCTAACCTAAGATATTTCCACCATTGTTGTATGTACTGAACAGGCACATTTTTACTTCTTGTAAACCATTTTCTGTACGGATGATGTTTGAATAACTCCATGATAATTCTGTGTTCAGGCTTAAAACGACTTTCCTCAAACAATATAACACAGTTATTTTCAGATAATTTCAACCATTCACTCTCAGGAACAACTCTTTCCACTAGAATAGATCTATCTGACATAATAGAACCTGCAGCACTCTGATCATGTTCAATATTAACATTTACCTCATCCGCATTTCCTTCAGATTCATCCATTTGTTCATCTTCTTCATCATTTCTTATTGCCCCTTCCTCTGCAACTCTATCATTTTCCGAATCAGATGAATCCATTATCGATTTTGTAGAATGTAGAGAAATTGGACCACTTCTTCGTATTTCAGACATGATTTAAGAAGAAAACAGATTCAAAGAACTCTGGATTTGATTCGTATCTCACGTTTCGCTCTGGAATTTGAAAGAACTTTGAAATAGGGATTTTAAGACCTATTTAAAATCCGCGAAGTTGAAAGGTTTAACGGAAAAGCGAAATCAATGTTATAACGGAGTCAACACACGTGAAATACCACAAAGGATTTAAATGAAATACGTGGCATTGTCAAACAAATATGAAGCTGACACGTGTTAGTGGATAGAATTTTGACTCAAGTCAAAGATCTGAATAACACGCGCAGATGTTCTGATTTCATGACTCAGAAGAATTTTGCCTTGTAACCAAAATATCTTTTAAAATCAACTTCTGACCAATATAAAACATTTTGATTATTCAGAAGAGGTTTGAACAGATAAGAAATGAAAACAAATCTTTTAAGCATCACAAAATGATTTTCAAAAGAAGTTTGATGCTCCCCCTTGGCTTGAGCATGCATTTGAGTATTAATGATACATAAAGATGAGATAACAAGATAATCGAAGAAGCATAATCCATACAGTTGAAGTTATTTGTATTTCTCAAAAATAAATTTTTGAAAGTTAGATTGCTGAAGTATTGACTCAGAATTTCTGACCTTAAGATTTGGAGGTTCTGATCTTAAGACTCAGAAGTTCTGAACTCAAGACTCAGAAGTTCCGAACTCAAGACTCAGAAGTTCTGAACTCAAGACTCAGAAGTTCTGAACTCAAGACTCAGAAGTTCTGAACTCAAGACTCAGAAGTTCTGAGTACACTACTCAGACAACTTCACTTAGAAAAATTTAGCATTTTTAAGAAAAAAAATATTTTCAACTAGGCAGATTAAGCATTCCTATTTTACATATGAGAAAAGAAAACCTTTTGTGATCAAGAGGCTTTGTGAACAAGTCAGCCAATTGATACTTTGTATGCACAAAGTGCATCTCTATAGTTCCTTTTTCCACATAGTCCTTTATAAAATGATACCTCACGTCTATATGCTTAGTCTTCGAATGTTGAACAGGGTTCTGAGTAATAGCAATTGCACTTTCTGAGTCACAATAGATGGGAATCTTATTAAGCTGATATCCATAGTCCATGAGTTGTGTTCTCATCCACAATGTTTGAGAGCATGAAGCAGCAGCAGCAACATACTCTGCTTCAGCAGTTGAAGTGGATACACAATTCTGTTTCTTTGATGCCCAACTCACTATTTTATCTCCCAAAAAGTGACAAGCACCAGATGTACTCTTTCTGTCCAACCTACTTCCTGCATGATCAGCATCAGTGAAAGCAGTCAATTTGAAGTCAGTTTCTTTTGGATACCATAAACCTAGATCAGGTGTTCCTTTGAGATATCTTAAAATCCTTTTGACAGCCAACATATGTGATTCTTTCGGGTTAGATTGAAATCTAGCACAGAAACAGGTAGAAAACATGATATCTGGTCTACTTGCAGTCAAATAAAGTAATGATCCAATCATGCCTCTATAAAGTTTGATATCTGCTGAAATACCTTTGAGATCAGCATCTAACTTTATGTTAGTTGCCATAGGTGTTCTCATAGAAGCACAATCAGACATTTTGAACTTTTTCAGAATATCTCTGACATATTTTCCTTGATTTATGAAAATACCTTTTGGTAGTTGTTTGACTTGAAGACCAAGGAAAAAATTCAGTTCACCCATCATGCTCATTTCAAATTCAGATGACATGACTTTTGAAAAATTATCACATAATTCTGGACTAGTAGAACCAAATATTATGTCATCAACATAAATCTGAATCAGAATCAAATCATTACCCTGTTTCTTTAAAAACAAAGTTGTGTCAATCTTACCTTTCTTGAATCCTGAACCTAACAGGTGTTTAGTAAGAGTGTCATACCAGGCTCGTGGTGCTTGTTTTAGACCATATAAAGCTTTGTCTAAAATATAAACATGATCAGGGAATTCTGGATCAACAAAACCTTCAGGTTGATGGACATACACCTCTTCATTAAGTTTGCCATTTAGAAAGGCTGATTTGACATCCATTTGATACACCTTGAAGTTTTTATGTGCAGCATAGGCTAAAAATATTCTGATTGCCTCTATCCTTGCCACTGGTGCAAATGTCTCATCATAATCAATTCCCTCTTGTTGACAGTATCCCTTAGCAACCAATCTTGCCTTGTTTCTGATGACAACACCTGATTCATCCTTTTTGTTTCTGAACACCCATTTAGTTCCAATTATAGATTTACCTTCAGGCTTTGGAATGAGTCTCCAAACTTTATTTCTTTCAAATTGAAGCAATTCCTCTTGCATTGCTGAAATCCAGTCTGGATCCTCTAGGGCTTCATTAGCTTTCTTTGGTTCAATTACACTTAAGAAACCAGCAAACATTACTTCATTTGCTGTAGCTGATCTTGTCTTTACTCCTGCTGATGGATCACCTATTACTTGATGAATAGGGTGATTTTTAGTCCATTTGTTAGCACTAGGGAGTACATCAATCTCTGAATAATTGTTGTTTGCATCATTCTCATCAATGATTGCTTGTAATTCTGAACTGTCACCATGTTCTGACGTATGAGTAGGAGTTGCATCCAAGTTTGAGTTCTGATTAATGAAGTCAGAGTTCTGATTGACTTGTTCAGAGTTCTGAGTACAAGAATCAGAATTCTGATTACAAGGTTCAGAGTTTTCACCACTTGTATTTATTAGATTTGGGCACTCCTCTGATGGACCTTTGTCAGAAATTACAGTTGATTGAACTATTTCTGGAGTCTTATTTTTCATCTTTTTGACCATCTTTGGGTTTTCATATTCTGCATAAGAATCAGAAATTAGTTCACTAAAAGCATCCTTAAACAGTAAATTGAGTTCTGAACAAATAGGATTAGAATTTGTATCAGAAGTCATCTTTGTCTTGTTCAGCATGAGTTCTGAACTGTCTTGTTCAGAAGTCCGCATTCTGGCTTCATCAAAAGTTACATTTATGCTCTCCATCATCCTCTTGGTTCTTCTATTGTAGATTCTGAATGCTTTGGAAGTTAAAGAATAACCCACAAAGTATCCTTCATCTGCCTTTTTATCGAATTTGGCAAGATTTTCTCTGTCTCTGAGAACGTAGCATCTGCAACCAAAAATATGAAAGAATTTGATTAATGGTTTTCTTTTATTTATCAGTTCATAAGCAGTCTTATTTAATCTCTTATTGATTAAAGTTCTATTTTGTGTAAAACAAGCAGTTGCAATTGCTTCAGCCCATAGGAAAGTAGGAAGATTTGCATAAGCCAACATTGTTCTTGCAGCCTCAACTAGAGTTCTATTCTTCCTTTCAACAACACCATTTTGTTGAGGAGTTCTGACAGCAGAAAAATTGTGAGAAATCCCAGAACTTTCTAGAAAATTCTGAAGAGTCTCATTTCTGAACTCCGTTCCATTATCACTTCTGATTTTCTGAACTTGAAGTTGTAAGAGAACTTGAATCCTTTTGATAAAATTTATCAATGTAGTAGCAGCTTCTGACTTAGCTCTTAGGAACTCAACCCACGTGTATCTGGATAATTCATCAACAATCACAAGCATATATTTCTTTCCTCCCATCGACTGAACTGAAATTGGACCACAAAGATCAGTATGAATCATTTCTAATGGTGCTTTGCAAGATGAGTCCATTTTTAATTTGTGAGAACTCTTTTTCATCTTGCCCATTTCACAAGCTGAGCATAATGATTCTTTTTCAAATTTAAGCTTTGGTAAGCCTTTAACCAACTGTTTTGCAACAAGATTATTAAGATCTTTGAAATTCAGATGAGAACATCTTCTGTGCCAAAGCCAGCATTCATTTGCAGTTGATTTTGATAAAAGACAAACTGTATTTAATATTTTCAATTTTGAAAAATTAACTACAAATAAGTCCATATGTCTTTTGGCCCAGAAGACTTTGACATCATTTTCAGTTAGAATCATGCAACCTGTTATTTGAAACTTAATTTGACAAAGACTGTCTAAAAACTGACTTATGCTGAAAAGATTGTGTTGTAATCCTTCAACATAGAAAACCTTTTGGATAGTTAGATCCCCTTTAGTTAAATCCCCATAACCTTTGACTTGACCTTTGCTATTGTTTCCAAAGTTTACTGCTCCTCCAGCCTTTTCTGTGAAGTTTGATAGAAAAGACTTCTGACCTGTCATGTGTCTTGAAGCTCCTGAATCTAAAAACCACACATGACAGCCCTGCAAAAAGATCAGTTAGGTTTAGGTACCCATTTTGGAATGGGTCCATCTTTGTTAGCTTTGTCATTGGATTTAACATCAGTACCTTTTACTCTCCACTCAAAATCTTTCTTCAAACACCACTTTCCTTGAACTTTTATGAAATCAGAACATTTTCTGCTTACAAGTTTGTTCAAATTCTTTTTGAGAGTTGTAACTTTTGGTTTTGCTATGTTTTCAAGTTTCTTTTCTTTTATCTTTTCTTTCTTCTGAGTCTGAGGAACAAAAATTTTCTTCTTTTCTGTATTTTGAGAAACAGAAACTTTCTGAATATCTTTTCTTATGTATGAAACAGAAGTTATTTTGACTTGACATTTGTGAGAATATTGGAATGAATCATTTTTACATCTAACACAAACAAGATTTTTCTTTGCAAGTGACAATAAATCTGAAACATAGATCATTTCATTTTTATTTATACTGTTCAGAGTACAATTGCCCTTATTACAAGAATTTCTAGCGTTTAGTTCAGAAGTAGATTTCATTCTAAGCTTCTCAAGTTCCCTTTTCAGATCGTTCAACTTTGCAAGATCATCTTTCCTTTTGCTTTCTTCTTTTTCTGAAAAATTCAAGTTCTTTTTGTTAGAAGAATTAGATGATTCACCTTTTTCATATGTACTTGATTCATTAAAGAATTTATCATTTTCTCTTGAAGCATTAATTTTAAAAAGATCATACTCAGTCTTCAGTTTTTCAAGCTCTGTTATTTTCTGAATAAAAATATTCTTTTCTTTCAAAGCTTCTTCAAGTTTAATATCCACCTCACAGAAATCATTTTCAAGTTCATCATAAGTTTTCCTTAAATCCTCAAGTTCTTGACTCACAAGATTAAATCTCTTTTCAAGTTGCAAAAATTCATCTGATTTTGTTTCAGAAAATCCAGTTGAATCAGACTTCTGACTACCTGAGTCAGAGTTCTGATTTACAGACTCAGATGTCTGATCTTTAGACTCAGAATTCTGACTACAAAGTTCAGAATCCTGACTAGAAGTTTCAGACTTTTGATTGACTGTTTCAGAATTTTTACTTGTATCAAATATGCTCTCAATGTCATGATATGAAAAACTTGGTTGTTTATTTTTGTAGCTGACATTTAAGGAATCATACTTGAATTTAGTATCATTGTATCTTGGCTTTTCATCTGTTGGTTTAGAAACTTCTTTCTTAACCTTTTCTTCTGAACCAACTGACTTTTCTGTTTTAGACTCAGAAATTGTCTCATCTGACTTTTTAGAGTTTGGTCTTTGCAAATTGTCAGAACTTGTTATAGAACTAGCAGGTCTTATGAAAACTTCAACAATTTCTGGGATTTTTGGCTTAGAAACTTGAAGTATTGGAGCTCTTTTTAAAATGACATTTTCTTCCAATCCCAATCCCTTCTTTGGATTGTAAAATCTTGTATCTTTAACATTGCTTAATAAAAGATTTAATGTTTGCTGAGTTTGACCTCTTTTCAAATTCAAATCTTCCAATTCTTTGATTTTGGAGTATAAATTCTTTCTTTCTTCAAATAACATATCAAATTTTATTTGTAAATCACCTTTTTCATCCTTTATTTTTGAAAACTCAACTTTTAGTTCAGAAAGCCTTTTCATCAATTCAGAATTTTCATCTTTAACTTTCTGTTTCTCAGCCTCAGATTCTTCATATTGTTCGTTTATTACTTCTTTTTCAATTCTGAATTTGTTAACCAAAGTTCTTTCTCCTTTTATCTGTTTTCTTAGGTTAGCAAATTCAGTTTTCATTTCACCAATCTGTGTCATTAACTCTAATTCAAGTGAAGAATGTACCTCAGCAGATGACTCAGAATCAGCATCTTCAAAATCAGAATCATCCTCATTCCTCATTTTTGCCATATAGCTTCGCATCTGTGGAAAGTTGATATGATCATCTTCATCAGAAGTGTAGTACAGCCAATTCTCCTGTTCAGCCAATAGCGCAATCTCGTCATCTCTCTTCTTTGCAAGCTGAGCCTTCTTCGTGTAGTATTCATAATCTTTCACAACTTTAACTCTGCAATCCTTGGCATAATGGCCAGATTTTCCACACTTGAAACACAGATTCTTTTCTTTTCTCTCTTCCTTCTCTTCCTTGTTTTCTTCACTTCTCTCTATTCTCTTTTCAATCTTATTTTCTTCTCTGTCATCTTTCTTCTTATAATCTGAACTTCCAGCTCTCTTATAATTTCCTTGAAATCTGCCCTTCCCATACCTTTTGTTGAAAGTATTTGTCAGCAAAGCTAGCTTTTCAGCCATTATCTTGATATCTTCATCATCTTCTGATCCTTCTTCTTTGTCAGATTCCTCCAGACTTGGTATTTCTGATAGATATGCAGTCTTTTTGGGTGCTTTGATTGCTTTGGACTTTGATAAGAACGCTAACTGATCAGCAACATTTTTCTTTTCTTCCACAACTAACTTGACAGAGTCTTCATGTTGATTAAGAACACAGAACAAATCATTTAAGTCTTCTTCACACATATCTTTGTTCATTTGCAGACTTATGGCAAATGATGACCATTCTGAATTTAGACTGTTCAGAAATTTGTAATTTATTTCTGATTTTGTTTTCTTCAGTCCATTTCTTCTCAAGTCATTTAGAATAGTGCAAAATTTACTGTATGTCTGTGTCAAACTTTCTGACTCTTTTGCTTTGAACCTTTCATAAGCATTTATGCTTTGATTTAACTTTGCCTGAATAGATCTTACAGTTCCTAACATTTGCCTTTCCAATTCGTCCCACATTTCTTTAGCTGATGATCCACTGTCAATCCTGTTAAGAACCTCATTCGGGACAGCCAAAGTCATCAAAGTAATTGCTCTTTTGTCAATAGCATGCCTATTTTTCTGTTCAGCAGTGTATTGGGAATAATTCTTCTTTACTCTGGTCGCTGGAATTTCTGGAGTTGTCTCTGTAGCAGGGGTTGCGGCGACATCGATATATACTTCGATTGGACCTTCTCGTATAGAAATCATAAGATTTTCATCGATGTTGTCAAGGAATTGGATCATACGAGTTTTCCATTGCTGATACTCTTCTGGTATAAGAACAGGCGGTTTGGTTTCGGATCCCATGGCTAGATATTCTTTAGAAGACATGATTGTAAGAAAATTCAACAGAAGGACAAATTCGATTTTCTTGATCGAAAAGTAGCAGGTAATTCAAGAATTGCTAAGAATTCAAGAACTAGCCCTAGCAGCGGAATCGAATTTTGAATGAATCAAGAAATCTTCAAGAAATTGATCAATCGATCTTCGCAATCACAATCTTGAACGAATTTGTTTGTTGATTGGCTCTGATACCAATTGAAAGTGCAGGATCTATTCTTACAATCAATATAGAAAGAAGTAATTGAGAAATTGTATGATCAAGCCCAATTGTATTCAATGATGCACAGAATTACAGATCTAAGAGAGAGATCACCTCAAAGATTACAAGGAAAGAATACAAGTAATATGGAAAATCAATCAGTTAGCAACGTAGTGCTAACCACTCTATTTATACTGCAACAAACATCTTAAAGCTACAGTACAAATAAGAAAGACTAATAAGAACATAACACGTGTCCTAATTAGTTTACACATTACTAAATAACGAAACTCGTCATAAGTTCTGAACAGGTAGTTCAGAACTTCTGAACATTCTTCTGATCACGCTTCTCAGAACTTCTGACTTCTCTTTCTCAGATCTCTGACTCTTCTTCTCAGAACTTCTGACTCTTCTTCTCAGAACTTCTGAACCTTCTTATCAGATCTTCAACACTTGGTTTATTGACAAAACTTCAGATCTAACACTAACCAACACGACCGCCCCTGCACCTGCCCCTGCACCTCCATCTTTTACTACGGCGGATCGTGTTGAACTCGTGAAGATCAATCCTGGTATTTCTGGTATAGAAAACAGATTATCAGCGATTGAAATCTGTGTGGGAATCCCTGGCCAAGAAGACAGGGAAACAACACAAGCTACTGAATCATCACATTCCTCCCCCACTCATCATGAAAAACAGGGGGAGAAGAGTGCTGAAGACCTTTCCAAGAGTGCTGAAGACCTTTCCCATGATGAATCTATCAAGGGAGAGAAGACTGAAGACCTCACATTTACTGAAGGTGAGAAGACAACTGAAGTAGCCGCTGGACCTCAAGGAGACGAAGTCCCTGAGGGAACCGAGAAGCTTACCTCTGTATCTGAGGGGGAGCAACTCGAAGAAGAAGCTGAAGAAACTGAGTCTGAAGCTGAAGATGAAGAAGCCATCGACTTGTCTGATGATGAACCATCCTCTTCTCCAAAGAATGATGATGATGAAGATGACGATGATGATGACTCTTTTATCGTCAAGCCTGCTCAGAGAACTAAAGCTCTTAAAGGGATTCTGATAAATGAACCTTCAGGGGAGCGGACAAAGACAAAGCCATCAGCATCTGAAGCTGACAAGGGCAAAGGAAAAAGTGTCGCTGAAGATGAAAATCTGATGATCTTGCTTAAAAAGCCGGTTTGTCAGGTACACTAATCCTACACTACATCCCTCCTCTATACACATTATCAGTTCTACTCTCTACAAACCTCCAAACACTTTATCCCATTTTCTCTATCTCTGTTCTACCCAATGTTCTTATTTGTAAGATCGTTGTGTTTCAGCTAGTCCTCTCCCCTGTTTGAGGATATCGCTGAAGTTCCTACAGCTGTGACTTCATCAACAATAATCCCAGCTCCCAACGCTGAAGAAATAATCCCAGTCTTGGATTTGATCTCTGAGACTGATGAACCTGAAGAACAGATGCTCTCTCACAAAACCTAAAAATCCGAAATTTACAGCTTCCGGTATTAGAAGCAAGTCCCGCAAATGGAAAGTCCCGCAATTGAGAAGTCCCGCAACTAGGATGTCCCGCAACTGAGAAGTCACAGAGAAATACCGGGAGTTGTGATACCGGGACTGGCAAACCGAGTCCCGCAACTGAGTAATACCGGGACTAAGTTAGGTACCGGGAGATGTAATACCGGGAGATGGAGTACCGGGAGATGAAGTACCGGTAGATATCAGCACCGGGAGTTATTACTACCGGGAGATATCGGGAGTATACACTACCGGGAGATATCAGCACCGGGAGTTATTACTATCGGGAGATATCAGTACCGGGACTTCGAAACCAATTCAGAAACAAGAAAAACTTACCCGGTTCGATGAATTTCTCAAGTCTTGAGGACAAATAATCTGCAAGAACTTAGTACTAACAAGAAAACTAGCCCAAAAACACACGAAAACAATACTAAATCGAATCAACTAGTACTTTTGACAAGAAAATTTGATAATTTTCACGAAAGGGAGCAAAAAAACCAACCAGATCAAGAATTTTAAAAATCAGGGATTTTTACTCAACCAAACGATATGAAAACACAGAGAGATCTTAGAAAACCTATGAGAAGAATTTATCAAGCCTCAATTTTGGGTTTTAACACCAAAATCAAAGCAATAAAAAATTCTTGAGATGAACACAGTACGTACTTTGAATGATCAAGAAAAACCAGAAAAATACCTTTGAATCGATAGCTTTGTCCCTCTGCTCTGATACCAATTGTGGATCCCAGATTAACAAGTAACAATGAATATGAAACGATTAATCCTTTATTGATTGAATGCAGAGAGTTACGAGATTAGAATGATGAACAAACTCTCTCTCAAAACTCTGTTAAGCGCGCGGCTAATCTCACCACGTCTAACCTAATTACCACTCAAATCACACATTAAATACCAAGGGCTTGACAGGCCCAAGCCCATTAGACATAAAGCCCATTATCTTGAGAGGCTTTACAAACAAATAAATAACACTAATTATTTCTTTATATCACTTTCTATTTTATAGGACATTTAGTCCTAACATTCTCTCTAATATCTACACAGACTACCTCGACATCAAGAAATCAGTTGACACCATGTCCAGCGAGGTCACAACGCTGAAGACATCGGTTGGCACACTCGAAGGTGATTTGTCTGCTGTAAAGGTTGATGTCAGTTCAGTAAAAACTGACATGAGTTCTGTGAAGACCGATGTCAATACGATGAAGAATGACATCACTTCAATTCAGACTTTGTTGCAGCAGATCCTAACCAACACGACCGCACCTGCACCTGCCCCTGCACCTCCATCTTTTACTACGGCGGATCGTGTTGAACTCGTGAAGATCAATCCTGGTATTTCTGGTATAGAAAACATATTATCAGCGATTGAAATCTGTGTGGGAATCCCTGGCCAAGAAGACAGGGAAACAACACAAGCTACTGAATCATCACATTCCTCCCCCACTCATCATGAAAAACAGGGGGAGAAGAGTGCTGAAGACCTTTCCAAGAGTGTTGAAGACCTTTCCCATGATGAATCTATCAGGGGAGAGAAGACTGAAGACCTCACCTTTACTGAAGGTGAGAAGACAACTGAAGTAGCCGCTGGACCTCAAGGAGACGAAGACCCTGAGGGAACCGAGAAGCTTACCTCTGTATCTGAGGGGGAGCAACTCGAAGAAGAAGCTGAAGAAACTGAGTCTGAAGCTGAAGATGAAGAAGCCATCGACTTGTCTGATGATGAACCATCCTCTTCTCCAAAGAATGATGATGATGAAGATGACGATGATGATGACTCTTTTATCGTCAAGCCTGCTCAGAGAACTAAAGCTCTTAAAGGGATTCTGATAAATGAACCTTCAGGGGAGCGGACAAAGACAAAGCCATCAGCATCTGAAGCTGACAAGGGCAAAGGAAAAAGTGTCGCTGAAGATGAAAATCTGATGATCTTGCTTAAAAAGCCGGTTTGTCAGGTACACTAATCCTACACTACATCCCTCCTCTATACACATTATCAGTTCTACTCTCTACAAACCTCCATACACTTTATCCCATTTTCTCTATCTCTGTTCTACCCAATGTTCTTATTTGTAAGATCGTTGTGTTTCAGCTAGTCCTCTCCCCTGTTTGAGGATATCGCTGAAGTTCCTACAGCTGTGACTTCATCAACAATAATCCCAGCTCCCAACGCTGAAGAAATAATCCCAGTCTTGGATTTGATCTCTGAGACTTATGAACCTGAAGAACAGATGCTCTCTCACAAAACCTAAAAATCCGAAATTTACAGCTTCCGGTATTAGAAGCAAGTCCCGCAAATGGAAAGTCCCGCAATTGAGAAGTCCCGCAACTAGGATGTCCCGCAACTGAGAAGTCACAGAGAAATACCGGAAGTTGTGATACCGGGACTGGCAAACCGAGTCCCGCAACTGAGTAATACCGGGACTAAGTTAGGTACCGGGAGATGTAATACCGGGAGATGGAGTACCGGGAGATGAAGTACCGGTAGATATCAGCACCGGGAGTTATTACTACCGGGAGATATCGGGAGTATACACTACCGGTAGATATCAGCACCGGGAGTTATTACTATCGGGAGATATCAGTACCGGGACTTCAAAACCAATTCAGAAACAAGAAAAACTTACCCGGTTCGATGAATTTCTGCAGTCTTGAGGAGAAATAATCTGTAAGAACTTAGTACTAACAAGAAAACTAGCCCAAAAACACACGAAAACAATACTAAATCGAATCAACTAGTACTTTTGACAAGAAAATTTGATAATTTTCACGAAAGGGAGCAAAAAAACCAACCAGATCAAGAATTTTAAAAATCAGGGATTTTTACTCAACCAAACGATTTGAAAACACAGAGAGATCTTAGAAAACCTATGAGAAGAATTTATCAAGCCTCAATTTTAGGTTTTAACACCAAAATCAAAGCAATAAAAAATTCTTGAGATGAACACAGTACGTACTTTGAATGATCAAGAAAAACCAGAAAAATACCTTTGAATCGATAGCTTTGTCCCTCTGCTCTGATACCAATTGTGGATCCCAGATTAACAAGTAACAATGAATATGAAACGATTAATCCTTTATTGATTGAATGCAGAGAGTTACAAGATTAGAATGATGAACAAACTCTCTCTCAAAACTCGTTTAAGCGCGCGACTAATCTCACCACGTCTAACCTAATTACCACTCAAATCACACATTAAATACCAAGGGCTTGACGGGCCCAAGCCCATTAGACATAAAGCCCATTATCTTGAGAGGCTTTACAAACAAATAAATAACACTAATTATTTCTTTATATCACTTTCTATTTTATAGGACATTTAGTCCTAACATTCTCTCTGATATCTACACAGACTACCTCGACATCAAGAAATCAGTTGACACCATGTCCAGCGAGGTCACAACGCTGAAGACATCGGTTGGCACACTCGAAGGTGATTTGTATGCTGTAAAGGTTGATGTCAGTTCAGTAAAAACTGACATGAGTTCTGTGAAGACCGATGTCAATACGATGAAGAATGACATCACTTCAATTCAGACTTTGTTGCAGCAGATCCTAACCAACACGACCGCCCCTGCACCTGCCCCTGCACCTCCATCTTTTACTACGGCGGATCGTGTTGAACTCGTGAAGATCAATCCTGGTATTTCTGGTATAGAAAACAGATTATCAGCGATTGAAATCTGTGCGGGAATCCCTGGCCAAGAAGACAGGGAAACAACACAAGCTACTGAATCGTCACATTCCTCCCCCACTCATCATGAAAAACAGGGGGAGAAGAGTGCTGAAGACCTTTCCAAGAGTGCTGAAGACCTTTCCCATGATGAATCTATCAGGGGAGAGAAGACTGAAGACCTCACCTTTACTAAAGGTGAGAAGACAACTGAAGTAGCCGCTGGACCTCAAGGAGATGAAGACCCTGAGGGAACAGAGAAGCTTACCTCTGTATCTGAGGGGGAGCAACTCGAAGAAGAAGCTGAAGAAACTGAGTCTGAAGCTGAAGATGAAGAAGCCATCGACTTGTCTGATGATGAACCATCCTCTTCTCCAAAGAATGATGATGATGAAGATGACGATGATGATGACTCTTTTATCGTCAAGCCTGCTCAGAGAACTAAAGCTCTTAAAAGGATTCTGATAAATGAACCTTCAGGGGAGCGGACAAAGACAAAGCCATCAGCATCTGAAGCTGACAAGGGCAAAGGAAAAAGTGTCGCTGAAGATGAAAATCTGATGATCTTGCTTAAAAAGCCGGTTTGTCAGGTACACTAATCCTACACTACATCCCTCCTCTATACACATTATCAGTTCTACTCTCTACAAACCTCCATACACTTTATCCCATTTTCTCTATCTCTGTTCTACCCAATGTTCTTATTTGTAAGATCGTTGTGTTTCAGCTAGTCCTCTCCCCTGTTTGAGGATATCGCTGAAGTTCCTACAGCTGTGACTTCATCAACAATAATCCCAGCTCCCAACGCTGAAGAAATAATCCCAGTCTTGGATTTGATCTCTGAGACTGATGAACCTGAAGAACAGATGCTCTCTCACAAAACCTAAAAATCCGAAATTTACAGCTTCCGGTATTAGAAGCAAGTCCCGCAAATGGAAAGTCCCGCAATTGAGAAGTCCCGCAACTAGGATGTCCCGCAACTGAGAAGTCACAGAGAAATACCGGGAGTTATGATACCGGGACTGGCAAACCGAGTCCCGCAACTGAGTAATACCGGGACTAAGTTAGGTACCGGGAGATGTAATACCGGGAGATGGAGTACCGGGAGATGAAGTACCGGTAGATATCAGCACCGGGAGTTATTACTACCGGGAGATATCGGGAGTATACACTACCGGGAGATATCAGCACCGGGAGTTAGTACTATCGGGAGATATCAGTACCGGGACTTCGAAACCAATTCAGAAACAAGAAAAACTTACCCGGTTCGATGAATTTCTGCAGTCTTGAGGAGAAATAATCTGCAAGAACTTAGTACTAACAAGAAAACTAGCCCAAAAACACATGAAAACAATACTAAATCGAATCAACTAGTACTTTTGACAAGAAATTTTGATAATTTTCACGAAAGGGAGCAAAAAAACCAACCAGATCAAGAATTTTAAAAATCAGGGATTTTTACTCAACCAAACGATTTGAAAACACAGAGAGATCTTAGAAAACCTATGAGAAGAATTTATCAAGCCTCAATTTTGGGTTTTAACACCAAAATCAAAGCAATAAAAAATTCTTGAGATGAATACAGTACGTACTTTGAATGATCAAGAAAAACCAGAAAAATACCTTTGAATCGATAGCTTTGTCCCTCTGCTCTGATACCAATTGTGGATCCCAGATTAACAAGTAACAATGAATATGAAACGATTAATCCTTTATTGATTGAATGCAGAGAGTTACAAGATTAGAATGATGAACAAACTCTCTCTCAAAACTCTGTTAAGCGTGCGGCTAATCTCACCACGTCTAACCTAATTACCACTCAAATCACACATTAAATACCAAGGGCTTGACAGGCCCAAGCCCATTAGACATAAAGCCCATTATCTTGAGAGGCTTTACAAACAAATAAATAACACTAATTATTTCTTTATATCACTTTCTATTTTATAGGACATTTAGTCCTAACATTCTCTCTGATATCTACACAGACTACCTCGACATCAAGAAATCAGTTGACACCATGTCCAGCGAGGTCACAACGCCGAAGACATCGGTTGGCACA